>JAEHOD010000019.1:10000-672500 GCA_016834595.1 Chlamydomonas schloesseri | reverse complement strand
GCAAAGGCACTCACAGGTCCTGGCCCAAAGGTGCGTCTGAGGGCAGCACCCAACACTGCAATAGTCTTGTGTGGAAGCATTGTGTCTGGTCCACACCCGAAGGCCAACTCAGGGCAGCACCCCCACAACTATGTGTGCCAATAGCATGCACCAGTCCTGGCCTGAAGGTCCGTCTAAGGGCAGCACCCAATACTGCAATACTGTTATCAGTGTTATGGTTGTGGAAGTACAGCGGGGACAACCCGAGTGTGCAAGCACACAAGGGCTGTCAGAAGCTGCTGCAAACCCTCCCGCCACCATGGTCCACGTCTTATGCAGCCCGCCACACGTCACCATGAGGACTGTTGCCCCCCCCCCCCCCACCACACACACACACCAGGCGCTAAACGTCCATTTTACATCATGATGCTGCTTCTAGCACAGTCCCCCGGTCATGATAGCTTGCACCCTTGCACTGACAGGGAACTTCTCACCCGGCCAAGGCTCTTATATGTCATGCTGGGCACTGATGGTGCTGGCACTTTTCAGATTGATAGTGACGGCAGCACCACCATCCTACAACACAGTGCCCAGCCCCAGCCTCAGCCCACAGTCTCAGCCCCCTTTGTTGCTGCCTACTAGAAGTGACATCCATGACTCGACTACCTTGCACTATGCATTCACATTTTCGAGCATGTTCATATATGGTCTGTATGGCCATACTTTTTTAAATCTACTTTCCACCTTCACCTGCTAGATGTAAGCTACATGTTCTCATATGCATCTAAGTACTTTGAAGACACGATTACAGTGGTGCTGTGACGCTCTCTTCAACAGCTTCAGCTGCTGGTGGCCCCAGGAATGGGACAGACAGCATCTTTTTGGGGCCCCACTCTTAGGCATGCCCTTTGCCCGTTCTCCTGTGGTTTTCACTGTGGTATCTAAGTGCATTCAAAGCCATATAACACACCCAGGGGCAACCCCACACGGGTACGACGCCGGTCTGGGAGA
The DNA here is from genome assembly GCA_016834595.1 of Chlamydomonas schloesseri. Lineage (NCBI taxonomy): Eukaryota > Viridiplantae > Chlorophyta > Chlorophyceae > Chlamydomonadales > Chlamydomonadaceae > Chlamydomonas > Chlamydomonas schloesseri. The sequence goes on along the minus strand of JAEHOD010000019.1, from coordinate 671,510 downwards.
AGGGTCAAACGGCATGGCGGTTTTGACATAGTTTGCAATGTAGTTCATTCCTCAAACTTCAACTGCAGGCGGTTGGCGTAGCCCTCTACCCGCGGCACACATGGGAATCTATGAACGGCATCGCAAACTAGCTGAAATGAGGCATTTTGTCCGGGGGGTGCGTTTTGTCCTGTCAACACGGTCCGGCACGGTCGCCTGGCCGACCTCGCTAACAGAGCCTGGTAGCTTGCAAATATCAGTTTTATGATATGAGGGCTCTATGACATTGATTTTGAAGGCAATCGGTGACATCGTGGTCAAAATGCTTCTATCACTCCCAAAATGTCCCTGCTTTGACAATTCTTTTGATTGCCGTTGGTTAATGTATGCATACATAGACTACAAAGATACACAGCAGTTAAAGAAATGGGCCATGGCGAAAGCATGCTTCGTGAAATTTGGTGGCAGCAACACACACAATTTGACTTGCCCGCCAGGACTTAAGCTCCTTATATGTTTATAATGTTATTGCCTGAAATACGGGGGCTCAATACACGCGTGTGCAGAGAAACACGTGTGGACACGATTCCACCCCTCCCCGAACCCGCGTCATACCCGTGTGGGCCAACCCTGGCAACACATTAATAACAACGGTGCTGACAAGCACCAGGTGTGCTGTAAAACTATATATTAGTATGCCCAAGCAACAATGGCCATGATGCCACCAAGCTCCAATTGTTTGCGCAAAGCTCCTCCCCAGATTCAGCTCCAGATGCATGCCTGCATGCCTGCAATGTGGTGTCTTGGGTCTCGCATCTCAAGGGATATGATGAATGCTTGGTCAGCAGTGCTGTACAAGTGCTGTCAAAACCTAGGTGATTGGTGGGGCGGCTTGTTCCTCGAGCACACACAAAACACACCCACAAAACATGGCCTCTGTACACACATCTGCATCCTTTCCGCAAACCACAACCTTCACCCAACTGCCCTGTAGGTGCCAATCATGCAGCACCAGGGCAGGGCCAGATGCGTTCTCACATGCACGTGCATTAAAAAACATGCAATTAACACGTTTAGATTGTAAACGCACTGCCCTCTAAATCACCGGCACAGGTATAAGGCGAGGGCTGGGTGTGATGGTGCTGCGGGTGGAGATGAGGCTAATGTGCAGAATGTGCAGGACCGACGATCGCGCATGAACAACTTTCACGGCTGAGTGTCCGGCGAATATAAGCGTTCAGACAAAATATACACTTATCACCATCTACCCACAGACCATACCCAGGTGAGGAGGGCAGCCCTGCGCCCGCGACAGCGAGCTCTGGATAAGCAATTCCGAGACCGCGCACGCACACACCGCCCGGGGGACCCTGCGCCTAGGGCAGCCTATTTGCTGCGTCAACTTACTCACCGTCAGCGCTTGACGATGCCCCGCCCCGCCATGCCCCGATTTGCAGGTCGCAAGATCTCCACAAACGGCGCCGAAGCCGTCAGCGCCAGGCCAGTCGCTGCTGACCTCTTGTGGATACTGATCTCAGTAAGTAAAGCGTTCACCAGCGCATGCAGGACCTCGCAGTGCTCACCGCGTAGATTCCCGGTTCTGGCCATTTCCGGTTCTCCGCTTAGCGGCCGAGACCGGTAGTATACTGGATACGCCAGCATTCGTTGCAGCTACCAGCTCATGTAAGGAAGTGCACTTGCATGAACTGTAAGGTTCTCGTTTTGCACATACGCAGACTGCACCGCCGAGGCACTTCTTGCCAAGCTCAAACAGTTAACGCTGTCTCGATAACACTGTAAGTGTGTGGATTGCCAACGCCTATTGGCTGGGTGCCCGAGCCTGGTCACCATCGGGCACGCTTTGGTGTTTGGCAAACCCTCTCCGCGCGCCCAGCTCCCCGTCTGCCCAGCTCCCCGTCTGCGAAAGCCTGTGCCAAGGGGCGCGAAGGTTCCAAGCCAGGTCATGCATTGCCGCATATTTGCAGAGACTTAAGCGATATTCTGTCGATTTTTCATGCAGGATGAAGGCGCAGCCGCGGAAGCGTGTGCGGTCTGAGTCGGGCAGCACTATGTCGCAGTCTGCAAGCGTGGCTGAGGCATTCATCAAGCGTGAGGCTGAGGCGGTCATCAAGCGTGAGGTCAGGAAGGTTCCGCCGGGCAACAGTGCTGGTAACACTGGGGCCTCAGCCCACCCTGTCCCCGGGCCTCAACCCCAGGGCTTGCACGTGTTGATGACCCCAGAGCAGTTCGTGAGCTTTGTGGCGGATAAGCTTGCGCTGCAGCGTGCAGTTGCTGAGTCGGAGGTGGCCAGGGCTAGACTCGTTGCACAGTGCGACGTCCTGCGCAAGGAGAACCTGGTCCTTCGCAGGGGTGACTGGGACGCGCGGATTGAGCGTGCATGGCTATCAGGGCAAATCTGGGAGCTGGTAGCACAGCTTTGCAGGGCTGAGCAGCGCAACAGCGCCTTCCTGCAGTTGGTGGCCATGCGTGCGCAGCTAAGCCAGGTGGGAGGGCAGGCGAGGTAATGCGGCAGACAAGCCATGCCCATGGACAAGCCGCGCAAATTCATTCATGCTAAGAGCAGTTGGGGTGCAGGACGTGACCTATTGCATGCTCAGTCATGTTTGGATAAGTGTGATCAGGAGCATGCATGTGGGCACAAGTGCTGCCATATGTGTACTGTTCTGCGGGAGGTTTCCAGGGGATGCGGTGATTGTTGGTGCTGTCGTTGTCACGGTCGGTATTGTATGAGTATGTGGTAAGCAATGATTGCAGGATGCTTAGGTCTAGGTGATTCTGATGTCGTCAAATATAAGGTGTACATGCGTGCGTTTGGCCACAAGCAAGAGCGCAGTGAAGTAGTGATGTTTCTCCTAAGCATGCAGTCGCGCCCCGATGCGTGTAGTTAATACGGTACACCACAGGTGTCACATTTTGCTGAGGCAGTAAACTGTGACGTGTGCAAGCGGCTTTAATTGCTATCTGAAGCAGGGGCAGGTCTGTATTGAAGGATTTGGCTGTAGAATATCTGATTATATCCTGTAGGTCGGGGTTGCAATATGTGTCTGTAACACGGGCATTTTAGGACAACGTGCACTTCGGGCAATTAGTTCGCGCGCATGATGCATACCCCCAGATCCCGTATCATGGTGCAGTGCTAATGAAGCATGAGCCTGTCTGCCACTAGTAACCCTAATTAAGCTGAGCGTTGCGAGTACAAAAGCTTTGATGGTGGGAGTTGCCCACCCCTGTCTTGCAAGGACACTATGCAGTAACCCTGTAAGTTTTAACATCCTGTGTGAACTTCACATAGCATGTCTTTTTGCAGGACTCACTGCAAGAACAGCAGCCACGAACACCTCCTCTGCTACACACATGGTTGACACGGCCTGCCCACCAGTCCGGCCTTGCCCTTGTTGCACCTCTCTTCCTGCCACCGGTTGCTGTCCATCGCCTCCTTACATGCAAGGGGCATGCGCTCTCATACCGTGTGCACAGTGAGCTATGCAGCCACGTTCAGGCCCTCATCCATGGCGCTGGCGGTTAGTGTGGTGGCGTGCAGGGGAGGCCCCTCCCCAGTTGGGGCTGCTGTTCCGTTCGAGGCACAGGCGATGGTGTGGCCGCCACTGGGATTGCTGCCGCCGAAATGCCATGGCGCTGCCTGTACCTGCGTTTGACTCCCCTCCCTCCAGCAACTCTCCCCGTGCCAAACCCTAGGCCAAACCCGACAAATCAGCCCTTCACCTGCAGCCAAAGTCTCTGCAAGTAGACGTCCTTTTCTGCTCCAGCTGCGCAAGGATGGCGGTGAGGAGAGAGCCGTGCAGCCAATGCAGCCGTGAGGCAAGGGTGGGGTGCGGCGCTGCGGCCGTTCCTGCAGCCCCCTCCCAGGATACCGCCGCTGTGGCTTCACGGGATTCATAAGCAGCGCAATCAAGGATGGGAGCGCCGCGGACTTGCACTGCGACACATTGAGCTGCGATCGTCAGTAGAGGCGCCAGTGCCGCTCACCAGCTGCAGGACGGCGCCATCACCGCTGGCACCGCAGCAGCTAACCGCTGGCACCGCAGCAGCTAGACCGCCGCAGTGTCAGCAGGCGCGGGCCGCCGCCGCCATACTCAGCTGCTCCCGGCGTCTTGACTGAGGCATGGCCAGATGAACAGGAGGTTGTGGCAGAAGAGTCTTCTGGGAATCTGGGGAGGAGGAGGAGGAGGAGGAGGAGGTTGAGGGTGGGGCCAGTTCCAGGAGGTCGCTCAGTGCAGTGTTCTTATCTTAGAAATATGCGTAAACATTCCCCTCAAGTCCGGCGAATTCGTAGACGTTTTTAAGGGTGTGGCACGGCCCATCTACGCTGACAGTCTGGCACGGCTCCCGGCACCCCCATTTCTACGTGTTTGGGCGGTTTGGGTGGCGTAGTTCTCCAAGCAATTGTTTTAGCGTAGACGTTTTCAGGCCCCCTGGGTCAATCTACGCTGCCCGCCCCAGCCCTCCTTCTAAGATACGAGCTCTAAGTGTGTGGGCCAGGGCACTGGGCAGCGGCACTGCGGCACTGCGGCAGGGAGTTGCCGGTGCGCAGCGGCGTGGCGGGCATGGCGTGGCCTGTGCCTACATTCGTAAAACACGAGTAGAAATTCCCTAAGATCCGCCAAAATCGTCGACATTTTGAGGGTTTAAGGGTTTGAGGGTCAGGGGTCAGGAACCCCTGTTGAGGGTAGTAACCCAGCCAGACACCGTAATGGAGCGTAGACATTTCCGGTGACGTTTGGGTCAGCTTACGCTGCCCACCCCGGATCCCTTCCTCAGATCAGAGCTCTTTCAGAGCACCACATGCCGCGTGCGGCGTGCCGTGACCAGCGCGCAGCAGGGTTGCACTGTACTATCCTTTTGGCGTTGATACGTATTACGTCGCTTATTTAGAGCAGTACGACGTCAAACGCATACAATACGCTTGGGCAGAAGGGATAGTATGCTGGGATGTTGGGATGCTCAAGTGTCAAAGACGCACGTCGCGACAAGTTGACAAATCGCGACAAGTTGACAAAGAGCAAAGTGAGCTATAGTAGTTTACACTGTATCGACTGATCCGTAGAGCAAAGGCCGTCTTTAATACTGTTCATGAACGCCTCGCTTCCACGCGAATCCCCGGCAACCCCAAAGCCGTGTGCCCCCCCCCCACGGAACCCCCCTCGCTGATTATGTGACGTGCGAAGAACCAAGAGAGGTGTACTAATACGCACTACGTACTAATACGTGCTGTACCTGTACTGTACTAAGTACTGAGCAACCCTGGCGCACAAGCACTGTGAGGACCTGGGTGTGAAGCTGTGGACCTGGCGGCCAGGGCACGGAGCAGGCGGCCATCCGCCACCAGCGGTGCGTGCACGACGGCGTCTGGAGGCCAGCCGCCGAGCCGCAGCCCATAGCAGTTGCTTGGCACGCCCCGCGCGGCAGTTCTGGACCTGTGAGCTCCGTGTTTCTTCGAGTGTCGCAGTGGTGAGCCATTTTGTAAGTTCCATGTGGGATAAGATTGCGTGTTTACAGGAAAGGACACGCCGAGCTCGCAAGCGAGGAGTGGGATAAGGCTGTCACGTGCGGGCTGGGCAATGCCATAAGCTGCATAGTTTAGATTATTAGAACCACAGCAGGGATGCACCCTTCCAAACACGCCAAATGTGTCGCTACCAAGCATTCCCACGGTGGCTTAACACGTCCTGCCACCGGTATTCAGCATCAGAACCTGCATCATTAATGTGATGCACCATTATTTTTTTGCTACGGTCCCTGGACCGCCCCTAACCCCATGTACAGGGGTGGGCCCTTGCCTATGCTTCACAAAAATGCGCGAAAATGCGAATGCAAAATGGGCTTTATCGCATCACCTTTGGTCCTTCGTCAAGTTGGAACACCCTACACATCCCGCCACGTAGCAACAGCACAGCCCTCTGGACCAGGAACTGGAATTAAGCAAGCCTTCAATTAGTCCCGGTTCTGAACGCGCGAACCCGTGTAGACACCCGGCACACACCGCCTACCCCTCATAAGCACGTTGTCCCCGCACAATCTCCCAGGGCTGCAGTCATGCAGTGCAATTGGAGGCATTATCAATAGTCCGCGACATGCACACGTGTCACAGAAAAGCTACCACTACGATTACGGTACGTGCCAAATGAGGCAACTAGTCCGCCAGGCACCGTTTCTCTCATTCCCGGATCCTGTCATCCTCAAATCCTGGCCTGCCCTGCTTTGCGTATTCCCACATTTGCATGCGCGCCAGTTGTGTTGCGCTGCGCTAATGCTTAAATGAAAAACTACAACAGCCAGCTTCCATGTCATTTCCATGTCTTGTCAACACCCATGCCGACAGCGCTTATTCCTCCATGTCATTGGCCTCGCCGCCGTCCTCTTTGGAAGCCTCAGCCGCTGCCGCCGCCACCGACGCCGTGACCGCGACCTGCTTATTCTTGCGCCGGCCCGTGCAGCCATTGTTACGTGGCAGACCCTGGGGGAAAGGTAGGGATCGCGGTGTCAAATTCATTAGCGCAGCGCAGGTGGCAAATTGATTAGCAAAGGTACTGCTGCGTGGCGGGCAGTCGAGGCTAAGGGCTAGAAGGGGCTGCTGGCGATGGCGAATCGCTGTGACAGGGTGCGTGCTCGGAAAGATGCTCGCGCAGAGAATGTCGTACCTCTTTTCCGCCCTCACAGACACACACACACACACACACACACACACGCACACGCACACGCACACGCACACACACACACGCACACGCACACGCACACGCACACGCACACGCACACGCACACGCACACGCACACGCACACGCACACGCACACGCACACACACAGTACACAGGGTGGCGCTTCCCGGTTTCGTGTCGTTGAAACGCAGCGCTTACCTTGATAATGGGCAGGCCGTTCTGCTTAAGCCAATTACCCATGGAGGTGCCCTCGGGCAGCACCTGTAGCGGTGGGCAGTAGTGCGATGGTGAGGCACAACAAGAGGGCGGTGAGGCCACGGCCAGCGGCACGTGCTGGTGGGCTTATCCGATTCTAGGACTACTGACTTGGGCGCGATGTCAACATCGTCCTGGACACGCTAGCCACGTACACATCATGACCGCCCCCGTCAGCATCGCTATCTCCTTTCGAGCACACACCTGCACGCGCGCAACATGCACCCGCACGCACGCGCCTGCACGCCCCTTACAATACGTGCAAGCACCCGTGCGCGCTCCCTCGCGCTCCCTACGCACATCCCTCCAAACCATTCCCACACAGGGCACACACGGGGCCCCTCCCCCACCTTGATGGAGCGGTACCACTTGGCCATCACGCTGCCGCCCGCACGCTCAAAGGCGCTGCGCGTGAGCATCACCCCCGGCGCCGGGGTGGCCTCGCCCTTGGTGCCGCCGCAGGCCGAGGGCAGCAGCAGCAGCAGCTCGATGCAGCCGCCGCCCTCCAGATACGCAGCGGGGTGGAATTGGCCCACACACCGGCCACCCAGCACCGCGGCCGCAGCCGCGGCCGAGGCAAGGTTGGCGTCCTCGCCGGCGGCCGCCGCGGCGCCGTCAGCATCGCCGCCGGCGCCGGCGTCACCAACGGCGCCGGCACTGTGCCCGCGCTCGCGCTCGTCGCCGCTTCCGTACTCTTCCTCGCTACTGTCGTCCCCGGCGCGCCGCCGCCGCCGCGGCGGCTGGCGCTTGCCGGTGGCTGTGGGTGACACCGTCGCGGCGGCAGAGCCGCCGGCTGCGGAGCCGCTGCCGGAGGTGAAGCCGCCCACGACGGTGACCCAGACGGGCGGCGGCAGCGGCGCGGTGCGCTGGAAGTCTTCGAGCTGGGCCGCCTGGTGGGCCGCATAGCGCGAGCGGCCGCCGTGCGGCTGCTGTTGCAGCACCGGCAGCGCTGGTGTCACTGCCGGCGGCGGCGCAGAGCCCGCACCTGTGCTGCTGCTGCTGCTTTTGCTGGCAGCGCCGCCGCCACCACAGCCACCGATGCCACCGCCCACGCTACCGCCTGCATGCTGTGCGTCGAGCGCGGGCGCGGCGGCGGCAGCTGGTTCTGGAGCCAGCGCGGCGTTGCGCGCTGCTTCCATCTTGCGCGTGGCAGGTCGCGGCGGGAAGGCATCCGCGGCCTCGACATCCACATCCACAACCTCAGTCTTGACCTCTACCTTGGCACGTGTGCTTGCTGCGGCTGCCGACGCACGATGCGCTGCCGGCCCTTTCCCCGCATCGCGACCCGACGGCGCCGCAGCACCTGCAGCAGCGGTCGCGGCTGCGTCCGCCAAACCCTTGGCTGTGTCGGCGGCATCGAATGCCTGGGGGTGCACGTGGGGCGCAGCGCCCGAGTTCGACCCGGTCGCCGCCGCAGCTGCTGCTGCAACCCCCGCCTGCAGCGCCGCAAGGGACTGCAGCGCCGCCATCGGCAGCCCGTTACTGCCGCCGCCGCCGCTGCTGCCGTCGTTACCACCGCCCACGCGCGCAGCGCCCGCGGCAGACGCGGTCATCGGCACGATGCAAGAGGCGGGGCGCAGCGCCTGCTCTGCAACCGAAGGGCAGGCCGAAACGCCGCCAAAGGCAAGGACGGCCGAGTGAGACCTCTGCTGCTGGTGCTCCTGCTGCTGCTGCATCCAATGGGTGTCACCTGTACGCTCGCGCATGCGCTGCTCCATCAGAAGCTGCACCGCCTGCTGCCGCTGCGCCAGCAGCTGCTGCGAGCGCCGCTGGATCGCCTCTTCCAGGCTCACGCCCGGGCCCAGCGCTGAAGCAGGCGCAGCGGTAGGTGCTGGCGCCCAAGCGCCGTTGCCGCCGCGGGCGGCCGCCGCCACGACCACCAGCGCCTCCACCACAGCGTCAGGGTCTTGCGCGGTGTCCATTGGCGCGGCCACGGACGCGGATCCGGTAGCTGCGGCGCGCAGGCGGTTGGCGCCGGTGCTACTGCTGCTGGAGTTGTTGTGGGGATTGCGGCCCAGGTCGCGAAGGCGGTTAGTCAGATGGCTGGCAGTGCCCGTGGAGGCCGTTGGTGCAGCGGCAGTTGGATCCAGCTCCATCATCAGAACGTCGAGATCAATGGCGGCGCTGGATCCAAGTGCTTCGCCGCCGCCTGCCAAGCTGCAAATGGATCCGGGTGCCAGCAGGCTGCTTCGCGCCTCACCGCCGCTCACACCGACAGCACCAGCGACACCGCGCATGTGTGCGTCGTCTGCAGAGAGAAAGCCCCAGCCGCCGCCTCCCGACCACATGCCCGAGTGCTGCTGCGGCAGCTGCTGCTGCGAGTGCTGCTGCTGGTGCTGCTGCTGCACGCTGGCATTGCAGGGCGGCAGCACGCCCAGGCCCCAGCCGCCGGCAGCGCCGGCGCCGCCCGTGCGCTGCGATGCTGGCAGCGGCTCGGACACCATGTCGGTGCCGGTCGCCAGAAGCGGCGGGTCGGGCTGCAGCTGGGAGCGCAGCCGCTTGCACGGCGAGCTGGTCGGGTTAGCTGTGGGTGGCTGCAGGAGGCGGTGCTGGGCCGTGGCGCCTCCGCCGACCGCGGCGCTGGGCGTGGACTGCGCCGGGTGCACCCCAGACTGCGCCGCCGCGAGCGCGGCTGCGGAGGCTGCGCTGCTTGCGTTGGTGGTGCTGTTGAGGCGGAGCAGGCCCATCAGCCTGCAGCTGTTGAAGTCGGAGCCGAGGGTGGCGGACCTGCCGCAGCTGCTGCCCGGCGCACCGGTCTCACCAGGAGGGCTGGCGTCCAGGCCAAGTGCGTACGCAGCGCTGGCGGCGCGGCCTGCACCAGGTCTGGCTGCGGCGCCAAAGCTGTCACGCGCTGCCAGAGGTGCCTGCTGCTCGGAAGGGCGCAGCGCGTCCGACACCTGCAGGCCGTGCCCCGGCCAGCTATCCAGCAAACCGCGTACCAGTGCCGGCTGGCCAGCAGCACTAGAGCTGCCGAGACCCGAGGCAATCGCAGGCGGCCAGCGCGCTCCAAAAGCACCCTCTCCTGCTAATGCGAGTGTTGTGGTCGCATTGCCCGATAAGGTTCTGTCAGCCAGTTCCCCGTCATTACGGGGCCCGATTACGGTCCTCGTGGACGCTGGATCAAAGCGAGACCCCGCCCCTTGGGGCATCTGATAGTGATGCCCTAGCTCCTCGTCAGCCCGGAAACTTTGCTTACTGTCGCTGGTGTTTGCGCCATTGAGCTCATCGAACAGAGTCGCAATTTCTGTGTCGTTGTTGCCCAGCAGGCCACCCGAATGCCAAATGCTACTCATTATGACTTTTGCCAAGCCCGCTGGATCACCTGCTGGTCGCTAGGGCCTCCTACAACGAAAACGTTTTCTACGAAGGTATTTAGACTTGGATAGTGGTATTCATTTGTATAGATAGCACACTTTAGGTATGGCACTTGTCCATAAAGGTTGGGGCCCGTCAGGGGGGGCCAGGGTTTTCGTCGTCCTGCGATGACCCGCCACACAGAGTGACCGACGCCGCAGAAGCGCCCGCAACTGCAATCACATGAAAGAGATATCTCCTTGTTGTTAATATGGCTGGCAGCAACATCAAAACGATCCCGCACTACGGGTTTGCCACGGACACACCGCAAAAAACCCCTCGCGGGACTCTCCCTGAGCTGATTTGCCCTGCGCCGACTTAACTGCCCCCGGACAAATTTGCATGCCTTACGTTACATTCACTTGCATGCGTTTAATACACACCGGCAAGCCACGTCCGTGCCGTCGGGGGCGGAGGCTACACCGGGGCGGAGGCGCATGGGGTCAGTCGCACATGGCAGGCTCGCAGGTGCAATTTCGCTCAATGCGACGTGAGTGGCGTGGCGGTCTGTGCATTCTACGTGATGTCTCGCTTGGCCGGGCGCCCGGAGCGTGAGGACTGCGTGTTAGCAAACTACTTGCCAGCCAGCGCATCACCAGTGAAGTTACACGCGTCAGCGGGGTATCTGCCTTCTGCTACCTGGTGGGGGCGGAAAATAGCATCTGACCATGCATGAACTCAAGTCACACACGGAAGCCGTGGCATTCCCAATTTGCCGGCCAATGCAAGTACTCTGTTACTTGTAAGTCCTCTCAGCACCTTGGACCACGCCCCGGTAATGATGACTTGCACGCACCTTGGCAAAAGCCGTTTTGCGGTCTGGATGCGCGAGGAAAATGGCTTTCATGTCAGTACCAGTGATTCAAGCTGAGTAATTCATGTCCTTCCCCCATTCTCCCATCCTCCTCCGCCACGCTGCCGCAGCCTCTGCTGGCACCCCGCCAGCTTTTTGCACTTCCTTTCAACACACAGCCACGGCTTGGGCGCCGTTCGTGGTGCTGTTCAGGATACGGAATGCAGGATACGGAATGCACTGTTTGTGTTTGAGCAGTTTTGCAGTACAGCACCACTTGGTTGCGTGCCCCGGTCCCGTAGGGCGGGGCCACCCCACGGGGCCACCCATGCGTGTCATAAACAGGGGTCACTGCTGGCTTGACGAATCGTGCCTCTTTGCGGCTGCCGACATGCCGTCATGAGCACACATGTCAACAGCTGCCATTAACCATTGTACACAAGAGGAAAGAGGCCCCAGCGACCAAGATCGACTTGCGCGCGCAAAGTGTCTGTCTTCGCCACGACAGCCAAGCAGATTACACGCAATGCGCTATTTCACTGAGGCTACCGCAGAAGGTATGCAGCACTTTAGCGACCAATGCCGCTGAAGCACGCAGCGCTGACCGCGAATTCCTGCAAACTGAAGATAGTTATCATATAGGTATATAGATACTTACCACGGAGTCTATAAATGTTAAATAGACAAAAAACGACTGACGGCCGAGTCTGGAAACTTCAGTCTCGCCGCTTCATACCGTCAATGCTTGGCATAAATTGAGTGAACGGCTACACGCGTTATGTGGAAATCTACACCGCAAACAGTGGCAACTGCGGAGTCGGAACGCGGACCACACTGTGCGGCTTGTCGTTCTTGCTTTCGCACATAGCAGTGCTGATGCAGTAACTATCGCCGCCGCAATTTCATGCGTGAAGTGCAAACTGGATTGCAGAGGCCGGGTGGGGGGGTGCCGCTCGCGTAACTACTATGTGCGTCTGGGTGAGAGGTGGCGCGTGGGATGGACACGTGGTGCGGGGTGCTGCGGTGACGGGCGCGTGCCCCGGTGCCCAGTGCTCGTATGTTGAAGATGCCGGCCTACCCGGCAAAAGATGGGGTCAACCCCCATCTTCCAGGCACGCCCCGGGAGCCCCTAAAGCAGCCATCTTTTAGCATTTGGGGGGGGGGCTCCGCGGCCTCCCCCCCAAACCCCCCCGTTTGGGAAGAAAACTCAAAGCTGCCGTCCGCACCCCTCGAGGCAAAAGATGAGCGCCCAAATCAACCCAAAAACCTTACTGGGGGGCCGATTCGGGGCACATTTCCTTGCAAAAGATGGAAGACACGAGCGCTGCCGGTGCCTGGGTGTTTGGTGCCCTGCTCAGGTTGCCTTGCTTGGTTCAGTGCTTTGCCCGGCCCTGGTGGTGTTGCTTGCTCCTAAGCACGGGGCCCACACACAGTGTGTGGGGCCGTGCAAGCGAGTACCTCCCTTGCGGTGAGGTACCCCTGGTTGCAATGGCCTGGTCGTCCTGCCCCAACCCTGCTGCCCCTGCTTCCACACCACGTGCACACGCCACCTGCAACCAGCTTCCAGCCAACCAACGGCAACTCTCAACTCCTTGGGTCAGACATCATCACGGGGCACGCCCCATGACCGCCCTGGGCGGCCGCTAGTGCCCCAAACTTGCAGTATTCTAGTACGCGAAGAGCTTCTGTAGCGCAGTTGGCAATACGACAGTACTGCGTACCGTACCGTGCGGAACCATTTTTATTATCCCACGTAACAGTATTCAAATGGCTAGCCCAGCCACTCCCTTTAAGTGAGCGAGTCCATCTGTTGCAGCATTGCAAAGGGCGTCGGGTCTTGGTCGTCGGATGGAATGCGAGGCCCGCCGACCCGGTAAAACGGGACGGGTTGGGTCTGCATCTGCGTCTGCGGCTGTAGCTGCTGCTGCTGCAGCAGCCTCGATGGCGGCCCCTGAGGCAGCCCCGCACTGGGCAGGGGTGTGGGGACCGGGGGTCTGCCCGCGGCCGGCGCCGCGGCTGGATGGGACGAGCGCTGCGAGGTCGGCTGAGAGGTTGGCTGGGATGCGGGTTGGGATGAGGGCTGGGAGGCGGACGAGCGCGAAGGCAGGGAGGAGGGCTGGCTCTGCGTCTGCTGCCCGCACGAGGCGGTCGAGGACTGCAGGCCAGCGTATTGCTGCGCGTTTTGGGAGGCCGGCCATGGCTGGCCCTGCGCGTGCTGCCCTTGGCTCGAGTGCAGGGGATGTGACGGGGTGCCCAGGGAGGAGGGCGGCTGGGAGCACGACCCGGTGTACGTGGTCGACCCCTGGGCCGAGGAGTCCGCTTTGACATGCAGTGCTGCCGGGAGCGGCCGCGGCCCCGGCGTGACCGGCAGCGATAGCCCCGCCGCGGCGGCACTGGGGCCGGTGCCGGACGCTGCTGCCGCAGCCGCAGCCGCAGCCGCGGCCGCGGGTGCGGGCGCGGGCGCGGGCGCGGCGACGCCGTCAGGCACGCCCGCCACCGCGGGTGAGGAGGCCGCCGGCTGCAGGTGCGCCAGTGCTGGCGGCGACATCCCGATGCCCAGCGCCACGGTCGCGGGCTGGGACTTCGTGCCGGCCAGCGCCGAAGCCGCCGGCTGCAGCAACACAGCGGCCGTTGGCGCAGCGCCGCCCCCGCCGCCTCCGTCACTGCCTGGGCCGTGGCGCCCCTGCTGGTCGCCGCAATCCAGCGCGTCCGCACCCAGCACCGTCACCTCCTGCGCGCCGTGCCGCACGTGCGCAAAGGTGGCCACCCGCTGCCACATGCGCCGCACGCGCTTCTGCAGCCCCTCCTGCAGCGCCAGCCAGGTGCGGCGCAGCAGCAGCGCCGCGAAGAAGGACAGCAGCAGCGCGTTGAGGGTGATGATAATGATGCCCACAGCATCCTGCAGAGTGAATAAGGGGCGGAGGTTTGGGTGGGCAGATTGGAGCAGCGAACGCGGATGAAGCAACAGCACAAAGCGGCTGCCAAGCGCACCCGTGCACGCTCGACAGCCAGCTCCTTCGGCTGCATTTGACAGCCACCCACCCTCAACCCCATTGCGCCTTCCTGCAGTCCTTGCACCTACCATTTCCCCGTCTCCCCGCCGACCCTCTTCCCTCCACCCCCAACCCCCGTCGTCGACACTTCATTCCTCACATGTCGGCCCGCATGCATGGCGAAGCCACCCTCCGCTTCTTTGCACTGGCTCTGTTTGGGCTGGTGTTTACACCAACCCCTTCCCCCCCCAAACACACAGTAAACCTGTGCTCTTACCGCCTGGCCCGGCTCCAGCGGGTCCTCCGTCACAAAGAACAGCGACAGCGACAGCGTCAGGATCAGCACCGCCAGCGACAGGAAGTCAGCCAGGGTCAGCAGCCGGCTTCGCGTGGGCGAGCACGCCATGTTGATCGCGGCCATGAGCGTGAACGTCACCTGCGGTGGCCGCGTGGGCCGGGTGGCCGGTGGCGCGGGATGTATATTTTAGCGTAGCGGGTGGGAGACTTCGACCGCAGGTAGGTTTGTTATGAGTATGGTAGGCAGGTCGGTAGGAGCGGTTAGCGCGTGGCGCCAACGGATTTGATGGCTGGCAATGTTCTACTGGCCGCAGTGCGGCAGAGCGGTTGCTGTACGCAGCACGATTTGCTGAACTCATGTCTCTGGATCAGGTGAGAGCGCGGAGTGGAGCCCCCGAGCTGTCCAAAACTGTAACCTCCACGTCCTCCCCCAAGGCTCCGGGCTGGGTCGGTTGGTTCGGGGTGGGTCTGTACGCGCGCGAGCCTGGGTGCCATCCATGACTACCGACAACACTGACGACAAGGCTGAAGATTCAAGGCTCAAGGGCGCCCGAGACCCACAGGTTAAGGCCACACCACCTCCGCGCTCTGGGTTGGGCTGGCTGGTTCGGTTTTTCTTGGTCGCTTCGCTTCTGGTTTCTAGAGTAAACTACCCCCCCCCCGCACACACACACACACACACACACACACACATACACACACACACACACACACACATACACACACACACACACACACACACACACACACACACACACACACCATGTACACCCGCCCGCCCGCCTGTACCCACCTGTGCCCACCCACCCACCCACCCACCCGCCCACCCACCTGCAGCACGGCGATCTGCTGGTCCACCTTGGGGAGCGCGCGGCCAAACATCTCCACCGCCACCAGCACCAGCTGCTGCAGCGCCTGTACGCTGCCCCAGTACCAGAAGCGGCGCCTGCAGAGGCAGGTCGCGTGTGCGTGTGTGCCGCACGGGCTGTCATGCGCGTGTGCTCCACTGGGAACGTTGGGTTGACATACGGTATGCGTGCGACCGGCGCAGTGCACACGTCCTGGTGCCGGATGTGAGCGCACCGAGCGCAAGCCAGCACGCAGCCCACACCGCCCAGACCGCACCACCCTTTCAGGTACTGTACTGCACAGGCCCCCAGAAAGCAGTACCATTATTGTACGGCGGGGCGCCACTCACTTGTACCGGGCGTACAGGAAGCCGTACCGCAGCTGCACCTGCGGCTCCGTCAGCTGCTTGCGGTGGCGCCAAAGGATGGCGAAGGAGGCCACCGGCGGCGCGAGGCAGAACAGGAAGAATGCCACGATGCCAATGGGCACGTACACGCTCAGGTGAGTGCCGGTGTAGCACTGCAGGTCCATGTTGCGGATCCAGTAGCCGTACCGCCACGTGGCCTGTGTGTCGACGGGAAAGGGACGGGTTAGAGGCATGACATGACATGACATGGTAGGTGTGTGACGAGTGATTGTAAACAGGGCGACAGGTGTGGCCGTGCTCGAGGCAAGATGGGCGCCTAGCCCAACATGCTTGGGGCATTGGTGAGGTGTTGCTCATGGCAGACCGCAATAGAAGCCTTGGGGCTTATGGTAACAAGGCCCGTGACACGCGTGGATAGCGTGTGGATTTCAGACGCGCGTGGCATGCGCGGGCCCTATCCTGAGCCCCGTGCTCGTGCATGACCTCACTCGTTTGCAGTGGTCGCCCAACCCCCATTCCATAGGGGCTCAGCCCAATTTCCAGCTACAACACAATGGAAGGTGTGGGGCCGTGGGAAGCATAGCAGATAGCATACAACATGTAACCCATAGGCATGGAACACACAACCTGCACACATAGCACGCACGCCGCAAACACACAGCACTCACCAGCTGGCGCTCGGAAAATAAGCCCGTGCCTGCCAGTGTCATCGGGGCAGTTAAGAAGGCAAATACGGTAAGCGTGACAACGAGGTATGGCATGCTTTGTTGGACTGGGACCTTGGATCATATAGACGTTCATGCTCTAAATCCACACCCGGGCGCACCGTCGTCAATCATGTAGCAGGTGAAGACGCTGAGCACGGCGTTGGCCCAGCCTGGGTACAGGATGAAGACGGAGAGCATGAGCACCACCAGCAGCTGCTCGCCCACCCGCAGGCTGGCGTCCAAGAGCGACAGCACGCGCCGCATGTCACTTTCCCGGTACGTGTCGGCAATGCCGCCGGTCACCACGCTACCAATGCGGCCTAGGCTGGACAGCGTGCCGCCCAGGCGCGCCTTGCTGCCGCGCGGCGTGTGGGGCGAGCCGGGGCTGGACAGGTGGCTGAGGGCGCGGCTGTGGTGGGACGGGGTTGGGAGACGGTCGCCGGCCGAGGGCTGGCGGCGCAGCGTGGAGGTTTGGCGCGTGCGGATGGTGCCGGGCAGGCGCTCGGCGGCGCTGGGCGAGGTCTGCAGCAGACTTGCGCCGGCGGCGCCGCCAGCACTGTTGTTGGCTCGGGCGCCGCCGCCACCGCCGCCAGTCGATGCGGCAGTGGGTGGAGCGCTGCTGCCGGTCACAGCATTACGCACCGCAGGCACGTCAGCGGCCGCGGAGGAAGGTGCAGAGGCGCCGGCTGCTGAAGCACGGTCCTGCTGGCGGCTCGGCGCGCTGGCAAGCGAGGTCGCGGTCGCCAGCGGGCTGTGCGCGCCGCCGTGCTGCGGCTGCCCGGTGGGCAGGGACGCCGCGGGCGGCAGCAGCTCTTCATCGTGGCTAGTCGACGGCCCTTCATCCCGGTCGAACTCCAGGTGCTGAGGCGTGCAGTCACCCGACCCGAAGTTGCCGCTAATGCCGCCGCCGCCACCGCCACCAGCCGCCAGGGCCTCGGGGGACAGGTCCACGACCGCCGCCTCCTCCATGCCAATGTGCCGGAGAGAGGCGCGAGTGGACAGCAGCAGCGCGGCGGTGCGGCGGCTGCCAACACTGGCCAGGCCGGCAAGCACGCCGCCGCCGCCGCCAGTGCTGATGGCGGCGGTGCCGTCGTAGGCGGACGCCCCAGACACGGGCCGCACCTGCTGGCGGTTGCTGACGGAGCGCATGCCGCTGAACAGGGGTTGCGGCGTGCTCCCGCCCGCGGCGGCCCGTGTGGGCCCTAAGGCGGGGCTGGTGCCTCCAGCTGCTGCTGCTGCTGCTGCGGTGGTGGCGGCGGAGGCGGCGGAGGCCAGGGGGATGGAGGGCGCCGTGGGCAGTTGCTGCACGGACCCATCGTCGGTGATGAGCATGTCCACCTCATCCAGCGCCGCCACGTCGTCCAGATCGGCGTGGGTGGGGTGCGTCTTATGGTCGTTGTGCCCCCGTGATGTGGCGGCCGCAGAGCCGTGCGCTGTGGACGCGGCGGTCGCGACGCCCTCGGCGTTGCCGTCCCCTGCCGTGGCGCCGTTTGCGCCGGCGGAGACCGGCAGCAGCGGGCCGGCGGGCTGGGACTCCGGGCCGGCAGCCGGAGGCCGCACGAAGCTGCCCCCGGTGCACTGGGAAATAATACACCTGCGAGTGAGCGACGATCGCGAAAGGTGCTTACGCGCGCGCAAATAGGGATTGTCAGACACCAGCCCACAATGTGGTATGGCGGATATGATGCCAAGCTCCCAAATGGCTCCATGCACCCACCTCAGTAGCCAAGCCGTGACGCAGATTACAACCACGACACACGGCGTGATTAGCGCGCCTGCATGAATGAAACACGGCGCCTCGTTCGGTATGCGTTGACCTCAGACGCTTGACTCAAATCACGCACTTGGAAAGCCCTTTGGCGGCGTGCGCCCGCAGACGACAGCAGTCCCCCGCCCGTCCTCGGCGAGCTCATCAGACACACGTGCACATCCTAGCATCCGTCGCGTCATGTCGCGGCCACCGTCTCCAATGGCCTCCAACTCCAGCCACGCACCAACACACACAAACATACACACGCACCAACACACACAAACATACACACGCACCAACACACACAAACATACACACGCACCTCCCAGCTGTGCGCGCGCTTGCCCCGTGGCGTCCATTCCGGCCACAAAGCAGGCGTGGCTGTACAAGAAGGCGTTCTCGGTGCCAGTGATGGCGGTGGTGATGGCGGCCAGCCGCGACACGGAGTTGGGGTAAGGAATGGACAGGCGTGTGATGATGATGTAGAACTGTTTGGGATACGGGGAGGGCGGGCAGCGACGGAGACCAATGCCACAGGGCGGGGAAAAGATGAGACACGAGGGGGGGGGCGAGGGGAGCACGGATCAGAATATTGGCAAGCCCCCATGTGCAAGCGTTTGTACGGGGCACCGTACTGTTATGCACTAATGCCCAATGCGCCATATCTAGCTTGCTACCGGGAATCCTTCCTTGCATGCATGGATGAAACGCGAACGTCAGGTCCCGGCAGCTGCGCACCTGAATATGGATGATCAGAACCTGCATCGTTGAAATGGGAGGCAGGGGGACATGAGGCAGGTGTTGGTTGTCCATGCGCTGCACCCTACCACTGTGCGCACGCTACCGTTGCCAGGACACGACACAGCAAATAAGCCGTCCTGAGGCCCCAGGGCTCTTCCAAATCGCCAGGCCCAGACACGCACGCACACACGCGGACCTTGAGGATGTCGGCGGCCGACGTGTCGCTCGGCTTGGGCTTGTGCAGGCTCTTGGCGGAGGTGGTGGAGATGGCGATCTGCTCCTCAAAGGTGACGTAGCTGGTGTAGAGCACCAGCGCGCACGTGGCAAACAGCGCCAGCAGCGCGATGGAGATGGTGTAAGCCAAGCTTGGGCAGGACCTGAAGGAAGGAACAGCACCAACAAGCCAAATGAAAATCGGAATGAACCAGAAACAGGGTGAACGGGAAGGAGGTGGCTCGCAGGGCCATGTCTCAAACATGTGGCCAATGGCGAGCAGCAAGCGAGGGTTGGGTGCAGTGAGGCCGCGGTTGGGAACACGCACGGGCTGAGGACAAACAAGGCGTGCGTGTCAGCGTGTGTGTCTTCTGCTCCTGCAGCAGTCCCCGCCACACACTCACGTGCAGCTCAGCTCCGAGTCCATGAAGTACCCCGGCTCGCACGTGGCGCACAGGTTGCCGGCGTAGCCCTCCGCACACAGCACCGACATGTAGCCGCCGCCGCCGCCGCCGCCGCCCACGCAGGCGGGCGGCATGGGCGGTGGTGGCGCTGGCGCCGCGCCAGCAGCTGACATGGCTACCGAGCTGTTTGGCGAGGAGGCGCCGATGGCAGGCGCGGCCGCTGGTCCTGCGCTCGCGGTTGCGGCTGCTACGCCAGACGCCGTTGTCAGCAGCTGGGACCTCCAGGCGTCCAGCTGTTCAGCGCAGCTTATCAGCAGCTCAGAGCGGCTGTCGTAGCTGAGGGCGCCCAGGGCGCCGGAGGTGCTGCCCGCGGCGAGAGCGGCACCTGCTGTTCCGCTGGCACCGGCCGCTGCTGCCAGAGTGGGAGCTGCGGTGGCGGCGGTGGCGTTGCGAGGCAGCTGGGGCCAGCGGTCGTAGCTGAGCGGGTTGCCGCATGCCGCCTGCTGCGGGCAGCGGTGCACAAGCGCCGAGTCGGGAGCCGAGTGCCAGAAGCCTGTCGGGAGTAGCGCAGCGGTAAGCAAAACACAAACGAAGTTTACACACGCTGTGAGCTTGCGTCGTGAAGCAGCCACAGGGCACAAATCCAGGAAGGGACGGCGTGCCGCTGGCACCGTGCGCACGCCTCACCCGCTATGCGCACATGTCGGCGACACCTCAACATCCCAATCGACTACAGAGAACCCCGCCGCGGCAGCGCATGAGCGCACCTGGCATGGGCACCACGATGCTGCCGCCCGGGCAGTATGCGTTGTTGGGGCAGCGCAGGCAAGACGCGGCTTGCAGTGCGGCCGCCTCAGACAAGTCCTGCAGGCGCGCACGCATTATAAAAAGACGATCAAGCAGGGCAATGCACGCACGTCCCAGGCAGGCCATAGGCAGGCCTCGGGTCCTCACTGACCAGGTGCTTCGCAAACTGACAAACAAACAGACTCGCAGATCATGAAAACCAACAACCACGGCATCGCGGCAACCGCGAATTCGCTAGTTTGCTGCACACGCCACGGTTTTGCTGGCCACGACCATCACCAACTGCATCAACTCACCCGCATGACGGACATGTAGTTGGGCGTGTCCAGGGCTGACAGCGGCGGCCGGACGTCGCGCCACAGCGTGAAAGTGCCGCCGCCACACCTGGCGCAGGCCACCCAGGAGGGCTGCCCCCACGACTGCCGCGCCCAGCTCAGGTCCAGCGCCTCGCCCTCCTCACAGGGCCGGATGCGCGCCCGGATCACCAGCTCCGACACCTGACGCAGGAAGGCGTGAGGGAAGGAAGCCACCGCGCCAGAAGGAGGGGGCGTTCGTTGGCGACGGCGCGTGTGGCCATTAGGGCGCCAACACGCGGGTCGCGGGCACCAGCTCTTCTTTGGTACAGCAGCGGCCGCGTACACACACTAGGAAACAGGCAGGGTGTCTCCCAAACACACGTGGTCCCAACCACCACGTTGGGACTTCCGGCTCCCACTTGACACACATACACACACACACACGTGAATGGAGGCGCAACAACACACCTGATACAGGCCGGGGTCGCTTGGGCTGAAGGCGCTGAAGACCAGCTGGTAGGCACCCACCCAGCCACGGACCCGCAGCCGCGGCCAAGTGGCCACGCCGTCCACCATGGTCACCGTCAGCGAGCCGCCCGCCGACGGGTCCGGGTCAAGGTTCGCCAGGTTAGCATCCGTCCAGGGCCGCTCCACCGCTTCAGGCGGCCGTGGCAAGGCAGCGCCGGCTGCGCTGCTACCGCTGCTGCTGCCGCTGGTGGTGGTGGCGGTGGAAGTGGTGGCTGTGGAGGAGGAGGCGGTTCGTGCCAGGGGCAGCGGCCGGATGCTGACCGTGACCCTCCACTCCATCGTGTCTGTGCGAGTTGGGGAATTCGCACGGGTGTCAGGAGGGCAGGAAGGCGGCCAACACCATCTCACATGCAGGACATACACTTCAAGGTGATTGGTGAAGACGTCCTGCATTTGTCATGCGGTACACCACAAGGCCACCAGCTCACCGCTGTGGAAGGGCTGCAGCAGGCCGTTCAACATCTGCACCGACAGCTGAAAGGCCGCGCCCGCGCTCAGGTCCAGCCAGCCGCCGTCGCGCGACAGCGCCACCCAGGGTGCAAGCGTCATGTGCGACGGAGGCACGTCCAAAAAGTTGAGCAACAACGCACTGTTGCTGTGTTTTGCGGCATCGGAGCTGGGGCCGTCCGCAAGCGGCTCCGAGGTATCAACCACGCACCTGCCCAGCTGCTGCGCGACCAGGCATGCCTGAAACGCGAGCGCGTTCGCGACAGCGCTGGAGGCGCTGATGGTGGTGCCGTTGGGATACAGCTGGCATGGCGCTGCGGTCTGCGACTGCTGCTGTGACTGCGGCGTGCTACTGCTGCTTCTGCCGCCGCGGGTGCAGTTCACTTGCAGAGCCCGCGCGTAGGTGTCTTGTAGCCACACCGACGGCGCCTGCGGAAACGAACATTTGAGCACACTTGGCACTAAACAGCTGCAATGCCGGGCCATTTCCGCGGTCAACCGAGCGGCACCCCCTTCGCGCAACACCCTGTGGCAATGCACACAATCCCCAGTACCACAGGTTTGCCTCCCTGTCCCTGCCCCGTACACCTGTACATGTACTCGTGACTCGCTCACCTCCTGCGACGGCAGTTTGACCTGCTGCAGCACCAGCGGCCAGCACTGGGCGGTGCTGGGCAGCGCGACCGATGAAGCCCCGCTGCTGCTGCTACTGCTGCTGCTACTGCCAGTGGCCACTGCGCCCGACGGCTGCTGCTGACTGCAGGCCTGTGTCGAGGCCACGGCGGCGCCAGTTGCGGCTGCGTTGCCGACGGACAGGTCAACGTCCGTCAGCGACACGGCCACTCGGCCCGACACGAAAAGGCCGCCGCCGTGCGCCCCGTACCGGACGTACGACGCCGGCAGCTGCTGCGCCCGGCTGCTGCTGCTGCCGCTGGTGCTATTGCTGCTGGAGCTACCGCCACTGCCTGTGGCGGCTGCCGCACCGCTGGCGCTGGGTACTTTCGCCCTGTTGCTTGACACCTGGCCGCCCACCACGATGACCATCGAAGGAGGCGCAGCAACGTCTGCCTGCTGTAGCGTCCCACCACCTGCCGCCGCAGCCGTTGGCGCGGCCCCCGTCATCAAGGCCAGGCCGCCTCCCGTGACCGCTGTGTTGTTGTGGACGCGGGTTGTGTTGAGCACGACGCGGGCGCACGTGGAGGCCACTCCGCCGCCCAGCTCGCCGGCCGTGCTGTGCTGGATGGTGGCGGCCTGCAGGCTGAGGCTGCCGCACGCCGCGCCCGCGATGCCTCCTCCCGAGAGCTTGGCGCGGTTGCCCGACAGCACGCAGCCGTGGATGGCTGCCGACATGCCCTCACCCAGGTACAAGCCGCCGCCGCTGGCCTCCGCCTCACAGCCTGACACGGTGACGCCCTCCAGCCGCAGCACGGCCTCCGGGCCGCAGCCGCCGCCGCCCTCCGCCGAGCTAGCCGAGCTGCCGGCGCCGCAGCGGGCGTAAATCGCGCCGCCGTTCAGCGCGGCAGAGCTGGTGATCCGGCTGTCACGAAGCGCCAGCACCGAGCGTGCCGCCGCGGTGTTGAGCGCGATTGCGCCGCCGCCAACCGCCGCCGTGTTCTCATCCAGATCCAACCGTGACAGATCCAGGGCGTGGCCACCGCTGCCGCCCAGGTCCGCAAGCAGCGCTCCGCCGAGCGCCGCCGCCGAGTTGCCGACAAAGCGGCAGTCGGCGACCTGCGCGCTGGCGTTGCTGCCGCGGGCCTGCACGCACGCGCCGCCGCCGGAGGCGGTGGACGCCTGCCCGGCGGTATTGCTGAGGAAGCTGGTGCCAGTCACCACCGCGCCCTGCCCCTGCCCGATCTGCGCATGAAGGCCGCCGCCGCAGTTGATTGTGGCGGTGTTGTTTGCGAAGGCCGAGTCCTGCACCTGCAGCCACGGTGTGGAGGCCGAGGGCTTGAGCAGCCGCTGCTGCAGCTGCCGCTGCCGCTGCAGGGCCATGAGCTGCCGCCGCCTGTGGTGCCGTCCACTGCCGCCGCTGCTGTCTACTGCTGCTCCACCACCATCGGCGGCCACGGTGTCGGCTGCGGCGGCCACCATCTCCAGTGACTCCACCTGGCTCGACAGACCACCACCTGCATGTGGGCGGCCGGCAGAAGGGATCGCAACGCCATGTTTGTTGACGGCGGCATCGCCACACCCGTTCAAGTGCTGCTGCGCGTTTCTGCACGTGCGCCTGCTCTCACAGATGCGTCGAGGGACAGTGTTTTTCACCGTTCAGCATGTATACAGGCACGCACGCAGCCGCTTACCGCTGTGCTGGGCAAGGTTGCGCTCGAACGAGCAACCCAGCACTTGCGTCGGGCACGACACCGCAGACACAGCGCCGCCTGCACGCGAGCGTTCACGGGTGTCAATCGATGCAGCTTCCTTTCCTGGGACATACAGAGGCGTCGTTTCCACCCGATGTTGTATGGGCATGGACTCACCGTTGCCCAGTGCCCTGTTGTCCTCGAACGCGCAGCGCTCCAAGAACAGGCTACATGCATTGTCCAGGTAACCCCACCGCTGTTCTTGCTGCTGCACCGGTAGCGCGCGATTGCCGCCACCAGCAGCGCTGCTACTGTTCCTGCTACTGCCACCACCACCGGCAGCAGCGGCGTCCGCAGCGTCCGCTACATGCGCCGCCAGCACGGCGGCGGCGCGGTGCTTGCTGGCCGACACCACCGACACCGCGCCGCCGAACCCGCTGGTCTTGGTGCTGCCCAGCTCGAACACCGAGGAGCCAGCCGTGTTGCCGCGGAAGCGGCAGCCGCTGGCGGCGATGGCCACGCGTGCGGCGCCCAGCGCCGGCGCGGACACGGACAGGGCTCCGCCCGCGCCGCCCGCCGCATTGGAGAGGAAGCTGGCGCCGTCGAGGGCGACCTGCAAAGCAAGCGGCGGCAGAGGTGGTTTCCGGTTGAGCGAGGGGCGCCCGTTGCGGTGGAGGAATGCCGGCAAACAGTCATGGGGGATGCGTTCTGGTAGTCAAAAATCATTGCGAGAGCCGTGAGAGGTCCGGCCGGGGCAGCTGGCCGGGCTAGCCGGGCTCAGTATCCACGCTGTCCATCCCAATCTAGCCCTCTAGCTAGCTTTACCCAGTAGTTGCTCTCTACTACTAATACCCCAGCAATCTCACGTCCAGTCGGATCAGCGGCGCGTTGCTAACTGCGTCCACCGCGCTGCCGTACTCCTGCATGACGATGTTGATGGCACCCCTGCGGAACGTATGGCACGTACGGCAGCGCACGTGTGATAAGCGAGGTACACTAGTACATACCAACCGGCCAAGCTTCCCTGCTACCCGTGCCTGCTCGCCTGCCCCCAACTGACGTCAGCAGCGACAACCCTCACCCATCCAGGTATGCATAGTTGTTTCTGAACACGCTGCCAGACGTGATGTTGATCTGCGCCCTGCCCGACGGCGCCATTTGCGACAGCAGCGGCGAGCCCTGCGCGCACACACACACACATACATATACACATACACGTGCCATTGGTGCGCACAGAAAGCCACGATCAACAACATGGAAGAAGGAAGCGACCATAAACTATATTGCCAAAGGTGTGAAATTGCGGGCACATTGCACATGGGTGTGGTGCAATGGGCAGGGCGGCGGGCCTCACCGGCTCTGGAACTCGCACGCTGAAAGCGCCGCCTCCACCTGCGGCGGCGCACAGCACCAGGACACGCGCGCAGTGTGTGCGGATGGCACAACGGATGGCCCACGCGGATGGTGTTCCAAGAGAAAACGCACCCATCACGCGACTTGGCGCCAAGCATTGTTGTGGAAAAAGGAACCGTGCTCCTGCCGCAGAGCCTCACACACGTCTCTTTGAGCATCAAGCAGCACAGCGCCGCGCCCTTGCCCACCTTGCTTCGCTCGGTTGTCCGACAGCACGCTCCCCAACACGCTGACCCGGTCCGGCAGCGTGCTGACCGCCAGCACGCCGCCCCAGCCGCCCGCCACATTGCCCCACACGCGGCTGCTTATCAGCTGGACGCTGGTCAGGCGGTCCGCCCACAGCAGCCCTCCATCAGTGCCGGCTTCGTTGTTGGCGGCTTCGCCGCCCGCGCGCAGCTCCACGCCTCCGATGAAGCCGGCTGCGAAGGCGCCGCCTGAAATAGCAAGAGAGCCGCCGTGGCGGGGTGCCGCGCAGACACACGTGGCGGAGCTAGGTCAACAGCAGGGTACAGCATGGAAAGTGCAGAGCACGGAATGCGTTGTGAACCAAAGGCTGCGGCCGGTCACGTCTGCTGGGAAGCAAGCGCCCCAAGCCCCAAGAGCCGAGTCATGCCCATCCCGCCCTCCTCACCGTTTCCGCTCGCGTGGTTGCCACGCACGACGCCGCCTGCAGCGATTGTGATGTTCGCTATGATACCGGAGGCCCACACCGCGCCCCCGTCGCCCGACTCCGCAACATTGTCCACCAGCTGGGACCCATCGACCACTGCCACCACTGGCAGTGAGAAGCCGCCAGCGATCGCGCCGCCGTGGCCATTCACGGCCCTGTTGCCCGACACGATCGCGTTGCCCTTGAGTGTGATGCCACCAAACACGCCGGACTGGAAGTACATGGCTCCGCCCGAGCTGCCGGCATGGCAGTTGGTGATGCGACTGTTTTCCACCTCCACGACCCCTTGCACGGAGCCGGTCACGGAGATGAAACCACCCACACCCTGGTCGGCCGCAACGCCCTCCACGACCGCGTCACGAATGCGGATGTCTCCGTTCACGTCGTTAATTACGTGGATAAACCCTACATGTGTTGGCGTGTGGGTGGGGGCAAGGGGCCGGAGGTGCGAGGTTGAGTACCGGAGCACCATCTCATGCTAGCTCTGAGGCCTGTTCGTGTGGACGCGTTAATTTACAAACCTACCTCCACTCATGCCGGTGGTGATGTTGGTGATAGTGGCGTTCTGGATTGTGATGGACGCTGCGATCATGTCACGGTAGGTTTGGGCACATGCCGTGCAGGTGCAATTCAGAAAATGCTTCACGTCTGAAAGCCGGCAGGCGCACACACGTGTTACATGTGTACGGCGCACCTGCACCCTGCCCGCCGGCCCGGATGAAGCCACCATTCCGCGCAGCGGTGTCGGCTACGTTCCGGATCGTCGCGCCGTCGGTGATCAGGACAGGCCCAATGCCAACCTCGGCCTGGGGTTAGATGCAGATGGAGTGGAGCTCAGATGGGGCGCCCTGGGTTGTTACATAGGATGGGCGGGTTCGCATGCGGACAGCGGCTATGGTGCATGGGGTGGTCGGCCTGTGTCAAGCCACGCACCTGGACAAACCCGCCATCGAAGCCCTCGATCACTGTTTCGGGGCCTCGAATGGTCAGGGAACCCACGACCCGAACAGACATCCCAGTCTTGGTGCCTCCGGTGTTGTTCATAATCTTGGCGTTCTCCAGCAGTACGCTTCCTGCAGCACAACAACAGCCGCGGGATATACCAGCAAGTCAAGTAGGTACGATGGGGATTGGCGGGCTAGAAGCACGGTATGCCTGTTTCTGATCCCTGCAGGACCCTGCATGCAGGTCCACGCGACGCAGTGCTGTGTGCCGCCGCCTATGTGGAGCAGCGGTCAAGCACCCAGCGCACCGCTGCCAGCCTCACCTGCCTCGCCCAATCCCGCGATGGCGGAACCGCCGCGTCCTGCCGGCTGGTTGATGCGGTTGTGGGAGAGGGTGCTGTTGCGCATGACCCACTCCCGAACCTGGAAGGCGGTGACTTGCAGATCGCCCCAGGTCGCCACATTGCGCTCGAAGAACGAATCGATGAACGATAAGTGTTGGATGTACGCGCTGAGGGGACGGGTTCGCGCGGAGGGGAAGGCAAGGGGGGAAAAGCAGGACGGTCAGCCAGCGTTTGTGGTTTCCAGAATACATTGCAGTAGCGTTCCGTGACTTACGTCCATATGCTGCTCGCATGCAGAAACCATTACTATATTGCAGCAGCTGCTGCCGACGGTTCCAGGCTCGCGAGCATGGGCTCGATTTTCAAGCTAAAAATAAGTATTATTTAAAAATTAGAAACTTGAGTAGATAAGTCTTTAGGACCACCATGACTTGTCTAACCGCAGAGCTCATGGCTTTTTGGTGTCTGTCTACATCAACAATACTAGTAGATGCGGACTTTCATATTTACATGGTTGAACGAAAAGGTGAAGGCAGCACAAACGAAGTCAGCCAGGGGTGCGGAAGTCACCAAACCGCATGCCAGGATGCCTCCCCACGACGCCTCCCCCCCCTCCCCCATGTTTCACAACCATTTGATAAACACCATCCAATGGATGGCTACCCCCCCCCCTCCCGGCACTTCACAACCATTTGATAAACACCATCCTATGGATGGCTACCCCCCACCTACGTTTGTTGGTGTGCGAGCCTGGGTGGCACTTGCGAAGGCGGCTGCCGTCAACCTTGCCCGAGACTGAAGTGGTAATCGCCTACTCAGTCAAAGGTTAAGTTTGGGTGGCTCGATGGGCAGCGACTGGGAATTTTGGGTTCGGACCGGGACTTATCGGGTTGTGAGAATGTTTGCGAATTTTTTCTCCTCCTCCTCCTCCTCCCATATTAGGCCACGCTCACCTCCTCGCTCTTATGCATTGGGTTTGGTTTAGTTTGGGCTGGTAACCACAACCCCCCCCCCCCCGCCCCAAAAAACCCAACCCCCAGCCAAACCCCGCACAGACGTTCCCATCAACAGCTGCGCTGTTTACCGTCGCCCCCCCCACACACACACACACATCACCACGTGCCGCGCATCTGCCACGCACCTGACCCACGCGAGCGCCCCCTGATGGTACCGGCCGCCGACCACTTGACTCCCGCCGGTGACGTTGAGCCACCGGAGCAAGCGGCCGTTGTAGCTGGGGTCGGCGGGGCGCCACGTCATGCCTAAGATAGACATCTGGGTTTCATTGATGACGCTCCTGTCGGCGATGACGAGGCTGTGGATGACGAAAGCGTGGAACACGCCCCCGCTGGGGCACTTGTTCCTGCTGCAGGAGCTGTGGTTCCGGATGGTCACGTTCATGCCGACTGCAATGAAGTGGCACACAAAGCGCACGCACACAGGAGGTTGGGCTTCAGCCGCAGGTCCGCGTGTCCTCAGCTGCTGGCACGGCCACGGCCACGAGGCGTACACAAGCCTGACAGTGGCCACACCGGGAAGCCCACCCCTGTTCGCATGAGCTTACTGTAGTGAGCTGGAGGCATGCCCGCAAAGACATCCTCCTCCGCGTTTATGCAGGCAGCCCAGGAGGTGGCAACGTTGGCGTCCATGCGGCTTCCATCAATGATGTCCACATTGCCAGCAAAGGCTCCGGACCACATGACACCAGCCGTGTGGGCGGAGTTCTCTGAAACGCTGCTGCCATTAGCCACTCGGAACGTGCGGAAGCATGATGGGGCGTGAACGGCGCCACCTGAGCATCATGCAATCGCAAACAGATAGACATTGCGGGCTCAGGTTACCTCGGGTAACGACTACGGTACCTCACTGCGCGCCAGCAGGCGTGCAGGGCTCACCGTAGAACTGTGCAGAGTTGCCATCCATGGTGCTGCCGTGCGCCACATCGAGCTGCTGCAGGTAGTCGCGGACATGGATGGCGCCGCCATGCCTGTTGTGCGTGTTGACCAGCACATCGTTTAGGGGCGGCACGGGGGCAGTCACATCAGCTGGTTCTAGATAGGACGCAGGTGCGGGCAAGGGTGCGGGTGCGGGTTGCACTGACGGCTCCATTTTGCAGGTAGGCACGGACACGGGCCCGCTGCTGGTGGTGGTGGGCCTCCTTACCCAGTGACACTGTTATTATTCAACGCTGAGCCTTGCAAGGAGATGTTGGCCTGCGTGTCCCGTAATGTGCGTGAAGCATTAGTGCGAGGCATGAGCAGGGGGGTAGCCATCCATAGGATGGTGTTTATCAAATGTTTATGAAGTGCCGATGTCCAGCGGAACATGAGCAGGGGGGGGTGCAACAAGGATTGCAGGGTAAAGATGGCCATATCATCGGCGTGGATACATGCACGCTAATGCAGCACTGCCGGCACAAACCTGCATGCCGGGGCCGACAAAGATTGCCGCGCCGCCTCCCCCTGCATTACTGCTGAGGTTGCTGTCCTGAATACTAACTTGGATCCCGGCGCTGCTGTTTGCTGCAGCAACGGAGCTGCTCAGGAGGGCTATGGACCCTGCGGCATTGAAGTTGGTTGTGTTCAGGATAGTCCTCATCGTGCTGATGTGTGGCCACTGTAACACAGCTGCATCCAACGCAGCGGCTCCTGCGGCCTCTAGCGCCTCCAATGCCTGCATAGAAGTTATGTTGACGCTGTTGAGCAGCACTCTGCTGTCGCGGATGTGCAGGCTAAAAGTGGGGCCTGTTGCCGTCTCATAGCGGCTGGACGCAACCTGTAGGACCGCGTGTGTGGAGCCGGTGGGGAGTAGTTCATTCCAGGAAGCAAGGGAAGGGGGAAGTAAGGCAGACAGTTGTGGAACAGTCATGAGGAGCGAAGAAACGTTCAGCGTGCATGCACGCATCAGGCAAACCCCCATCCCTCATCTGCACAAAGGTGCACCTGTTTCGAAATTAAAGTTGGGCTATCATAGTCTACCAGAAGGCACGCCCAGCCCTGAGCGGCTGTCACACGCTGACACGTGAAACCCTCCAGCACGACATCGCGCGCCCCGCTGAGCATCAGCGTTCCGACGCTGACGTCATCTGTCCCGTTAAATGCTGGCCCGCTGCCGTACACGTCCCGGATCGTCACGTTTGTGAGCGTGACGGCAGCGCAGCCCCTGTGTGTACGGAAAGTACGTGCATGCAACGAGCATAAATAGGCGGCAAAGGAGGAGGCAAGGCAGGGAACAACGCAAGGCTCGAGTTGATATATATAGCTCTATCAATATCAGCACCGGATTCAACGTACAGCAACGCTCGCTGCGCAAGCCTAACCGCAGGTGCCAAGAACGGATCCCATTCCTGAATCCGAAAACGTGTACTCACGAGCACTCCAGGAGGGGCCCGGCGGGGCTGAGCGGCAGGTCGCTGATGTGGCTGTTCTGCAACTGCAACTGCAACGCGTCGCCGCCGCCGCCGCCGCTGCCCAGCACGCGCAGTCCCCAGTGCCAGCGTTGAGCGACGTTGCTCATGCCATTGGTGCTGTTCGTCGCAACCTCCCCCACGCCGTTGTTGCTGCTGTTGTTGCTGCCGGCTGCTGCTGGCGACGACATTAAAGGCGCGGACAGGTTGCTGGGGACTGCCGCCACTGCCCCGCTAAGCCTCAGGTAAGGCATGAGCCACCGGCCCACTTCCACAACTAGGGGCGTGGATGCCGAGCCCGACGCCACCGATGCTGCCTGATCAGCGACGCCAGCCTGAACGTCGCTGAACAGCTGCTCACAATGAAGCTCAGCCACGGAGAAGCAGGGCGCTGCCGTGACGTTCGGTGTTGCGCCCGGCACTGGGGGCTGCTGCCGCTGCTGCTGCAGTAGGGGGCAGCCTTGCAGGTTCAGGCTGCAGGCGTAGCTACGGGGGGCGGCCTGCATAAGCGCTGTGCTGTTGGGTGCTGGGGTTGGCGGCTGGGGCGGCGGAGGTCCAGTGGGTTCTGCATTCACGGACCCTGTGCCGCTGTTGTCGCCAGCGGCAGGCGAGGGTGCGGGTAGGCTAGGCAGGCTGGCGGGGGAAGTGCTTCCCAGTAGGGTCTGCGCCGCTGCGGGAGGGCAGCCTACACACCATGCAAGGGGGATCCGCAGCAGTCACCACAGCGTGCACATGCGCGCACGAGTGAGGAAAGCCCCGAGAGCCTCCATCTGATGCGCGAGGAAGGCCCCTAGAGCATCCATCTGACACTTCCGCTTCCTGCCTGCTGCAGTGGCCACCCCGGCCAGCCAATGCACTCCCAGCAGTGCACAGTGCATTCCTTCCTCCCTGCCCCTCCCTGCCCCTTCCCGCCTTTCCTGCCCCTCCCTGCCCCTCCCTGCCCCTCCCTGCCGCCCCCTGCCCCCCCTGTCTTTCCCTGTCCCTCCCTGTCCCTCCCTGCCCCTCCCTGTCCCTCCCTGCCCCTCCATCCCTGTCCCCGCTCCCTTACTTGCTTCTCACGCACTACTCACCCCAGCCCTGGATGTTGGTTTCGTCCCGGAACAGCAGCGTCGGGTGCTGCAGCTTGATCTCCGGGGCCTCCGCCGGCAGGCGCGCCACCGTCCAGGTGGAGTCGCCCTCCACCCTCTGCAGGTGCAGCGCCCGCAGGTTGAAGGGGTGCACTACGCTCTCCAGCTGCACGTACAGCAGCAGCGGCGGCCCCGACACCGCCGACCGGACGGTGAAGCGCATCACCCCTGCGCGAGCGTGAGCATGAGTGCGAGCGTGAGATACAGAGTCAGCAGCCCTGTGACTCAGAATGCAGCAGCAAATGTGCTATGCTAGCTACGCTATGCTACGTTGCACTACGCACCTGGGTAGGAGTACTTGAGCTTGGAGTCCAGGCCGGCGGTATCGCCCCACAGCTCGTAAACGAGCTGGTAGGTGGCGTTGATGCCGCCGCCGTTGGAGGCGCTAAGCTCGGGGAACGTGCTGGGCATGTACAGGCTGCGCGCGAGGATGAATGCATGGGTGGCCGCGCATGCATGCGGTGAGACGGGCGGTGGTACCGGTGTTTGAGACGCGCGTGCACGGACACACGCACGCATGCCTTGTGATGTGCGCAGTGCAGGTGGCTGGGGGGGGGGGGCCAGAGACTGCAGCGCGAGGGGGGCTTTCGTGCGTGGTTCTCGTCGCCGCCGGGCACCTACTTGGTGAGGCCCATGGAGCCGTGCTTCCACCTCCAGCCTGCAATCCTGGGTCCCGCATCCTCCAGGGTGCCGCTGGTTGGGTCATAGCCGAAGGTCCTGCGCCCATGCACGTATTGTTGCTGTTCAGGGCAGGTCTGGTCTGGTCTGGTCTGGTGTGCACATGACACACGCAGCAGCAGTGCCATGCAACAATGAGCAAATGGATGGAGCGTTCGCCACTGTGCTTCACCGCTGGCCGAACGCGCCAACCTCGAGCCCCCCTCCCGCTTGCCCCGCGCCCGCCCTCCTGCCCTCCTACCCTCCTGCCCTCCTACCCGACCGTCCGCTCCACCCCCCGCCCCTCAGCGCAGGTCGCGCGCTTAGCTACCGCACTCACGTGTCCACAGACATGACCGGATCGGGGTCATTTAACCCATCATCCGCAATCTCCACAACATCAATCCACAGGTCATTCAGCCAGGGCGGGCCCAGGTTGTAGATCTTGCCGATCTGGCCCTTGCGCTGGATGATGATGCGCTTGCCCGCCGGCTGCGCGGATCGATCGGGTGACCAGGCCACCATGGACCAACCGTAATACTTGGAGGCGGTGCGGACCGACAGGCGCGAAGGGCACGAGTGCGCCTGCATGTACACGATAGGTGCGGGCGGAGGAGAGGTTTTCGAGGATACATGGTACATACTACAGCAGGGCTCAGGTGGTTTCGTGGTAGCTGGGGACGAGCGGCACGCAGCAGCAGGCGCGCAGGGGGGTGGTTCATTCCAGAAGCGAAACGACGCGCGCATGGGGGCTTGAACCATCAGGAACACGCAAGCTCCACCTACCGCGGCGCCCACCAAGGTTTTCCTCCCCGATGCCTACTCGCCCTGATCCCCCCACACACACACACCATCACCACCACCACCACCTTATGCCCCAAGCCCTTGCAGGTCTGCGTGCCAACCACCTCGGCCACACCGCGGGTGGGCCGCACTCGCTCCAGTCACGGAAGCGCCCATCCACGCCCGCACTGCATGGCACTCACCCCGCTGGGGTAGATGTACGCGATGCGGTACACAACCTCCACCGTGCTGGCCCCCACGTAAAAGTAGACGGGCGGGAAGTCATCACAATTGCCGGAACTGTTGGAGCCGGTGGCAAGGCAAAAAATCTCTGGCGGCTTCCAGTAGTCTGCACCGCCTGTGTACGCTTGCAACGCGGCGGCGGCGGCGGCGCCGCCACCACCGGTGCCTGCTGCGTTCGCGCCGGTGCTGGCGTCAGTGACGGCACCCGCTGTCGCACTGCTGGTGTTGGCTCCTGCTCCCGGTGACGACGCGGGCATACTGCACCGCACCGACACGGCCTCCTCGGCGCTGCAGTCGTGGAAGCCCCAGGCGTTGTGCTCGCAGGCCGCCAGCGAAGCCTCACTGCCGTTGCACGACACCTCATCCAGGTGGAACACCACCGGCGCGCCGGCCGTCCCTGCACTGTTGCTACTGCTGTTGTTGTTGCTGTTGTTGCTGCCGGTGGTGGCGCCAGCAGCAGGAGCAGTGGCACCGCCGCTCATGGGGCCGTATGCGCCGCAGCACAGCGCCTCACCGCCCGCCATCCCCATCTGCCGGCAGGCCACCCGCGCGGCAGCGTTGGAGAACCTGACGAGTTGGGGAGTCCGTGCGAATTTATGCCAGGCGAGGTGATCGGATGCATACATGCGTGTACAGGCAGTGCCCACGCGTGTGCGTCCTCGCCCAGCTAGCTACTACATGCGCAAGGCACATCCACAAGACTGCTGCCGGCCATTGTGGATGTCAGGATGTGTGATGGACTCAGTAATGCACTAAACGATGTTTGGCCGCAACGCGTAAGGGCCCTTGGGCTGCGCTTCTGCAGCCTGACCCGTGGCTCACCGGTCATCGCATACAAGCCCGTATGCTCCCTCGTAATACACCTGCATGCATCGGTGGGGACAGGAAGACCGGCGAGTGTGAGAGGGCAGGTAGAGGGGTTGGGAGTTGAACAGCCATGGCCATGACAGCCAGCGCCTGCTGTAGCAGTGTGTTGCTGACGTGTACGCTGTCTGCTGCGAGTACACCAGTCTCCGTGCGTGTGTCATGACGGAACACACTTCCGTTACTAGCCTGCAGGCTGAGCCAACTTGCCCAAGCCTGTGGCGCTACCCGCGGCTCATCACTGTTGGCCTGACACACCGCACGCACCAGCACCCATGGCTGCCGTGCCCACGTTACCTCTAGTCGGCCCTCAAGCGCGGATGGCCCGTGCATCAGGCGCAAGTCCCCGTCCTGGGGGACCCTGCTGATGAAGGCCGCGGCCGCGACACCTGCAGTTTCCGTGTTCGGGGCCAGACGGTGCGGAGGACGAGGGAAGCAGGCGCCCGGAGCGCACCGCCAGTACATGCAGCAGGAACAGCACAAGATCCAAACAGGTCAGGTTACGATGAGAGTCAAGCTTCCCGAGCGGCGGGGGAGGCGGCAGCTTCGGTGAATCCTCGCTGCCAGGCGTTGAACGTGCGTCGAAAGCACATACTCCGTGCGGCCGGACCGGCACACACACGGGACCGACAACCTTCGCTGCCTGTAGGGTTTGCCTTTAAGCTCACCTGCATCGCTTACGGTGGCTTCAGTGGCTGACGTGCAGCAGACGGCGAGCGCAACAAGAAGCCACACTTCGCCATAGCAACGCTGCTGTCGGCGACTTGCCATGAGCTATTGGTCCCGTAAGCTATGCAATATCACACAGCTTCAATTCATACAAGTTTTCTGAGGAACCACGGGGTGTTCGTTTCGACCCTGAAAGTACGCATGACTGGAGTTGCTGTCGGTCGCGGACGTTCACATATACTGTCGTGGACGTTCATATGTATATATACTGTCGCCTGGATTTAACTCATTAATGATGAATAGGCAAGCATCGAGGTTGCCTATGGTTTTCGGACCGCCAGGGTTTCTCGGCCTCCCATTCTCGGCCTCCCAAATGCACAACTCGTGACGTCGCCATAGCTCCACGAAGCTTAGCGTAGTGCTGAGTGGAGGACTACATCACTGGACGCTGGACGGGGACGGAAGGCGGGCGACGGAAGACGGGCGACGCCGGGCGATAATATATCCACGGACGATGGACGATGAACCGGAGACGCGTTTCGCGCGCTTGCGGCCCCACACGATACCAGGCGATAAACTGAATTGGAAGGCCGGCAAAACTTAGGCGAAACGCGAGCGCAGCAGGCGCCCGAAAACGCGAGAGGAACGCACGCCCCCAGCATGTTACACGCACACTCGCAGCGCCACACGATAACAGACAGAACAAATAATGGCAAGGCCGGCGAAAAAAGGTGAGACGTGAGCGCAGCACGCGACCGAGCGAAGTCGAGAGCAAGTTCCACGCTCCCCGCGCGTTAGACGCACGCTCGCATGGCCACAAAATAGCAAGTGCGGTGAAAAGAACTGCAAGGCCGGTGAATCAAAGGCAGACGCGTGCGCGACGTGTGCCCGAAGTTGGGAGCAAGAGCCGCGCTCCTCGCGCGTTAGAAGCACAAACGCAACTCAACACGACAATAAATGAGAACCCGAATTTTAAGGCGGGCGGCTCAGAGGCCAATGCAAATGCGTGCGCGGCGCATGCCCGAAATTGCGAGAGGCACACGGACGCGCAGAGTGCCGCGGAAACGGACGCGCAGAGTGCCGCGCTTGCGGCTGACCGGAGGCAGAAGGAGTTGCAGGTCACCGTCGCAGCGCTGCAAGTCCAGGTGGAGGAGCAGCGCTGCACACTCAAAGACACCCGGCGCTCCCTCGTGCGCGTGGAAAGCGCCGGTGCGGTTGACGAGAGCAAAGTGCTGCTGAAGTCTGTGAGCACCGAGCTGCTGGAGAAGATCAAGGCGACGGGGAACCTAGAGGGGATTGCTAGCGCAGGCGGGGCGCACGTCACCGGGGGATACGTGCGAGCGTGGAGGTTGGCTGGGCGGGAGGTGTGGAATATTGTGGTGGCGGTGATGCCGAAGGAGCGCAGTACCTTGATTCGGGCGGCGCAGCAGGTTCGGGCCGCTGGTGCAGTAGTGGCGCCATACTTGACTTCGGTCGGGCGTGCCATGCGCAAGGAGCAATTGCCGGCTTTCGAATCGCTTAGAGGGCAGGGGCTCCGGCCCCGGTGGAAGGGAGGAGCGGGCATTGCGTGCCCGATCATGTAGCTTGCGCACATATAGCCTAGACTTGGCTTCCCTCTGCTACCAAGCGCCTCCGGACTCCTATATGAGTTAGTGGGGCCTGCATGGACCTCGACGCCATGTAAATGCTCATGCTCATGCTCATGAGAGGCACACGCTCCCCGCGCGTTAAGCACAGCTGAACCAACAGCAAGCTGAGAGCGCGAGCGCGGCGGTCGCTCGAAGTCAGCGGCAGAGATTGCACCGCCCCTCCGGCGGCCCTGGAGCGCCAAGCCGCCGCGAGCACTCTGCAGCGAGCGACGCACTGTTGCCGCGATAGCAGCCGCCCGCCCGCGCTTTGTCAGGACGGCCCGGGCGCTGCACGCTTGATGGGAGCAGCTCTTGCAGCGGCCCTCGGCCCGCCGTCGGCAGCCGTGCCCGCGTGACCAGGCCATCCGACTCACCGGCCTGCTGGAGCGCCTGCGCCCCCCAGTCCAGAGCCTCCTCGCTGCCAGCCAGCGCTATGGCCCCCAGGTCTACCTCGGCGCCGGAAGAGCGACTCTGGGGCCGAGTGTGGGAAGGCCACTCACGCCGCTGCAGGCAATCGGAGGCAGGCCCACAGCTGTAACATTACTTAAGGCAATCAATGCTTTATAAAGCATGCGGACATCGCGTACACGCAGTGTTAAGAAACCGGCCCAGCAGAGATAGCAGCAGCGTAATTGGAACCCGGACCGCAACTTTGCGGCCTGGCGAATTGTGCGCCTTCCAGTGCCTTACGTTTTCGTTTCGCAATTTAGAGCATGTCCGTAACGCCAGCCTGCGTGCAGCTTCTCGATCCCTTCTCGCCCCTTCCCCCTTCCCCCTTCCCCCACACCCTTCCCCCTACCGTGCGCTCATCACGTTTACTTTGCCTCTGCCTTACCTGCGTCCCTTACATCATGCCCTGGGTCCCTGGTGCCTTCCCCTCGATTCTCAGAACCGCGCAGGTGGTGCATGATCCCTTTCAGTCCACGATATGGGGCACGCCCTATGGCCGCCCTGGCGGCCGCTAATGTTGATCGGGTACGTGTGCGCCGCGCCATGCAGGGGCCCTGGGTCGCGGGGCGGCACGTCAGCTTTTGGGGTTGGCATAGGCAGGCACCGGGTTCATTTACTTTGCGGCGTGCACGTCCATGCGGTCAAGTTCCGGTGTTGAATGCAAAAAACGTATATTGGTTGCGCCGCGGGGGGGGGGGGGAGGGGACGGGGGGCCGCTGAGGTCCATCGGCTTGTGGCGAAACCGTTGGCACTTCCCTAGACTTATGGCTTCGATACATGTGTCTATGATCTATTTCGCGCACTGGACGGCGCTGCCAGCGCTGCTCAATCCATGCAGCGACTGAGTTGTGGTCGCGCTCGCAGCTCACGCTCCCGTGAAGCCCGCAACATATGTGCAGGCTTTCACATCGCTCACTCGGAGGGTAGGAAAGATGCGTGGGCGGCGCATCTTGGGGACCGGGTCTGGTCCGGCATCTAGTCCGCCGGCGCATCTTGTGCCCCACGCACACGCATCTTGACTGTCTGGGCCGACCCCACCGGCGTATCTGAGTTGCGCCGCCCACGCATCTTGGGTATGTGGGCCGACCCCGCCGCTGCATCTCGGATCCCCTGCACACGCATCTTAGGTATGTGGGCCGACCCCGCCGCTGCATCTTGGGATCGCTTTGTGCCATCCCTGCTGTCCAACCCTGGCACCCTGCCGAGAGTCATACCTACCCGCCCGGATGCGTCTCCAAGTGAAGCGTGGTTACATCTGTAGTCCTTCATGTTACAGCTGTGGGGAGACTTCTGACCCGGGCCCGAAACACGGCCGCTGCAGCCTACCAGCCTCTTTGGACTGGCGAGAGCGCGCCGACAACCTGAACGGCGCACACAAACCAAGCCTACGGCGGTCGAAACGCACACGACGCTTGACCTCCGTGAACGCAGTGCGTCTGCCTCCATTAGTCACACGTAAAAAAAGGAAGGCAGCTCGCTCGCACCACCCGCACATAAGACAGCACTCACACACAGCAAGAAAGAGAAAACCTTGATCAACCCCCAGGAGCCACCGCCTGTCCACCCACCACCGTTCAGCTAAAACCTATTTCCCAAGCCGGCGAAAACGCAATAAGCCACCGCACACGGGACAGGACAAGCTGAATACTTATATATCTGTAGGACCAGAGGCCCGGCGCACTCATGGAGATGCTGCTGGGCAATGAGCGCCCTGCGGCGCTGCGGCCTGGTGGTGGTGGTGGCGGCCCGGGGCCTGGCGGCGGTGGCCCCGGCCCAAGTGGTCAAGGCCCAGGGCCTGGCGGCGGAAGCCCAGGGCCTGGCGGCGGCACCCGCGGCCCCAGTGGCAGCGGCCCAGGGCCTGGTGGCGGCGGTGGCCCGGGGCCTGGCGGCGAGTGTGTGCATGTGCGGAGCGGAGGGGGCGGGCAAGGCCACATGGAGGAGGAGAGCGCGGAGCCGCCCAAAAAGCGGCGCCGGCACGCGGGGGCTAATATTGCTGGCCGGTGTCTGAGTTGGCGGTCCACGGGCGAGTGAGAGCACGTGATGTAGGCAGCATGCGTAGTGTGGCCGCTTAATCGTGCTGTGGCTTGACCGTCTGGATTAGCGACTGCGCACCCGGCTGGTAGTGCCTGCACAAACCGACCCCGGCTATGTCCGGGAGATGAGGTACTATCGAACACCTTCGGCCTCAGACGGTGGATGTGGTGCGGGATCAGCCCGCTTTTCCCGTGCTTCACGGGGACCACCTCCCTTGTCAGATTCGGCCCCCAAAATGTTTCCTTTGCGGCAGCGTACTCCATACGACGCGTCGAAGCCTATTAAAGTCTCTATCATGCTCCCAGACTCGGGTCGGAAGACGGGCGTACACTTGTGTCGCGTAACTAATGGATAGTTCCTGTTGGTCGGCGGGGGCCGGGATCGTGTCACGGACATGCTCTGTGCAAACCCCCCCGTTCCAAGCCCTGTTCTGAAGCGTATGGGTGCGCCGCGCCCCCTGCGGGGGCCGGGGCACGCCATCGAGGCTTCTCTTCGCCCGCCCATACTGGCCCTCTCGCCGACCGGTGTGTGCTCTCCTCCCCTTGCACACGTTCAACCCGAATTCGCAATACAGCCCACTTCAGCTCTTCACACACGCAGTTCGCCGCCGCCGGCCGCCCTTGCTCTTGTCCAGCTCTTCTTCCCTTGGCCCGCGAACCCTGCGCCGCTCAAGTGCATACGCCGCCAGCGCAGCCACGACTAGTCCCTTGCTCTTTGCCCGTTGTTTGCCCTGCCCGGCGTCCTTAACGGACATGCGCTAAAATGCGAATGCGAAGTGGGCGGGATGATGTTGTCCTCTTGTCCTTGTCTTCTTCTCCTCGTTTTTTACGCTTCTCGCTTTTCCATCCTCCCGCACATGTCGCGCTCGGCACTGGTGGCGCTGGCGGATGACTTGCAGCCTCGAATGGGACATGGCCCCCGCTGCCGCCCATCGCCTATGCCTCCACACCGCATACTGCTCAATCCCCACGGCCAGGCTTGCACTAGTCTGTAGTGTCGCTGCCACCACTACTCCTTTCTTCTCCTTCCTCCTCCTCCAACTCCAGACCCGTTTCGAGCTTTGCGCCCACTGGACACAACGTGTCACGCCACATCTGCGACACGACGGCATGACGTGTACCGCCTGTTAACATGACGCGTACCGCCTGTTAACATCACCGTACCTTCAACGTCCCCCACATGGCCACAACTTTCTTGTCGCCCAGCAACATGGTGTGCTTGTTTGTGTACACCTCCAAAGACCCGCACACGCTTAAGCTTGCATATAGTAACACGTACGGAGTACCGACTCTGCCAGGCTAAAACGTCTGGAAGACAATCGATGTCACAACACATGGCCGCGCTGGCTCCTATTGTTCTGCCACCAAGGGGCAGGCGCGCTGGGAGCCTGACTGCCACCACACGTAAAGCGTCACTGGTACTTTGCAGGCGAAGGGGATGCAAGCTCGTGGAGCGGCTGTAGTCCCGAAGCTTGATCCACCAAAGAATGTCAATTCCATGCCCGTCGCTCTGCCATGTCGCACGCTGCCAACACAACTCACATTTGCAAGGTCACAAATGGTAGTGGCCCTTGCGCTCAGCGCAAGCAATTCACTCTTGGCAGCGAATGGTCTCGCCACAGGTCTGTTCAAATGATGCGTAAGCTACACAACAAGGTTCATATATATATAACAGCCCGCGTGTGTACGCGAACATATCCGTTACTTTTCGTGAACTCACAGACTTCAAGAGCATAAGACCTTGAAGCCCGCAAGCAAGTGTCGTAAAAGGGATACTACCACTACGCAATGGGGCGGGGGGAGAATCAACCTAGTGGGAAAACCGTACTACGGTAGTAAATCACGTATTGTGCGGCAGCAGAGCTTGCCCTAGCAACCGCCACATTTCTCGACATCCCGTGGGCCGTGGCCCCGTATGCCAATACGTATATGCACTTGCACACCGGTTGGCATGTGCAATAGCTGTCCCGATCAACCGAATCTTCACATCCTACCGTCAAACTCTTCTGCACACAACTTCTTATTCCACAAAACTTAGTCACACAGTCGGAAAGCGTGCGCGGCGTGCACATCCGGGAAACGCGGTGCCGCGTCAGCCTTCGCGCAGCTGCTGCAAAGTCGCCATCCGTACCGTACTATCAATGTGGCACGCGCCGTGAGGCGTGGCCCTATTGATTGTGCCTGGAACACCCCTACCCCCAAAGGCCACCGCCTCCAGCTTGCTGCCACCAACGCGACTCCGTAACGCGCCAAGCAGCCTCGCGCTCGCTCCATTCCTGCTCCCGTGCCCGCCACCCCGCCCGAACCCTCGCCATGCGGGCCGCGTCCGCCGCACTGACAGCGGCGCGGCCGCTCGTCGAGGTCCCCGCGCTGCCCGAATCCAGGCTCAGACGCCCCAGCCCGACTCCGGCTGCTGTGCTGTCAGGAATTACAGCGAGGCCGCCGCTGGCATCAGGATACGAGCCGTGTGTGAACGTCCCGGTGCTGCTGTGCACGCGGTCGTCAATGCCGGCCTGTGCGCCCGGCATGGACGCCCGCCACACTTTGGTCACCTCTGTGCGACGCAACTCATCATCGTGCTGAACCTTGAGCGGCAGTGGCGGCGGCGGCGGCGGCGCAGCGGCCGCTGTCGGCGCCATGTCTCGCTGCAGCGCAGCGGCGCAGCGGCTGGCACCCGGTATGGGTACGCCGTCACATTCCGGCGGCGGCTGGCGCTCATCTGGGGCGCTGCGCGGCGATGACCGGGAGGGAGAGGGAGAGCGCGAGGGCACAGGCGAGGGCGAGGAGGAAGGGGAGCTGGAAGAGGAGGCGGAGGTTGGGCCGGACGGACACAAGGGCGACGCCACGTACGGGAATGACACGGGCGCACCAGCCAGCAGCCAGCCGGTGGTGGTCTCGGCGGCCGCCGCCGCCGCGGCGTCAGCCGCTGCAGCCACGGCCGTCGTGGAGAAACGCGTGGCGCCGCGGCCGCCGCTGCTGCTGCCGTACAGTCCGTGG
Source organism: Chlamydomonas schloesseri (assembly GCA_016834595.1). Lineage (NCBI taxonomy): Eukaryota > Viridiplantae > Chlorophyta > Chlorophyceae > Chlamydomonadales > Chlamydomonadaceae > Chlamydomonas > Chlamydomonas schloesseri. The sequence continues at coordinate 629,501 of JAEHOD010000019.1, read as the reverse complement.
TGGGCACTGGAGCTGCCGAGCAAGCCCGAGGCGTGCGCGGGCATGGACAGCGGGAAGAGCTCCTCAGAGGCGAGGGGCCCGGCGGACGGCGATAGCGAGGCTGCCGCCGGGAAGAATGCATAGGGCTGCAGTCCGCTGCCACCGCCGCCGCCGCCGCCACCGCCGCCGATGCCACGCAGCTGGCCTTGGTTGCGCTCGCCCCGCTCGCCCGCCGTGTCGCCCTTCACGCCTCGTGTCCGGCGGCGGCATTGCAGCTGGGCCACGCTGACCGGCGGCGAGGTGGATGAGGAGGAGCGCAGCGATGGAGAGGCGCCCGTGCCAGCGCCCGAGGCGGTTGCCGAGGAGGCACTGGTGCTGGTGCGGCTGCTCGTGCTGGTGCTGGTGCGGTAGCTGGAGGACGAGGATTGGTCTGGCGAAAAGGACGCGGGCGGCACAGCCAGCGCATAGGGTGCGGCGCCCGACAGGCCGTCACCCGACACGAAGGCTGCCCATGGGATGACAGCCACAGCCGTAGCGGCAGCAGAACTGCTTGCGCGCTTGCCGCCGCCGCTGCTGTCACCCGCAGCAAGGCGGCCATCCGCCTCGGTACTGGCGCCCGCAGCTGCGGCACCTCCAGGCCAGACACCAGCCCAGTCAGGACCACCACCGCCGCCGCTGCGCTCTTGTCCAGGCTGTGTCGGTGACGCTTCCCATTTCTCGGCTGCCTTCGCAGCTGCCGTGGGCGCGGGAGGGGTCGTGGCCGCGGTGCCCGCCACGTGCCCAGGCGCCGTGACGGTCATGTGCACGTGTGCCACCGCGCAGTCGGGAAGCGCAACGAGCTGCGCGGGGCCTGCACTGGGCGGCTGGTCGACGCTTAACGCGCTGGCAGGCACAGGCCGCGACAGCAGCAGGTCCGACGGGACCGAGTGGAGGTTGCACGAAGACGCCCCGATGTTGGCCTGGAGCGCAAGTGCAAGGACAGGCAGGCAGGCAGGCAGGCCGGTAAGCAGAGCGGCAGAGAGGTGGGTGTGTGCTACCGTGGCAGAGAGGTGGGTGTGAGTTACCGTGGCCGCGAGGTGGGTGTGAGCCACCATTCAAAACGTGTGATGGCGACACGCATGGCCAAGAAGCAGCGGGCCCACGGCTTCAGCCCACTCACACCATTCCATCGTTAAAGGCATCGGCTCACCTTGCGTGCGTTGTCGGCCGCAAGCGTATGAGGCGCGCCCACAACCGGCATTGCCGGCGGCTTCGCCACAGCTCCGTCTCCCACTGCAGCTGCTGCCGCAGCTTCAGTAGCGGCAGCAGGTGGCGCGCCCGACAGGCTTGCGCGCAAGGCCGCGGCGCCGTCGCCCACCGCCTCCGCCTTGCCTGCCGCCGCGACCGCCACAGCGGCCGCCGCCGCGGGCACGCCCTGCGCCGCGTGCTCCGCCCACACGGTGAAGGAGCTGCTGTTGGGCAGCCGGCGGCAGCAAGAGGGCACGGGGTCGTCGTCAATGGGGTCCAGAGGAGGCAGCGCATGTGGCTGCCGCCCGGCCGCGCCGCCACCCCTGCCGTCGCCGCTTGAAGTCCCCTCGAGGGCGGCGGTGAAGGACGAGGCGGGGGCGGTGGTGCCGGCATCGGAGGCGCGGAGCAGCGCCGGCGCGACTTGCCGCCGCAGTCCGCCCCATGACCGTGTGGCCGACCCCGCCACCAGCGCCGCCGCCGTCGCCGCTAACGCCGATGACGCCGACGCCGATGCCGACGCGCCTGCGGGCCCGGAGCGGATGGACAGCGCCACCGAGCGCGGCTGCTGCTGCTGCTGCTGCTGCTCCTGCTGCCGGCGCGGTGACAGGAGCATGGGCATGAGCGGCGGCCGCTCCACCACCAGCAGCAGCAGCACCTGCTGGCCGTCCTCGGAGGCGTACACGTGGAAGGCGCTGACGTCCACGCCGCCGTCGGGCCCGTGGCCCACCTCCTCCGTCGCCTTAAGCGGGAACGCCGCTGCCGGCGGCCGCGCCAGCGTCAGCGTCAGCGGCGGCGCCGCAGCTCGTGGCGGCGCCGTCGCCGTTATCGCCCCTGCTGCCGCCATCGCTGCCGCCATCTCCACGACGTCCATAGTCAGCGTGGCGGCGGTGAAGTTCATGACCGCCACGTCCACGCCCGCAGCGCCGCCGACGCCGTCCTCCTCGCAGCCATCTGCTAGCGTGGTGGCCACCAGCAGTGTGGGTTGCTGCTGCTGCTGCTCCTGCTCCCGCAGCTGCCGCCCTCCTGCTGTAACCTGCTCCTGCGCCTGCGTCGGCTGCCGCAGCAGACCGGCGCCGGCAGCCGCCGCTGAGGTTCCGCCGCCGCCGCCGCCGCACGGAAAGCGTGACAACGCCCAGCGCCGGCTCTGTGCCGACAGCGCCGCCGCCGCGGCTAGCACCGCGGGTGTGACGCCGGGCAAGCGCAGGTGCAGCACGGGGTCTCCTGCGCGTCCAAACAGGCGGTAGGTTTCGGAGATGGGGCAGGTGGCCACCGCTGAGAGCACGCACGCAGCGGAGGCGCCGGCGGCGTGGGGCTGGGGGTGGGGCAGCAGCTTGGAAGCTGCGGCAGAAAGTGGCTGGGCGGCCCGGTCTGTGGTGGTGGCGGGCAATTGCTCACACGCAGTCGCGGGCTTTGCAGGCGCAGCCTCATCGCTGCTGCCGCCGCCGCTGGTACTCGCGCTGCCGGTCCTACTGCCCGCAGTGCCGCAGCGTAGTGGCTCTACCGCCTTGGAAAGGGTGCCACCGCTTCCATCGCTGCTGGGCTCCTCCCCAATGCTGGCGCAGCTGCCCAGCATTCCGGAGCAGGCACCAGCCAGGGCGCTGCTGGCCCTGCTGCTGGTGACAGTTGCGGCGGTTGGGTCTGTGCTGAGGTCGCTGCCGCAGCTGCAGTTGCCGGTGCTGGCCGCGGCGGGGCCGCGAGACAGGACGCGACCGGCACCAGGCGCAACGGAGCCGCTGCCGGCGGCAGCAGCCGGCAGCAGCTGGGAAGAGGGCGCTGGCGACAGGTCCAGGTGCAGCAGCTGCCGCAGACGCGCCGCCACGGCCTCCGGCAGCTGGCAACTGGTGCCGCCTCGCAGTCGCTGCGAGTGACCCTGGCCCCACTCGCGGTCGCCGTCGCCCTCCCGCCACCCGGACAAAGAGTGGCGGCCGGCTCCGTGTACCGCGGCGTGATCCGGGAAAGCCGGGGTGCCCACGGCAGCGGCAGCTGCAGGAAACGCGCCGCTGGTGTTGATGGTGTTTCCGCCGGCGCGCGCGCGCAACTGCTGTCGGGCGCTGTGAGTTGCAATGTCGAATGATCGCCGGCCGTTTTGCAACGGGTGAGGCTGAGGCGGAAGCGCGGCGCTGGCGGATGCATAGGCCGGCGGCTTCCGCTGCGGAAATTCATAGTCCTGCTGCCGGTCTTGCTGTTGCTGTCGCTGCCGCTGCTGGGCTATGGCCTTGATCTGGTCAGCGGCAGAAAGCGGCGGCACCTGCGGGTGCGCAGCATGCGGCGCCGGCTGCGTGACCAGGTGAAGCTCCGTCCAGCGCGCCGCAACGGGGCGCGCCGAGCTGCCGCGGGTGCTGCTGTTGCTGTTCATGCCGCCGGGAGCGCTAGCGGTCCAGCAGGGAGCTCCAACGCCTGGCACTGCCGCTGACAAGGCAGATCCGGCGCACGTGGAGCGATTGGGCCCACTGAGGGGCGGGGGCGAGGGCGTGGGAGTCAAGCGGGGATCAGGGGCGAGTCGAGCCCAAAAAAATCCTCCAGTAGGGTAGGTTTCCGAGAGGCAGTGGGCACTCATTATGTCACCCGGCAGCATAACCCGCTGGTAACACATTCTTATATACAGACACGCATGCCAACGTCCCTTCCACGAGTCGGTGAGGGACGGGGTCCCACGCCTCCACGCGACGGGGCTTCCGTCCGGGGTCGCTTTGGTGCCAGCCGGGACGAAACCATTCCTCAACAGCGCACCTGTTTGGCCACTGGCCCGCCACAGTGTCATATTCGGGTGTATCAGAACTGCCCCGAGTAGTCATTTCGGCTTGCAGAGGCGACGCCGTGGGCGCGGTCCTCGCAAAGCATTTGCTGCCCGGAGAAGGCCTTCACTCCTAAGGTGGCTCGGTCCTGGGGGAGGTCCTGGCCGTCAATACGGTATGCTACCTCACAGGTCTTTCTCTTGTCAGGCTCGGTGTCGGCTCTTTGGGGCTAGCTTCAAGTTCTTGTTCACGGTCCGACAATAGATGCTATATCTTCAATTGTGAATATGGAAGGTGCTCTGTGTGAGCCAGTTGATTTGCAAGAATGAGCTCTCAGGAGCTGGTGGGCAGCCGCGGTCATTGTTCCGATCGGCTAAAAGCCGAGAGTTCCAGCCCTGCACTCACACTCAAGCCCGTGTAGTTTCCCTGACCTTGCCTACATCCTTCTACCTCGGTAGATTAAGTTCTGAAAGAAAAGGAACAATACTTGCGCCAAGCCGCGGCCATGGTTTTGACAGCCTGATAGCCCCGTTTCCAGTATGATCCAATTCTAGTTGACTATCGATAGATGTTAACACGGCACATGTCTCTGGCTGCCGCACATAGCTAAAGTCGCTCCTAAAGGCGTGGGCATTGCCAAAGTTTGCATTCCGAACAGTTTGGACCAGACACACAAAGGCGCTTCACGACGCACCGCGCGCTCAGTTCGGCAGCTACGACACGACCTTGGTATACAAAACGGTCATGATGATAGGCGTGGACACGTCCGTGGAGACCGGCAGGGTCTCAACCCGGCCCGCGACCCCGCGTCCTGACGCCTTTGAAACGGTTCCCGGCAGGTGAGCACGCGGCGCCCTTGCATTGTCTTGTTTGGTTGCCTCCATAAGCTGCCACGCGCTATACTATGGCAGTATGCAAGCAGTGTAAGCGCCGTTGCGGCTTTCTGCCCCCGCAGTTGGAGGGTTTCCGGAACCACTGTCTTCGGGGCAGCTCCCGGCTGCGCGGTAGGGGACGGCGCACCCTTGACCGCCGGGCGCCTGCACGGCAGCGCCCTTGTGCGCCTTTACCGCATCCACGCCCATGCCAGTCCCGGTCGTGGTGACAGCGGTCCTACCTCCGCCGCTGCCAGCACTTTCGCACCGTCGCCCCCGGCCTCGGCGGACACGGACCGCGGCTCGGCGGCTGGACTCCAGCTGCCGCGCGCTGCCGCCGGCGCCCCCAGACCTTTCCCCTCCCACCCACTACTTGGATCCTCGCTCGGCCTGGCGTCTGCCCTCCCGGCCACTGCAACCAGCTCCGCGCCACCGCCCCCACAGCTGCCTGCGCACTGGTCGCGCCGTGACATGCCCGCCACGCCGCTTCGCACCGGCACATCCCTGCCGCTGCCCAGTGCTCTGGCCCGCACACTCAGCGACCTCCTGGGACTGGCCCCACCCTCCTCCTCCTCCTCCTCCTGCTCCTCCTCCACAGCCGCCTCCGCCTCCGCCTCCTGCTCATCGGGCCATGTCTCAGTCAAGACGCCGGGAGCAGCTGGGTCGCGCCTGCTGATGCTGGGGCGGTCCAGCTGCTGCAGTGGCGGCAGTGCCGGCGCCGTCCTGCAGCTGGTGAGCGGCACTGGCGCCTCTACTGACGGCATCAGCCAGAGCTCGGTGTGGCGCGGCGTAAGTGCAGCGCCCGGCGTCCCTTCCATCCCTGAGGGCGCCGCTGACCAGAGCACGAGGGTTGCAGCGTCGGCAGCACACCGGACCGCTGCCCTGCGCCCGCCGACGTTCCTGGTGGCTCTGGCTCCGTTCGATGGCAGTGGCTGCACCGAGCCGGTCCTGGTGGCGGCAACGCTGCGCAAGAGCACCGTCCGCAGCGCCGATGACACTCGTGCTCCTACCCAGCCCGCCACACCCAACCCGGCGCACGCGGACCGTGGTACCGGTGGCTTCGGCTCAATGCATGCAGACAGCATGTTTGACACGCCGGCCTCTCCCCGTCCTCCTCCTCCTCCTCCTGGCATCAACAGCCTCGTCGCCTCTTTGCGAGACAGCTCGCCCCAAGCTGCGGGCCCCAGCCACCGCCCCAGTCGCCGGCGGGTGCGCGTGTCGCTCCGGCTGCACAGCCTGCCATCGTTGGCGCTGAGTCCCGCGGCTGTTTCGCCGGTGGCGGATGCGGGCCCGGTGGAGCTGCAGGTGGCGGGCTATGATGTGTTCGTGTCAGCCGGCGGTCGCCACGTGGCGCTGGTCCTCCACGTGGCTGCTGTAAGTTCTGCCGCTGCCACCACGGCCACACAAGGCGCCACAGCCGCTACTGCCGCCGCCGCAACCGCAGCAGCTGCAACGCCGGGCGCTTCTGAGGACGGCAGGTCTGAAGCGGCGGCGGGCGTAGAAGAGCTGGAGGAGGGCGAGCTAATGCAGGAGCAGGAGAGGGCAGCGTTGCCGGCTGCAGCGGAGGATGTGGAAATGGAGGCGTCCGAGGACGGCGACACGGCGGCGATGCGGGGCGCCACTCCACCGCTGCCGCACCGCCTGCAGCTGCGCACGGCGCTCTCCTCGCCGCCGTCCTTCAGCGGCTGGGGCAGCGTTACCACGGCAGGGCCTGCAGTGGCGGCGGCTCCATCGGCGGCGGCTGCAGCGGCCGACGAGGGCGCTGATGCTGGCGCTGTCGCGGCTTCGGTCGCAGTGCAGGTGGGCGGCAAGCGGCGGTCGGACGCAGATTGCGACGTCGCCCTCGACAACGAGGCTAGGCGGCAGCGCACTTGCGTCCGCGGGCCCAGTGGCAGCAGCGCCACCGGCATCAGTGCCACCGACTTGGACAAGCGCCGCCGCAGCAGCGGCGGCGCCGCTCCCGCCGACGCCGCCACCGCTACAGTGGACGAGGCTCTGATCCTGAGCCCGATGCCCTCGCCAGCGCACCACGACGACCCTGAGGCCGAGGCCGCCGCTGACGCCAGAGCGGCCACCATGCACATCGATGTCGCCAACACAGCTGGCATAAATCACGTGGGCATCGGCAGCGCTGCGGAGGATGTGGACGCCGCAGCAGCAGCGATCATGCGCTCGCCGCGCTGCGTGCCCGAGGCCGCGCTGCTGGGCGTCGCCGCCCTGCGCGCCGCACAGGCCGAGGCGGAGGAGCTGCGGGCGGAGCTGGAGGCGGCGCGGCGCGCGCAGCGCACCGCCGAGGGCACGGCCCACCGGCTACGCGGCGAGATGCGCACGCGGCTGGGCATGGAGCGCATGGCCCTGCAGCGGATCGAGGAGATCCTGGAGTCGCAGCAGGCGGCGCTGCGGCAGGCGGAGGCGCGCGCGCGGGAGGCGGGTGAGGCCGCGGAGCTGCGGCGGCGGGAGCTCGTGGCCGAGGTGGAGGCGCGTGCCGCGGCGGAGCGGCGGGTGTGGGAGTTTCGGGCCCTTGCGGAGCGGCCGCTGCAAATCTGAACTCGAGTGCGGTTGCAGTTGCGGCCAGGATCATGATTTGGTCATTGTGATGAGCACGCGCTAATGGACATTCCCCGGAAGGGCGCACGTGTATCTGTGAATAGTGCTGTACATACCCATGCGCGGTACATGACGGCCCGGCAAGAAGCTTGATGTGGCCCTTACATATGGTGTACAGAACCTGACAGATGAGTCTGGGGTTGCTCAAGGACGTTAGAGTTTGCTGACTGCAAACCGTACATATATTAGACAGGCGCGCGTACATTCTCGGTACATCACGGGTATGGTGGTTCTAATGCATCACATGCACAAGGGCGAGGGTAACAGAGCCTCACACAGCCTGCCATCGCTGCCGCTCTGTCATCTGCGTGAAACGGCAAGCTCTTTATGCCAGGCGACTTGGCCTATGTTGATGCGGCACATTCGGTTGCATATGATACTAAGTTAGGTCGCAGACAGGGCATGGTGAGTCGACGAAGATAAACAATGAATGAGTCTGTAAGCTGATGGCGACCTCGGAGCGCGGCGCGGTGGAACCTGGGGCCGTGGAAACCGGTTCGAAGGAAGCTTAATCTGACAACCGAGCCGGCGTGCCGGCGTGTAACTTCACATCTGGCAAGCCAGGGCTGCAAGCCTCGGAAGTCACATGCGGCAAGGCGTGTATTGCTGGTATATGCCGGTTCACATGCAGCACCGGGGGTGTCAGCTTCGCACAGCTGAATAGGGATGTCGGTACTCCTGGAAATGGGCTGAGCGGCCTGAGCCCCAACACCAGCACCCCTGCCCAACACAATCATGGCAGTGCTCGTATCTTCCTTCTTTTTGACAGGTTTTTGTCAAGAAAGCCTCCGGCGGAAGAAAGTCTTGAAACTTGACGTCAAAAATCTGTCAAAATGCATCAGATTTGGGTGGGTATTTCTGAGACTTGCAGAAGGGTTTTCGGGGCATTCCTGTCACTCTGGTCCGGGCGCAGGGTGGCTGGGGTCCCTCAAAACACTATTGGGGGCAGCCCTGTTACCAAGGGAGACACTCAGGGCGTGCATCAGCCGTTGAGCCGTGAGCCGTGAGCGTGGCATGACCGCATGTGATAAGACGAGCAGGGCCTGGGTTAGCCACAAGCCGGCCACACCACATTCTGAATGTTACCGTCTGAAGGAATATTTTGCTGTGCCGCAGCGGAAACGTGGGCTGGGGGCAACAGCAAACCCACTCACCACACTGCAAGAGAGGCAGGCGCCGTGCCGCGAAGTATTTTGCTGTGCCGCAGTGTGACATTCGTCAGGGTACGTCGTCAGGATATGCTTTCGCAGAGATGCACTTCACGACAGGCAAGATGAGGTGGGCCTGGCACGAACCGTGCGTGGCAGATGGTCAGGGCAGGTCGGTGGCGAAGTTTTGGGGTGCAAGATACGCCGAGAGCGGTTTTTGAATACAAAAGAATCCGGTTTTGACAAGGGAGGTGGTCCCCGTGAAGCACGGGAAAAGCGGGCTGATCCCGCACCACATCCACCGTCTGAGGCCGAAGGTGTTCGATAGTACCTCATCTCCCGGACATAGCCGGGGTCGGTTTGTGCAGGCACTGCCAGCCGGGTGCGCAGTCGCTAATCCAGACGGTCAAGCCACAGCACGATTAAGCAGCCACACTACTCATGCTGCCTACATCACGTGCTCTCACTCGCCCGTGGACCGCCAACTAAGACACCGGCCAGCAATATTAGCCCGCGTGCCGGCGCCGCTTTTTGGGCGGCTCCGCACTCTCCTCCTCCATGTGGCCTTGCCCGCCCCCTCCGCTCCGCACATGCACACACTCGCCGCCAGGCCCCGGGCCGCCGCCACCAGGCCCTGGGCTGCTGCCACTGGGGCCGCAGGCGCCGCCGCCAGGCCCTGGGCTTCCGCCGCCAGGCCCTGGGCCTTGACCACTTGGGCCGGGGCCACCGCCGCCAGGCCCCGGCCCACCACCAACACCACCACCAGGCCGCAGCGCCGCAGGGCGCTCATTGCCCAGCAGCATCTCCATGAGTGCGTGTCGCATGTTCGTTGCCGAGTTGGCGTCGCGGCCCTTGAGGGGGCCGGGGCATTTCGCAAAGATAGGGTATCGCTCATATTTTAGGCGTTCACTAGGAATACTGCAATGGCGTTTCTGCTCAGCAAACCACCGCCAAGGAGTTCCTTGTCCAGGCAACCACTGCTGCTGCTGACTGAGTCTGAGCAAGAAGGTGGTCTTCTATCAATCGCGCCGTGTACGTGTTATTGAAGTCCACCACAAACTTTGATTCATAGGTATGGCGCTATGCTAGGACTTTCCGGCGAAAGGCAAGTCCATGGATGAATGGATGTTCGCTTCTCGCTCTTCGCCCCCCCCCCCCTCCGGGACGCTTCGCTGGGGGGGGGGGGGGCTCAGCCCAAAAAATCTGTCATTTGCGCCGACCCGGCCTTCATTAGATACGAGCACTGGCCATGGGCTGGATGGGCTCCATGCAGTGCTTCTTACCTTAGAAAGATGCATAGAGAGCACTTCGGCCGCTCACCCTCACTGGTGTGGCAGGGGTCATCTGTTCCAGATAGTCTAATACTGCCACAGCCCTAGTAAGATGCGAGAATTCGTCCCACTGACTTCGTTCCAGCCGCACGCGCTCAACCGCCCTCCCCCCGCCTCAAACTACCAAGCTAGCAAAGCACTTTGGCCCCTCACTTCAGCAGGCCGCCGACAGGGCCTTCATCCGTACCTCATCCTGCTCACTCCTGTAAGACACATGCTGCTTTTCGCCTGCTAGCTACGCCCATCTAGTACCGCGTTTTCTTGTTCCTTGAGTCGTAACAGTATCATTATCCAACCATCATTGTAATACAACCAGCCAATGAACCGTAGTCCAAAAATGACCAATTAGCAACCTGCAACCAATTGTTTCATCTTGCCATAGTGGCCGGTAGCTCTCCTTTCTCGTCAGCCCGGCCATAGTGGCCGGTAGCTCTCCTCTCTCGTCAGCCCGGCCATAGTGGCCGGTAGCTCTCCTCTCTCGTCAGGCCGGCCATAGTGGCCGGTAGCTCTCCTCTCTCGTCAGCCCGGCCATAGGGGCCGGCGGCTCTCCTCTCTCGTCAGCTAATCCACCGCGCGCAGCGCCGCGGTCCGCGCCGGCCCTAAAGCCAACTACCGCACTGCCGGAGCCAGCGCTAGCCACCGGGATGGAGAGCGGGTTTATAAAGACAGCAATAAAACGAGTAGAGTAATGATGCTACAACGGCGAATGCTTGCAAAGCAGACGCCGGAGGCTTAAGGCACTCCGTGCCAAGCCGTACGACTCATCGCCACAAGAACTAGCCGTTTCTGTCGGCCTACGGCCTCCTAGAGAAGCCATCGCTTGCATTCGCAATTGAGCGCATGCCCGGAACTCATCTTGCTGGCCCATCCGTCTGTCCCATCCGCTATTGCCGGCTCACTACTAAAAGGACCTCAAAACGCGCATCAGCGCATTGTGCCACAGCACCTGTCCCTGCCAGCAACATATGCAAGCGCAGTCCGAGCAGTATCACATATGCAGAGATCTTCGACAATCACCGGCCACACAGACGGCATGTACGCGCCTCGAGCAGGACACGCATGATCCGTAGAAAGAAGACAGCGCCCCAGCCTCTCAGTGCATCACATATTTCCCACCTCCAAAGCGCAGTAAGGGTGAGGGCGGCCATGTCGTCCGCTTGCTACATGGCGCCAGTGTCGCGCCCCTCCCCCGCCGCCGCCGCCGCAGCAGCCGTCGTCATCAGCTCCTCCAGCGCCCGAAGCTCCGCCAGCTGCTCCTCTGCGGAGGCGTCCAGCCGCGACATCCCCAAGTCAATCAACACGCAGCGCGGCTCCTCCACCTCCTCCATTTCCATGTCTGGCTCCAGAACAACTTTGACTTTGGAGCCAGCAGCAACCTGCCGAGTCTGCGACGCCGCTTGCGCCTGCTGGACACCGCCGGCCGCCACCGCAGGCTCACCACGCATCCCCGCCCGCCAGTCGTCATCATGCAGGAACATCCAGGAGTCGACTGCCGCGCCTGGCCCGGCCTCCACTGTCGGCGGCAGCAGCAGCATGACGTTGCTTAGCCGCACATCGCCATGCAGGAAGCGCCGACAACCAACGCCGCCGCCGCCACTTTCGCCACTGCCACTGCCGCCAGCAGCAGCCGCGTCGGCAGCCGGAATCTCCGCTTGGTGCAGACGCTGCAGAGCAAGGAGCGCCGCCCGTGCTACTGCAGGGTCAATGCGCCCACGCTGCAAGAGCAGCTCGCGCAGCGTCATGCCCCGCACACGGCTGACAGCGATGAAGTACACCTGGCTTTCCTCCCCTCCCTCTCCCTCCTCCTCCTCCTCCTCCTCCTCCTCCTCCTCGCTGTACCCCTCCTCCTCTTGGCTGTGCTGCTCCTCCCATATCTCCGGGCGGTAGTTGCGGTCCACGGGCGGCAGGTCACGGGTGCGCCCCGCCGCAAGCAGCCGCGGCAGCACGCGCCCCTGCAGCGTCAGCGGCAGCGCGGTGTAGGCGTCACGCTCCGCCTTGTACGCTGCAACGCCGGCTGCGTCCGGACCCAGGAACTTGAGGACCGCCTGCTGCCCGTCCACGAGGCCGGTGGACACGATGCCGGCGTAGCCGTGGCACAAGATTGGGCCCGCAATGACACGTGGCGGCAGCACGGGCTGCTGCTCGCCGTGCCCCGGAGCAGGCGAAGCCGTTGCGGCAGCTTCCGCTGCAGGAGAGGCGGGCTCAGGAGCTGGCCGTTGCGCTCGTGGAAGCCAATATCGTGGCTGCTGCTGCTGTTGCAGCGGCATCTTCGGCGACGCGCTGGACGCGGCTGCGCCCTGGTCGTACTCGTTGGTCTGCAGATGCATGCGCTTACCCTGCTGCTGCTGCTGCTGCGCGTGGCTAGCGCGGCTTGCACCGCTGGCGGCCATAGCCCCTGCAGTACCTTGAGGCCCATCGCGGCCCTGGTCCCTTTCACGCACCGTGCCGCCAAAGCCCCCATTGCCCCGGCCTGCACCCCGGCCGGGCCTGCCGGGCGCACCGCCCGGCCCCGGCCCCTGCTGCGGCGGTTGAGGCGGCAGCAGCGGCACAGGGCCGCCCCCATTAGCAGCTGCAGCAGTGGCCGAGATGGCCCAACGCGCGCTGAGCAGCATCGTATACAGGATCGCTGTCGCGGCCGTGACGACTGGCTGCTGGGCGGTGTGCTGCTGGTCAGCCAGAAAGGGTCCCGCCACATACAAGGTGGTGCGAGGACCGCTGGACCCGCCGCCGCTCATGCCGCCGGTACTGGACGCCTCCGCTTGTGCCATCACCTCCGCCGCCAGCGGCACGTCTGCTGCCGCAACGTCCGCTGCCACTGCGTCTGTCGCTGCCAGCACGTCTGCCGCCGTCGCCACATCCGCTGCCACTGCGGCCGCCACCAACGGCACGTCTGCTGCCGCTGCGTCCGGTGCAGCTGTTGTGGTCTGGGTGGTGGAGCCGGCGACACCACCAAGCGGAAGGTGCGGCAGCGCCTGGGCTGCAGGCTGCTCAAGCGCGCAGCACGCAAGGCACAACACCCATGTAGCGAGGTAGCACGTGAGGATGAGGTATGGAACACCCGCCTTGTGCATGTAGGTAAAGGCCTGGAGTTGTAGGGTGCGGGGGCGAGCAAGAGACGGTCCTAATGATAGCATGTTCGTTTTCATCCGCCGGCGGTGCAATCAACACGGAGCCACCATGTCCTGCCCGTTTGATACCTGCTGCTGCCCTCGCACTCCGCTGCGCCAAATTTACTGCTCAAAATAAGCGTACAGCCCTCTCCTCGCTCCACGTTATGTGGTTCTTGGTTAAGCATTGATGCAGTTCCTGGAATGCATCTCCCTACCTCCAGCTCCGCTAAGAGCACTTCCCGTCAACCCACCCACCCCCCGGCCGTACGTCACCTGTGCGAAGACAGCTTGCACTGCCTTGTCTCCAGCGTTCCACCTCTCCACCAGCGGGATGGGGGCCCCGTCCTTTATCAGCACCGATGGTGCCTTGGCCTCCATCAGGCAGAGGCAGCGCCGCTGAAATTGCTGTGTCACTGCGGTCCCGCTGCCTGACCCGCCAGCGCCTGCCTCGCGGCTGCGTGCTCGGCCTGCCCCGGCAGCAGCCGCCGCGCCCCCTGCCCCGCCACCTGAGCCTGACCCGCGGCCTGCTCCGCTGTCTGCGGCTGCCGGCTGCTGGCTTCGACTATGGCTGCGGCTACGGCGGCGGCTACGGTCCGTTGCCGCTGCTGCCGCCATGTCTTCGATATTTTGCAGTACCTTCACAAGCAGCATGGCGTCCGGGAACAGCGCAGTCTTCTGCTGCAGCTTCATGTACTGAGCACCCTGATGCCCGTGCACGAGCCCAGGGATGAGCTGTGCATGTGGCACCCATACCGCCCCAGACAAGCTGCCACCGGTGGTGGTGGTGATGGTGGTGGTGGTGGTGGTGCTACTGCTGCTGCATGCGCCGACAGCTGCTGCAAATGCACCACTGCCAGCAGCGGCCGGTTCCGTCCCAGGTGCAGCACTTGCTGCCGCATTAGTGCTGCTGCCGTTGTTCTGAGTTCGTTTCAGCCACGCATTCAACAGCTGCTGCGTGGGCCTGTGCAGAAACGGGCCAATTTGCATGACAATGCTGCTCTCATTGCCCATCAAGTCGTTGTTGTCGTCGTTATCGCCTGCAGCCGCCTCCTCCACCTTGTGTACCCTGTGCAATGCCAACGAGCACACAGATGACGGGCAGGCAGAGTTATCCGTGCTGGTGCAGATATTACTAGGCTCAGTGCCACAGCTGCAACACTTCATCCAGGGCGTTGATAACAAACAGCCACCAACCAATCCCACCTGCAAGGCTTGCCCGGTATGCTGCTGAAGATTGTGTCCGAATGTTGCAGCATTGTCAGCATGTCTGTTTCCAATGGCAAATAGCCGTCGCAGCTCCTACCGATGCTACTGCTGCCAGTTACGCCTTCACCAGCACCGCCGCCATAGCTGGCGCCACTGTCACCACCACCTGCTCGCGGCACGCCGCCGCTGCTCGTCATCAGCATGTTCTGGACACTGAGTTCCGCCGGCACATGCGTCCAGGAAACGCATGCATCGGGTTCTGGATGGCGGATGGGCTGAGGGCTTCTGCTGTACGCGCGTGGTAGTCCAGCCGTTGGCAGCGCAGCGGTTAGGAATTCATACGGCCGTGCTCCTGCACGATCACAAGGACGCACAACCCACTCATCAGGTGTTAGATTCCTGCCTTTGGTGCAAAATCGTTTCACATCATAAGACACGTGTATTAAAGCAAACGCAGATGCTGTGTGTATGTGGCCAACATACATGGCTTACACAAACAGACGGCACTGTGTGTATGCACCTTTTTCATTGGCCGCAGATTGCGGTTGGTGCGCAGCTGCAGCGGCGGTCTGCTGCTGCTGCTGTTGCTGTTGCAACGTGCTGAAACTACCGCCCGCGAATCCCGCGGCGGGCAAGGGATTTATGAATCCAACGGGCGGCACCAACGGCTGCAGCACGGTTGCTGAGGCCGCTGCGGTCGTCGCTGCGGGTGCTTGCGTTGGCACAGCCGCCGCCAGGGCGTCAGCCGTCAAATCGCCAGTTTCTGCACGCATTTGCGCTGATAGCTATATCGGTTGCGGTAGCGGCGAGCAGAGCCGCGAGTGGGGAACAAGCAACTGCTGGGGTGGCTGGCGCCGCCGCTGCGACCGCATGCGGTGCTGCACCTGCAACAGCCGCGGCTGCTACCGTGTCTGCGAATTGATGCAGCAACAGAGTCACTCCGGCCAGAGCCTCCTCCGCGGTTGCTGCTGAGTCGGCAACCGATGAACGAATCGCACTGTGCTTTAATGCACCCAAGGGTCCCGGCCAGGGAAGAACGCTAACTGCTTGAACTGAAGACAGTATGAAGCGCCGGGGGAGGCGTTTTTAATTGCGTGTATCGGGCTCGAGATTAAGGAAGGGTAAAGAGAACGGCAAAAAGTAGGGCCAGGAAGCAAATCAGGAATGATAGCGTGATAAGCAGTGCCTAAGCACAAACGAGCAAATACAGCGCGGCACGAGATGTGACTGGGCCACCTATGGCGACATGGCGTCCCCTGGAGCCACGCCACTCCCGCACGGAGCCTCACACTGCTGCAACCCAGCCGCATGAATGCAGCAGGACCGCAGCCGCCTCATACCCAACGCGTATGGGCCTGGTGTCAAGTCAAAATCCGTGTGTGGTTACAAGGTGGTGCGCACTTCCTCGTGCCTTCCTGCCTCATGAAAACCAAGCCGGGGACCCATAAACTAAACTAAAATGGTTCGTCCGTCTGGCCCTCCACGCTGGCCCTCGCAAGGGGCACATTCCTGCTCCTAAACTACCAAATGGTGTCGAGTAGCGCAAGTAGGTCGCATTCCGCATCAACTCCTGCTGTCCTGCATGCTTTTGCTAAAGTCATGGAACGTTCCGATTGCATATGGGGATCGTATGCATCAAGTGCAACCTCCCCTGAGTGCAACAGATTATCTCCGCGCAGTGCGAAGCTTGCAACCTGTACAACGGTACTGCGGTACCTGAATACTGCGCATCAGCACTATTGCGGCGTGCCATGCTTACCGGTACATTTCACTCCTTGTGAGCGTGCGCATGCAACGCATGCAGCATGCGGTCTTAGCAGCAAAGCGCCAACTTAGTCCAATACCGGTATGTTGACGTAGCACATGCAAATGCCTTGCAGCCGGTCGCAGCCAATGTCATTCCACGAGCCGTCGACCCACAGGTTGAGGCAGTTCTCGCCCAGAGCACCGTCGTTGTCCGGCTGCGCGCCTGCGTTGTTGTGGAAGCCAAGGCACAAACCGCAAGAGGCCACGGGGGCAAGCTTTGCCTCAAGGCTACATGTCAGAGCCGCTTGTGGCGTGCAGAGATAGTGTTGGGGTCGCATGAGCAAAACAAAGTGGATGTGCACGCATGGCAAGCGCAAGGTCGTGCGTGGATGGCTGCATCTATCAGTTACCGTTGGCACTCTTGGAGCTGTAGCTCCACGGCGGCATGGAGCCCAAGGGCAGGCCGTAGTCAAACTTCGTGCCGTCCTCCCACACCCACGTGCCTGCACAACGCCATGCCCAATGACGTTTCAGGGCAGTGCGTCGGTCGGCAGCTCATTCTGCTGCCCAGCTTTGGGGCTACCAAATTCCAGGCGCGCGTGTTTGTGTAGAGCCTGCCGCTGCATCCATCCCTGTCCCAAACAAAGCCCGTTCCCAGCCCTATTACGAGCCCTGTGTCCGCACACCCATCATCGCCGGGCACCCAGCGCGCACCTTCCTTCGCCGCGTCCGAGCCGCTCGTTATGAGACCCCACACTATGCCGCCCCCGCTGTCAAAGACGCGGCGGCGCGTGTAGCGGAACAACTGTGCGATGACGTCGTTCGCCTCCGGGCTGTGGATGCTCAGCATCTGGCCGCCGCCGGTCAGGCCGTCGCGGCACACGCCCCGGCATGTCGTGATCTCCATGCCGGCCGTACTAAAGTACCGGCGGCCGCTGTACGGCACGGTGTATTGGAAGGTGGACGCGAGAGATGTTGTGAGGTAGCTGGAGTACAGGGAGGCGGCGGCAGGCACTGGAGCGGTGGCGGGTGTGGGATAGGTCACCGGCACGGGCGAGTCTCCGGCGACGAAGGGGCGCCAGCAGGCGCACATGCCGACCCGGGTCTCGTTGACGTCGTTCCAGGAGCCATCCGCGTACATGGCCTGGCAGGGAGGGGTGGGGTGGGGTGGGGTGGGGTGGGGTGGGGTGGGGCTGTAATTACCAGCCCAATTAAACCATACCCATGCAAAAGAGCGAGGAGGAGGAGGGGGGGGGTAAGCCATCCATGCATGGTGTGTAAGCGAAGTGCCGATGTCCAGAGGTACAGCGGGGGGGGGGCTGCAAGGATAATGTAGCAGGTGCGTGGGGTGGATGGGGAGAAAGAAGAGGACGGACAGCAAGACCACGCAGTGGGGCGAAGCCCACCAAGGCAGGTTCAGGGGCGGCAGGTGCAAGTTGGCTGAAACAAAGGCCTGCCGTGCACTCAAGCTCGCTCCCTTACAGCATGCAAACGCCTTGGCAGCCAGGTGCACGTAGGCGTGCGCAGTTAGCTAGGGCCCCTGCCGCCCACCCCAACCTCACACGTTATTAGCATACACAGCTGCCAGCTATGGAGCCACGCGGACTCGTAGACCCGGCCTCACCACGCGGTCCTCTCCCTGGTTGGAGTCGTTCGGCTCGCCCACGTCCCACGGCCGCACCGACCAGCCGACGTTCAGGCCGAAAGACGGCGATGTGCCGTCGTCCCAGTACCAGGTGCCGTTGGCTGCGTGTGGGAAGCAAAAAGTGGGAGGAGGGAAGGTGTGCTGCAGGTTTGGTTGCACAGGGGGCGAGTCGGTGCACCGTGAGGGAGCACCGTTCTTGCGCAGGCACGTACTTGCTCAGCCAAGCATGACATGCGGCGCCCTTACGTCACGGCAAGCTCCTATCTGGCATGCGTGCGCACGAGCAGGCTTGGCAAGCGTCGCAGTCCCAAAGCAAGCCGCGCACCTACCGCGACGCATGCCGCCCGTCAAGAGGAATGCAGGGAAGGTGCCGGTGCCTGCAAAGAGCTGTTGCCGGAAGTAGGCAAACATCGATTGGATGACGGAATTATCTCCTGCGTTACGAACGGACAGCATGTTTCCGCCGCCGCCCAGCTGCTGCTTGCAGATGCTGCTGCAGCGGCTGTAGTTGGTGAGGCTGGGGCGGTAGAAGAAGAAGGAGCGGTCGGAATAGGAACCGGCGTTGATGAACGTGACTGCGTGTGTATGTTGGATGTGGGTGCGGGATGGGTGTCATGAGACGTGCCACGTAGCTGTGGCGTGCATTGAGCAGCTCGTGAGGAACTCGGGGCACCAGCTACAGCTAGCCACAAGCTACAGCATAGCTACCACCCCAGCGCGCCACCCATCCCGATTCCGGAATGCTCTAGCTGCCGTAGGGGCTGCTCAGACCCAGTCGCTTAAGCACACTTTGTTGATTGCACACTTACGCTGGGGCGGAGGTGGCGGCGGTGGGGGTCTAGGTGAGGGCGGGCGCGGCCGCGGTGCAGGCGGCGTGGGCGGCGGTGGTTGAGGCGTCAGCGGCGGCCGCGGGGCCGGCGGCGGCAAATTTGGCGGCGGCGGGAAAGCTGCAAGGTGCAGAAGCGTCTTTCGTGAGCGTTGGCGGTAACGGGCGTCTGCCGAAATGCAACATGCATGTTGCAACACGCATATTCGGCAACAGGCCGCACCGCAGCACCAGCACCTGACAAAGTGCAACACTCCCTGAGATGACCTACCCGCGCAAGTGGTGCCGGTGAACACCGTATTGGAGGGGCACCTGCGTACGTTTGGATAATGCCAACGGTTACTAACAGCACATCGCCAAAACTCGTCAACTGAGATTTTTTAAAGCAGATTCGTTTCAGAAACGGCCTGCCGATGCGTCTTGTCTCTGCTTGTCCTTCCCCCCCAACGGGCGCATGAATGCGGGCAGCTCCTGCCGCCCCCACAGCGCCGCGATCCCCATGGATCCCAGCAACCGGCCCCCAGCAGCCCCCCCAGCAGCTCCCCCAGCAGCAGCAGCAGACGCAACCGCTCACGTGCATGTGTAGCCCAACGCCGTGGAGTTGGCATCGATGCAGGTGCCGCCCGGCCCGCACACGCCCGGCAGCAGCTCGCAGGCGGGCTTGACGTTGTCTTCCAGGCTCACAATGCTGAGCGAGTCGGCGCGTAGGGGCCCCGTCCGCACGCACACCTCAAATCCGACCTGTGTGCGTGTAGGTAGACGTGCACAAGGCAAAGCAGGATTGGAGAGGATAGCACGTTGCCTTAATTCACACGCGTGTGGGCTTGCGCAGGAAGGAATACACGCATGCCCCAGGCCGCCCTCGCGGTGTGTAACCCACAAACTGTCATGCTGATCCCCGGCATATGTACGCCTGAGATAGACGAACACGCTCTCGCGCACCTGCAGGCTTGCGCACGCCAGATCTGTGGATGGGGCAAAGGCACAACTTTATTGCCGGCTTTACCCCGGGTCCCGGGAAGCTTCCTCCGGGACAGCCATCCCTAGCAAAGCTTTCTCTGTCCCTATTTGCGTTCAGGGGCCCCCCTTCCCAATGCACCTGGGTTGAAGGCGAGGAAGGTGGAGATGGGCAGGTTGAAGGCGACCGCGATGTCCTCACACGACTGCCCCACCGCCACCCACACGCTCTGGATGCAAGTGACAACCGTGTCGTTGATCACGAAGCCCCCGGCCGCGATGGTGCTTCCAAACAACTCGCCGGCGGCAAAGAGCCGGCGCCGGCCGATTGGCACGCTTGCGGTTTTGCTGCCGTCTGGCGTTGACAGCACGCTGCTCTTGGGCGCGATGCAGAGCCGGGTGCCCCTTGCGATCACGGTGCTGGCGTTGGGGCAGATGTTGTTGTTGATCTTAGACAGGTAGACAATGTCGCCACCCAGGTACGCCCTCGCGATGGTGAGGCAGGTGGTGGTGCCGATGTTGGTGGTGTTGGGCAGGGGCCAGTACCGAGGGCACTGCAGCAGCCAGCAGCGCAGGCCGGGGCCAGGAAGCATGGTCGAGCAGTTACAGCGGTCGAGGGCAACATGGGTCAGAACGCGACGGCGCAAGGCATGGTGCGGTTAACCAATGCGATGAACGATGGAAGTTGCATGAACGGAGCTAGCTACGAACGCACCCCGGCGGTCAGGGTGGAGGCGGGCGGCTGCACGGGCGCGGGCCCACACATCATGGGGATGTTAATCTCCGTGTTGTTGAGGGCCGGGTCCAGCGGGGCAACGCCGCCGGCTGCAGAAGGAGCAGCCGACGCAGCTCCGCGCGGGAAGAGGACGGGGTTGGCACGCGCCAGGTCACTGACGGTGACACCGAACCTGCAGCGGCAGCATTACCACAGACGAGGTGGCAGCAGGCTCAAGGTGCTGGCGTGGGCAAACTGTGCACGGCGGCCAAACAAGTGCAGGCGTAGCACAAGGCAGGTGGTGGGTAACAGTTTCACTTGCAACGCCAGCACGCACGCACCCGGCAGCGACGTCGGACAGCGACGTATAGGTGGCCGGGGGCGGGCGGGGCCGGCACAGGAACTCCAGCTTTGACACCACCTGCATGTCCAGCGCATGTGGGCGAGCATGAGCCACCCGCCCGACCCGCAATGCTCGAGACTCGCGCCGGCTGGGCAACAACAACATACATCTCGCGTGCGCAACCTGGGGCGCTGCCCGCCCGCCCGCTCAAGGCCCTACTACCCGTGCGTCTGTCCGCAGCAGGCCTTACCGGCGCCGCGCCCTCCTGCGGGTCCTGGCTGGTGGTGGCGTACACGTTCACGGCGCTGATGACCGAGCCCGCGGCGCACACGTAGTACTGGGGCTGGTTCAGGAAGGCCTCCGACAGCGTGAAGGCGGAGTTGACGTCAGAATTGAGGCGCAGCAGGGTGGGCGCGCCCAGCTGCACCCAGTACCGCTCGTCGCTCGCGGCCTTGGCGGCGGCGGAGCAGCGCAGCGCGACGCCGCCCACGCCGGAACCGGTGCTGCACGGGGACGCAAGGAGCACACACACACGCGGTGAGGCCAAGTGCGCCCAGGCGCCAGCTGTGTCGGAGCTGCGTGGTAACCCCTGATTGAGCTTTTGCGTTGCGCCGTTTGCCCTGCCTTGGTCCTCCCCATCACCCACCTGCGTCCATCCCAGGTGCTTCCATTCAGCAGCTTCACACCATCAAAGCCTGCGAGCCGCCGGCAAACGCACGAGCACAGTAACAGGCTGGCGACCGTCGCACATCACCAACCCGGCCTGCCTTCGCCGGACGTCGCGGCGCCGCACGCACGCACGCACGCACGCACCTTCGGGGCACAGGTAGTCAACAGTGAAGCGGCCCGAGATGCCGTCCGCGCCGGTGGGACCGAAGCCGCCGGCTGTGCCGGCCGCACTGCCGTCCGAGCAGCGCGCGCCCAGCAGGTTGACATCCACCTGCATGTGACGTTCAAAACGCGGATGTTGGATTGGTCGGCGCGCCCGGGCCGGGGCCGGGGCCGGGGCCGGGGTCATGTTTGTAAGGGCGCGCACGCCGCGGGCTCCACCGGGCAGTGAATTGCCGATGCATGCGGACCGCCGAGAAGGACACGCACCCCGTCGTTAGCAGCGTAGACCGAAGTCATGAGGGCGGAGTCGTCGCAGGCCAGGGTTGTAACCGTGGTGGAGCTGCCGATGCCGCCGAGCTCATCCGGACCGGGCGTGGAGATGAGGCCGCCGCCGCCTTCACCTACAGCGGCAAGCAAGCGCCGGGCGGGGTGGCGTTGTTGCCGTACCGTCTATCATGCCGTACCGTCTATCATTACGTGACAGGGCACGTCATCGCCCCTTCGTACACAGGTTGCTTGCGGCACCCCGTCGAGGCAGCACCAGCAGCCATAAGGAGCGCGAGGCGCCACTCATGCCACGGCTGCGGCAGTAGGGCGCACCTGCCGGAGGAACCACGACGGTGGGCTGGGGCTTATCACCATATGGCGCCGCCGTCGCCGCCGCCGGCGGAGCGCTCGCACTGCTGGCGTTGGCGCACAGCAACGTCTCCACCGCGGAGAGCGAGGTGTAGTCGGGGGCGAGCCGGAAGCGGAAGGGCAGCGGGCCGCTGCCGTACCTCCACTCCGCGGAGCCGTTGAAGAACAGGGAGGAGGGCCGCAGCGCCAGCCGCCGGCCACGCAGGCCGACCACCACCTGCCCAGGCGGGCATCCCCCCATGCTGCCACTGCCGCCCACGCCACCCACGCCGCCCAGCACCTCCAGACGCGCCTGGCGCTGGAAGTAGAGCAGGTGCTCGGCGGAGCGGTAGGCCGGGAGCTGTAGCGAGGGCACAGCCAGCTGCTCTGCCTCGGTGCTTGAGGGCGGCCGCAGGGACTGCGGGGTGCTCTCATTGAACCGCAGCAGCGCGTCCGTCACACCCGCCGGGGGAGGCACCAGCACGCGACCGCAGCTGGCGCGGATCGCCCGCAGCAGCTGGGTCTCCTCCACATCAAGCCCAGCGCTCTCCGCAGTGCCCGGCGAGGAGGTGCCGCCATCCGCTGTGTTTGAGAACCGGTACCGCGCAATGGTGAGCGAGGAGACACCGGCGGGCCCCGCCGCCCGCCGCGCCGCCAGGAAGCCAGCCGGGTAGGACGTCCAGCGCTGCGTGGCGCCGCACCTGTCGCGCGCAAGGCAAGGTGCTCCATGACGATGATGGTCACACGCTGTAGGTGCTTTTTCCGTAGGCCACACCAACCACGAGAGGGGAATCGTCGGGATGGGGATCGTCGTCTTCACGCGGAGCCGACTGCGCCTTCTGGTCATCGGTGTGCCAACGTGTGTTGCAACGGTTGTTCTACGTCTACCTCGTCATTAACTTAAATGCATGGCACCCCATGAGCCCCATGAACACCCACTTCCTCCTCGCCCGCACCTGAGGAACAGCTCGAGGCGCTCGTAGGGCGCGCGGCGCAGCCGTGACCGAGCCATGTCGTAGCCGCCGGGGCAGGCCGGTTCCTGCCAGTCCAGTCCGCCGGGGCTGCCGGCACTACTGGCATTCGGTGCAGCCGCTGCCGGCTGTGGCAGCTCGTAGCCGCCGCCGCCGCCACCAGCGGTGGCGTTGGCTGTGCGGCGGCCGGTGCTGCGCACGCTGCCGTCGCTGCAGACCAGGTCAACCGACTGCAGGTGGGGCAGAGACAAAGGCAGCGATGGATACATAAAATGACAAGGCGAGACGCCGCAAAGCGCCCTCGGGAAACTGGGGCTTCCAAACAGGGACCTTGGAGACTCAGCCCCAAAGCAGCACACACTCGTGCACACACCGTGAAGAGGCCGTTCCAGCCGGGGTCCGCCGCAACCGCCGCCTGCTCCAGGATGGAGCTCACGATGCGGTCCCGCAGGTTCACCAGCTGGCCGTACAGGACGCGGCTCGCGGTGCTGGCCTGCGAAGTCAGCGCTGCCAGCACGCAGCCCTCAAGCTCGGGCTGCCCCGCCCAGGCCCGCCCACGGAAGCCGACCACGTGGGCGCCGGCCGGGCAGGAGGCCGTGAATCGCTCCTCCGTGCCGCCTCGGTCTGTGAGCGTGAGGGTGGATGGTTGGAGAAATAAAGTTGGCAAAGACTAAAGCCACAAAACATGCAACACACCATTGCTAAGATCGAGTCTAGGCAAGTTTTACATGCCCCATCCGAAGCTGGAGGCTCACCCGCAGGTGACTGGGCAGGGGGCAGCGGCGGCGGCGATGCAACGGCCGGGGCGCTGGGCGGGCCGAGCTGAATGCGCGGCCGCCCGCCGCCCTCACCACCACCCAGCAGCTGCAGCACCGCGCGTGTGCCGCACTCCAGGTCGGGGACTGGCGGGCGCGGCGGGTTGACCGAGCAGGGCGGCACGAAGTAGCGCGTGTTCGCCTCGATTGCGGCATCGGGGTCGGCCTGTGGTAGCGGATCAGGCACGCAATTGGCTTTTGTTACAACTAAATGTCAGAGAGAGAGAAAGAATGGTACAGTGCGCACCACTCAATATCATGAACGGACCTTGAAGTGCGTGTTAACACGAATGAGGTCGTTGACCGCCACATTATGTTTGTCCGCCAGCGTCTTGGCGGTGGTGACGTTGCCGCCGCCGCTGCCGTCACCCGGCGCCACCACATCCTCCGCTGCGCACCAGCCCTGGCGCAGCAGCTCGCCGCGCCGTTCAGGTGACACCGGCTTGAGCGTGGGGTAGGACAGGCTGTTGAGGATGCCGCACTTGTTCAGACGGGCGGCAAGCTGGGAGCTGCCCTGGCGCACGATCTGCATGTAGCCACCGTCGCCCCAGCCCGAGCCCCACGAGTTCCTGCGCGCAGGCATTCGCAAGTTCACAATCTTGCGCCCCACATTGAGCCGGCACACAACAGCGCAAGGTGCACGACCTAAAGACGGAGGCACGGACGCTAGGGGGGGGGTCAGGTTTCACTCGCACCCACCGGATGATGAAGGCGTCGGGCGTGTAGCCCACAATCACCACCGCGTGTGTGCCCTTGGCGGGTTCGGAGGAGCAGTTGCCGTCGTACACGCGCCCCCGGCCCCAGTAGTCGAACCAGTCCTCGGAGGCGTGGACCAGCGCCACGACCGGCTGGTTCGCCAGCGCCTACAGCCGGCGGTGTGCGAGTGCGGTGTTCATACCGTATGTCAAGCGGAGGCCCCCGGTTTCTGGACTGAAGTACCCCCCCCCCACACACACACGCACACAACTAGAAACAATGGTCAGGTAGGCTGTTGTCAAGCCAAGGGGTGCCAAGAGCGGGGTGGTGAGAGCCATGGAGGAGGCGAAGCGGTGGGTGTGGGGGAAAGCGAAGCGACCAAACCCGTCTCCCCACATGTTCCCGCCGTCAGCGGCACCGCCACATGTGCGCACGTCTCTCGCCCTGCCCTTTCCCTCCCTCCCTCGCACAGCTGGGCCCTCTTGCCCCCCGGGCCCCCACCTGGATCAACGCAAACTCGGACGCGGGGATGGTCTCCCACGCCTCAATCCGCAGCCCGCTGGCCGAGTACTTGGCGGTCGTGACGTTGAGCTCCGCCCACAGCTGCTGGATTTGCGCAACTGGGCAGGTGCCAGTGGTGTTGGGGCCGAGCGCCGCGCCGACGACGTCTGTTTGTGTGTGTGTATGGGGGGGAGGTGGTTCAGCGGACGAGGGCACGCCGCGCGCGGCGCAAGCCTCACATAAGCGAAGAGAGCATACTTGCGCCATGCTCAAAGCGGTGCCCGCACGACTTCCGCGGCCACGGGCAGCCAAATCGTGTCGGCAAACACGCGTGCACGCACCTGCCGCCACGGCCTTGCTCCACACGTCCTGGTACAGCAGGCCCCGCATGGCCTGCACGTATGTGTCACCTACCCATCCGCCCGCACAGCCGCCGCCGCCGGCCTTGCACGCCACCACCTGCTCCGGACCCAGCAGCGCACGCAGCAGGCCGCCGCCGCCGCTGCTGCTGCTGCTGTTCATCTGGGCTGCGACGTAGGAGTGCTCCAGCACCGCCAGCGCCTCAATGCAGGCCGCGGGCGCGTGCGCGTAGCAGCTGCCGCACTGCGCAGGGCAGGAACGTCGTTGGGTTGGCGGGGTTGGGAGCGCGGAAAGAGGAGCGCGTGGAAAAGAGATGCAGGGTGGCTCGTGAGCAGGAGCGTGGACACCGCACGTGGACATCGTACGTGGACGCCGCACATGGAAACCGCACGTGGACACCACACGTGAACACCGCAGCAACCCCGCAGCAACCCCGCAGCAGCAGGTCCACATGCGCACACCCCACACGAACAGCACCCTCACGCCCCTGCCTACCTCGCCCTGGAGGGTCACGGGCGGCAGCACTCCCGCGCCGCGCCAGTCCACGGCATCGGGCGGCACGACGGCCGCGTACCTGATGGGAGGTAGTGGTGGTGATGGTGGTGGTGGTGGTGGTGGTGGTGGTGGTGGTGGTACCGATGATCATGATTGGTGGGGACCATGCAGTGGGCAGGCAGTGGGCAGCACGCGCAACACATAAGCACACAAAGAGCGTCACGACGAACACCAAGTCATTTATCACGCATCATCCATGCCTCTTCCCCCCCCCCTGGCATGCACACACACCGCCGGGTGGACGACTCGTCCTTGCGGAGCAGTTGTGAGCTGGTGGCAGGCAGCACCAGGCCTGCGGGGGGTAGGGAAGCGCAAATGAGCCAAGGAGGAGGGCGGCGTTGACGCGACTTGGGCAGGTATATACGCGTTGCGTTGGCGGCGGCATTGCGTCCGATTGGTACTGGTGCGCGTGCTATGGATGTCGCCCTGTGGCAGGTGTGGCTCATAGCATCTGCCCACCTGTCTGCTCCTGCTTCGGCGGCGGCAGCGGGGGCTGCGGCGGCGAGGGCGGCGGCGGCACGGGGCAGGCGCAGCACTGGGGCGGGGGCACGTCCCTCGGCGGCGGAGGCGGCGGTGGCGGCGGCGGAGGCGGGGGCGGCACTGCGCATGTGTACGTACGGCAGATGCGCACATGTGCATGCCCAATATGTTAGGGCGCAGGGTGCACTTCCGTCCGCTCTGGCAGCGGTACCTGACTCTTGGGCTCTTGAGCCTGTTTTGACTTGAAGTCTTAGCACACATCCGACCAACCCAACACCGCCATGCCGCACCACCAGTCGGCCACCAGCCCTCACGCTACCACGCACCCTGCGTGTTAGTCTGGTACATCTCGAAGGCGGCCTCGCCGCCGCAAACCTGCGTAGCATCGCCGGGGCAGGGCGCGTCGCAGTAGGCGTAGTAGTAGTTGCCGTTGCTGAAGCCGTCAATCAGCTCCGCAGCCAGGCGGCTGCTGTCATTGCCGGCAAAGCCCCAGCACACGCCACGCTGAACGGCATAGTAGTCGGCGCCTGTATGCGCGTGCATGACAGACACACGGGGGGGAAAGGGCGACGTGTGGGCGGAGCGGATTAACGGCGTGGTCGTGGGGTTCGGCCCTAGGCAAGTGCAGCCCGGGTGTGCGAACGCTGGACGCGCAATCACGGGGTGCAACAGCAGAGCCTGCTGTTCGGGGAAGGTGGGTGTTACTCGAACGGGCCGGCAGCACGCATGCAAGCACGCATGCACGCCCAAGCACACATGCACGCACCAATCACGCGTGCCGCCTGGCCGCAGCGGTCGGGTGTGGCCTCGCTGCTGTTGAACAGCACCAGCGGCAGCTCTACCGCCGCATCCGCACAGCCCAGGTACAGGTCCTACGGTGCCCGTGTGGTAAGAGGTGTCAGGCAGGAGAGCCGAGGCGGCGGTGGGAGGGTAGCTCATTCCAAAACCCAAAGCCCAAACGACGGTGTGGTGCGCCAGCCAGGGCATGGGAGTGGGAGCAGCCCATCATGGCCCTTGCTGAAAACGCGCCGCAGCCTCGGGGTCGTACGGCGTGCGCTTCATCCAGTACAGCATGACCTACGGGTCTTCAGACGCCGTATCACGCACGCACCGGGTAGCGCCGGTAGGTGGCGGGCGCCGTACGGCCGTACACCTCCAGCTCCAACACCTGCAGCACCTGCTCGTCCGGCGACGTGGCGTTGGCGTGCCTATTCTGAAACGTCACCCAGCGCCCCAGCAACGGCGGCTCAAACACTAGCTCTGTCGTCACGGCGTCGCCCAGCGGCTGCAGCTGCTTCCAAACCAGCGTGTTGCCGGCCAAGCTGTCGGAGGGGCGCGTGACGCTGGCGTTGCCCACGCGCAGTTCGGCGTGCAGGGTGCGGTTCAGGTAGCCGGGCCGGTGGTGGATCCGGATCGAGGCAATGCGGCTGACGTTGCGGAGGTCGATGGACAGCCAGGGCAGAGGGTCGTTCAGGGCGGTGTGCAACATGAAGGCGTCGTTGGAAGCGTCGCCGTCCACCGCGTAGAAAGGGTAGCAGCCGCCGTCGCAGTACGCGGAGGATTTCAGCACGGAGGAGGCGTAGGTGAAGGCGTCCAGGGCCAGGTTGGGGATTGCGGGCGGCGAGGGCGGCGGTGCGCCCGGCGGCTCGGGCGGCGGCGCGTGCGGCGGGCGCTGCGGGGGGCGCGCCGGTCTGGGCGGGCGAGCGGGCGGTGCGGGCGGCCTGGGCGGCGGAGATGGCGGCAGATCTGAAGTGGCACCAACATTAGGCACCGTGAGTGCTCGAGCAAAAACAGCACATAGCAGGGAGCACATGGGAACAGCACAGCACGCCAATTGACGCTTTGATGCAAGGTGTTGCAAGGCAGTCAACCTCGCCTAGGAAAACCCTCAAGCGCAGGAATAATGCACGCGGCCCGGCCACTTGTGTGTGCTGCTGCAGCGCTCACCGCACTCCACCACCACATCCTCGGTGTTGTCGCAGTCGGTGGTGTACCAGGGGTCGTGCGTGCACTCGTCCAGCCGCGTGGCGCTGGCGTTGCAGAACACCGAGTCCTGGCGGGTTGCAGCGGTTGCACGGGTTGCAGCGGTTGAACGGGTTGCAGCAGGCGGGTTGCAGTGGGTGGGTTGCAGCAGGTGGCTGGGGTCGTTTGGTGTGGGTGATGGGCAAGGCCCGGTGCGTGCACGATGCCGCCAGCAGACTCGGGTAGGTACGGGCCTGGCCCCGGCCATACGTGGCACACAACGTGGCCCGGCAGCATCACATCAGGGAACGCAGGCGCACCAGAAGGACTGGCCCGGGCGGCGGGTAAGCAGTGGGGGTGCTGATGGTGCTCGAGGCGCCGCCGACGAAGCCCAGCTGCCGGCACACCACCTGCGCCGCCAAGTTGCCCTTCTTGTCCCAGTTGTCGTCACTGCGAGTAGTGTGTGACGGGCGGGCGTAGTAAACCGGATCGTGTGTCCATGCGCTGCTGTCGTGATGCCCCGTGCGGCCCACTGGTCCGTCTGCCATCGTGTGCTCAATGCCACACGGCCCCCGGGTTTCAATGGCCGCATTGGGAATCTAAATGAACTACCCCGCTCTCCTCCTCGCTCTTTTGCATGGGCATGGTTTAATTGGGCTAGGATTTACATCCCCTTCTGGTTTTCGGAATGAGCTACCCCCCCCCCCCACACACACACACACAAACTCACTCACCACACCGTGCCCCAGTCCCCGTCGAAGTACACCTCGAGCCGCCCCCGCAGCGGCGCCCCCGGGCCCACCAGCCGCACGTCGCCTTCCTCCGCCATCGGCGGGCCTGCAGCGGGCACGGCAGGCCACACCACATCACGCCGCACATGTGGGACCGCAAGATTGATCGATGCAGCCGGCAGGCAGGTGGGGGCGCTAGCTGGCGGACCGGCCACACAGCAGGACTCAAATCCCCCCTGGTGCTCCCAAAATGCTGGTTGCGACGAGTTGATTGAGGGTGCATGCTCTAGGCGCAGCCCACGGACACAACGCACCGCCTGAGCAAAGGAGTCATGTCCGTGTTTGGGCGACTGCACTGAGCCCCAGCGACCCGAAAAACACTCATTCCGCGACACCACATGCGCCGCCACGCGCCAGTCCCGCGACACGCACCCACCCACCTTCCGGCGGCTCGAAGCCGGCCCCGGGCGGCAGCGCGGGCGCCTCCGGCTCCAGAGGCCCCTCGCCGAAGGGCGGCGGCTCCCAGAGGGGGTCCACGTTGGCTGGCGGACCCGGCACTGAGGGTTGGTGTGCATGTGCATGCACACGCCGGCACAGTGTGATAACGGTCAGCAGGCAGCGTGTACACGTGTCGAGATCCACCCAGCATGAGCGCCCCTTGCCGCCGTGCATCGTTTGTGTTCGTACCGGTCGGGGGGCCGGGCGGCGCAGGGGACGGTTGCTCTGGAGGCGACGGCGCTGGAGACGGCGGCATTAATGGCGGAAGCGGAGGCAAGCCTGTGGGGCTCGCAAAGGAATGAGGGAGAGGTGGATGGAAGGTAACTTAGTTTCCCACCACGTTACGCATTGCCGGCGCATTACTCTGGGACCCAGAATGTATTTACCAGCAAAGCAAACATATGTGTGTGTTCTCCCTCACGTAATCAAAGCCCATCCTGCCACAGCCTCCGAACCCCCTCCAAGCCATGATATCTGTGCGAACGCCTACAGCTACAATGCCATGTGGCACAGCCTTTATGGGCAATGTTGCGGGTCGACCTCTGACCCGGGCCCAAAACACGGGCGCTGCTGCCTATCAGCGTCTACTGAGTAGCGAGAGCGCGGCACTCGAGGCCTTCACACATGCACACCCGCGCCCCCCCCCGTGCTCGCCCACGCCCACCCACGCCCACACCCGCAGCCTTCAAATTTCTTTCACACACGCACACAAGTCCCGCGCAGCCTTACCGTCGCACAGCATCGCCCCCAGCGACCGGCACTGCCCCGTCGAGTACTGCCGGAGCACTGCTGTGCAAGGCGCCAGGGAGGTGGCGCCCGGCGGGCAGCTCAGGTCTGTGAGAATGGTCGGCTCGGGGCTGTTCAGGTTCTGGGCGGCTCCTGGGCTGCCGTCCGTAGGCACGGCACGCCCCGACCATAGCCCCGCGCCGCGGCAGGCGATCGCGGCAAGCGTGTCCGACCAGCCTGGGAGGCACACCGGCACCGTCACCGAGCCGTTGCCCCGGGTTACACGTGCAACGGCGTAGCCCAGCCCGCCCGCCGCCCCAGCGCTGGCATTGAAGGGGCGGAAAAGGGCGGGCGTGGTATTGGTGGGCGGGAAGAAGCGCACCGCGACCAGCCGCACGTTGATTCCCGACACCTCGATTGCGGTGGGAGGCGGAGTCGGCCGTGGCGGCGGCCGCGACGACAGCCCGCCTGCGTGATTGCGTGCCGCGGAGAGGGGAGTATGACATATGGTCATGGATACGCCAGGGTGGTCAGCGGGTATGAGACGTGGCAAGCCCAGGCGTGCGGCCACACACGTCCCCCGCGCTACGAACGGTAACCTCGCGGCAGACAGCAGGTAGGGCGGGAAAGTGCTGCTGCAGACGGGGCCCGTGACCACGCACCTGCCACCACTCCATCATTGCCTGTTGTTTGATGCAGACGTCTGCGGGCACGCAAAGGAAGCAAGTCTATCGAGTAAAGAAATTTGTCCCGGCAACGCCGACGCCTATTTGGATTGTACATATAATTGTGTGTCTTATGCAGGTATGTGCTACAAATATAATTGAACTCAAGCCATATATGAGCACTTGCCGCGAAGATGCTACCCTTAAGTCGCCGAAGTCCCCAGCAGCGGGCACACTTGGAGGTACTAGAAGAACCCATAGAAGTCCTAGAAAGGGCAGGCGCCGCCTATTGTCTGCCTGGCTGCGGTGCCGAGGAACCTCGGAGGACATCTCGTGTCACACTCGGCTCGTCATGGTCGGGGAAGGTGACAACCTAAGATATACTTGGCAGCATCCTTAACGTATTATGTTATATTCGTAGATCTTGCGACACCTCGTAGTCGGCCAACCACCGCCGGATGGGTGCCGACGAACAGCTGGCGGGCGACCGCCATTCCCCGCCTGGTCCGGGCTGTGGGCGCAAGCTGTGGCATGCCTGTTCACGTTCACGGTCTTGAGTGCTTGGCCCCATCTACATGTGGTCCACCCCGAAGGCTGGCAGCTGACATTTGGGTGCATCCGCCGCCCTCGAGCTGCAGAACCTCGCGAGCGGCCAGCACCACTGCGGCTGCGGGCTGCCCCACACGCATTGGGCTGCGGTCAGGTGTCAAGTACTCCTTTAGAGGTCATCAGGCCCCGCTGCGGTTCCATCGAACATCTTTTACAGGCTAAAGCGCCCGCAACGACCAGCGAATCGGCGGTTCGGCGTTCCCATCCCCAGGCAAATTCTCCTACGCAGCCGCGCAACACCCTCGCCCTGCCGCGGCATCCACGCCGCCAACCACCTCCCCGCGCCCTGTAGGGGCCCTTCTGCCATAGACCTCTCGGCATTGTCGCACTGCTCATTTCTGCATCCATGCGCCCACCGAGCCCACCACCACAACTGCTTTTTGTTTTTCTGCTTCTTCAGCTGAAGCTGAAGAGGCGCAGCGCCAGCATGGTGTCTGCCAGGGTGGCGGTGAAGAGCGGGCTGGTGGTGCGGCAGAGCTCCAGGCTCTCGGGCAGCGCCGCCAGCCGCAGCGCCAGCGGGTTGTCGGCGGCGCCGGGGGCGGCGAATTGGCCGCGCAGGAGCGTCAGCACGCTGGCGTGCACCTGCGTGCGTGCGTGCGTGCGTGCGTGTGTGTGTGTGTGTTAGAAAAGCACAAGGAGAGGAGGTGTGTGTGTGTTAGAGATCACAAGGGGAAAACAAGCAAAGCAAAGACCGTGTATGCAATGCGATCAAGACAAAGCAGCGTCACGTTCGGTTTACCTGGAATGGTGTGTGTGTGTGTGTGTGTGTGTGTGTGTGTGTGTGTGTGTGTGTGTGTGTGTGTGTGTGGAGCGGGGGGTTGGAGGGCGGGGGGGGGCGGATTGGAGTGACGTGGAGTGGGGTGATGGTGGCGCCGGTCGTTGACACTTGCCACAGCCACGCGCTTGACCTCATCAATACCTTCACACTTCACCTCCAGGGCTCTCCCCCCTCTCCCTCCGACCACCCGGCGATCCCACCCCTGCCCAGCCCAGCCCAGAGTGGCCCTTCCCTTCCCTGCCCTGCCCTGCCCCTCCGGTATCCACCCACCCACCTCTCCCCAGATGCTCAGCTCGCACTCCTTGACCGCCTCCACGCTGCCCACGCCCGGCAGCGCGGGGTACTCGGGCCGCCGGTTGAGTGCGTCGGAGAAGGCCACGCCCTTGGCGCCCTGGGAGCGGGCGGTGTGGGTGTGTGGGAGCGCAGGTGGGCGGTGTCAAGGATGAGTAGTGGTGTATCAGTGTGGGCCGAATAGATCAGCCATGCAGCCCGAGTCGCATGTCCGGTACCAGCCCCCACATTCCCATGTCATCACTGCAACACCCCTGCTACCGCCTGGCTGTCATGCTGCTCCTCCTCCTCCGCCTTCTCCTCCCGCTTCCCCTGCTCCTACTCCTGCTCCTGCTCGTACTCACCCGCCGCATGACCACAAGCACGCGCCGCTCGCCGTCCTCCTTCTCCTTCTCGAAGATGCGCGCCAGGTGGTGCGGCGCGGTGCGGCCGCCCTCCTCCCAGTCCGTCACCTGTTGACGGATGGTCAAGAAGCAGGTTGGGAGCGCGCATGGGTCTGCTCGGGTATCGCACCGCGTTGACATCACTCCAGCGAGATGCCGCGACATGGACGTTCACTTGGGCGATGCGCGCAAGCAATCGGTGCGATTTCTTATGGGCCTACTGTGCGCTTGGGTGAGATGCATGACCCGAAACGGGCCCCTGCCGCTGGCCAGGCCATGTGTGCCGCGCTGGTCCCTCCCCCCCTCCCCCTCACCTCGGACAGCCGGGCCAGCGCCTCCGCCGGGCCTGCGGTCTGGTTCCACCGGCTGGAGGCCATGAGGAACACGCCCCTGCGTGTGTGCGTGCGTGCGTGCGTGTGTGTGTGTGGGGGGGGGGTTCATTCCAGAAACCAAAGCAAACCAACCAAGGGGGACGCAGGAGCAGCAGGTGAGGGCGAGACAAGAGGGACAGAGACGGTGTGTGTGTATCATGGGCGGCAACCCGGTGTGAGAAAGGCGCACAAGGCATTCAACACATCAGCAACGAAGACCGCGTGTCCATTCCCTCACCCGACAGCCGCACCCGCTGTTCCATACCCTCAGTCTCTGTGTCAGCCACACCCTACCCCTGCCTCTCTGCCTGCCTCCACCGCGCCTCTCACCCCAGCAGCACCAGGTCGCGGCACATGGCCTCCTCCTTACCCACAGACCCGACACGCGTGTCAAACACACATATACACACACACGTTTCAACCTCCCTTCCTCCCTCCTCCCCTCGCAGCGCCCTATCCCCTGCCTCACCCCAGCAGCGCCAGGTCGCGGCACATGGCCTCCTCCGTGGGCCGCTCCTTGGCCGTCACGCCCGCCGCCTCCGCGTCGCGGTCCTCGGGCAGCAGGTGCAGCCCGCGGTCCGACAGCGCCTGCGGCGGCAGGGGGGGGGGGATTCCATGCATTTAGATTAAGAAGAAGATCATAGGCGGCATAGGGGGGGGATGGAGTGGGCAGGGACGGAGCTGGTAAGTACAAGGGTGAGTGCCGATGTGTCATGCGGGGCGTGCACCCCAAGCAATCGAGTCCAGCCCCAGTCCATACACACAAGCACAAGCAACCACACACACCCCGCCCAAACTGGAGCCACGCCCGACCCCCAACCGAACAGCCCACCCTCCTCACCGCCCCCCCCACTTGATTATTAATTAAACACCATCCATGGATGGCTACCCCCCCCCCCCGGCCGCGCCCTGCCAAGCACCTGCAGCAGGTCCAGCGGCGGCATGGGCTGCCCGATCAGGCTGGCCAGCTGCGGCCAGTTGGACGAGCTCAGCGCGGCGGTGCCCTTGGACACCTGGGAGGAGCGGGAGCAGGAGGAGGAGGCGGAGCGGGAGGAGCGGGTGACAAGCGAGCAGGAAGGGGGTGGCAGGTATTGGCGTTAGAGATGAGAGAGGCTAGGGAAAAAGGTGGAGCTGCATGTAGAGTGTTTGTGTGGAGCAGCACCCATATGCACCCCTCCCACCCAATCCCTACCCCCGCCCCGGTGCGTCGGCACGTCACCAAGCCATCCCACAACCGCCATCGACGTGCATGTCCAACCCCTACACGGTGTGCGGCTACCGTACGGTAGGCCTAAGCTGCCTTCTCTTCCCGCCCCCCCCCGGGACCGGGACTTGTCGGGTTGTGGGAATGTTTGCGAGTTGTCTCCTCATCCTTCGCCCATATTAGGCCACGCTCACCTCCTCGCTCTTATGCATTGGGTTTGGTTTAGTTTGGGCTGGTAACCACAACCCCCCCCACTACCGACAACACCGACGACAAGACTGAAGATTCAAGGTCAAGGGCGCCCGAGACCCACAGGTAAAGGCCACACCACCTCCGCGCTCTGGGTCGGGCTGGCTGGAACGGGTTCTCTTGGTCGTTTCGCTTTTGGTTTCTGAATGAACTAACCCCCACCCCACCCACCTCGATGACCACCGGCGCGTCCAGCCCCACGTCCAGGCTGATGGCGGCGCTGTTGCCGTTGCGGCCGCCCGTGGGCCGGATGGACCAGCCCGCGTACGGCAGCAGCCGCGTGCGCCGCATCACCAGCGCCAGCGGCGCCAGGTGGGTGGTGTGGAAGGAGAAAGTGTTGGCGGCGTCGTCGTAGGCCACGTTGCTGTGGTGGTGGTGGTGGTGGCGGTGGTGGTGGGGGTGGTGGGGGTGGTGGGGGGAGGGGAGCCGGGAGGAGGGGTGGGTGGGATTACTGGTAAACAGTCCCGGTGAGAGAAACAAAATGGGTGGGTGGGAGAGGGAGGCGAACGTCGGTGGCAGGCGCGGCTGAAGTGGGGGCGGGGCGTGGCTTGGGCATGACAGCTCTTTTGGCCTGAACTGCACCCACTACATGGCTAACCGCATGTCCCACCTGATGCCGTCGGTGTTCCAAATGGAGTGCGCCTCGTCCCACCAGGCCACCTGCAGGGGCTCCTGTGGCCAGGGGTGGGGGCGGGGGGAAAGTGGGAATTGGCGGCGGGAACAAAGGGAGGGTGTTAGCGGTTGGCAGAGTGGAGGGAGGGCCCCAGGACGCCCGAGGTAGTAGCAAGCAAGCAGAACGGCAAGCCCTAGCCCATCATGCGCGTCCGCAGCAGCATCTTTCCTTCCTCACGTCTTCATGTTTCATTTTCCCCTTGCACACTTCAGCCAGGGGGCCTAGCGGACGCTGCGCTCCCTCTCACTCACACTGCCCCAGCCCCTCAGCCCCTCGGCCCCCCACCTGCAGCAGCACCACATCCGGCGGCAGCGGTGCGGTGACGCCCAGCGGCGGCGGCTCCTCCTCGCTCGTCCAGGTGGCGGGGTCGGCGCCGGCGGGCGGGATGGGGTAGGGCACACGCTGCACGTTTAGCGCCAGCGGCGTGACCTGCCGCAGCGTCCAGCCGCGCACCTGCATTGCGGTTGTGTTGCGGTGGGCGTAGCGTTGCAATTGCGTGGGTGGGCGGGCGCGTGTGCAGCGGAGCGGACAGGCCAGATAAACGAGAGAAACGAGAGTGATGGCTTTGCAGTCGTCCCCCAACAAACGCCCGCGCGCTGCTGCGCGGTCTCGGTCGGGGTTTCGCCCGCAACATGCGGACACGCCATACACACCTGCCGCCGTGTCTCTAACCCACTCTCCACTTCCCCCCTTTCCCCCGCGCACCTTCTTTGCCCCGGGCGGCATGGCCAGCAGGTCCACAGTGAGCAGGCCGCCCACCGCCATCCAGGCGTTGGCGCAGCGGCTGAAGAACTCGTCCACGCCCGGGCCGGAGCGCTGTGACACACGGTGAGCGCCGTGGTGGGTTGCGGGGGAGGTGATGGGTTGCGGGGGTGGTGGGTTGCGGCGATGGAAGCAGAAGATAGTAGGGTTAGATTCAAGCTTAACCGGGCCGGAACGCATTGAGACGAATGCCTCAAGCAGAGCCATGCTAATCCCCATCCAGCCCCGCCCCGTCCCTGCCGGCCGCTGCCGCCCCACACCTGCTGCACCCTCAGCGCCACGTTGGCCAGCGCGATCTGCTTGGGGATCTCCAGCGACACGCCCAGCTGCGGCATCTCCACCGCCTGTACATACGTGCGATGCATGCGGTGGGTGGTCGGCCAAGTATGTTGGGTGGGACCACGGATTGCTTGGAGCATGCCAGCAGCTACAGCAGCACGCTGGTCCACCCGAGTCCGCTTACCCTAGCCCCTGTCTCTACCGCTGCTGGTCGCTCAACGCACCTTGAGACGCGGGTTTTTGGCGGTGTTGACCCACACGCCCCACTTGAAAGCGCCGCCCGCCCCGTCCGCCGCCTCCAGCCCGTCTTGCGGCTCCTGCCCCGCCGCTGGCCCCTGGCCGCTCTCAGCTCCGGGTTCGGATCCAGCTGCCGCGGCCGGCCCCCATGCCGGCATGGGCGCCACGTGGCCGAGCTGGATCTCGTTCTTGTCGTTGGCGTACTCGTCGCAGTGCTGCAAGGGCGAGAGGGAAGACGTGTGGGGTCCGCAAAGCGATTGAGCTCCTGGCCACACGTCAGACCGCTTGTGTGCCCGTGAACCGGAATCCGGTAGCAAAAGCAACAGGGCCGGCACCCGTGTCAGCTACGGCCCACAGCCCACACAACCCTGGGCTCACATGCAGCACTGCCGCCGTGAGCCGGTCGATCCGGGCGTTTACGATGCCATACAGGGTGCGCAGGTCCGACTCGAGAGCCTCCGTCCACTCCGCCGCCGCCGCACCGCCGGCGGCGTCGCGCGCCGCGCTGCCCGCCACCGCCTGCGCCTCCTCCGCGCTGGCAGCGCCGCCGCCACCACCCGCCGCCACCGCCGCCGGCAGCACTGCCAGCTCGCTGCTGAGCCGCGCCGCCAGCAGCTCCTGCCGCGCCTCCAGGATGACGGTACGGCAGGCCTGTACCGGGATTCCAGACCACGGCGCGGCAGTAGAACGTGACGCCTTCAACATTTCATTCAGGCTCAACCGGTCTTTAACCAAAACTATTCGGTTCTCTGTTACCCTCCCAAATGCCCCCCCCCCCCGCACCTAGCCCCGCCACCCCGCCACCCCCTCCCGCCACCTAGCCCCGCCACCCACCTTTACTCCCTCCCCCCGCCACCGCCACCCCCTGTTCCGCTGGACATCGGCACTTCACAACCAATTGATAAGCACCATCCTATGGATGGCTACCCCCCGCCACCCCCCTGCCACGCACCTCCACCGCCAGGAAGGCCGCCCCCAGGTCTCGGCCGTCGGGGCTGCCAGTCACGTCCTTGGTGGCCGCCTCGCCCATCCTGCGCGCATGGTCGTACCCCACCGCGCCCACGCCCCGGCACATGAACACACGCACAAGCACAGTCATTTGCGTGGAGCATGCGGGAGCCGGCGGGGCGTGATGAGGAGCGGGCGAGAGGACGTCACCAGCGAGGTGGTGGTCGAGTGCTGTGGCGGGGCCCTACCTAGTGTACCCCCGGACCTGGGCCCATGGACTAGACGCCGCAAAAGCCATGTACTTCCAAACACACCCAGTCGCCCGCCACAAGCACCAACCCTATCCCACCACGCGGACCCGGACCCGAACCCAATCCACGCAACCCACCGCC
This sequence comes from Chlamydomonas schloesseri, assembly GCA_016834595.1. Lineage (NCBI taxonomy): Eukaryota > Viridiplantae > Chlorophyta > Chlorophyceae > Chlamydomonadales > Chlamydomonadaceae > Chlamydomonas > Chlamydomonas schloesseri. The sequence goes on along the minus strand of JAEHOD010000019.1, from coordinate 591,472 downwards.
GCAGGAACTCGGCGAGCGGCACGCGCTGCCGCGGGTGGGGCACGTCCATGCAGCGCAGAAAGCGCTCCCACTCGGCCGCCTCGCGCGCCGCCGCCCGCGCGCGCGAGCGCTCGTGCTCAAACTGGCGCAGCAGCGGGTCCAGCTCCGAGCTGCAGGGTGTGTGGGTGTGGCCGTGTGAGAGATGCTGGTGGGCTTTGTGGCCTTGAACGTAGGTGCGGGTGGTGGGTGCGGGTGGCATGGAGGAAGAGTCACTAAGGGCGCCGCGTGAGGGCATGCGACAAATAGCGGTTGGACTTACACTCTTCAAGGCACAGCCACGGATGATCACTGTCAACCAATGCCTTCATGACCGGACGCAACGCCCCATGGCACACATACCGTGCATGCACACATATGTGCGTGCCACGGTGACGGACCACCCCCCACAGACACATGCCCAACCTCTGACCACCCCATGAATACAGGTCGACCCCAGGCAGCGGCAGCCCAGCCCGAGCGCAGCCCAGCTGTGTTACCTCCCCTTGCCGCTCTCTACGTTGTTTGGTTTAGATTGCGCTGGTATTTACACCACCGCCGCCCACACACCCACGCTCACAGCTGTGCATCCAGCCGGGCCTTCTCCGCATCCAGAAACTGCCCCAGCAGCTCCAGGCGCTGCCGCTCAAGCTCAGCTAACCGCTGCCGCTCCGCCTCCTCAGCACGCAGGCGCTCTGCGGTGTGTTGGTGAAGGGGGGTTATGTGTTGAGGGCTTGTGTGGCCCTTATAGCTGCATGGTTATTGCATAACATCCGCCAGTATCCCCTTCCTCCCCGGAGTCCGTAGCCTAGTTACATGTTCTCGGGGGCGGAGGATTGCGTCTCGGGGGGACGGGGCGCCCTGAGCATGTTTCGGGGGCAAACACACTATTGCATAGCGTAAATACCTTCTTCCGCAAGCCGAGCGGCCTCCTCTGCTTGTCGTCGCTCCTCCTCAAGCTCCTCCTTCGTCTTCTTCTTCTTCTTGCCCTTGGCAGCATCCTTCGCCTTCGGAGCCATCTTGGCCCGCGCGCGGCCTCTGGCCGCTTGGCCTTACGCTGTCCTAGTAAATACTATGTATGGTATTGCCGAAGTAAATGCAGTCAATCGTAGCCAAAACAGAACTATGCACCTTCGACTTCGGACTTTGTCAGGAAGGTGTGCTTATCGCCAGTCCCCTTTGGATACGGTAAACATGCGATGACAGCGTCGTGTGAATGTCACAAAGACGAAACAGAGAGAGAAACGCGGGTGCCCCATCGCAGGCTTGCATGGATAACCGGGGGGAGTGAAGCCCTACAGTACCAAACATTGTCATTGCTTTTTCTTACATCATTGTGAGCTGGATACCCGGCATGGAGCTCGTTTTCAGGCAACCGGGCACAGCCGTTAACGACTTTTGAGCCGAGTCACTCAGCAGGGTCGCATCACCGCCAGAGAATAGGCAAGATGGAGAATAACCATATAGAGCCTGCAATGATGCCTCCAAAAGTCAATCCAGAGGAGGCTCCTGAACAAACCGGCCCCACCAGCGAGCTTCCTGAGTCCCCGGGCTGGGCTGCTCGACTGCAGGCGGCTGAGAAGAGAAGAGAGGTGGGTCTGTCCTTGTGGCGTTGGTGTGGTCCGCGCGGGGACCTTCTGACAACCGTGGCCCCGCCTAGCTAGGGTTCGTTTCGGTCGGCTAGCGGATGGGATGCTCAGGCGAGTGGGGCCCGAGGGCCCGGGGGCCGAACCGTATTAGGAACTGGGCGGCTCATGAGGTGCCATCGAGCCCGGCCAACTGGCTGCGCAAGATTTCTTCTCTCGCGATAGGCGCGACTGCAAGCGCCGGCTGGGCGTCCACCTTCCTCGCGGCCGGAAGAAGTCTGCCCAGTAGCGCAGCCCCAGCCAGTCGTGTCAGCGCGCCCCGCCACCGACCTTCCCCCGAGCTTCCTCGCCGCCATTTCTCCTATTCCGAACCCCCTCCTGTCCGCCTTCCCGCGTTCCTACGCCACTGTGCGCGATGCGCGCAATGGCTCTCGCAGGAGTTCCGGGCCTGGCTGCGGCGCACGCGCCGTGGCAACGCGGGCGGCAGCGCCAAGGCGGCCGAGCGCCTGCGGGCGGAGGAGCGGCACGAGCGGCGCATGGAGCGACTGCAGGTGGGTGACAGGGAGGAAGGGAGGGAATGGCGCACGTGAGGAAGCGTCGCGCGTGTCGGACGGCTGGGGTTTGGTGTGTGTGTGGCCCAGAGAAGTGTTGACATGACCCGGCAGGGCGGACGGCCGACCCACATCGCCACTCCGGCTGGTTAAGTCCCCCGCAAAGTTGAAATCACGACCCACTTTGCTGATAACAGGATAGACATAGGACGCATGGCATGTAGAGCCCACCTTCCTAACGTCATCACCACTCGACCAACCGCAGGAGCGGCTGGCGGCGGCAGAGGCCTCCCGCGCTGCCTCCCTGGCCCGGCTGCAGCACCGCGCCGCCGCCATGACGGCCGGCAGTAGCACCAGCCGGCGTCAGGAGGCGGCTACAGCCATCGCGGCGGCTGTGGCCGGAGCGGGTGCCAACGGCGGCGGCGCGGCTGCTGCTGCGGCGGCGGCTGAGAAGCTGGAGGCGGAGCTGGCGGCGGCGGAGGGGCGCCGGCTGGCGTTGCGCGCGGCGGAGCGGGAGCGGTTGCGCGCGGAGCATGAGCTGGTGCTGAGCAGGCTGGTGAGGGGACGGAGTGCAGTGCCGACCAAGACCATGGAAATGAAGGGCAGCTAGAGGGTTGCGCGGACACCCATCAGACCCGAGGGGCCTCGGCCGGGCCTCGGGCGGGCCTTGGCGTTGGGTTGCTGCGGTCGCCGCGGCGTATGCTGGTGGCGGTTAACAACCGCGAGGCCGGTGCTCTGTCCAGCGCAAAGCCCCGCGCGCTCCTAAGGAGTTTACCCATTAAGCTGCGTGCCCACAGCGCATTCTGAACAGCGCCCATTGCAATACCGTACCACCGCAGACGAGCACGCGGGCGGCCGCTGCTGAGGAGACGGCCGCTCGCAGCAGCCGACTGCAGGGGCGGCTGGCGGCGGCGGCGGCGGCTCGGGAGGCGCGGTTGGCGCGGCGGGCCGCGCGCGCGGCCAGCAAGGTAGTCGGCAGGCGGGCGGGTTTGGGCCGTGAGGTATACACGGATACACAAGGAGGGGCCAAAGTACAGAACCTCTGTCGCCCTCCTGGAATGAGTAAGCGTTCTGCTCTTGTGCTGCTGGCTGCTTGCTTGCAGGTGGAGCGCGCGCGGGCGCAGGGCGAGGCCAGCCGGCAGCAGCAGCAGAGCGAGGTGGAGGCGCGGCGCCAGGTGGGTTGGCTTGGCTTGGGTGCCTGCCCAGCGGTGGCCGGGCCCCATACCTCTTTTGCAATCCACCTTTCGAGGCGCCGGTCTTCGAGTCCAGGTTGTCTTGCGCCGTTGGTGTGAGGCAGTAACGCGGCAGTGCGCCTGCTCCTGTCCTGTTCCTTATAAGGAAGATGACTCAAAAATCAAAAAACGGCTTCTTGGCTTGCCATCCAAGCTTATCAGTCACAATCAGTCCGTAACAAACCCGTTGTCACAGGCGCTGGAAGCTAAGCTGGAGGACGCACGGCGGCGCCGCGAGCACGGCCGCTCCCGCACGCCGTCAAGCTCCGGGTTCGCAGTCAGTCCCCGCAGCCCGCCCGGGCCCACGGAGCGGGCGGCGGCGGCGGCCGCGGCGGGCGGTCTGGCGGTGCTGTCCATCGGCGGCATGCCGGTGGCGGCGGCGGCGGGTGCGGCTGGCGGCGCCGCCGCCGTCGTCACCCCCGGCAGCATGGAGGCGTTGGTGACGCTAGCGGCGGAGGCGGCGGCGGAGGACTCGGCGGCAGCACTGGCGGTGCAGCGTCGGCGCGCCGCCATCATCGGCAGCGGCAGCGAGACGGACAGCGAGGCGGAGGAGGCGGCAGCGGATGCGGCCGCCGCCGGCCTGGCGGGCCTGAGCACCACCACGGACTTTGAGACGGAGCTGGAGATGTTGAGCGACGCGGACGCCGCCGCCGCGGCCAGTAGCCCCGCCCGCCGCCGCCGCGACGTCCCCGGCACTGCGACGGCGGCGGCGGCAGCAGGAGCAGCAGCGCCGGCGGGGCCGGAGGCCTCAGGTGACGAGGGCAACCGGGGTGCAGCAGGTGCTGCTGGCGCGGCTGCGCAGGAGCTGAGGGCGCCGGAGGAGGTGCAGCAGGAGGCATTGCCGCCGCCGCAGGAGGAACAGCCGCAGCCGCAGCAAGCAGTGGTGGCGCTGGAGGGGCTGCGCAGGAGCATCAGCAGCCGCCGCCTGCAGGCGGGCTGGCGCGCCTTTGCCCGCAGCAAGCACACCACACGCGCGCTGGCCGAGGCATTCGTGGCGCAGCGCGTCACCGACGTCAAGCTGCCAGCAGCAGCCGCGGTGGCGGGGGCGGGGTCCGCAGCGCAGGCCAGCGCCGTGGCTGCGGCTGAGGAGGAGGCGGCGGCGCGTGCAGCCGGCGCCATCGACGTGCCTCGGCCCCGCAACGGCTCCGCCGGCGGCACGCGGCCGGCGCCGCCGGCCGTGGTGATCGGTCTGGGCAGCCCGCGCAAGGGCGCCGCCGCCGGCAGCAGCGCGGGCGCTGGCGCGGGCTCGCACCCCGACGGTGACGCGCTGGACGAGGAGGGGGACGAGTTCGAGCGCTTCGCCGCGGCGCTGCGCTCGCCGGCCACCCTCAAGGCCACGCAGGCGCTCATGCGCCGACTGGAGCAGCGCCTGGAGGCCCGCAACGCCGGCGGCGCTGGTGGTCCTGGTGGCGGTGCTACAGCCAGTGGTGCTACTGCCGCCTCGCCTGGCGGCGGCGCAGCCGCTGCGCCTGCTGCCACTGCCAGGGCAGGCGCGGCCGCTGCCGCGGCCGCGGCAGCGAGCAAGGGAGGGGCGGGTGCCGGGGGTGCGGCGGGGGCGCTGCAGGTGGCGGGCGGTGACAACACGCAGGCGCTGCTGCGGCGGCTGTTCCCGCGCGCGCCTGCGGGGTCGCGCATCGAGCGCTACCCGGCGCGCGTGCTGCTGTGCGCCTTCATGATCGTCAAGCACCCGGAGGTGGTGTTCTCGGGCGCGGGTGAGAGCTTGGGAGGGGCATTGGTGGTGGCTGTGGTGCCGGTGGTGGGCGGAAGGGGGGGGGCGCGGAGCAGGGGGCGGAACAGCGGGCAGGGCAGGCCAGGCAGCTGGTCCGGGCAGCTGGGGCGCAAAGGCCGCGGAGCAAAGGACTGACCGCCGTGACCGGGAGTCTGGAACTGAGGGGCGCGGGTGGAGAGTCGTGTTTTTGCAGCTTACGTCCATGCGATGGCTGTAGAGGAATGCACTGACAGGCTCCCGCTATGGTATTTCGCTCTCTCTCTCACCCAACACAAACACACGACTCACGTGCTCAGGCCCGCGCGAGGCCGCCCTGGCTGCCGCCGCCAAGGAGCTGGTCTGCCGCCTGGAGGCGCTGCTGGACCGCATCCTCAACAGCGCTGCTACAGCCGCCGCCGCTGGCGCTACAGCCGGGGCCGCCGGTGCAACAGCCTCCTCACCATCGGCTGCAGCAGCGGGCGCGTTCGACTTCAACATGCTGTCGGCGTCGCCTGTGGCGCGGGGGCTGGAGGAGCTGCGGCGCCGGCGGGCAGCGCAGGTGGCGGCGGCGGCAGCAGCGCAGACGCCGGCGCAGCGTTCGGCGGGCGGCTTTGGTGCGCTGGAGCTGCCTGGCGCGAGTGGCGGCAGCGGCCTGCCGGCGTCGCCGTCGGGCGCTGGACTGTCCTGCATGACAATTGGTGAGACTTCAGTAACTTCCACGTGTGTCACGTGTATAACTCATGCCGCGTGCTTGCTCGCTCGCGTGCTTGCTCGTTGAGACCCCACGCGCCACGTATCAGGCTTTCGTGTCTTCCTTCACCTCCCACATGCCTCCCTAAGTCTCCCGTTAACCACACACACACACACACACACACACATTTTTTGCACCATGTCCCTTGTGCTCTCTGTCTTATGCTATCACCCCCCCCCCTGCCCCATTCAAACGCACGCCTTCCTCCTGCTGCTCGGCCGACGCTGCTGCTCCCTGCTCCCAGGCTCTCTGCTGGAGGGCTTTGACGATGCCTGGCTGGCCTACCTGGATCAGTTCACCGCCTGGAAGGGCGCGGACGCGGCGGCGCTGGAGGTGGGGTAGGGGCGCGCAGGGTGCGGGGGATGGGGGGTACGTGGCGGGGGTTGCTCGCAAGGGAAGCTCGCGGGGGGGAGGGGGCTGTAAATACCAGCCCAATAAACCATACCCAATGCAAGAAGAGCAAGGCGGAGACGTGGAGGGCGTGGCCTACCCTGTAATGGCAATGGGGAACACTCGACAAGAAATCAGGTTCCGGTCCCAAATGCACCGCGGTTCAAAACCCACCCGACCAAATCCAGAAACCAAAGCAAATCAAGCGATTGAATCATTGAACCGAGGGGGGAAGGCGAAGATATCGAATGGACCTTCGCCGCCGCTTGCCTCCATTCTCTCGTAGCGGGTCATTCCCCGCCGCACCACGTTCACCACCTCCACCACCTCCACCAACCTCCACACTGCCATCACCTGCCCACACCCACCTACCCGCCGCCACCGCCCTCCCGGCCCGGCTCTGCCCTCCCGGCCCTGCCCTGCCCTCCCGGCCCTGCCCTGCCCTGCCCTCCCTGCCCTGCCCTGCCCTGCCCTGCCCTGCCCTCACTGCCCTGCCCTGCCCTCATTGCCCGGCCCTGCTCCTGCCCTGCCCGACAGGCCGACCTGGTGCGCTGCGCCGCCGCGCTGGAGGGCAGCATGCTGCGCAAGTGCCGCGGCGACCCCGCCAGCGAGCGCGTGAGGCGCAGCGGCGACCTGCAGGTAGGCGAGAGGGAGGGAGGGAGGGAGGGAGGGAGGGAGGGAGGGAGGGAGCCGCGTGTTTCTCCAGCCACTCAATCGAGTGCGAAGTCTCTTTCCACCACACGCTGCTTTCCATCACACCCTGCACATCACGCACTTGTCCGGTATGGTTGATTGGGCTGGTACTGACCACCACCACCACTACCACCACCACCACCACCACCACCACCCACCCACACACACACACACACACACACCGCCACCCACCCACACACAGGCCGTGATCGCGCAGACGGCGCACGACCAGGCGCTGCTGCGCGAGCGCGTGGCGCGGCTGGGCGGCCCGGCGGGCCTGGGCCGGCTGGCGGCGGCGCTGGAGGCGGTGCGGGCGCAGGTGGCGGCGGAGCTGGCGGCCGGCGGCTTCAGCGTCAGCGTCACGCCCTCGGCCAGCGAGGCTGATACGACGGACGTGGACTCGCCCAACCCCCGGTGAGGGCTTACGCAGAGCTATATGTTGCCTTGACAGGCGTTTCACTCCTGTCCCAAACTGACTTGTGCATGGCCATTCAATTGTGCGTTTTATGTATTTCGGAGTGCGTGAGCGAGCGAGTGGGTTACTTGGTTTGGCCCGCCGCCATCTTCCTCTGCTGCACAGGCGCCGACGCAGCCCCACGACTGCTGCGGCTGCCGCCGCCGCGGCGGCCAGGGCCGGCAGCGTGACGCCGCCCGCCATGTCACCACGCGTCTCCCTCAACGGCCTCGCTGCCATCCCCACCGGCTCGCCCACGGTGCCGAGGCCCGCCGCCTCGCCTACCACCCGTGCGCTCCCGCCCCCGCCCCCGCCGGCGGCTGCGCCTGGTGCCGCCGCCGCCAGCGCCCCCATCCCAGTGCCACAGCGTGGCCACGTCGGCAGCGGCGGTGCGGCTGCTGCTGCTGCTGGCGGGGTTGTTGCTGCAGGCGATGGGGGCGCGGACGCAGGCGGCGGCGCGCGAGCGGCCATGATGACGGCGCCCTCGCCGCTGGCGGCCAGCCCACGGTGAGGCCGCGGGCCGGGTTTGCCACAAGTAGCAATACATGTATGCTATCCTGACATGTTGATATGCAGTATGTTTGCGTTTTGCTACCTAGCTAACAATGCGCGCCGTGTCTGCCCCATGCCGCCCAACGGTCGCTAATAACGCGCGCCGTGTCTGCCCCCCATGATGCCGCCCAATGGTCGCCCACCACCCGCAGCTCGCCGGGCGCGCTGTCCCAGTCCGTCCTGGGCGCCGCCGCCTCTCTCGTGGCGCCGGTAGCGGCGCCAGCCGCTGCGCCCTCCTCCGGCGCTGCTGCGCCCGCTCCCGCACAGCGCCAGCAGCAGCAGCAGCAGCAGGCGGCAGTGGGCGGCCCAGCCCAGTCCGCGCTGGATGCGGCGCTGCACTCCAATAGCGCGCTTGTTCACGACATGCTGCTGGCCGCAAACACCGGCAACAGCAGCAGCAGCAGCAGCGCTGCCGGCCCATACAAGTGAGGAATTCGGTCTTGCCTGATTGCTGGGCGCTATCGCCTACCGCCTTGTGGTATATATGCTGCTTGCTGACAGTTCCTGCACTAACAAACCGGATTTGGAAGGGCGCGCGATTGCGGAAGCCTGTCGTGGCGCATGCCGATGAGTCGACACGTGAGCCAATGACAATTTTTTTTAGAGATGACAACGGAGAGAACAGCAGACATATGACAATGTGTGGTGCCACAGGCTGTCTACAGCGGACGCGGAGGCGGCGTGGAGCCGTGCCATTGCGGCCGTTGAAAAGGTGGGTGCACCCCGTCTGCCCTCGCAGCGTCGCTCCCGGCTCAGCTGGGTCTGCCGCATGCATGCAGTGAGCCGCCAGTTGCTTGCTTCGTCTCTCCTGGCATTATTTTGCCACGGCCGGTGGCCGCCACGCTTGCCGCGTACGTTGCCGCCGCCGCTGCCACCTTCTTCTCCTTCTCCGGTTCACCCTTTTGCTCGCATGCAGGGCAAGGACGGGCTGGCGGGTGTGCCGCCGCCGCCCGAGCCGGCCGAGCTGGCGGCCATGGGCCAGGAGGCGCTCATCCGCGTGCTGCGGAGCAGGTGACTGCAGCTAGCGATATATGTCGTGCATTTTGCATTGCATGTTGCATTGCGTGCATTGTATTGCGCTGCGTGCGCGTGTGGGCTTGCCGGGCCCCTGTGCCTGCGGGCCCATGCGCCCTGGAGGTGACAGGGGTAGATGCGGAGTGGTGTGCAGCAGCTGCGCCTCGTGAGCTGACCGCATCGCATGCCCTCTGCAGCGCCTGCTGTTGCCAACTCACCAGTTGCGGGCGGCCCCATTGGTAGTGGGGCGCACTCCTGGTGTGCAGTTCCGTTTTACCACTCTGCCTGCTGCCCCCAGGACCGCCGCCATCGCTGAGTGCGCCTTCTGGGCGAACGTCGCCGCCGCGCTCACCGCCGCCCTGTCGCCGCCGCTGCCGCCCTCGGCTGCGGCGGCCGCCCGCGGAGGCGGCGGAGGCAGCCACGGGCACCGCCACCACCACCAGCCCACCGCGCCCAGCGCGGCGGCGGCGCGGGGCGCTGTGGTGGCGGGGCTTGCGGGCATGGTGGCGCCGCTGCTGTCAGAGGTGGCCGGGGACATGGCTGGCGTGCTCAACAACCCGCAGCAGGTGAGGTGCTGAAAGCTGGGGTAGAGTACAGTTTGCCGCGAGTGTTGTATGCGCTGGTCTCTGGGTTTCCAATGCGGTCTGCAAAAAGAAGCCCCCACTTGATGCTGCGTGGCACACGATGAACAACCCCGCAGGCGGGCGCCCTGCGGGCGGAGTTCTCGGAGAGTGGCCTGCGCTCTGCCATCACCTCAGCCGCCGCCGCTGGTGGCGGCGGCGGCGGACCCGACGCCCTGGCAGCGCTGCGCCGCGCCCTGGCCGCCGTCGAGCGGCTAGCGGGGCTGCTGGTGGCGGGCGGCGCGGCCGCGCGTGAAGAGGAGGCGCTGGCGGCGCACGCCGCGGCGCGGCAGCAGTTGGCGGCAGCGGCGGGCGGCTGGGCGCAGCGATTGGCTGAGTCAGACGCTGCGTTTGCCGCCGCCGGCGTCAGCGCGGTGGCCTCGGACTACGACAACAGTGACTTGAGCGATGACGATGAGGACGGCCGCGTGAGCGCCTATCGGAGTGACGAGGATGAGGCCGTTGAAGAAGCCTCGGCAGCAGGGGCTGGGGGCAGCGCGGCAGCAGGGGTGGCTGCGCCGTCGCTGCAGGTGGCGGCGCTGGCGACGGCACTGGCGCGGGCCCTGCGGCTGCTGGCAGCGCAGGTGGGCTGGGCTGCTCTCTCTCTCTCTCTCTCAAGTCTGCAGGGCTACATGACGTCTTGGCAGCTGGCTGAAGGCTTGCGTACTCTCAGTTTAAGCAAGTCTTTGCCCCTGCACGCTTCTTGATTCAGGTCAAACTGTTGAAGCTGGATGCTGCAAACGGCCGGCTTCAGGTGCGTGCGTGCGGCCGCATAGTACGTGCCCCAGCCTGCTTTGGAGCGCCTGCTGTGTCCACTCATGCACCTTCAAACCTGCTTGTAACTAGACCTCCCGGACGTCCTGATCGCATGCAGGCCCTGGCGGTCAGCCTGGGTGGCGAAGGAGCGGTTGCCTACCTGCGCACAAAGTTTGCTGCCATTTTCGGCCTGCAGCAGCAACAGCAGCAGCCAGCGCCCGCGGCGTCATCCACAGCTGCTGCAAGCAGGGAAGCGCCTGCCGCGGCCGCAGTTGCACCTGCGGCAGCGGTGGCAGCTCCGCCGGCGCCGCCGCCGCGGCCGCTTCTTGCGGCGCTGCCGCGCACGGCGGCGTGGCTGGCGGGCGCCGCCGGCAACGCAGCAGGCATTACGTCATACATGGCTGCAAACGGCGTGGACATGCGCGCGGCGGCGGCAGCGGCGGCGAGGGCCGCTGGCGGCGCCGCCGCAGGCGTCCCGCTGCACCTCCGGGCCGGCCTGCGACAGACGCCTGCAGCAGCAGCCGGCGCCGCCTTGGCGTCCGCTGACGTCAGCGCCCGCCTGATCCTCCCGCCCGTGGTCCCAGTCGGCCCTGACGACCCCGGTGCCTCTGCTACCGCTGCCACCCCTGCTGGTGGCAGCGCCCTGGGCAGCAGCGGCAGCAGCGGTGCCAGCAGCAACTGGCGCTGGCTGGTGCGGGCGGGCGTAGCGGCACTGGTGTGCAGCGACGCGCCCGCGGTGGGCCCGGGCCTGGCGGAGACGCTGCTGTGGGACGGCGAGGCGCTGCACGGGGCACAGAACCAGTTCCAGCAGCTGCTCGTGGTAACGGCGGGTGAGTGCGTACGGTGTTGGCGCAGAGCCGGAGGCAGGGAGCGTAGGCCTGCTGCGTTGATACCGCAGGTGGCGAGCGAGCGAGGCGGACGGCATGAGCTGTACATCGCACATACTAACAGGAATTGGGATATAGACACACTCAGGCTAGGGCTATGCCTTACTTGGGGGGGCGCCGGCAGCTTATTAAAACACTTTTGTACGCCCGAGCTGCCTTCCTGCTGCCAATGTGCGGTGCGCGCAGGCATGCTCCTGGTGACGCAGCTGCGCGGCGCAGCAGCAGCCGCGGCACGCGCCGCCGCGCCGGACGCCGCGGCCGCAGCCGCGGCCTCTGCCGCCGCCGCGGCGGCGTGGGGCCCTGAGGCGCGGGCGTCTGCCTGCCGGCGGCTGCTGGTGGTGGCTGCGGATCCAGGCATGGCCCTGCCGGACCTGACCACGGAGCTGGCGGCAGCTGCGGGCGTGACAGGCGACGCCGAGGCTGAGGCACGGCTGAAGACCGCGTTCATGGTGGGTTACGGGCATGAGGGGTTGGGAGGCTGTATTTGCAAGGGAAGCCAGCTGGGTGCCCATGTGCATGATTATACCTCACACGGTGAAGCCAGGGCGCATGACCACGGATTCTATCCAATGCCATTGTTGACGCGTTTCATTTGCGTTTGTAACTACAGGGCCTGGTCACGCCCAGCTCTGGCGCCTTCCGCTCCCTCACAAACGCCCTGGGCGCCGCCTTGCTGCTGCACCTGGCCCTGGGCCCGCCGCCACCTCACAGTACTACAGCCACAGGAAGCAGCGGCAGCAGCAGCCTTGCTACAGCCGGGATGGGTGGATCCGGAGGCGGCGTGGCGGCTGCCGCGGCGGCCGCGCTGCTGGGCCGCGTGGGTGCGGCGGGGCTGGCCGGCGACGTGGCTGCGCTGGGCGAGCGGCTGCTGGGCCTGTGCGCTGTGAATGAGGCGGTGCATGGGCAGCTGTATGAAGGGCTGTTGGAGGAGCTGGAGGAGCAGCGGGAGCGGCAGGAGCGAGGGCAGCGGGAAAGGGTGGAATGCGAAAAGCAGGTGGCGAAGCTGCACGGCGGGGATGAGGAAGAAGAAGGGGAGGAAGAGAAGCTGGCCGAGGGAGACGAGATCTGAGCAGGCCTGGGCCTCTGGCCCGGACTAGGCATACGTTGTGAAGGATATGGCTACATACGTAATACTGGCGCAACATGTGAGCGACGGATTGGCGTTGTGTGGTGAGCGGCACGTGCTGGCTGGACACGGGAATAAGGCTGCTGGGGCATCCGGACATCCGGCATGCGGGCCCGACCACACAAGATGGCTGCTACTTGGGTGGATCCGTGACGTGAATTCGACAATTGTACCTTACACCCTTGCTTACACCACCCCCAGCTGCAGCTTCTGGCTGATCAGTGTGCGCAGGCACGCAGCTGTTAGTACCAACCGCTCCATAATTCAGATTTGACATCAGCGTCACCACGCTTCTGTGGGACATCGTCCCATGCATTGCTGATAGCTTGACAATAAAGACGGTCCTCCCATGCGGGAAAAGTGGGCTGAGCCCACACCATACGTAGCAGTCGCGGGTAGCGCCAGTATGATATTTTATGCCAACACACGCACGCACGCACGCACGCACGCACGGACAGGGGTGATCCTGGGGGGCTTCGCCCCCCCTTGGCATGACGCTTCGCTGGGGGGGGGGGGGGAGGGCTCAGGCCGCTCAGCCCAAAACCCCCGGCATACACCAGGAGAAGTCGGGATTTATAGAACCGGTATGCAATGGAGACCGCCGCCACCGGGAACGAACTTCTTGTGCAGTTAAGAAAGTTAAATTCCCCCTTGCTTCCTTACCGCAACACAGCTGCATTGCATCCATGGCCGTCACCAGTCACCAGCAGTCGTCAACAGGCAACTTCCGTAATGCGCCCTCAACGCAGACAACTGCAAATTCAAGGTATATGAACACATCTAGGACCGGCACCATGGGCTCCGGGCCCCATTCCACACAGGCATGGCTCGAGGCGAGCAGAGGTGAGGCCGTCGAGGGTGCACGGGCGCCAGACCCCAGGGACAGACCGCGGGGACGCCGTGGCGTGCCAGTCCATGCGGACCGGTCCATTTGTAGCACACAAAAATGCACACGCTGCAAACAAAATACGAGCAAGTCCACAACACGTATTGTAGAGCGCACAGGGGTGCACTGCCTCCCGCGCAGTCAATGTTCGCGCGTCGTCCCTGTAAGCCATGATAGATACCAATTGGGGCGGTGCTATCGCTTCAATAAGTTAACAACCATCCATCGGCGTCCTAGTGTAAGCACGTATAAGGACATGGCCGCGTTGCAACGCTCAGCAGCGCGAGCAGGCCGAGGGAGACATTCTCCATACCGCATAGTTACCTTGATAGTATCCTTAATTAGTGCCAGCTCGTGCGTGGAAGCCCTGGGCTGGCGCGCACAGGTCACACCGCGCAAAGCGGCTCTAGAGCACCGACGTGTCAGGTAAATTGTCATCACCACGCGGCGACTCAGCAATTAAGTAAATCGCGGGGATATCTCCACATAGTCGGCCCGCCTTTCCTCGTCGCCCCCACTCGAGCCGCATGAAGAAGTTACTTGGCAACGTTGATCCCTTTTGCCTGCAGCAACTTGAAGCAGCTATTGATACATGCACAGAACGCTGCGGGTGAGTTCAAGGGATCATGACCTGTGCCGGGTACTAGGGGCGTGGAACGGGGGTGTGGAACGTGCCGGGGTGGAAACGGGTTGAATGTCACGGCACGCTGGGTGTAGTTTTGTCAGAAGCTCAGCGTGAGCATATGCTGTACGTCAAGCTCATTTTCTTATTAGGACACTTATCAATTATGAATGCGGGTTTACAAGAAGGGGACAGTGTGAACACTGTCTCGGGCACATGTGGCCAACCGCCACCCTGCTGGGCTGCCCACCCGACTCACAGCTGCGTAGGCGTGTCGAAGCTAAGCGAGACGCCCGCCAGAGCCACACCAGACACAGCATCACAGTACTCGCGGCTCATGAATGCACCAATCAATTATGCTGGGGGTTATCACTTGTGTGCAGGAGTGCACACGCACCTTGACCAAGGTAGCACGGACACAGCGCAGCCCCGTCGTGCACTTCGCGGCGAGCCGTCCGGCACGTCCCCGACACGTGCACAGCCTGATGGTAGGATTATTACATGCTACCAACAATCGGGCACCAATCTGTCACATCTGAGTTGTCCGGTGGTGGGAGCTTCGGACAGTAGGAACGAAGTAAGTGCACGCACCGTGTTTGACAGCCCACCCCTACACCTCCCCTGGCTGCTCCGTCCCCACAGGCAGCAAGCAGCAGGCTATCGTCGTTGACATTAACCTGGGCAAGGGGAATGGCACGATTCACATCGGCCGACTGGAGCCGCGGTCACTCAGTCCTGCTGCCGCAGGCGATTGGGGCCGTTACTCGCCGCCCGGGGGCCTCGGCTACCTTTGGGCACAGGTGACTGACACCGCCAATGACACTATCTACAGCAACAGAAGCAGCGGCGGCGCGTGGTATCCGGTGTGCTTCCGCACAGACGGCGGCAGCGCGATGAAGGTGGCAAACGCCTTCTACGCTGCCTTTGGCTGCGTCACCGCTGGGTACACCGCGGGTTACAGCCTGTCGTACGGCAATAGCGATGGTACAAGCGGCTTTCCTGGCGCTGGCATCGGCGCCGGCGGTGCGGCGGGGCAGGGGCACTCGCCGCAGCAGTTGTATGTCAACAACATGGGCTGCTCCATCCAGTCGGGGTCGGATGGGGGCACTGGGGGCAGCAGCGTTGAGTGCCTGGCGGACCTAGCGCCCGAGTGCCTTGGCGAGCCCGCGGCCATGACCTGCGTCCCCGACGCCACGGGTGAGCACACGGCCGGTGCAAGGGGTGCTTGGCTTGGAGGGACGCGGACTGCCTGGGGAGCGGCCACTTGGGAGTTGGAGGCAGCGTCAGTACGGTATGACACACATCGTGGCCTTCGGACCAGTACTGCGTGCCAAATCAAGTCTCACGTGACCACCTGCGAATTACAGGCCCCCCCCGCTGCTGCTGCGATTCGCACGATGTGACCCTTGCTTGCTTGCTAACACCGCACAGAACCCGGGGCTGTCCTGGACCTCAACCTGGTGCTGGACTGGGCGCCGCCGCCGCCGCAAGGGGCAGCCGGCGGCACCCAGCCTGGTACGGCGCCCAAGTACGGTGGCAACAACGTGCTGTACGGCGGAAACAGTGAACGTTACGTGTGGCCTGCTGGCAGCACGCCATACGAAACGGTGGGTGCGATCGGGGTTGACGGCAGTAGGAATCAAGAGGGTGACGTGTTATGATTGCCATGGCGACGGAGGGCAGGCCAAGGAATGAAGAGAAGGGCAGCTCCGGCCACCTCCTGATGACCCCGAGCTCAGTATGCTCTGTGCCTGCCTCCGCGTCTGCGTCTGCCCGCCTGCCCACCTGGCCTCTGCCCCCTGCCGGCAACCATGGCAACATACGCTCCCGGTACTCCCCGTGCGTGCTCCCGCCGCCGCTCCCGGCGCCCCACGACTGTGCACCTGCAGGTGTACAGCGTGTGCCTGACCCAGTTCGCGTTGGTCGACCCGCCCGTGCCGCTGCACTGGCAGATGGTGGTGCGCCGCGCGGGCGCGGTCGTGGCCAACCAGTCCGCCACGTGGCCCTACGAGGCCTTTGCGGACGGCGACCCCTCCATGTTCCTTGGTAACATGCTGGTCAGCGTGTGGGGCGCCCAGGGGGAGGGTGCGGATGGCACCGCGCCGGCCATGCCGGCCTCGCCGCCGCCGCCGGCCGCGGGTACTGGCACCGTATGTGGGCCCAGCAGCCGCGGCTACCTGGGCAGCTATGCCTACATGGGGGCCCCGAGCAGCGGCGGTGAGCCAACAGCAGGCGGCGGCGCGCCGGCTGAGCTGGAGATTGCGGTGTCCTGGACGCCCCTGGCGCCACGCTTCCCGACCTTTGATTCAAGTAAGTAAGCGGCGGGCAATGCATGGCAGGGATAACTGGCGTGCGGGTTGGCGTGTCGGCCGGAGCAGTCGCGGCATGTGTGCGCAGAAGTAAGGGTTGATCGCATGAAACGGTCCCTGGTCGCTACTGCAGTGAAGGGAGCAGGCTGCATGTACGTATGGCGCGGGAGCAGTACCGTAGTGTGGCGGTGGCTGGGTATTGGGCAGCTCAGAACTACATGCGTGCGCTAAGGCTGCCTGCTGCCTGACTCACCACCACAAACAAACGTTGCCATCGCTTCTCCCGCAGATATGACCTTCGGTCTCCCAAACGGCACGGACGGCAACTTTACGATCATCAGGGAATTCACTCCGCTGAAGTTCCCACCGCCGGCTTCGCCCTCGCCGTCACATTCGCCCTCACCTTCACCCTCATTAGCAGGTCAGTGTTGGGAACGTCTCATGGAAGCGCAGATTGTGTGTACGCGTGCGCGCGCCTTCCGCCCCGTCTGATTACCAGGCATTTTACGTTGTTAAGGGACACGCAGCGACCCACTACAGCAGGCGAAACCGATCTGCTGCCACCACCGGCAACTGTGTAAAACACACAGCCTAACACTCTCGTACCTTTGCTCTGCCCCGCCAGCTGCTCAGCTGCTCACCAACCCCACAAACTCATTGCCCTGATCATCACGTGCTGCCCGAGACAGGCGGCCCCGACGGCGCCGGCGACGCGCCGCCGCCAGCCGGGCCGGCGGTCGGCGCCAACGTCAGCGTCAGCTACATCATCCCGCGCTCCTACGTGGAGGCCACGGGGCAGTGGGACTTCTACCGCCCCACCGGCTCGATGAGCTTCGTGTGGGCCAGCCTCAGCGCCGACAGCCCCACCGACATCTCCACCTACCTGCCCGTCTGCACCAGGCGAGGGCAGACTCTGGACGCGACCTACGCCGCGGTGGCGTGCTGGAACGACCCAGCCGTGTTCATGGGCAACGTGATAGGCTACCCGCTGCCGCCCTGGCTCCTGGCGCACCGGCCCAACCTGACCAGCGCGCTGGGGACGGGCGCTCCTCCGCGCTACATTACGGACCTGCAGTGCGCCCGCGGTTCCGGGTGCAGCGGCGTGCTGAGCGACGTGTGTGAGGATTACGCGCTGGCCACCTGCATCCCGCGGGCGTCAGGTGCGCGCGCTTGCGCTGCTGCGGTGGATGCGGTGTATGCGCGCGCGGTGATGCTGGTGGGGAGGGGGTGGCGGGGGGCTAGGGGATATGGGCCGCGGGGTGAGGAAGTACGGAAGTAGGCTGCTGGAGGGGGCGGACGTTCGCCTTCTGTCATGTGCACTACGGTGCGCTCTCGCTCGCTCGCATGTGACGATGTCGCCACCGCATGCACACGCGCATGCACATGCATGCGCAGGCTACAGCGTGGTGCTGGACCTGGACGCGGTGGTGGACTGGGTGACGCCGTCGGCGCCAGCAGCAGCAGCAGCGGCAGTAGCAGCAGCGTCAACAGCAAGCGCCAGCAGCAGCAGCAGCAGCGGCCTGGACCCGGAGGTGGGCACCCCGGACGCGCTGGGCGGCGCGCCGCCGGTGTTCATGGGCGACAATGTGGTGACGGGCGTGGACTACGAGCGCTACATGTGGCCCGGCAGCGGCGCCTCGCGCCGGCCCTACAGGACGGTGCGTTACGCACCACGGTGCTCGGGGCTGGGGGCCTGTATTGGTGGCTCGGTTGGGGCTTGGGAGGGGCTGAGCTTGCTATCGATCGTGCGCGCCACCCGAAGGGTCACGTGCGCTCGCAACGACGCAACTTGGGAAGAGCCGGGATGCCCCCAGCCCATTGCGCTTCATCTCATGCCGCATGCATTTGGTCTGGCCGCATCATGGTACAGATTGCGGCCATGCCGCACCACGAGGCCACGATTCCCTTACTTACACCTCCTTGCCTCCTCTTTGCGCTTATCATTGTGACTCATCAGGACTACCACGTGTGTGTGGAGAACTTCCAAGTCATCGACCCCACCGGGCCCGTGCGCATCGACCTGGTCATACGGAACGGCGGCAGGGTGGTGCTGGACAAGACCGTGGTGTGGAACAGCAGCGCCATCAGCGGCCCCGGCGGCCTGTTCAGCGTCGGCTATGACGGCCCACCCCCGCAGCTGCAGGCGCCGGGGCGCGGCCAGGCCTGCAACGCCTCCACACGCGGCTACCTTGCAACCTACAGCTACGGCGGGCGCGTCGCAGACGGCACCTACAGCACCAACTGGACGGCGGGAAGCCATGACGGGCTGCCGCCGGAGCTGGAGATTGTGGTGGGCTGGTCTTGGGCTGGAGGTGAGCGCACCTGATGGGGTTGGGGAGAGGAGCGCGAGCGGGGTGTGCTAACGTTGCCCGCAGGACAGGATGAGTTCGCAGGCAGCAAACCTGGCGGGCGGGGGTACTCATAGGAATGAAGTAATGATACGGTATATCACTGTGTCCTTCCACGCACCCCTCCCCACATCCAGAACCTGCTTGGGGCAGCTCGTCTCCTCCACCTCCGCTGCCGCTGTCTCCTCCTCCCTCGGGTGCGTGCGTGCGGTGCACTTTCTGGTCATGGTCTTCCATGGTGCTTGTGGCTATAGCGCGTGGCTGCAGCCCGTCTCGTGCGCGACACGGCTGCCTGACATGTCACCACGAGTCGCTGACTTGGCCAACGCCACAACTCCCCCCGCCCACGGCCCCATTGGCGCCCCTTGCATGCAGCAACCCCCCCCCACACAAACGCCAGCGTTAAGACCCTTGCACCCATGCCGGCTCCCGCAGGCGACGGCAAAACGGTCCTGACCTTTGACCGCATCTTACCCCAGCAGTACCAGTACTCCACCCACAGCTGGATCTCCTACCACGGCACTCCCGGGGCGCTCGGCTTCGCGTTTGCACGCGCGGCCGACTACGACCTGCTCTACCCGATTTGCGGCGCCGCCGGTTCCAAGGCGCTGTCCACGCTGGCAGCCATCACGTGCCGGGCCTCAGGGTACATCTTGGGGTACGACCTGCCGTATTGGTACGTGCCGCGTGCCAACCTGGACATGCGCTCGCTCCGCAACCCCGGGCCCCCCAAGTTCGTGGCGGGGCTGCAGTGCAACATCTCGGAGGAGGAGGCGCTGAGCGACCTGCAGGGCTGGCTGCCGCCGGTCGGGTGCAACGGCACGCTGGTAGACGCGTGCGAGACGGGCTACGCGCTGCTCAGCTGCTTGCCCGACACCAGATGTAAGATGTCTGGTTCTGTGGGTTGCGGGCGCATGCAAGCATGCACGCATTTCAGTCGTTAAGGGCGATCCTGTTTGCTGGTGGGGACTCCTGAATGGAGTGGTGCAAGGTAGCTCGCCTTATGCTGCATCAGTCGCATTGCCGACAGCACTGCCAGGGCGTGCCGTCCGTGCGGCTCACACCCTCTCCCCCCCAACGTCGCAACGTCTGTCTACATCTCCCCCGTCATTAATTAAACATGCATGGCACCCCCCCCACACACACACACTTGCACACACTTGCACACATGCGCGCACAGATCATCTCGGCAGCGCAATCTTTGACCTGGAGGCGGTTGTGGACTGGGCTCCGCCGGCGTCCGGCTCCTCCTCGGAAGGCGGCTCGGGTCCGGTGCTGTGGTCCGATAACGTTGCCATCGCCGCCAACTACGAGCGCTACTTCTGGCCGGCCGGCAGCAAGCCCTACATCACGGTGTGTGTTTATTGGGGGTGGGGTAGTTCATTCCAGAACCCAAAGCAAGCCAGCCGAGTGAACCCAGGCCGGCCAAGTGGGGTTGGTGGGCGGGCCCAAGCGCCAGGCGAGCAGAAGGGTGGGCGGCATGCGGGGCATGCCAGCAGGAGAAACAAGGGGGACGGGACTGCTGGACAGCGGAAGGGCTTGCGAGTCTGCTGCCTGCTGCTCTTCGCTAGCTATCTCTCAGCGCACCCTTCGCCGCCTCCCTGCCCGTGCACCTGGGTACCCGCAGGAGTATGCCGTGTGCGTGGAGTGGGTGAGGATGGTGATCCCGGGCGGGCCCATGCGCGTCGACCTGACCATCCGCCAGAACGGCGTGACGGTGCTCGATAAGTCCGTGATCCTGGGGCCCAGCACCATGAGTAGACACCTGCTGGAGCCTATACCAGCTGCGGGGAGGGGCGGAGCGGCCTGCAACGCCAGCAGCCGCGCCTACCTGGGCAGCTACGCCTATACCGGGCCCAGCAGCAGCAACAACAACAACAACAACAGCAACAGCAGCGGCGGCGCGGGCGGTGATGCGCAAGGAGGAGGGAGAGAAGGTGGAGCGGCGGGCGAGGCGCCGTTGGCGCCAGGCAGCCGCGACAACGCGCCGCCGGAGCTGGAGATTGTGGTGGCCTGGTCGTGGGCCGGAGGTGCGTTGGGCTGGCGGATGAACGTCCTTTACCCGTGAGGCCAGCATGGGAACGCACTTGACATGCATTGCAGTCTGCAACGCACGTGCGCGAGTCAATGTGGTGGTGTCCCCTGACCTGTTGCTGCTTTGATTTCTGTGTGCGTGCAGCGCTGCCCGCGCCCTCGCCTCCTCCTCCTCCCCGGCCCCCTCGCCCGCCAGCGCCACGACCGCCGCTGCCACCGCGGTCGCCGCGCCCGCCGTCCCCTCCCCCCTCTCCGCGCCCATCCCCGCCCCCGAGGCCGCCGCCCTCGCCGCCAGGTGCGACGAACACATCTCTGAGCCCGCTCGGCCGCTTGCCCCCTTGCACCCACCTCAGAGCGCGCATGCGTTTGATGTCCGTGTGCCGCATCGCGCATGTACCCATAGAGCGCCGTGTCGCTCTCCTGCTGCCCGACCTTGCCGCTTACTTACGCCCGCCTCGCACGCGCCCGGCCCCACGCACAACCACGCCCCTCCCCGTTGCGAGTTTCTCCTCCTGCTTTTCACATATTAGGCCACGCTCACCTCCTCGCTCTTATGCATTGAGTTTGGTTAAGTTTGGGCTGGTAACCCCACAATTCCCCTTCCCCCCGCCCCTGCAGCCCCTCTCATCACGCCGCCCGACGACCCGCCCGTGCGGGGCATGCGCGGCGCGTGCGGCACCGCCGGCCAGACACCCGGCTGGGATGCCAACGGCGCCTGCAACCCCTACCCGCCCGCCTGCCCCTACTTCATGGACATGTACTATTCCAAGGGGATGAGCGTGGTGTACCGCCTCATCCGGCAGCTGCCCAACGGCTCCCGCTCCAACGGCACCGCCGCCCTAACCTTCAACTGCTCCAGCGGCGACGCGTCCCGGCCCCAGCTGTACATCGAGTTCGCCAGCCCCGTGACGCTGAGCGGCTCGTGGGGGGACGCGCTGGTGCTGCAGCAGCGCAACCTCAGCTGCGGCGGCGGGCAGGCGGACGTGTGGGTGGACGTGGGCGCCAAGGACCGGCCCGGCAACTACTCGTTCGTGTTCTTCCACCCCGCCGATCCGGCGCCCTGCTCCGGCAACGTCCTGTACAGCGGCCTGCCGCTGTGGCGCCAGTCGCCGCCGTTGCCGCCGCCGCCGCCGCCCTTGCCGCCAGGTACGGGTCAGATGGGTGGAAGGGTGCGTTGGGTAGGTCCTTGCGCAAACCCATGTGCTTGTGAGGGTCAGCAGGTGCTCCCTTCCCTTCCATTCCTTGCCTGCCATGCCACGTCCATTGGCAGCCACGCTATCGCTGTCCCCTCTTCCTTGTTGCCTGACGTGTCACGTGTCCCCGCCGCCGTGGCTGTCATCCACTGACAGGCGCGCCGCCACCTGACCCACCCGTGCGCGGCATACGCACCCCCTGCGGCCTGGTCGGAGAGATCCCCGACTGGTCGGCCAACGGCGTGTGCAGCGGCATCAGGTACCAGTGCCCGAGCTGGCTGGAAATGGGCAAGACCGACGCCAGGTTCCGCCTCATCCGACAGCTTCCCGACGGCTCCCGCTCCAGCGGCGCCGCCGCACTGACCGCGTACTGCTCCAACCCCGTGTACGGCTCGATCCAGCTGTACGCTGAGTTTTCCAGCCCCGTGACGCTGAGCGGCGAGCCGGGCGACGCGCTGGTGCTGCAGCAGTACAACCTCAGCTGCAGCGGCTGGTCGCAGACGCTGCCGGTGTACTGGGTGGACGTGGCGGCGGTGAGCCAGGCCGGCACCCTGGCCTTCCTGTACTTTGACCCAGTGCCCCCCGCGCCCTGCAACGGCAACGTCCTGTTTGACGGGCTGCCGCCATGGCGCCAGTCGCCGCTGCCGCCGCCCTCGCCGCCGTCTGCGCTGCAAGCGCCGCCGCAGCCGCCGCCACGGCCATCTCCTGCGCGGCAAACGTCAGCGTCGCCTCAGTCGCCGCCGCCACCACCTTCACCGGGTGTGCCGTTGGGTAATGCAGGCGCTCGTGTGCGCCATGAATGTCACATGTCGCAAGTGAGTGGAAACTCCCGGCCTTGCCTACCTCTGACGAGCCGTGCGTGTGTGCGGCCCCCACTCCACACAGGCCCGCCGCAACCATACCATGGTGACCCGTCGAACAACGGGACGGCCCCCCGGAACCTGGCCCGCACCGCGGCCGCCGCCTACTCCTCCTCCTACCTGTCCTGGTGGTGCGCCGGCGGCTGTCAGGCTGCCTACGTCATCGACGGCGACACGTCCACCGACAGGCAGATGCTGCACACGACGCCCACTGACTTCAACTCCTGGCTGTCCTTGGACCTTGGCGCGCCGTTCCTCATCTCCGCGGTGCGCATCTGGCACCGCCCCGACTTCCTGTACCGGACCCAGCTGTCGGAGCTGCGCATCGGCAACACCAGCATCATGACCACGGCCGACAGTGCCAGCCTGCAGCGGAACCCGCTGGTATGGAAGCAGGCCGCGGCGCTGAGCGACTCCGCCACGTACCTGACGTTCGACCCGCCCGTGGTGGGGCGCTGGGTGACGTACCAGAACCTGGTCCCCAACCCGCGCGTAGATGACGAGCACGTTCTGCAAGTGCGCGAGTGAGTATGGGACCAGGAGCTGGCATGTACGGTACGATACTGGGGATTGAAGGAACGCCCGCCCACGGATGCGACCGCTTGCGTTTGTGGCCGCCGGAGTATCAAGGGGAGGGTGCCGGCGGACGCGCAGGCGGCGCAAACGGTAACTATGGCCACCGACGCGAACTCATGCTGCTGGTGTGTACGGCGCGCTCTGCAGGTTGGAGGTGTTCGGTGCCGCACAGTTGCCGCCACGGCCGCCAGGTGGGTGGGTGGGTGGATGGGTGTTCATGTGGGTGCTATGGAGCACTCGGTCTCTGTGGCTCACGTGCGCCACTGGGCGTGTGAGCGACAGAGGGCTGGCGGCGGGCCGCGGAACGGCTCGCGCTGGCGATCGGCATGGGGGTCTAGGTAACGGCCTGGCTGGGTGCCAGATGGAGGGGCTTGGACCTGGTGGGGCATGCGCTGATGATGCACGGCTCCGTGACGATGCCCCGTACGCAACGCCGTCCGTGCCTTGCAGCTTCGCGGCCGCCGTCGTTGCCCCCGCCTTCGCCCTTGCCGCCATCCCCGCCGCTGCCACCACCGCCGCGCCCGCCTTCGCCTTTACCCAAGCCCGAGCGCTTAGGTGTGCAGTAGATACAGTGGAGGGCAGTACCATGTGGTGCACGGCCGGCTACTGCGCTCAACATTTCTGTATCCGCGCGCCCCCATCACGTTTCCTGCGCCTCCCGCATCCGCCCCACCACAACTGCCATTTGCAGGAAGCCCCGCACCGAAGACATACCCGAAGACACACCCGCCACCAAACCGGCGATCACCGCCACGCATCCGAGTGGGCCGGGGCAGGCGGCAGGGTTCGACTGGCGGCACACCCTGAAGCTGCTTCAAGTGGATAGGCCTGATCGCTCTGAGTAGGGGATATATAACACCGGTACGGATGGGTTTTTTTTGCGTGTGGGGTGGCACGCTGTGAGATGACAGGAGGTAGAAACATTCCAGAAACCAAATCGTGAAGTGGGGGATCAACGTGGCGTTTACACCCTTGCTGATATGATTTTGTGCATTACTTGCACAAGTGCCTTTGTACCGGTCACCGCAATCTACGCTGTACATGTATTGTTGGCGATTGATCTGGTTGGGTTTGGATCATTATGCCGTGCCGCAAGGCACGCCGATTAATCGGTGCTGGGGGGGCTGTGTGCCCTGCTGTGACTATTCATGCCCTCGCATGCAATGTCATGCAATCGACTTCATAATCCTCAATCGAACTTGTATGCGCGGCACAAACGTGTATGCGGGATCGCCAGACAACCAGATGCCCGGATGTGATTGTGGTGGCTCGTAGCACGCCAGTATGGTGGTGCTGTGTGTGTGTGTGTGTGTGTGTGTGTGTGTGTGTGTGTGTGTGTGTGTGTGTGTGTGTGTGTGTGTGTGTGTGTGTGTGTGTGTGTGTGTGTGTGTGTGTGTGTGTGTGTGTGTGTGTGGAACTGAGACAGAGCCGGCAGGCGCACGGCATCATTACCGTGAGAGGGGGCTGTTATCGAGTGTCGTCCTCAGGAACCGGATGTTGTGCACTGCTTCCGTCCGTTTTGGGCTAGGATACAATCGTATGTATGCGTGGGCCTTAAACCAAGGGGGTGAGAAACCATCCCACCAGGCCACCCTTGAATCGGGAGAAGGGCGGACGGATCACTGTGGACTAATAAACCAGCACACCTTATAATTTTGGACGACGAGGACGAGTAGTGGAAACTGTGTAGAGGTGGAGCCCGTACGCGGGCAAGGCCTACTAGGAGAGTAGGCTGTAGGCGTTGCCGGTGGCACGCGCCTGAGGTTTAGAGCAGGGCGCACACCCACAAATTGCTGTGCTGGCTCATAAACTGCGTCGGCAGGTCCCTCCTGTAACCAATGCAAATATCCGTCCGTGTTCTCGTGCGAAGAGTAACGTGTATGCGGGGGTTGGACGAGTTTGGGTTGGGGGAACGTGCATCTTGGGGGGGACGTGCAGAGTTTACATTTTCTGCATTGGGCAGGCCCGGTTGCAGGACGACATGTAAGTTGCAGCGGTCGCGCAGTGTGCGTTACGTGACTTACGTCCATGGTGTATGGGCATGTCGACGGGAAGTGGGGAGGCGGGGAAGCGGGGAAGCAGGCGTGGTGAGTTGGTCCGTCGCGTGGCAAGCGGGGCGGTAAAGCCGCGAAGGGAATAGGTTAGGGGGCAGCTGGTGCGTTGGGGCATGGAAAGAGATGAAAGGCATAAGGGGAGCGGCAGAGAAGCACGGCACAAGTGCGGATGGAGCTATGTTGGAGACAGGAATGTAATGTACGCGGGCCAGGTGCTGCACGAACAGGGGGCTGCCAGCGGGGCCGTTTACAAGATTTGGGCTGAGCCCCCCAAGCGAAGCGTCCCGGAGTGGACGTGCGTGCGTTCGTGCGTGGCAGCGTCAGCAAAAAGTATCATACTGGCACAAACCATGACTGCCACGTATTATTATTTGTTAATGTCTATTGCATGTAAATAGGCGGCAGGGCAATTCGGGCGGAGCGAGAAGTGCCTTTGCGCGTCCAAGGACAATTGACTTTCGCGAGGTCGCGAAGATAGTCGCAAGCGCCCGCGTTTGTAGGGCCTGTCAAGCAAACTATGTTGGCGGCAAGCAACGCGGGGAACTAGAGCGCCAGTTTGTAACAACTTTCGGAGCCGTATCTGTTGCCCCGAGGTCGCTCCCACCCCGCGCCTAGCCTGAAGAGTGTCGGGCATCCATGACGTCTGCAATGCGTTAGAGGGCTACAAAATGCTTGGACTTGGTGGCAAGGGTGCCCCTGACTCGCGTGGATGGCGTGTAGGGGTTAGACACGCGTGCCTTGTGCTAAGCCCTGAGCCCATTGAGCCGGATCATCGCCGGCACGGTTTAAAGCTCATTCGCTTGAAGTAGCCACCCTACCTGTGACCATGTTGGGGCTCAGCCCATTTTCCAGCTGTACAAAGCTGACACTCCTTGTCCAGGCTTTTCCGTGCCGAGCCGCATGGGTACGGCGGTCGCGCTGCCAAAGTCCGGCGCTTTAGCAGCCGACAGGTTAAACAAGACGATATGCACTTAAGGTGAATAGACTACAAGTCACATGTGAATGGCAGCGCGTTTGAATTTCCGACCGGAGTTCCGACAGCCTTAGCTCACGCATCGAATCCTACTTGACGAGGCCATACTAGGAATACCCATTGCATAAATGAATACATTTGCCGGACGAACAGCCCAATTCAGGCCGACTCTGGCGACCCGGTGTTGGGGGCGAACAGTACCCGGCCATTGCGTGTATGGCAGTCCTGTGGTTCCCCGACATGCTCATTGAGTAAAATGTCCTACCAGATGTATGCAGACAAGACAGGCCAACAGCTGCGTGCTGCATTGATTACGCCGGGGCCCGGCCATGATCGCACCATCGTTTGTTCAGCTGACTCAAAAACGTCGTCCGTCGCGCAATTCAATCAATAGGTAATTAAAAATAAGGCATAAATTGTTTGGTGCGCGCTTGCGAGCGGCTTGGGAAAGCACTGTCGGTATAGCTACGTCCTCGGTGCCTGTACTCAAGCGCGCACCAAGTGATTTAGGCCTAACTGTTAGATATCTATTGATTGCGTCGCAACACAGACGACGTTTTTCAGCCAGCTGGACAAACTGTGATGCATCATGCCCGGGCGCCAGCAGAATTGACAGTAAAGAAACTCAATAAATAGGACCTAGACAATGGAGCATAAATCATTTGGTGCGTGCTTGCGAGCCGCTTGGGAAAGCACTGTCGCTAAAGTTGCATCTGCGCCGCCTGTTCTCAAGCGCGCACGAATGATTTAGGCATAATTGTTGATTACCTATTCATTGCGTCGTGATACAGACGACGTTATTGAGTCAGCTGAACAAACGATGGTGCATCATGCCCGGGCGCCAGCAGAATCGACAGTAAAGCAACTCAATAAATAGAAACTAAAAAATGGAGCCTAAATCATTTGGTGCGTGCTTGGTATGGCCGGGTATTGTTCGCCCAACATCGGGTCGCCAGAGTCAGCCAGAATCGGCCTGAATTGGGCTGTTCTTCCGGCAAAAGTATTCAAATATGCAATGGGTATACCTAGTATGGCCTCGTCAAGTAGGATTCGTTACGTGAGGAAAGGCTGTCGGACGGGGTTCAAACCAGGATCGCACTGCGTTTCGGACGCATATTTCGGACCACGTTCGGACCAGGATCGGACCAGGTTCGGACAGTGGCCGTTCCCCGAGTGGGAGGCGGCGAAGGCCGTGCGCTGCTGCTGCTTCAGCAGATGCGGCAGTAGCCGCAGTAACTGGATGTTAGCCAAGCCCCAGCCCCAGTTCCTAGGGGCCTCTACCCATCCCGACTTCCCAGGGGTATCGGTCGTGACACTTGAGAGTACTGATGGTGTCTGGCGGTGGGGGTGCAACAGCTTGCGTCGTAAGGCTCCGGGACATTGTGCCAGCGGCGGGCCTGGGCCCCGAGGGCTGTTCTGCCCGCTCGGCCACGGCGGTTGACACCCGCTACAGCAACGCCAGCTTTGACACCGACATGGCAGCCGACCCGGGCCCCAAGGGCCGCTCGGCCCACGCGACCAAGTCGTGGAAGAACGGCAAGCTGCAGGCCGCGGTCAAGGTCTCAAGAAGCGCACACCGCGTGAGGACGGTAGCTGCGCCATGTACGGCGATCGCAAGGCCACCCACCGGGGCTTGTGCCAGCGGTTCTACATGGGGGGTGGCGCAAGCTGTGAGGCCTTGATAAAGCCAGAGGATATTACACTCTGTGCACAGTTGCATCTCTCGGGTTCACCTTGCAGTTCCTGCAGCAGCCTTCACGCCATAACGGTGACGGTGACGTTTGTTCACGACCCTTGTGGTGGCGGGTAGGCGCTCGGTTGCGTGCTTGTCCCCTCTGCGGTAGGTGACTCGATTGAGTTGGTGGTTTGGGCTGTAGCTTTGGCGGCTAGGTGCGGCGGCTTTGAGCGTTCTCGCCGGCCCTGTCCCTCTTGCTACGTGTGGCCTGCTGATGAGTAGCAGAAGGGTGACACGTGTGTTCCCAGGCGTTGGTAGCCCCCAGGGGAGCGCGCGCGTGGGTTGCTCGTCTTCGGGTTGTCTCTTGTCGGGGGTTTCGTTCGTTAGGTGCGCGAGCTGTCTCCACACCGCCTGGTCCTGTGGGCTCAGGAGAGCACAGGGAGGCGTTTCTCGTTTCGCGGCTAGGCTTGCTGTGCGCGGGTAGGGCAGGTCAGCCGTGGGCTTGGGTTTCTAGCGCTGTTTTTGTGAGCGCTCTCGCCAGTCCAGAGACTGGTAGGCTGCAGAGGCCGTGTGTCGGGCCCGGGTCGGAGGCAGGCCCACAGCTGTAACATTAACGCCATAAACGTCCACGCTGCGATCCGTATGTTCGAGTGTGTATGTGCACGCTGCTTGATCCCTTTTGAATGCCTCTTGTGCTGCCATCAACTCCTGGGGCCAATAAAACACGGGCCTTGCTGCTGTGAGAGTAATGACAAGCCATATGGCTTTAATCTACCTTCAAGGTGTAAATGTCCTCTTGATAGGCATGCAGCTTGGGTAGGTCCTAATGCATTCAGTCCGCCGTGGCCGTCCCTCCATCTGTCCCGCACATTGCTCGCATCCCACGGTTGTGCCTCGGAGAAAGCCAGGCCACAGTGACTGCAGGCGGTTTGCGCGCCTTTCACCAAACACAACAACGCACTAATATGGCGGCAAGGCCCCGTCCCTGAACACATCCCAGTGCTCAGTTCAGTTCGCTATGACACAAAAGTACCGGTATGTCCCACACAGCCCACAAACCAACCAGCGGATGCTGCCTACCTGCCACACACACAAAGAAACAAACATACGCACACACGCATCGGTGCCCCTAGGGTCGCTGTTGGCGTGCCCAGAAGACAAGCGCCCAGATGCCGAGTCGCTTCTCGCTCCGGCCGAATTTTCCCTGCCGCTTATTTTACATGCAATAGGCGAAAGCAAAACAAAAGTTGAATCCGGACGAGGGGTGTCAGCTTTGTACAGCTTGAAAATGGGCTGAGCCCCAATATGTTCACAGGCTGGGTGGCTACTTCACGCGAATGAACTTTAGACCCGTGCCAACGATGATGCAGCTCATGGCTTAAGACTCGGTCAGCACAAGGCACGCGTGTCTGAATCCCACACGCCCACATCCATGCGAGTCAAGGGCCCCCCTGCCACCAAGTCCAAGCCAATAGTAGCCCTCTATCGCACTGCAGACTTCCCCGATGCCCGACACTCCTCGGGCTCGGCGCGGGGTGGGAGCGACGTCGGGGCTCCTCGGCATTTCAGGAGGGGCGACAGACATGGCTCCGAAAGTTGTCACATACTGGCGCTTTAGTTCCCCGCATTGCATGCCATCGACATTACTTGCTTCATAGACCCTATCAGCGCGGGCACTTGCGATTATCTTTGTGACCTCACGAAAGTCAGTTGTCCATGGACGCGCAAAGGCACTTCTCGCTCCGCCCGAATTTTCCCTGCCGCCTATTTACATGCAATATACAATAGTAAATACTTTTACGTGGCAGTCGTGGTTTGTGACCACGGGAGTGATCACAGCTACGCAAGGGAAGGTCAAGGAGGGGCAGGTACCGTGGCAGGTACAATGGGAGCTCCAGTGTTTTACCTATGACGCAAGGTCTGGCCACAGCCTTTAAGTGGCGTCCGGGTGCTTGTGAGTCATAATTAGCAGGGGATAGGGCTACGGTGTCATCTGGGTACTCCAGTATGACCTGCGGGCAAGCCGGGGCGAATTGCGCCGTGCCGGCCGGCGTCGATCATGTGACCAGGCGACTGTTACGATATCTCAGGGAACCGCGACATCTGTAGCAAATTAAGAATAGCATTTAGAGGTGGCAACGGCGTCCTGTTTTGTTCACCCACACTAGAAGTCAGAGGCGGCAAGCGACACGCGCTGCGGCTTGCGTACTGCTGCAGTCGTGTGGTCCGCGTAAGCTAAGCGTTATAGTGCACAGTCCAAGTCAGCTCGGGAGCTAGCGTGGAACCCGGGACTCGCGCCTGGGCGACATGGCGGGGCAAAAGGACAGCGCGGTAAGTCTCCTGTCAGCCCTGAGCAGCAGCCCGAGCTGGTGCATAAAAGCGGTAATTTGAAAAGGCTCCAAGGGGCCACAACTTAGCGTGGACCGGGGTCGGGTGCGACCCCCCTTCGTCACGCAGCTTTCTTTTATGCGTTCAGATAACGGGGTCTTACGTACACAAGATATTAGTGACATAGCAGCGCCGCAACAACGAACCGAAGCGCGCAAAATTGTTACCCGGGGCATGCGGACAGACCCTCCGTCCTCGTGCCTCCAATTTCACTGGGCGGGTCGCGGTGTTGACATGAGTCAAAAGTTTCTGGTTACTACAATGGACTATCGGGAGGCCCCTGCAAGCGTTGAAACGTCGCCCAAAGCCTGTAATGGCCACGAAGGAGGTGAAGTGGTCTGGCCCCACGGGAAAGTCGGCAAGTGGTGCAGCCGCACCCTACCTTGCAGGATCAGCAGCGGGCTGGAGGTGGCTACCAGGGCCGTTGGAGGAGTCCGTGGGGCTTGCTCGCAGGTGCGCGGGGGCGGGCGGGGGTCAAGGCCCGAGTGATGCCCAGGCGCAGACACCGGGTCTGTCCCTGAAGGAATGGCGCTTAAACCACCTCGCCCGGGTCATGCATGACGTGCAACTCCGGCCACTGCAGTCGCGGGTGTGTGCGTGCTGGCGGTCGGCTTTGGCGTTGGCTTCGGCGTCGGCTGGGGCGCGTGGGGGGCGGACAACAGCAGCTCGGGTAGCAGCTGCTCCTCCTCCATCACCGTGACGCCCGACGCCTCCCACGGCACGGGCATTGACATCATCAGGCCCTACGAGCCGCTGTCGGCCTCCGTCATACGCGGCGGCAACCCCCCCGGCGGTGGCAGCCCGGAGGTGATGCTGCGGCGCAAAATGGCCATGGAGGCGGTGATGGTTCCCGCGTTCCAGGTGGGCGGGTCTTGGTTTGCGCGCCTAGGGTGTGCCGCAGCTGGGCCTCCTTGATAGCGTGCCACACTGGTTTGGAAGGCGTGGAACAGCCGCCAGCACATACAAGTGGTGCTTGGGCGGGCACAGGACGGGCTTTGGGGGTGGTGCACGTGCCGAGCGATACCAGCGCGTCCCGCCCGCCCACCCTGCCCCCATTCGATACCCCTGAAACGTAACGCCACCTGCCAACGGCCACCGCGCAGGTCATCACGCACGCCGTGGGGGCGCTGTCGGGCGCCAACATTACCGTGGAGCCGCGCGTCATGCAGTCGTACGGTGGGTGGGTGGGTGGCGGGTGGCGGCGGGTGGCTGGCGGCTTGGGGGCGGCGGAAGTGTCCGCGCTCGTAGCCACATGGAGCCCGATTTGGTCGCGCGGGTGGTGGGTGGGCGGAGGCGATAGAAATTGTTCTTAAGGGAGCTGGCTTTGCGGTGTGAGATGCACGCGGGAAGCGGGGTTCGCATTCTGGACACGCGCACATCGGGGGCGCCCGACGCCCCGGCCCTGAGCCCCGCACCCTACCTGGCACCCAACGCCGATGCATTGCATAGTGTTTTTGAACATCCATGTGATGACTTTCTTTGTCTCTTCTTGCGCTTATTTCTCTTAATCATACCGCAGTGATGCGTGCGTACGCCGACAACCAGGACCTGCTGTCGCGCCTCTACTATGCCGCGCAGCGGCTTCAGGTACCGCACGTCTACTGGTGTGTTTCAGGGCATTGAACGATGTCGGTGGCCCTTGCTTTCAGGGCACCACGTCCTGCTGTGCATGTGCCTGGGCCATCCGCCGTGGTTGCGGGGGCTGCTATAGTGGTGGCGTTGTGCAGCACGGCACGCCGTAACCGTTTTCTGACACCGCCTGCTGCTCCTGTGTCTCCTCGTGTGCCCTCCCCGAACCCCCCCCCCCCCCCGCAGGTGTCGCCCAAGTTCCTGGCGTCTGTGTCCGACATCGCCTCGGCCCTGATCGACATCTTCAACTACATCCGCAAGGGGGCTGCATCCGGCTTCGCCACTGCCGCCGCCGCGGCCGCCACCAGCGGCCACCACCACCACCACCGCAGCTTGCAGCAGGCCACCACCACCACCTCCACCACCACCTCCAGCAGCACCGGCAGCCGCAGCAGCAGCAACCAGCCGCTGCCGGAGCAGCTGCTGGCCGCCTTCGTCCGCGCCGGCCTGCAGGCGCCAGAGCTGCAGGGCGCGCTTGGCGGGCTGAGCGCTGTGTACGGCAACGACCTGGACGAGCTGGTTCAGTTGGTGGTTGACCTATACGTCGCCATCCGCGACCTGGCAACCAAGGTGCGTTTTCATCAGTTCCGTTGATGCGGTTGGGGTGACGGGGCTTAGTAAATTCTCAGGACCCAACAGGCTGCACGGTGCGTGTAGGTTGGAACGGTTGACTCCGCCTCCGGCCTCATCGCCATACGTGCGCTCTGTGTCCCGCCCTCCCTCCATGCCGCCCGCCATTCACATGCCATGCAGATGCCTGGCCTGTCTGCGGCCATGAAGGCCTTCCACCCCGAGCCCCCGGTGCGCAACAACACGCGCACGCCGCAGACCGTGGGCGGGCTGCGCAACACCAGCCTCAAGGTACCGCCGTGCTGCGTTTGTCATGTCAAGGGGCTGCTGACTAGGGAGGGATGGCTATTGATGAAGGAAGGAGGGAGGGGCAGCAGCAGCAGGTGAGCGACAGGCGACGAGAGAGGGGGGGAACCAACGAAGTGCAGCGCGTGCAATGCCGTGCTATGCACTCCACCCATGCGTGCGTGGGTGGCTAGGCCCCATGCATGCTTGGGTGGCTAGGACCCATGCGTGCTTGGGTGGCTAGGCACACCCGCTGAAGGACTCCCTGACACAGAGCACCCATGCCTGCCCTCCCCTCCCCGCACCACATCCGGCACTCCCGCCTTGAACAGGTCACCGTGACCGTGCGCTCGCCCAAGGTGGAGTTCGTGGTTGAGGACGGCACCGCCGCCGCCGCCGGCCGCCGCCTGCTGCAGTCCGCCACCGACCCGCCGCTGCCCGCCGGCTTCACGCCCAAGGGCCCCGCCGACCGGCCCTCGCTGCTCATCCCAGTCGCCTTTCATGTCATGCTGTACGAGTGAGTGCCTATGTGCCGTACAGCCGTGCTGCCGTACTGCCGTTGTGCGGTACTGCGAAGGCTGGCGGCCGTAAGCTGGGGAGCCGTGTTGCGGGATGCGGTGCACGTGCAGCACCAGCGGCCCTGTGCACGCCCGTGCATGCAGGTGTTGGTGCTGGCTGGCGCGCCCCGGCAGGCGCATTGCGTCAAACGAATCATCGGTATCAGAAAGTACTCACGCATGTGGCTGATGCTTTCTTGCACCCTGCCGCGCACGCGCTCCCGCCGTCGCACTCCTCCCTCACGTGCGCCCGCAGCAACGGCGACGGCACTTGGGGCCCGCCCGACTACCAGAACGCCGCGTCCATGGCCGACCGCATGGTGCAGGTGGGTGGGCGGTGGTGCGGTTGCCGCATGTGGTGCTGGGTGGGTGGTGCGGGTGTGAATGCGAGCATGGTGCGTGACGCTTGCACATGTGCGTGTGTGTGGGGGGGGGGCTGACTGGCTGGCTGGCGGAGGCGGCCGAAGGTGTGGCTCTGTGGCTGTGGGGGCTGTGGGGGCTGTGCGGGTCGTGCGGGGGTGGCGTTGGCTGTGGGCGGCAGAGGTAGGCCTTGCTTCATTCCGTACTTGACCCCGTCGGCCTGCTGGGTGGTGCCCCCCGTGCCCTTCGAGACCTGATGGCTCACACACACGCCTGCTGCACCCGCTGTTCCCACTGCTGCTGCCGCCGCCGCCGCCGCCACGTCGTGCCGCGCCGTGCCGTACAGGTGGCCAACTACCGCCTGGCGCCGGCCAAGATCCAGCTGTTCGTGCGCGAGGTGCGCAATGACCCCGCCGCCTGGCCCTACCTGCGCCACTCCAGCCATGAGGCCTACAACGACTGCGTGGCCGACGGCAACTTCTACTACGGTGGGCGCTGGGCGGGGTGGGGGTTTGGGTAGAAGTTGGGCGGGCGGCGTGGGCGGGGGATGTGTGTGTATGTGTTGATGGTTGTGCCAGCGGCCGGAGAGACATGGCCACATGGGGTATGTGTGTCCATCCACCAGCTCACAACTCAACGGCCTGCAGCAGCCTGCCGCTCCGCTGACCCCGGTGGCCTGCCCCCTGCTGCCCTCCCTGCCTCTCCAATCCTGTCTCCCTGCGCTCCTGTACACCCGCCGCTGCCTCGCTTGCTGCTCCACCCCATCCCAACCCGCCCCGCCCCGCACCCAACTAACCGCAGTGCTGTGCGGCGAGGGCGTGCTGATCAACTCCAACGCTGTGGACTTCCCGCGCACCCTCAACGTCTACGTGGTGGGCGACAACCCCACCCTATGGCACCGAAATGATCGTTACGATCCCCATAACCATCTTACGACTATCGTTACCCGCGCACGTCGTAACATCCCGGTAACGATAGTGGTTACCTCTGACTACTGCACATGGTTACCTCCCATTGCGCATGGTTACCTCCCACACCGTCCTGCCGCTGCCACCACCGCTGTTAGTGATGTCAAAAGACACCAGCAATTGCTTGTGCAGCCCAGGCTTAAGCTCAGCCCGTGCCTACTGTGCTCAGCCCCCCCTGCTGAATGCACAAGTCCCCCGCTCACTGCACTCAGTCTCCGCCCCCCCGCTGAATGTACAAGTCCCCCGCTTACCGCACTCAGTCCCCGCCCCCACCGCTAAATGCACAAGTCCCACGCTCACTGCACTCAGTCCCCGGCCCCCCTGCTGATTGCAGAAGTCCCCCGCTCACTGCACTCCAGTTCCCGTCCCCACCTGTTGAATGCACAAGTCCCGCGTTCACCACACTCAGTCCCCGCCCCCCCCCCCCTGAATGCACAAGTCCCCCGCTCACTGCACTCAGTCCCCGCCCCCCCCCCCCTGATTGCACAAGTCCCACCGCATTCAGTTCCCGCCCCCACCTGCTGAATGCACAAGTCCCCGCCTAAGTCCGTCCGACTTACTTGTGAAGTGCCCCATTCGACCGCCTGATTCGTTGGCTGCTCGTGCTCAGGGGTCCTCGTGTGGGAGGGAGTCCTGTGTTCGGCATGTCAAAGGGAGAAAAGCAAGCTTAGCTTTCAGACGAAAGGTGGAAGTCTTTAAGATTTGAACTGCACGACGCCCCGATTACGGACAGGGAGACTCGCAAACAAGCCGAAGCGATGTTGACCGCCAAAGCGACGCGACTCCGTGGGAGCAGTCAGCACTGCTTTGAAGCATTGCTAGTCAATGGATAGCCATGTTATCAATAACGCGTGACTCACCGCGGTATCGTAGGCCAGTGTGACAGAGTCGCTGGGTCAACGTGTGCTGTTGACTGTCGCCGAGACCGCCCAGCGAGCGCCAGCACCAAAAGCGCTCCACCACGACTCCTTCATTCTTATACAATCGGAATTATAGTGGACTGGACGTCTAGAGACGCCTAGAGACGCCTAGAGACGCCTATGAGTTGACGCGTGTTCGCGCATTTGACTATACCGAAAAACATTATGAAGAGCTAGTATACGAGTATGTAAATATGGCATCAAATATAAGCACTACATAGCAAACAAGTAAGGTAACAAGCAGCGTCTTCGCATGGGGACCGACGCATGGGCCCGACGCGACGGCTGTGCACCGTGTCGTTACCCCCTCTTCTGCGTCGTTACCCCCCCCTCGAGGGCTTGTGTCACAGTGTCACAAAGTCGGCCAGGACCGTCCAGATCGCTCATTCGCTACCTTTGACTTTTCATAACACTTATGTTTGACATAATCAAGTACTAAGACACAAAATTGGGGTGCTGGGTGCGACCTCGAGCCAGAAATGTCGGCATGTTCACTTGTCGCCGGCCTAAGGGGGCCCGCGCTATCGGTAATGCTTTTATATGTCACAGTTAGCTACTTGATAGCTTCGGCAGTGATCCCCTTGCGTCCTGGGCGTGCCGGGCCGGTCTCACACCGAAACGATCGTTACCCCTGCTCAGCGATCGTTACCCCCCAAAAAGCGATCGTTACGGCTGTTTGGGTGCCATAGGGCCAGCTGGAGTGGCTACGCCTTCCCGCCCGGGGCCAACGACGAGGTGTGCAACGGCACGGCGTGGCGTGGCGTGGTGTTTAGTATGTAGTGTGGCGTTGCGTGCCTTGGCGTGGCGTGCGGCGGTGCATGATGCGGTGCCTTGATTTTATTAGTATCACTGCAGATTGCGGTTGTTATTATTGCTATTGCCTCCTTTCTTTCCAATGTTTCGCCCGCGCTTCACAGCGTCGCTCACGTGATTCAGCAATGCTGGCTGCTGACTCAGACGCGCGTTCCCTGCCCCCGCCCTTGACGCAATGCAGGTCATGTGGGGGCACATCGGCCTGAGCTGGAAGACCTTCAGCACCTCGGGCGTCAACAACCGCGCGGGCATGGAGGGCGGCGCCAGCACCCTGGTACACGAGCTGACGCACCATATGGTGGGGAGGAGGGAGGAGGGAGGAGGGAGGAGGGAGGAGGGAGGAGGGAGGAGGGAGGAGGGAGGAGGGAGGAGGGAGGAGGGAGGAGGGAGGAGGGAGGAGGGAGGAGGAGGAGGGAGGAGGGAGGAGGGAGGAGGGAGGAGGGAGGAGGGAGGAGGGAGGAGGGAGGAGGGAGGAGGGAGGAGGGAGGAGGGAGGAGGGAGGAGGGAGGAGGGAGGAGGGAGGAGGGAGGAGGGAGGAGGGAGGAGGGAGGAGGGAGGAGGGAGGAGGGAGGAGGGAGGAGGGAGGAGGGAGGAGGGAGGAGGGAGGAGGGAGGAGGGAGGAGGGAGGAGGGAGGAGGGAGGAGGAGGAGGGAGGAGGGAGGAGGGAGGAGGGAGGAGGGAGGAGGGAGGAGGAGGAGGGAGGAGGGAGGAGGGAGGAGGGAGGAGGGAGGAGGGAGGAGGAGGGAGGGAGGGAGGAGGGAGGAGGGAGGAGGAGGAGGGAGGAGGGACCCGTAGGGTTAGGCGGGCCCTTGGTTGATATATAACAAAGGCGTGGCGTGGTGTTATCTTCGCTCGACCAAACGCACCCACATGCTTTCCCCTACCCCCTGCTGGCCCCTAAACCGCTGCCCTCAAACCCGCGTCCCATCCCCCACCTAACCCCTCAAACCCCCCGCCCCCCGCCCCCACCAACCACCACAACCTACAGGGCATGCAGCACACCTTCAACGACGATCGCACCTGCGTGGACGCCGACGCGCCGCTGGTGACTGACACGCCCGTGGTGGCCGGCCCGCTGTGGGAGCAGAGCAAGTGGCAGCAGGCGGCGGCCATGTACTGCATTAAGTACTGGAGCCAGACCCTGTCCGCCAACTTTGACCGCGCCAACGCCAACGCGGCCACTCGCGTGGGCGCGGTGGCGGCGGAGACGGCCAACGCCGCGTTCGACTCCTGCCCCAACCTGCCCGGCGTGGACGAGCTGGGTGAGCTGCTGGGCTGGGCAAGGGCGGGATAGCATGGAATGGAATGGGGTGGGCATGCAGCCTATGCAGCCGTGCTCCATCCCTGACTGCTGCTGCCTTGCGCATGCAGCTCACACGCAGCACGCACGCCGAACTCACGCCGTACGCACACAGCATGCACGCCGCACTCATCTGTACCGTACATGTCGCAACAAACAGGCAACTACATGACGTACAGGTGACCTGCTGTAATTTTATACAGTAGGTAATTTTATACAGCCGTCCGTTCTCCCTGGTCTCTTCAAGTTACGGGCTGTCCTCCTGGACTTGAGATGCTAGTACCATACCCTACGAGCCTGTCGGGTTATTTTTGGGGTTGGGCATATGTCCACTTCCCAGGGTAACTTTCGACACGCGTGCCATGTCAGCCCACTCGAGGTCAGCCCGTTGTCACCATAGTGCCCGCACAATGCCTTCATATTACTAAACAAATATATAGATGTAAATGTACGTGCGGTTTGAGGACTTCACGCACTCATGCAAAACTCGCTGTCAAGATGCTTGGCGAAATTTCAACATGTCTGCGCTTCTGAACCTCGAGAGTATAGGATTGATGTTGATTGCTGTTATAACATATATGTACTTGATGTGTCATGCTAACCGGGCCTGTCGACATAGCACGTTCCGCGGTGTGCGCCCAGCTCGCTGATGTGCTGCATCCGCAGCGAAAACGGTCAAGACGCACACCCGATTCGTCGATTGGGCACATCGGACCGCCCCCAGGTCTCATGTAGCCACTGGGTAGTTGGGGAAGTTGCGTGGCCGGGCGGGCAGCACACGGGCACGCCCCACTGGTGTTTTGCAGGGGTGTATAAAATTACAGCAGTTTCCCCAAACCCCCCTATTCTGCACCCCTTGCGTAACATTGCCCCGTGCATGTGCATAAGTGCTCAGATGCGCCGCAGCCCTGGGCGCCTTTTGCTATGCATATAAGACATCCCATAGCCGGGAACGCGCGCGGAAAGGACATTCCTAGCAGTTGCTGCTACATCAAGAGCCGAAACTGTATAAAATTACAGCAGGTCACCTGTACGCCTGGGACGTGTGCTACATGGCGTTCGGCCACCTGAGCGAGACGCAGATCGCGGCCATGCACAAGGTCGCCTTTGAGAGCAACCCCGTGCAGGTGTGTGTGTGGGGGGGCGAGGCATCCATAAGATTTGGGGGGGCGCTGCATGCGGCCACAGGGCGGTGCGCAACCATGCATGTGGCCACAGGGCGCCAGGCTCATTTCCAGGCGTATGTCGGGAACACGCAAGCAACACCACATACGGTACCTCCTGTACGCACTCCTCAGGCCTCCACCACCGAAGCAACCCGCCCATCCACCGCCCCATTCCCTTCTTCCCCTCCACGAAACAGTACAAGTGGGCCCAGTACTACGCCGCCAACCCTCCCGCCAGCTACACGCCCATCTCCCTCGCCGTGCCCTCGCCCAGCCCCTCGCCCAGCAGCTCCGCGGCACCTTCTCCCAAGCCCTCCCCCTCCCCCAGCCCCAGCCCTAGCTCCAGCGGCAGCAGCACCAGCGGCGGCTGCCGCTCCAGCTCGGAGGGCGGCTGCCCCTGCAAGGCCTCCTGGGACTTCAACAGTGCCACCTACAAGGACTGCGCGTCGGGTGTGCCCGGCGCAGAGGCGCGCAACTCCTGGTGCGCCGTGGACACCTCCTCCGGCAACTGCGGCGGCACCCTGCGTGCCGGCTGGTGGGCCTATTGCACACCCAGCTGCGGCTCCAGCACCAGCACCACCACCAGCATGCCCTCGCCCTCGCCCTCCCCTGCGCCTTCCTCGGCCAGCACGCCGTCCGGCACGCCGGACTGCGGCGCGGGCGCGCTGACGCGGCGCGGCTACAACTGCACCGCCAGCAGGTGGCTGCTGCCGACTGACCCCAGCGCCACCAAGTACAGCGGCTGCGCCAACCCCAACAACGACGTGAACGGCGCCTGGTGCCCCATCGTGAAGGCGCAGCAGGCCGGCGGCGTCACCTGGGACTACTGCCAGGTGTGTGCGTGGATGGGCCGCCTGAGCAGGCGAGGGGGGGAGGAAAGCTGGGAGGAAAGGAGGAGAGGAGACGAGAGAAGAGGATGGAGACAAGAGGAGAGGATCTCAGGCGCGCACGTGCACGTGTGCGCGTAGGGTTTTGGGGCCGAACGAGCGGGTGTGCGCGTGTGGGGTCGCGGGTCGCGTGTTCGCTGCCTGTCGCTGTCTGTGTGCGTTAGCTAGGGGTGCCGTGTACCTTCGTGCAGCTAGGTAGTTCATGCAACCGGAGCTCCGGTGTTGTGAGGGATCCTCACTCATCCCGCCTACCTCTCTCTACAACCCACACACGCACAACACCAGGTGGGGTGCCCGGGCGGCGCTGCGGCCGCCGCCTCCACGTCGGCGGCGCTTCCCAAGAAGAAGTGCGGCTCCGGCTACACGGGCCTGCCCGCGGGCTGCTCCTGCGCCGCCTCGTACGACATCAAGTTCGACGGTTACAGCACGTCGTACACTGGGATGAGCGGCTGTACTGCGTACGACGAGACCGGTGGCGAGGGCGCATGCGTGCTGACCGGCTGCAGCCGCGCCGTCAACAACGGCAAGACCCAAGCGTGCGGCTGCTCGTAGACAGGTGGGCCCAGCAACGCAAACGTAATGAGTATTAGGCATTCCGTAAGTGGTCGGATTGCTGAACCGTGCTTTTTGGTGAATTCTGGCTGAAGGAATGATATTAGGAGTGTTGCAGGTGTGTGCCATGGCGTGATGTGTGTGGACTGTTTGGCGTAAGGACGATAACATGTATGCCCCTGCTGCGCATCACCAGCTCCATCTCGAGCCACGGTTCCAAGTTCAACCTATCTAGCGATGGTAGATGGGTGGCAGGGTGCTTCCTTGTTCAGGGTGGTGGTCGTGCGCAGCTGCAGGTGGCCTGCGCGCTGGTGCTGTTCGGGGTACCGGTATGAGGCACGCATCTTCGTGCAGCATTGTCATTTTGGGGATGATGTGGCTCTCGTTGCAAGAAACGGGGGCCGGTGATGCACATGCGTGCCGTCGTCTTTCGGGCTCAACTGTGCACTCACACGCACGGACGCCATACATGAGTTTCCTGCACCGCCGTTTTGCATGTGCTGCGGGGGTGGTGGTGTTCAGGAGGGGGGGCCGGGGGGGCACATTCATCGCAAGTGTGTAGCCCGTGCGTGTGGACGCTATTGAAGAGCAGATATGCGTGCACACGCATGCAGCGATAATAATTCGTATCAAAAGGACTTCATGGAGGCAAGGAAGGGCCACTTCACACCAGACGCCAGTGGAAGCCTCGTGTACAGTGAGGTGCGATATATAGGTAGGCTGGGCAAGCTACAGTACACTGCTGGGTGTTTTGCCATGTAATGCATAGAGACCTTGGTAGACTACCTCTTGTGACATTTCTGTATGCGCGGCAGCGCGTCGGCGGTCGGGCGGGGCCGCGGGGCGGGCTTGTGTGGCGGTCGGGCGGGGCGGTCGGGCGGGGCGCGGGGGCGGTCTTGTGTTGAGCTCGGCAGCCGCGGGTCGGTCGGCAGCTTACGAAGTTTCCGTTGACGCCTGAGAGGTGGGAACGGGGTTGGTGTGTATCTGACGTACGCTTAATCACGCACTGAAGAAGGTAGGGGTTCGTGTGCTCGTGGGGACGTGGCCCGGAGGCCCGGACTCAGGGGCGCGGCAACTGAAGGAGCGCACCATACATCGGGCCACGTAGCGGACCCGCCACAGATAATACAGCGCCGTGCCAGGGGGGGGGGATATGATCTTCCGAAACATACCCATGGTCTGAAGTTAAAGAGCTTAACGAGAGCGTTCAGAATCCGCTTTCAAGACCTAAAAGAGGTTTTCTTGATGCAAAGATATGGGGCCTCACGGACCCACCCCCCCAGGGGTCCCCACGGTTTTGCGGGCGGATTTGCTAGATTTCGTCTTTGGGCCTCAAACGCTGCCAAATGTACACAGAAGCTATCCAAAAGTAATGAGAAAGGTGTGTTAGGCCCGGGGGCACGTGTCTGCGTCGCCAGACATGGGTTTACGTGCTTACGTTTTCGTTTCGCAATTTAGAGCATGTCCGTTTACGTGCGTCTTCAGCTGTGGGTCGTGACATGTCATCGTGACACGTCTCCGGCATGCCACACCCAGCACCCACCAGAACAGCGCAAAACGCATCCAAGGACACCGCAATCCCAGTTTGTAGTTGCATGAGGTTACACATGCATTTTGGTGGCCAGTTCTGGGTGCGCCCGGTCACCAATGGTCAGACGCATTGAAGCATTGGAATTCCGGCCTGACCCAAGCACGAGGCGGTGTCCCGGTAAACTACACAGCGCAATAGAGCTCACTGAAAGGAGTACATTGACACCAACCCGACCAAAAATGAACGAGTTTTAAGGGCTGTACGACAGGGCGGGGACGGACCGTGCCCTTACTTCCCCGACGCGCCACGTGCCACATTGCACATGAGCGTGCCTTGCAACCGCGCCCTTGCCTCGCCCTATAGGCTACCGTATAGCACTGTGCCCCAAACTTGCTTCCATCGCATGCTGTCTGTCGTCGTCCTGGCAACCTTTCTCATGCATCCGCCATCCGGTATCCCATATGTCAAGTGTGAATGTCTGTCACGAGGTGGCTGGCAAGCAAGGGCGCTCCAGCCGCTCCTACCTATCCTCCACGCCCTACCTGTTCGCACTTCACGCACCAGTTGGTAGCAAATGAATTAAGCACGTACTCGTACTCGCGACCAGGAGCCCTCTCCGCCTTCCATGCGGGAAACGTATTCCTGACGTCAACATACGTACGCACACGCCCGTGCATAGCTACCCACCCCTACGCATCACTCATTATTGATTGCGCTCGGTCATGAATACGCGGCAATCTTCTAGTCGTACCCACGCACCCTTTTATACTATTAGTGATCTCTCAGCTGCCACGCGCGCACAACGCGTCAGTCACGCGCTGGTTCAGAGGACATTTGAAAAGCAAAATTCGGTAGCATATCATGCCATCATGAATCTGAAGAACAAGCATCTGGTGCACACAGCGACATGGCTCAAATGCCAGATGGGTTCGCGGCATCTCGTCGCTGATGCACAGGGGTGCTGATGCAACAGTCAACGGTAAAGAGCAACTCAGACATACGTCATCCGCCAGACCTGCCTGGGGAGGGTCCCCATGCACTCACGCACCCTGGTCGAAGCTGGTACCAGGGGACCCATACATGGCTGGTCGGTGCTGCGGCGGTGCAGACCAGCACCACCCCCATTCACGCAAATGAGTATGCCTGATCAGAAGGCGGCATAACTTAAGTTCTACAGATGAATAAATGCTGCAGTGTACTCAATGACGCGTGTCGTTTGCAAGCTAGCCGTGCTTGCATGCGTGTGACAAGACCTCAGAATGCAGTGTGCATTCTTTGTGCGTGTATGTAGTGTGCGTGCCTGCCCTAGCGCGCCAGCCATTTCCAGGGACAGTCAAGGTAGGCAGACAAGCGCATGCAATTTTAGCCAAAGTCAGATGAATTCTCTCGCATTATAACAACGTTGGCGCATCGCATGTTCACATTACCAACATTACCACCTACGGACATGCGAAGTGGGCGGAATGATGTTGTCGGAGCTATCTACACCACAGGGCCGATCTCAGTAATGTCAGTCGCAAGCGTGACGCCTTCACCAACGCCCGGCCCTGCTGCATTCCCAGCCGCCCCTGCTGCCTCGGCCTCAAAAAGGGGCGAGGAATTCATGACGACATTCCTCGGCACCGAAGCGCTGGCGGCTGAGGCAAACGCGTTGCCGCCGCCACCTACCGCCGCGGCTGCTGCAGAAGAGCTGGCGGCGGTGGTGGTTGCGGCGGCGGTGTAGGCGGTGGCACCGCCGATCACGAGTGCAAAACTGTCGGCCTTAACAATCAGCATGATTGCAACTCCCAGACCGGTGAGAAGCAGCACGCCAACCACCCCCATAACCGCCACAGTCCAGCTCGGTATGCCGGAGGCCACCTGCAATGAAGGTGGCAGGCAGACAGCATGTCGTTGTTTTGTTTGCTTGGGACTGGGCAGGTCAGCGACGTGTTGACGCTGCAAAGACATAGAAGACCCAGCACCTATCCACGCGCCACCATGCCTCCAGCAAACTCACCAGTTGCAGTGGCTGAGCCATGGCTGGCGGCGA
Organism: Chlamydomonas schloesseri; assembly: GCA_016834595.1. Lineage (NCBI taxonomy): Eukaryota > Viridiplantae > Chlorophyta > Chlorophyceae > Chlamydomonadales > Chlamydomonadaceae > Chlamydomonas > Chlamydomonas schloesseri. The sequence continues at coordinate 547,649 of JAEHOD010000019.1, read as the reverse complement.
GGGCGGCACGGCCAGGGATGCAAAGCCGTCGGTGCCCCCTCCGGCGCTGCGGGGCGCCGCGGGTGTCTCCCGGCGGAAACGCGTGCCGGACCCTTCACCGCCGACACCGCCCGACGGAGGAGGCAGCGCCATCGATCCTTTATCACCATCGCTTCCGCCGTTGACACGTGGGGCCTCGAACAGCTCCTGAACGCATGCGAGATACGTATGTTGAGGTTCATGCAGTTCATCTGTCACCAGCTGCCGCCTGTCACCACCCTCAAGCAGCATGCAGGAAGGCGCTGATGAATGGAACCCCCCCATCTCCCATCTGCTCTCTCACGTGACAAGACCAGGCCAGCAAGCAAGCAACGCTACCGCCCATGCAGTGCCTCCCCATCCCATCAGAAGTCTCCCCCACAGCTGTGACTAACAACATCCCGCCGCACCATGATGCGCGTTGGGGTCGCCGCCTCAACCGTGCACGCACTGCCACTGATGCTGCTACTGCTGCCCGCCGACGGCAGTAGCCACGGCGCACCCGTGGCGGCCAGGCCAAGCGCCGCCTGAAAGGCAGCGGCTCCGGCGGCCTGCACCGCCTGGCATGCAGACGCTGTGGCACCGCTGCTGCTACTGCTGTTGCTGCCGCCATCGGGGCCACCACGGGTGCCCTCCAGCTGCTGGCCTGACACGGTAGTAAGCTGCATGCGTGCGGGTAGGTGGCGACGACAGGTAGGCACGCACGCGCACGGCGGCAGTCAATCAAGCGCTATAGTCCGTAAATCCCGCTGCTGCTGGTGCACGTGCTTTTTGGGCTGAGCCTCCCCCAGCAAAGCGTTCCAAGGAGGGGGCGAAGCCCCCAGGATCACCCCTGTCTCCCCAGCTGTAACACAACGAACCAGGATTACCCCACGGGATTACCCCCCAGGTGTCCGTGCGTGCGTGCGTGCGTGCGTGCGTGCGTGGGTGCGTTCCCAAGAAGTATCATACTGGCGCAAACCGCGACTGCTGGGTATTACTTGCTATTGCTTATTTCATGTACATAGGTGGGAGGGAAAATTCGGGCGGAGCGAGAAGTGCCTTCGCGCGTCCATGAACCATTGACTCTCGCGAGGTCGCGAGGATAGTTACCTATGACCGCGATTATAGGGTCTAGAAAGCTAACTATAATGACGGCAAGCAACGCGAGGAACTAAGCGCTAGTTTGTGGTAGCTTGCGGAGCCATGTCTGTCGCCCCTGTAAGCTATATATCAAAACGCTCCGCGGATGCCAGGACAGCATGAGTGTTGCTTACAGCCCCTCCTGAATGCCGAGAAGCCTCCCACCCCGCGCCTAGCCCGAGGAGTAGTGTCGGGCATCGGGGAGGTCTTGAGCGCGGTAGAGGGCTACAAGTGCTTGGGATCGGTAGCAAGGGGACCCTTGACTCGGGATTCACATATGCGCGCCTTGTGCTGGCCGAGTCCTTAGACCCAAGCTTGCGCATCGTCGGCATGGGCCACAAGCTCATTCCCTTGAAGCCGCCACCCACCCCTGACTGTTTTGGGGCTCAGCCCATTTTCCAGCTGTCCAAAGCTGACACCCCTTGTCCTAATTATGCATGTGCTCACCTGCACTGCGCTGGCCATTGAAGTGGGCAGCTGCGGCCCCAGCTCGTTGCGTGTGGCCCACCAGCTGGGCAGGCAGCCAGGCGGCAGTGGGCTGCTGGTGCCGCCGCCAGCGTCAGCGTCAGACATCAGCGCGTGCTTCTGCGGGCGGGAGCCCAAAGGGCAACGAGCAGGCAGCATGCAGTGCGTTTCTTCTGAGTCGCAATGGACAGAAGCGTGCGATCACGCACGTGCATACCGCACACACATCAGGGAGTACGCGCCTAGTCCCTTTCGCATGCTTTCAAACACGCACATCCGAGAGAACGCACCATCACCTAAGCGCCATGCATCCGCCCAACTAACTCACCCGCAGCAGCCGGTCCGCAAGATCGCGCAATGGCTGTAGCAGCTCTTGCTCAGCGCCGCCAGCCGCAACTGCCGAGGCTGCTGACGAGGTGCCGCCGGCCACTCCCACCACGATTGTGACGTCCAGCTGCAGCCGTGCGCCGCAGGCCAGAGCGCCGCCTGGCGGCGGCGGCAGTAGCTGCTCGCTGCTGTCTGCAATGCCTACAGAGGTGCCAGCCGCTGCGAGCTGCCCTGGGCTGGAGGCGGGCGGGGCGGCAGTAGCACTACTGGTAGCATCGGCGGCCTGAAGCAGCAACCGCCGCGCTACCTGCAGACTACTGCCTGATGAGGCCTGCGCTGTTGGTGTAGCCGCCGCATAGGGCGGTGGCCCTTCAGCGGGAGCTACTGCACCGAGCAGCCCTGTTGGTGCTGCTGTACCACCGGCAACACTGAGGAACTGGCGCCTGCCGATGCTACTGCTGCTGTTGCTGCTGCTGCTGGTGCTGCCGGCAGCTGGCGTTAGGGAGCAGGCCACACGCAGCAGGGAGGTGTTGTACGGCATGTCACGTGCGATGCGGGACTGCAGCGCGGCCACGTCAGACTCGTCACATGCGCTGGTCGGCTGGGCGGCGGAGGCGCGGATTGTGGACCTGCGTGCATCGGCAGCGGAGTGTATATCACATCGGGCGATGTTACTGGCCTTATCCTTATTACCCTGACATGCCAATGCGTGCGTGCGGCAGTCAGGAGAGCGCCGCCTCCACCACCAGCATGGGCGAGGCCTTCACACTGCCGCTACTGCCGCTGTTGCCACGCTAGCTAGGTGCTACAGCCAAAGCGACACGTACACACGCACCTGGCCGCCGGCACGCCCAGCTGCAGCATCACGTGGTAGGCCTGGATGGCCGCCACCCAGCTACTGCCGAGCAGCTCCAGGGCCGGCTGTAGCTCGGACACCGCCGCCACGTATGCCGGCAGTAGCAGCTCCGAGCTCACGAGGGAGGCGGCGGGAGGCAGCGGGGGCGCTGGCGGGCGAGGAGGGGGGATGGAGGGTGTCCAGTAAGGGTCACCCAGCGGAGGCCGTGGTGGCGGTGGGAATGGGAGTGGAGGGGGCGCCGGGGGAGAGGGAGGCGGCGAAGGCAGCGGGGGTGGAGCCGGGGAGGGTGGGTCAGGAGAAGGCGGCTCCGGAGGCGGGGAAGGCGGCAAGGGCGGGGAAGGAGGCGACGGTGGAGGGCTGGGGAAGGGGCTGGGCGGTGAGGGTGGGTGTGGCGGCGAAGGAGACGGGGGCCGTGGGGAAGGCGGAGTGGGGCTGGGAGGCGCCGGGCTGGGAGGGAAAGGGGAGGGTGGTGCAGGGCTGGGTGGCGCCGGCGAGGGAGGAGATGGCGATGGGGGGGAGGGCGGCTTGGGGCTGGGTGGGTCCGGTGAAGGCGGAGGTGAGGGAGGCGCGGGGCTCGGCGGATCCGGCGACGGGGGCGCAGGTGAGGGCGGTGAGGGTGACGGGGGAAAAGGGGACGGCGGATCGGGGCTCGGAGGAACGGGAGGGGAGGGAGAGGGGGGTGACGGGCTAGGAGGGTCGGGGCTTGGAGGGTTGGGGCTGGGAGGGCGCGGTGACGGCGGGGGTGAGGGAGGCGAAGGACTGGGCGGATCAGGAGATGGAGGGTAAGGGGAAGGTGGGGCAGGGCTTGGCGGTGATGGGCTAGGTGGCGCGGGGGATGGAGGCGCCGGGGAGGGCGGATTTGGTGACGGTGGAGGTGAAGGCGGTGAAGGACTTGGCGGCGCGGGTGACGGTGGTATGGGGCTTGGAGGCGGCAGCGGCGCCGGGCTGGGAGGGTTGGGGCTGGGAGGGCGCGGTGACGGCGGGGGTGAGGGAGGCGAAGGACTGGGCGGATCAGGAGATGGAGGGTAAGGGGAAGGTGGGGCAGGGCTTGGCGGTGATGGGCTAGGTGGCGCGGGGGATGGAGGCGCCGGGGAGGGCGGATTTGGTGACGGTGGAGGTGAAGGCGGTGAAGGACTTGGCGGCGCGGGTGACGGTGGTATGGGGCTTGGAGGCGGCAGCGGCGCCGGGCTGGGAGGGTTGGGGCTGGGAGGGCGCGGTGACGGCGGCGTGGGGCTTGGCGGCAAGGGAGACGGCGGGTGTGGGCTGGGTGGCCCCGGACTGGGTGGCTTTGGTGAGGGCGGTTGCGGGCTCGGCGGTTGCGGGCTCGGCGGCTCTGGCGAAGGGGGGTGAGGAGAGAGAGGTGGGCTTGGCGGCTTTGGTGACGGTGGGGCAGGTGAGGGCGGCGGCGAGGGCGGCGAGGGGCTGGGTGGATTAGGTGAGGGAGGTGCCGGGCTGGGAGGGAAAGGGGAAGGTGGTGCAGGGCTGGGTGGCGCCGGCGAGGGAGGAGATGGCGATGGGGGGGAGGGCGGCTTGGGGCTGGGTGGGTCCGGTGAAGGCGGAGGTGAGGGAGGCGCGGGGCTTGGAGGGCTGGGAGAGGGAGGTCGAGGGGACGGGGGTTTGGGGCTGGGTGGGAAGGGGGACGGGGGTTTGGGTGGTGGAGAGGGCGGCGGGGAAGGTTTTGGAGGGCTCGGCGGAGGCGACGGCGGAGATGGTGGTTTCGGGCTTGGGGGTAAGGGTGAAGGAGGACGAGGGGACGGGGGAGAAGGAGAAGGTGGTGTGGGGCTTGGCGGCGCGGGGCTGGGTGGGACTGGGCTTGGCGGTGGTGGGCGTGGCGGTGTGGGCGACGGCGGCAGAGGAGGATCTGGAGAGGGAGGCAGCGGTGGTGACGGCGGAAGAGGCGAGGGAGGCAGGGGTGATGGCGGGAGAGGCGAGGGAGGCAGGGGTGAAGGCGGGAGAGGCGGATGAGGGCTTGGTGGCAGTGGTGAGGGTGGGAGAGGCGGAGAAGGCGGGTCGGGGCTGGGTGGCGCTGGGGACGGCGGGAGAGGTGAGGGAGGCGGGGGTGATGGCGGCCTGCGGGGGTAGGTCCGGGATGCAGTGGCGGCGGTTAGGCCGTGCCCTCAAGTTTCTTGACACGTTACTCATTAGCCGGACAGTGCTTCAGATTTGCAGCGGTGTGGCTAGGTGCGACAAAGCAGGGCCGGATCATACCGGGGTGGAGGCGACGGCGGCCGAGGCGGACGCGGGGAGGGCGGTGGAGGCGAAGGTGGGCGCGGCGGGTAAGGTGCCGGCGGCGGCGGTCGAGGCGGGCGGGGAGGAGCAGGGGGTGCGGGTGGGGGGCGTGGAGAAGGAGGCGTTGGAGAGGGAGGCGTTGGAGAGGGAGGAGGTGATGGAGGTTGTGCGGGAGCAAGGGGAGGACTCGGAGGCGGGCTTGGCGACGGCGGCTGGGGTGGCGGGCGGGGAGGCCGCGGCGGTGGGAAGGGGTTGCGCGGGCGACGGGGTGCCGCGGGCGGCGGCGATGGCGCCAGCGGCGGCGTGTGTGGAGGCGAAGGCGCGGGGGGTTTGGGCGGGGGCGACGGTGGAAGGGGCGACGGGGGCTGTGGAGATGGTGGGCGCGGCGGAAGTGGTGGTGCGGGCGGAGGGGATGGCGGTGATGGCGGCCAAGGAGGATGGGGAGGCGGGGAAGGAGGGGCCGGCGGCGGCGCCGGTGGTGAAGGCGGTTGCGACAGGGGCGGGGCTGGAAGGGGCGGGGAGGGCGCCAGTGGCGGCGGCGGCGGCGGTGGTGGTGGGGGTGGCGCGTCAGGAGGATGGGGAGGTGATGGCGGCGCGACGGGTGGCGACGGGGGCGCTGGTGCGGGCGGAGGCGGCTCTGGAATCTGGCCAAACATGACCTTCGTGGAGATGGTGGAGTTGTAGGTTGCTGGATCCAGCAGGGAGCAAACGTCCAGCGTCAGGGCGTTGGCGGTTTGCACTGTGGCGGTTAGGCCCACCAGCCGCCGGAAGGGCCAAGCGCAAGCGGTGGCGGGCGTGGCAACCGCCGTACGCCAGGACGCGCAAGTCACGTACTGCGCGCCGGCCGTGTACTGCGGAGTGCCGCTGAGGTTGTACTTCAGCATGGGGCTCAGCTCGGCCCAGCCATTTGCGCCATCAAACTGGGGGCCAGAACGGTGCACGGTGCGGGCATAGCATGTCAGGCAGGCCAATTTAAGGACGACTGATGGGAGAAGTGCAGTGAGTATTTAGGGGTTTAGAAATGGGGGAGAGTGTAAGCCATACTGGGTGCGTCCCTCGATACATGGCACCGGTAATAAAACGCACGCACGCACGCGCCGTCAGTGCCGCTCATAAGGATGACGATGGGGCCTAGCTAGGCAGGCGGATACCGGGCCTCCGGTTTTCATGAGGCAGGAAGGCACGAGACGAGGAGAAGTGCGCACCTCCTTGTAACCACACACACACACAGGATGCTCACCAGCGTCAAGTTCATGCTCAGGCGCGGGCCGCCACCGCCGCCGCCGCCTGCTGGCAGCTGCATCACCCAGGGGCAGTTCAGCCGCAGGGTGACGGTGAAAGCGCCCGCCTCGTCCTCGAAGCCGTACAGCTCGCCCGCCAGCGCCTGACGATGGATAGGCCAGGGTCAAGGCACGCAACGAGCTCGACACGGGTTTGTCATTGCCATCATAAAATAGTGTTGGGGCATACACAGATGCACGCAGCAGGCGTAGATTGGACCGACCGGGCGGCGCGTGCGTTTATTGTGAGCGCAGCATGGCGGAACGCGCGTGCATTCATATTACACTATCAGGCGTGCACGGTCTGCCAAAGGCCTCCACGGCATGAGCGTGGTGACTACGCTGGATACACAGGCCCCAACCACGCACGTGCTCACCTCGGTGCCGTTGGGCTGGCGCGCCCACAGGGTGCTGGCGTAGGTGCCGCCCGTTGCCCGGCCGCACAGCCCCGAGCCCCAGGTCGCGGTGTACTCCTGGGGCACGTCCGGCAGCACACAGGCGAAGCCGTTGCCGCCGTTGCTGTCGTCCGACTGCACACACATGGTGATAGATGGAAGTGGGGCCGTGGGGGCGGGGGCGGGGGCGGGGGTTGGAGCGTGCACGGAGGGGGCGAGAGCGTGCAGGGGTGCACCCTTACGTGCTAATGAAAGGCGCGGCTATATGCAGCATCCAGCTAGTGCAGATGTTCATTATAGCGGAAGGCGAACACAACCAAAGCTGCGTAGGCACCAATGCTCTTGCCGGCCTGCCCGGACTGGTGCCTCGATCCAAGTCATAAGTGCCCAGCCAACACAGGTCAGCCCCCGCATGGAAAGGAAGCTATGTGTGCAAGCAAAGCTGGCGGACATGGAACACCTACCGCTAGGAACATCCCATGCCGAGACCATCCCTGCCTAACTAATTATTCAGCGGCCGACACAAGCTGTACCCACCGCGCATGGGTCGCCGTAGTTTGAGAGCTGCGCACACGGCGCGCATTCCCCCGAGGAAGAGGTGGTGCAGTAGCTGTAGCTGCTAACGCCCGGGTCCGGTAGTAGCTGCTGCAGCTGCCGCCGCCGCCGGAGGTGGCTCTGTGCCTGCAGCTGAGGCTTTGGCTGCAGCAGCTGTGACTGGTACGCATGCAGTGTGGCTGGCAACAGCGTGGCCGTTGCGGCGCCGGGCGGCGCGCCGCCAAAAAAGCGTGGGTGCCCATCAGCAGGTGCTCGATTGAGGGACGACGCGTACGCTGCCTGGCCTGCGTTCGTGAACAACGTTTTCCGCTTATGGTGCCCGTTTGAAAATTCAATCCGTGCAACGGGTTTGCATGCCGGCTGCATTGCGCATGGTGACCAAGACCCGGGCAGCAACAGGGAACCAAGGAAACGTGTGCGTCCCAATCGTGCCTATCGCCAATCAATGGGTAAGTTGGGGTTAGTCTTGGATGGATTAAGGAAAGCCCAACAGACCAATGACGACGCATCCAGGGGGACGGGGGGGGGGGGGGCAAAAGGGCGCCCCCCGCCGGGGCGACCTGCTCCCGTCCGTCCCAACTCCCAAGCCCCGCCCGCGACGCCAACCGAGGTCATGGGTTTCGTGCCCGGTCATGCCCGCCGTGAAACCCAGCAACATGGCCCCACGCAGCGCCCCGTCATAGTCACAGTTCTGGGCCAGACACAAAGTCTTGACCAAATGCAATTGCACCACCTGCTGTCCAGCTTTCAAAGCAGGTGACCCTAAAGTTCATTTGTAGAGCTAAAGCTTACCTCCGGCATTGATTGCGTTTGCCAGTCCTGTCGTTGCGCCCAGAAGCAGCCAAAACAGCACTCGAATCGTCGCCCCGTTGGCTCGGAAGCCCGCCCAACTCATATCAACTGTCCGCCTATTGTTCTGTTGACCTAGCCGCTGAGCCCCTTAACAGCCATTCTAATAAGGGCTGAGTCTCACTTTTTCCGCGGCAGCAAGGGATGTTTGCGGAACTATGTATCATGTGATAGAGCTTACAGTTCTGCACCGTGAATCTAATCTAGACCATAATGATTTTGGCTAGTTGGCGGAGTGGAAAACATGCCAATTCCTGCCGCTAGAGTGCTGCAGATTAGAAGGTTGAGCTGGGAACGGTATCGAAGCAAACCTTGTGCACTTATGTTCAAATACACTTCGTTTGGTTTGAGGATCGATCATCTAAATCGCTTCGCTCGGGGGGGCTCAGCTGAAAAAAGGGACGTGACGACGTTCTCACGCCCGCAAATACATTCATCAGACACGTCTAACGAGATGATAACTGCTGGGTTCTGACGCTGGCCATGCAACCACGTCACGACCTTACGACACCGTACCTTACGAGAACTGTTTCCGCTGTGGCACATGTAAGTGTCAGCGACAGCTGCCGTGCTGCCTCATACCGTCTGCAACAATGCACGGTTGTATAAGGTCGGCAGCCACCTGGGGGAAGGGCGGATTCCCCTCGGGCCGGAGGTGGTCCCTCTTGACGTGGGTGCGGGGCAGCCGTGCTTTGTTGCATTCGGGGGGGGGCGTGTGGTGGTGGTGGGGGGGTGGAACGAACAAGACCTCCCGACCCCATGTCCCAAAACCTCCCAGACCCCCCACAGGCCGACCGACCCCCCACCGTACAAAACCGTGTCGCATACCCCTCAAACCCCCACCATTTTTGGCCGCGTTGGTGCCAATGCACTCCTTTTGAGGTACCCATCACTGGGTGCAGTTACGGACATGTCAGGTGGAGGGAGTCAGGTGGAGTCTCGTGCCAACTTCGCCCGGACAGAATTTTCAATTAGGAGCGTGTCCAAGCCAGCAGTACCGGGCCGCACCCACCCACGACCTGTGGAATGCCCCAGAGGCATACAGATGATGTAATATGGGCGGTTAATGCCTTGTGCGCGCTTTGGGAACAGTTTTGGAGGTGACTTGCCTTGGGATGTATGCCGAATGTCGGAAACTACCAAGGTCGTTGCGTCCCGACCACGTACCGTGCTGCAAGCCACCATAACCGGGGGACTGCCAAACATGCATTAATTTTTTGTGGGGCGCACAATTGGTGCCTTGTGTGTATGCCGGGAGCAGTCCCCAAGGCGACGTGCGGGGGGATCCGGACACGTCGACTGTGACGTGACATCCACGTAAGGGCCGAGGAACGCACCCAAACCTTGCACTGGCGCCTCCCAATTACTACCCTGGTCCCTGCCTGGTCTATTAGAACTCGTGCAATGAAACGGTGAAGGCTCTGCACGTGTTTTATGCCTAAAAAGTAAAACCTTTCGGGCCCCTATGGACGGAACCTCCCGGACCCCAAGCTCGTGTCCCCCTCTCTGCGCCGAGCGCGCCGTGCCTCCCTAGCGCCTAAGATCGCCACCGCAGCGCGAGGCCCCTCTCCCTGATTCCTTTGCAGGCCCTCAAACCCCTGCGTACCCGTCTCGATAAGTCTCGAACCAACCCCTCCTCCTCCTATCCCATTCCCTCTTCCCCTCCTTCTCCTTCCCCTGCGGCTCCCTGAAGGCTAGGGTTCGTGTCAGTGGTTGACACGCTTCGGTGGAAGACGTGCCAGGCCCTCTCCCCGTTACAGCTTGCCAGCTGACGCTTCCGCATCTCCATTATCCTAACTTCCGCATTACGCTTCCGCACCCCTATCTGCGAGCAGCGCTCTCGCCCTCACACACACGGCATCTTGAGACCAGCCAGTGGTTGCCGTCCTTGGCTCATCACCCCAGCGTCCGGTCCTCACACCAACGTTGGCGGGGTAACGACCGATCCTTGGGCGCCCTCAGGCATGTGCATACGGCGAACTGTTTTACACGTCTGTATGTCAACAACGTCAACTTCCAGTCGGTTTCGCATTTCGCATTCGCAATTTAGCGCATGTCCGTATGTCTCTGCGCGCCTGACGGTCGCGCGCACTACAACCGCCTGCGCCAGCGCTGCCAGCTAGTTCCAATGACCGCGTGCGCAATCTTGTTACCTACGTTTAAACTACGCGGCTAATGAATTCGGACTGTCAATATTGAGAAAATCCTATTGAGTAGCAAGTGGTGTTGCAGCCAAACTGTCGTTGCGGGCAGTGGGACTGATGCGCTGTGAGACTGTAATCATATTGTTGTATGAACCAATAAGCCGCGACAGTCGATAGAGCACCTGCGTGCCGCCATGACACCCGGCAGTTGACATCGCTTCAGTACACGAACCCTGGCAAGTTATGCCCCGTTCTTCTCTAGGTACCCACCCTCTTCACCATGCTCTCTCGAGGCCCCTCATCACTATCGAGCAGCAGTCAACAAAACATAATGGGTGTCTCGTGGATTGAATTCGGCACTCACGTTGCACGTTTGCACATGTATCTGTGCACGTGCCAGCAGGTTCCAGCAGGAGCGTCCCCGCACATATGATACATGGACGTCATCCAACCGCACCATCAAGGCGTTCAGGGCCTGGCCCTCTATATATGTACATGGATGAGCCAGACTCAAGTCGGGTGTAGCGGTATTGTCATCACGCCAGCCACAGCGTCATAAACGTACAAAGTCTATGCATATCGCTTGACAAAGCAGCTCTGCAATCCTGCGAACCGAAACGGCTACGCCTCCGCGACGGAGGCCACGGTGGCCGACGACGCAGAGGTGGGCCGCGACCTCGCCAGCCCCTCCGCCACCGTAGTGCTGCTCCTGCCGTGGCCTGTGCCGCGGCCCAGCCCCACCAGTGGCTCCCCAAGCCCCCGCTCGCCGCCTGCCGCTCCTGCCCCGCCTGCCGCGGCTTGCGCTCCTGACGCGCCAAAGTCACCGCTGCCACCGGCACCCTTGCCCACCTCTACGTAAGGCTGCTTCTCGGTGCGATCGGCGTCGGCGTCGGTCGCAGCTGACAGCTTGTCCAGCGGCGTCGCGGGCTCACGCCAACGCCAGCCCGCCACGCGGAGGGCCATGTCGGCAATCACCTGTGTGTGCGTGGGCAGGTATACGCAGACATGAGCGCGTAAAAGGGGAGGTTTCAAGTCTGTGCCATGTCATCCCTGTTGAGGTCTGGAAGGGGTACGTTAGCCGCGGACAGTGTCGCCAACAACAACATCTGTGATTTCCTCATCAACCCATCAACGTGCAGCCAGCATGTCTCCATCTCACCAGGGCCGCCATCATGCCGACCATGGGCCCCGCCCACTGCCAGAAGCGGCCGATGCCCTCGCCCGCCGCCACGTGTGCGCCGATGATGACCTGCGCCGACCGGGCAAGCAGGCAAGCAGCAGCAGCAGGCAGCACAGCGCAGCAGTGAATAAAAGCAGGAAATATTTTCTTGCCGTACAGAGAGCAGCACGAAAGCAACGCAACCAAAGACCGCTGCCGCCGCCGCTGCCGCCGCCGCAAAAACAGCACGACAAGAGGCCAAACAGCGCGGCAGGCCGAGCATGACAGACAGCATGCGGCCCAGCCAGCGAGTACACACAGGGCAACAGCGCACCTGCGCCCAGGCAAGGCCGATGAGGCAGCGGCCGATCACCCAGTGGGCCCACTCCCACACGCGGCGCCGCAGCCCAGCGTCAGGGGCGGGGCGGGTCGCGTGCGCCAGTAGGATCTACGGACGTGCGCGCACACACGTGGAATGGAGGAGTCAGAATACAGGGTGCTTGTAGGACCGACGGACTGCCGTATTGAAAATGTGGAGCAGCATTCGGTAACCATGCAGTCGTCACGCACAACACGATGCGGCCCCAAGCGCTCCTTCCCACCCGCCGGGCCCACCTGTGCGAACGCAGTGATCATGACCGCATTGCCCAGCGGGTTGTGCGCCTTGGCGGCGCCGCCCGGCGGGATGAGCGACGACTGCGTGCGGCCGCGCTCGTGCACGTGTGCCGAGTGACCGATGCCGAACGCCGCCACCGCCATGCCGAAGCCCACCCACTGGCAGGTTACGTGGCCCAGGAACCACCACTGCTTGCCGCCGCCGCGGTACCACTGCGGCGGCGCGGCGGCGCCGCGCAGCAGCCACCTGCGTGTGTGCGTGTGTGGAGAGGCGGCGATCAGGGCGGAGGGGATTGGGGACGGCCGTTTCACGGCAATGCCGTCCAGACGGCCTTTCCATATTTGTTGTCAAGGATCTCGGTGGCTGAGTAGCAAGTCACGAGCGCGCGCGCGTTTCGTGCGGGCAGCGCCTCCAGCTGCAGTACCGGTATCCTATGCCGCACCCTTGCTCCTCCCACACGCCGCTGGACACCGCGCCACCCTGCACCTCGCGAGATAGACCCGCACCTGCACCCGCATCCGCCCCACCCTTTCGCTCGCGCCTTACGCCTGGCCACCCACCTGTGCGCGGGGAACATGGGGCCCACGGGCAGCAGCAGCACCCACGCCACGGTCATGAGCACGCCGTGCGCAATCACCCAGCCGCGCCGCTGCTCCGCCCACTCATTGTCCGCCGCCGCCGCCGCCGCCCCCGCGGTGAGGTCCAGGTAGAAGCCGCCGCGGTTGCGCGGGTAGTGCTCGCGTAGGGCGTCCCAGGAGGCCACCGCCCAGTTGAGGCCCAGCGGCTGCGGCTGCGCGCCGCCTGCAGCGAGGTGTGGGGTCAGCGCGGGCAGGGTGCGGTGGGGCGTGGTGCGAGGAGGCTCCTCACGTCCTCACGTGGAGGTGGGGGCCGACTGGGCAGCAAGAATGTCTGCGCCCGTGCAACGCCGTGCGTGGGCGGGGGTGGGTGGGGGTGGGGGTGGGGGGTGGACCTGCACCTCCAGGGCGCCGCGGGGAATGCTGCCCATGAAGCCAGCAAGCCTCCGCTTCCCTCAGGAGCAGCCGCGGACCCGCTCCCCCACCTGCGGTGGACAGCGCCGTGGGTTCGCTGCTGGACGAGGTGGACGAGGCGGAGGTGGGCATCAGGCCGGCGATGGTGGCCCTCAGGTCGGGGCTGGTGGGAGCACGCGGCTCAAGCAGCCGCCGGCTGAAGCAGATGGTGGTGACGCTGCCCTCCTGCGCGGAGTGGGTTGGGCCGGGGTTGGGGCGTGGAAGAGCGGGTAGGACGGGGGCGTGTGGGTGCGGGTTGTGGGCGCTAGGTATGGGTGCGGGGTGTGGGTGGCGGAGTGTGGGTGGCGGGGTGTGGGTGACGGGTCTTGGTGTGTGGGATGACGCGCCGCAGGGCCGTCGCCGCTGCCACTGCAATGCGTGCTTGGTCCCGGCGTGATTTTAAAGGAGCCCCGCCCTCCCCCCACACTCAAGGACACGCAGACAAAACGCAACCACGAACGCACGCCCCCAAACGCACACACACGCACCTGCATGACGCCCTTGTCGTACGCCCAGTCGGCGGCGCCCGTGAGACGGTTGGAGTCGTCCAACAACCGCTCCTGCGTGTGTGTGTGTGTGTGGTTCAATAACATGCGGAGATGCCGCGTGTGCGAGGGGTTGGTGAGACGCCACGTCATGGGATACGGAGGTGGAGGGCGCGCCGGTACCGGTTGCGCAGTCAGAGCGGTCAGCTGTCTCGCCCAACAGGTCACTGGCGCACGTGACGCACCGTGACGTGGAAGGTGCCGATGAAGCCGGGCTGCGAGCTGCCGGCCGAGTCCGCCCAGCCCAGCACCGTGTCCGCGGGACACATGGTGCCGGGCGAGCCGGCGAAGCTGATGGCCACGTAGCCTGCGTGCGAGGCCAAGCGCGGGCGTGCGTTTGTGAGTATGTGGTGTGTTAGAGATCACAAGGGAGAGGATCAGAGGACAAATGAATGATGTGCTGACACGTGTGTATGTGTGTGTGCGCGCGCGTGTGTGTGTGTAAGCTTGGTGACGGAGGTCCACACGTCCTCAGGGTCGAGCGGGGCGTGAGCGGCAGGTATACCGGTAATGTGCCACAGGACATCCGGCCCGGCCCAGCACGGCCCTGTCCTAACAACTTCTCTGTTCTTCCGCGCCCCCTATCGATCACCCAACTGGTTCAGTTTGGACCACACACACCCTACAAAATTTGGATACACCACATCTTATGGATGGCTGTCCCTGCCCCCAGGCCTCACCTCCCATGTATCCCTGCACCGCCATGTGCAGGGAGCCGCTGGACATCAGCTGGGCGGCCTGCGTGCGTGCGCGCGCGCGTGTGCGTAATGCATGGCGCGTCACACACATGAAGCGAGGCTAGTAGAGTTTATGTTGTTGAAACTGAGATGGGACAAAAATAGGATCCGCGGGGGTAGGGCCAGCGGACACAAGCGGCGTGTGACAAGGAACCCTTGGGCCGTTCATGCAGCTCAATGTCATGTGCTTGAGGCCCTTGGGGTGCGTCTTCTCGACTGAGTGCGCCTCTGTCATCGCATCAGCCCGTCAGCACTGTAGCTGGGAAGCGACGTACCGTGAGCACTGTGGGCGTCGCCGGGGTGCAGGGGTTGACAGGCGCCGAGGCGGTGTTGGCACTCCAGTGCACTGTCACCTCACCCTATTGGCATGCGCGTAGTGCGAACAAGGAGGCAGAGAAGCCAGGAGCGACTCAGCTTATCAAAAGGCCGTGGAAAATCGCTAGCAGCATGCTGAGTAAATGCGTGGACAAGAGGACTGCCCCGGCCCTCCTTCAGGCGGGGCCGAGGCGCCTGCGAACCCTGACAGGAGCTGACCTTGGGTTACAGCTCCGTTACACGCCCCCCTACCGCCCCGACCTCTCCCACCACACATTGGATGTTCATGACAGGTGCCTATTCGTAACGCGGCCGCGGTACCCGCGCACCTGCTGTCGCATGCAGGCGTACCCCAAAGTGCTGGGTGTGCAGTTTGCTGCCAGCGAGGCTGCTGACATGCTCGGAATCATCTTTATTATCAAGACAGCAATTAAAGAGGCCAGATGGACTCTGAGACCCCTCTGTGCGCTTGGCCCGGTTAACCTTCCCATTCTTGACTCGGCGATTCCTTCGGGCACGTAAATCAAAGTCTTTTGAGTGTCTTCCAGCGGCACCAGATGCACAGGTGTTCGCTAATGGTCCAGTAAGCTTAAAAGCCCGTCGTCGCTGATGAAGAGTTTGCGCGCGGCGGTTGAGCAGTGTTGTGACCAGCCAAGCGTAAAGAAGTAAACCTATGTGTGCAAAGTAAGACGTTGGATGCAGGAAGTGCTTTGTCGGCCGCGCTCGTTTTTAAGGTAAGAAAGCTGTCTACGAATTGCGATGGCTGGGGGCGAGAACTCGAGTTATCAGAACGAAACACTGCCCCGCGGCCTTTGTAATATACTTACGATTTTCTATTGGTATGCGAGCGTACCTACCACCCTCTTAAACAAACGTGCGAAACTGGTAAAGCCGCCCGCCCGCCGGCTCACTGCACAGCGCGCGTCGGTCCGCCGCCGCGCCATTACGCCAGCTCCCCCGTCCTCGCTGCTAGCCGCCTTCCCACACCGCCGCCCGCACCGCCGCCAGCCGCCGCTCCGACGCCTCCAGCCGCGCCGCTAGCTCCGCCCGCGCCGCCTCCGCCTCCGCCAGTCGCTGCCCCAATGACAACACAACCCGCGCCGCCGCCGCCAGCTGGTCCCGATACTCAACCCCTTCTGCACCTTCTCCACCGCACTCACTCGCGACCCAGGGCGTGTTGCCGCCGCATTCTTCATCGCTATCACCATTTCCACCGCTTATGCTCTGCACCTGTTCCTGCGCCTGTTGCGGCGGCTGCAGAGCGCTTTTGCCACTGCCGGGCCAGAGCACCTCCATCACGAATGAGACGCAGGGCTGGCCTTGCGCAGCCGCCACCGCGGCGGCCACTCGCTGCGCCGCTGCCGGGCAGGAGCGCTGCACGCATTGGTGCGGTGGCTGGGCATGCGCCGCGAGGGCCGGCGGCCCCAGCTGCGTCGGCGGCTCCGTGGAGCGCGCCCGCACGCAGCGGTCGTGCTGTCGGTGGTGCGGCCACTGCTGGTGCTGCTCCTCTGCGTGCCGACCGCCATGCCCCCTGACCTCCGCCCCGACCGAGGCGCCCAGCCCTGCCACGACGGGCCCCGCTCCCCCAGCTGTTGCTGCGGACCCCAGCCCCGCCACCGTCGGGCCGCCTGGCTCGGCGCAGGCTTCCCGGTCCGGCTCCACTGACGGCGCGCGGCGCTTGGTGGGCAGCAGGTGCGCGGGCAAGTGCTGCTGCTGCTGCGGCGGCGGCGGCACCGGCAGGGACTGCTGACGAGGAAGATGCTGGTGATGGGAATGGGGGAGCTGCTGCTGCTGCTGCTGCTGCTGCCGCTGTTGCAGGACCTGCATTCGTGCTTCCTCGCCAGCAGGGGCCGTCAAGCCCTCCGCGTCATCCAGCTCCACCTCAGCCGCCCCGCTCGCCCACCGTGCGTCGTCGACCTCCGCTCCCAAAGCGCAACGGCCGCCACTCAGGCGTCCCGCCTCCCGCACTGGGGCGGATGCCGCCGCCGCAGCCTGTGGCTGCACCTGCATCGGAAACGCCCCCGCTGCCGCGGGTGCGGCGGCAGCCGCGGCCGCGGTGGCTTCCACCGCCTGCACCAGCGCCCATTGCAGCGGTAGCGTAGGCGCCATGGCGCTGAGCAGCAAGCAAGGAGCGCCAGCTGAGCACGGCGCCGCTGGCGGCGCCCCCGCTGCCGCCTCAAGCTCGCGCCGCCGCAGCCGCAGCGTGAGCAGCAGCACTGGCCGGCCGCTGCCAGCAGCGTCGGCAGGGATGCTGCCGCCAGCGCTCTGCTCTCGCTGCGCTCCGGTTGCAGTGGTGCCCTCGGCCCCGCCCTCGTGCAGCCCCGCGGACAGCGGCGGCAGCAGCGTCACCACGTGCGCTGCGCAGCCGCACACGTCTAGAGGGCATGCGCCTGGGCCACAGGCCGGCACTTGCCCCTGATGTGGCTGTGAATCTTTCTCCTGCGCCTGCGCCTGCGCCGGAGCCGGCAGCCCAAGCAGCCGCTGTCCCGCCGCGTCCGCTGGCAGCGACAGCGTCCAGTGCCCACGGGCCGCATCCACACACAGCCGCGCCCACAACGGCTGTAGCAGCTGTCCGCCTGGTCTGCTTGCACTGCCGCTGGTGCTACTGCCGCTCGCCGCGGGCCCTGGCTCTTCCAGCGCCGCCGCCACGAACACGGCCTGGGCGGCGCTGCACTGAAAGCGGCTGTAGCAGCTGCGGCCCGTTGCCCGCTGCTCGCCGGCGCCAGCTGCCAGCACTGCAGCATCTGCAACAGCCGCATGCTCACCAGCGCACCCGGCGGTGCCGGCAGGCCTAGCACCCGCACCCGCGTCCGCACCCATATCCGCGCCAGCGCCAGCGGGTGAACGCGCGGACGGCGGCAGCAGCCGGATGCAGCAGCCTTGGGTGCGCGTGCTGCGCTGTGGAGCCTGGGGCGCGCACGACGGCTCGAACGCCCAGCCGTCCCCCAGCACCACGCCGCCGTCACCATTCTTGTGTCTGTCAAGCAGTAGCTTGTCTGCGCGGCATAGCCGCACAAACACCGTGTGATGCGGGCGGGTGCCACGGCCGCTGGCAGACGTCGCACCCTCGCCTGAAAGCGCTGTTGACACCGCCGCCGTTGCTGCAGATGATGGTGCAAGGGCTGCGGCTGGCAGTGATGCAGCTCCAGCAGTAGCTGCTGCGGCCAGCAGGTTGGCGGGCTGTAGCAGGAGGTCGGCCGGGTCAGTATCGCGGGTGTCGTGGAGCGCAGAGCGGACGTGCGTCGCCATGCATGCCTCCGCGACGCCCACCGCCTCCCTGCTTTGCAGCCGCCACCCCTGACCCAGCGCTTCTGGCTGCTGACGGTTCTGGGCGCCGGGCTCCCGTGCTGCCTGCACCGTGCCAGCGCCAGCTGCCTCGGCCTCATCCTCAGACGCGACCGCAGCCACCCCGCCGGACAGCCCTTCAGCTGGCTGCGCCACACAGAGCCCCTTCGCAAACCCTTGCGCCTGCAGCCTCGCCTGCTGCTGGCAAGCCCCTGCCGCCACTGGTACATCCTCCACCGCCGCCGCCGTCGCCGGCTTCGCCGCCTTACCTGCCGGCCGCGACTGCGGCTGCCATGCCTGCTGCTTGCTGCCCGCCGCCAGAGGCTGGAGCTGGATTCGGGGCTGGGGCTGGGGCGCTAGCGCCGCCGGCGGCGCCGCCGGTGACGCCGCCACCGCCGGCGTCAGGGGTGGCAGCTGGTGTGGCAGCTGCAGGTGCACGAGGTAGCCGTGCAGGTTGCCCTCCCCCAGGTACACGTCACAGCGAGTGATGTGGGCCAACGTGGGCGTCAGAAGCACCCCGTGGCGGTCCCCACCGCAGCCGCTGCTTTCGCCGCTGCCGCTGCCCGCGGTGCTCGCGGTGGCGGCCTGCAGGAGTGGCGCCACCTCGGCCGCCGACAGCAGCACGCAGTGCATGAGCTGGGCGCCGCCACGGCTGCCGCTGCCGCCGGTGGTGGTGGCAGCGCCGCCGCTGCTGCCATCGACGGTGACGCCGCTGATGCTGCTCCCGCCGCAAATGTCGCCCGCAGACGTCACCAGCGGCTGCTGCGCCGCCTGCTTCTGGGAGCCCGGGCCTCCCTCCAATGGCATCACCAACAGGTCTGCGGACACGGCAAACAGTTGCCCGTTGATGCGAATCACGACAAACGCGGTCTGCCGGCTGGCCTCCCCTGCGCTGATGCGCGCGACGGTCATGGTCTTGCGCCCGCCCGCGGCGGGTCCCACGCCGCGCAGGCGCCAGCTGCCTGCGCCCAAGCGCTCGTAGGGGCGGTAGCTAGCAGAAGATGCCTGAAGCGGTGCGGCCTGGTGCCGCGCCAGCAGAGCCGCGTTCTCGCAGTCGAATCCCAGCTGTGTGTGCCCGGTCGCGCCGAAGCGCCACAGGCTGGTGCCAGGCAGAGCGCTTCGGGTGGTCGCTTCATACTGCTTGTTCAAGTAGAGCGGGAACTCGTGCGCCTGCGGCGCAGGTGCGGCCGGCAGGGCCGCGCGGCCGCGCGCTTTGGGAGCCCTGCGGGGTTGGCGATGGTCCCCGCCCGGAGAGGCGTGTGTTAAAGCCCTGCAAGCCTATCCAACGCCACACGAACTTTGTCTTTGGAATGCTTGCGCTCGGCTGCTGTTAAGTCGGCTTGCAGGCGAGCTGCTGGTTTAAAATTTGCGCACCTGTCCATGCTCCGTGCTCAGCAAACACTCATGCTCAACACCCGACAACGAAGCTGCCTGTAATAATCATTTTGATGTATATATTATAGCATCAACGCGCGAAGACTGCAGAGTCCAGAGGCACGTTATTGGTCAAAATTTTGTTCAGCAGAATCGATAAGCGATATCACACAAAAGACTGCAGAGGTGCCAATACTGAAGTGGAGTTGGAATGCACAAATCTTCGGCACGGGCCCAGGCCGCAGCCCCTCCCCCACCCCAACCCCCGCCGCAGCTCCCGGCACGAGGTCACAACGACTGCGCCTGACGGCTCGTTTGGGGGCTATACGTTTGGTGTTCGCCTCAATTGTGCGCAGGCGGCTGCATACTTTAGCGCAGGCAAGCGGTGGCAACGGCTTGAAGCCCCAGCCCAGCGGTCCACGCTGCCGTTGCATCCACGGTTTTGTTAGGCACCAACTGTTCAGGGTTTCGCGGCAAAGAAGTTGTACCTCGCACAGTGCATGCACGCATACACTGATGCATGCATTCCAGAAGCACACTGCGACGCTGCGTGCCTGAGACGCCCGGGCCTGATTACGTTGCGCGCGCGACCGTACGCGATCGGCTCGATTTTAGGGTGCAAAGCTTTCCCCTGCGCACTGAGCTGTGGTGGAATTCCTCAGAGTCTTTGATTATATACATCAGCTTCAGCATGCCGCTCAAGGTTGCAGTCATCGGCGCGGGCAACGTCGGCAAAACTCTTGGCGGCAAAATTGCCCGCTCCAACCCAGTGGCTTATGGTGTGCGTGATGTATCCAAGTATGCCGATCTCGCTGCTCCCAATCAGACCGTGAAGCCAGTCGCGGAAGCTATTAAGGAGTCGGATGTGGTTCTTCTCACCGTTCCCGGTATGTTCTTAGCGGCGTGTTCATATATATGCTGCAGTAGCACATGTGTGCACATAGTCATATCGGTCATGCATACCTTGGTCCTGGCCCAACTGCCGACTTCCATGGTCCCCCTGCATGTCAGTCCTCGTTGACTCATCACGGACTTACACTGCATCTTGCAATGCACTATGTCCCTTCTAAACAGGCGCGCATGATGACGCGGGCATCAAGGCAATCGCCAAGAGCCTGGGCCCGGAGGTGAAGGGCAAGGTGGGTGGTGGTGAACCCACGTGGTGAACCTCACTAACGACCCCCCGCACAGTTGAGCTGCTGGGGCAGACGGCGCTGGTGCTATATCGCGCCCATCTAACGAATGCGCAATCACGCAACCGGATCCCAACCGCAGATTGTGATCGACGCCTGCAACCCGCTGAGCGCCTGGCCCGGCCTGGAGAGTCGCTGGAAGGAGGGCAGCTCATGTGAGTGGCTGGCACACGTACTGCCATGTCCGTGTGCGTGGCGCGTGCGGCGACGTCATTTTGCGCTGTGGCAGCATGCGCAATAAGGGGCGTAGCAGCTGGGTGACGTTGATGATTCGGCCCCTTGCCCCTAGTCCTGCATCTGCTGGCCCCTTGGTTTCCATCCCCCAACCCCTGCTGTGCCTGCCCCCCTCGCCCTTATGTAATACACTAACATCTATCCCAAACCTTCCACCTTCCTCCTTTTCTCCCATCCCTTCGCACACCGCCAGTCGGCGAGGTGCTGGCGGCTGAGCTGCCCTCCGGCACAGTGGTGTATAAGGCCTTCAACACCGTGCGTGAGTGCCGTCACTGCTGCTGTATGCGTACCGTACCGTATTCTGTGTGTGCAGTGCGATGCCCCGGGCCGCGTACCGAACTTGTGGGCGAAAGGGATGTGGACGCGCGATTCAAGGGACTGCATTCGGCGGTGCGAAGAAGTTGCGAGCTCTGGTGCATGAGCATGCAACCACTCGGGGTGTAAACACGGCCAGCCGCGGGGCAGGAATGCGTCAGACGCCCCATCCGCCCTCGCCGCACACACCCGCGGCATGGTTTGGTTTCGGCACTCGAATGCAATACCACCCACACTAGCCTTCTTGCCTGCCCTCGCTCAGCCGTGGAGGTGATGGCCGCCGCCGACGGCTCCACCATCCCCGCGGCGGGCGGGCCGCTGACGCTGCTGTACGCTGGCGGCCCGGAGCGGCAGGAGGCAGCGGAGGAGGTGATCAAGGCCGTGGGCTTTAAGCCGCTGTATGTGGGGCCCATCCGCTACGCGCGCAACCTGGAGGTGTGGTGGCCGCGGGGCGGGAGGAGGATGTTGCAGTTGCAGGGGGGGGGATGGAGGAGGGGAGGGATGTAAGGAGCGGGAGAGGGGCTTCGGGGAGGGAGGGCAGGGCTAGGTTGGGGGAGGTACAGGTAAAGGGAAGCTTGGGAGGCTGGGCCGGGTCGTTGGCCAGTCAGGCGCGGTGAAGTACCCAGTGCGAGCCGCCATGTGGGTCCCTGCGAACACCTGCTTACACTGCTTTGACCCTACCCACTCCCTGCCCCTGCTGCCCCCGCACGCACACGCACACACACACACACACACACACACACACACACACACACACACACGCTTCACGCCACCCTCATACCCGTGTTTAAACCCCGTACGCATCCCGGTACGGCCCGTACCCCCCCCCCCGCGCAGTCAATCGCCGAATTGTACGTGCACCTGTCCGTGCCCGGCGCCGGAATTCCGGGCGTGGCCAAGTGGGGCCGCATGTGGCACCTGCAGGCGCTGGGCGACGGCCTGCCCAAGTAGGCCAGGCCGCCAGACGGGATGTACCGCGTTTGGAGCGCGCCAACAGCGTATCGAGTATCATGAATACACATCTTCATTTTCAACATTGCTGAGCATTGTAAACTCGGATATTGGATTGCTGCAGCAAAGGGAGGCGGACCGGCCGAAGTAGACCTGGGGCATCTCAGGGGGAGGGGCGGGGACAGACTGTGGTTTGTGCGGTGTGGTACTTGAGTAGAGCCGTGTCATGTAGCGTGAGCAGCATTGCTATACCCTGCGCATACTCGAGGACTGGGTGGGTAGGAGCCGTAGAAATGGCTGGATACTGTACCCTGAGCCAAGGAACCTTACGGTGGTTAAATCTTGCCGATCCACAGACTTTGAAGGTTAGTTGATGGTGCCTGACTGGCCTGACTGCCTGTCATGCATGTTGCGAGGGCGTGTCCCCGGAATTCTGCCGCAGGACGGCAACTGCAGTATGAATTCACGAGTTCGGAAGAGGAAGTTGCAGCCTCGCTTCAGCGCGATGTGTGCCATCAATGTGCGTGTTGCACGGCACAACCAACTTCTTATTTCCACCTGTTAGAGACCCGCTCGCACCCTAAACGCGGCCACGCCGTGCGCATAAGCAGGCATGTCCGCAACAGCCCTCTACCTGTGACGTGGCCATCTGCGACGTGGCCTGGTGTCCCCTACCATGTGTCCCCTACCATCCGCCATCATGCCTGCCAAAAGGCACCCACTAAAGACAGTGGGGGCCGTGGGGGGCCCACATGGGGCCCACATGGCGGCCAGCGGGCACACACGGTGTCGCCCGACCGTGTGAAGCCCACTACTGCTAGACCTGACAATCTAATGCTATGCGTGCACGCATTCTCGCGCATCTCGGTATTAGCAGGTATTAGCACAACACAGCAACGCTATGCGACTCAACAAAGCCCGGCAGGCTCTGGGCCCTACCTCCTATGCCAGCCCAGCACCCAACAAGGCACTGGGCCCTACCTCCTATGCAGGCCCAGCACCTAACAAGGCGCTGAGCCCTACCTCCTATGCCAGCCCAGCACCCAACAAGGCGCTGGGTTCTACCTCCTATGCCAGCCCAGCACCCAACAAGGCGCCGGGCCCTACCTCCTATGCCAGCCCAGCACCCAACAAGGCGCTGGGTTCTACCTCCTATGCAGGCCCAGCACCCAACAAGGCACTGGGACCTACCTCCTATGCAGGCCCAGCACCCAACAAGGCGCCGGGCCCTACCTTCTATGCAGGCCCAGCACCTAACAAGGCACTGGGCCCTACCTCCTATGCAGGCCCAGCACCCAACAAGGCGCCGGGCCCTACCATCTATGCAAGCCCAGCAGACGCTGGGCCTTACCTCCTATGCAGGCCCAGCACCCAACAAGGCGCCGGGCCCTACCTTCTATGCAAGCTCAGCAGACGCTGGGCCCTACCTCCTATGCAGGCCCAGCACCCAACAAGGCGCTGGGCCCTACCTTCTATGCAGGCCCAGCACCCAACAAGGCACTGGGCCCTACCTCCTATGCAAGCCCAGCACCCAGCAAGGCGCTGGGCCCTATCGCCTATGCAGGCCCAGCACCTAACAAGGCACTGGGCCCTAACTCCTGCTGCCGCATGCCGTCCTATAAATGCCCGCCGGCACTCCCACCCATCAGGCGCCTGCTAACCGCCCCACCTAGCTCCCTCCCTCCCTCGTTCAGTCCCTCCATCCGTCACTCATCGGCTCCAATGGTGCCACGCACGCTATGGAATGCCGCGGCGTATCCGTCATAGACTCCTTTGAGCCCCCTTCCTCCTTGTGTTCACATCTTCAGCAGTACCAGACCCACATTTCCTTGGCGCCAAGACCCGGATATTCTTATTGAACAGTGAGCACCCCTCCGTCTACACCATCACAGTATCAATGCACGGCTGGCCGGCACACTCACCAAGGCCGGCTTATTTATAAGTGAAGAAGGCACTACAGGCAAGTAAGAGAAACGGAGGGCCCTGTCCCGCAACACTCCCAAATGATGCCATGGAATCCGACTGGCCATGGACATATGGCCGCCAGCAACGTTCAAGTATATGTGGCGGATGCATGACCATGCAACGTTAATATTCTGGATGCAACATTATCACTCTGATTGCGCACATGATTCAAGGCTTCTGCCCAATCAGATTGGTCTTAGGCTATATACATATAGCTCCGATAACACGATCCCGACCACTTTGCATTCGCATTTTAGCGCGTGTCCGTAATAGTACTGTTTCTACACAACAGACGACAGCGCAAGGCAAACTGAAGACATCTAAGACTGCCCACACCAATATTGATCATCACCCACGGTGATTCATATGCCACTGAGCGCTCAATCCACGTCACAACAGGTATACTAGAGGTCCAGCAGCATGCAAAGGATGTGCACGCCTGCCCATGCCGTTCAAGCATTCTTGATGTAGTTTGGCACACCGAGGCCCGCCGCCGTCACCACACGCACCCACGCGGCCATGTTCCTTCATAAGGTAGCGGGCCCGCAGGCCCTTCTTTGTTGTGCGGAGCTTATAGCGACCTCCCGCCGAGACACTTGATCTGCTCGTGTGTGCCGGGGCTACCCACTGCTTTGATCTGACCGTGCATGACCTCATGCACGTGTGTGTGCGCTTGAGTATAGGCACGGACATCCCCTCACGCATAATGCAGGGCTGCGGCGAAAACCGCAATGCACGGCGTGTGCATTGTTTATTGCCCCTGCGTGTACATAAAAAAATTCACACAAAGTGTCCTGCGATACCGCAGCATACATCAGGCGCACTAGACTGTGCCGCCTGCCACCTGTCTCAGCCATGCTGGGCATTGTACAGCTAGAAGGTGACGTCAATGAAAATGGCGCCCTTCGCTTTCCGTGCAACGCATTAGCACTGTTTCCTGCCTTGAAGTTTACTGGTTTCCTTCCTTCCAATATGTAGGTTACTCTGCATTCGGTTGCGCCGCCTGTGCAGCCGCCTGCTGCTGCTGCTGCTGCTGCTGCACCGCCTGCAGCTGCTGCTGCTCTTGCACCGCCAGCCAATGCGCGCGGTTCGCTTCGAAGCACTCCAGCCAGGGGTGTGCGCCGGGGAAGGCGGACGTGAGGGCACGCACCAGCGGCAGCGCCACAAAGTCATAGAAGCCAACCTGCAGTGCGTGGACAATGCATGGGCCGGCACGATTGCACTGGGCAGCAAAGAGGCAGCCAAAGAGCGGTGCGGGTAACGTTCCTCACGCGAAGCCAGCATGGCAGCTGGCCGCCTGGGACCCGCGTGTGTGTAACCTCCCTATTTATCTCGCAACTGCGGGGTTCATCTGTCTGGCTAATTGGATCGTCCAAGTTTCAGAAGCGCAAAACGTTGTATGGTAATCAGCCCGAAGAGTTGGAACCTCATTCCTCTACCCACCTGGCTCTTGCTGACTCCCTGCTTGCTGCGGTCGAAGAGCGGGCTTATGGGCAGGCCCAGCGCGCGCTCGCGGTCGCCCTGCCGGAAGAACTCCTCCTCCAGGCCCTCCAACCACCTGGGGGTGGTGTACGAGAGGGTTGTGCGCATGCTTTGATCCGGGGGATACGGAAGGACACTCAGTGTGAAAACGGTAATAATACGGGGTGCGCTCACCGCTTGTGCACCTCCAGGCTCGCCCCAAGGTGCCCAACGTCAGCCGCCTTGAGCAGCACCTGTGGAGTGCGTTTGTGTGGATCGTGGGGCGTACTCGGGCCACCACCAGCTAACTGACAACCACCAACGCGCGTAACACGCTTGCACGCGCACACCAGACGCGAGCCCAGATTGATGCAAGCCTCTAGCCTCACCTGCAGGCTCAGCAGTCGCTCCGCCTCATCTTGCGGCGGAGGTGGCGCCGCCGCCGCCATGCCTCGCGGTGTGACGGTCCGACGGGCTCCATCGCCGTTCACGCCCACCACGCCGCCAATTTCGCCACTGACTGAAGTGATTTCCTGCCCAACCGCCATGGCTCCATGTGTGGCCGGCGCAGCTCCCGCCCGCCCCGAAGAAGACGCGAGGGTCGGATCGGCAGCTGCTGCAGCAACGGCGTAGGGCTGCTGCTGTGCGGACGCAGCCGCAGCAGCGGGTAGCAGAGATTGTCCCTCGGCAGCCACACCGCCGCCTGCTGCGCTGTCCGGGTCCGCCGCCGGGGCCATCACGTCCGACACCGTGATTGTCACGTGATCGTCTGCGGCCGGCTCTTCAGATGACGACCGCAGCGCGGCATTGGCGCCGCGCCCGCCGCTGGCGGCGTCGTCGATGGAGGCACGGCCTGCCGCTGCGACCCCGCCCCCGCCCCCGCTCGGGACCGATCCGGCGCCGATCACGCTGGCCGCCGCCGCCATGATCTTTCCGAACAGGCGCGCGCTCAGGCCAGGCGCGCCTGCCCCGCCGCTGCCGTTGCTGTTGACGCTCATGCCCGAGGTGGAGCTTCGTCGCAGCATGGCGCCGCGGCCGAGCATGCCGCCACTGGGGTTGCTGCCGCCCGCGGCAGCCACGGCGGCTGCGGCCGCTGCGGCGGCGGCATCACCACTGCAGCATACAGTACATTAGCATCACACGTGTGGATCAATGGATAATCCATTCCTGCAAGTAAGCCGCATTGATACGCGCTACAGGACGCCCCCACCAAGGAAAGCGAAATCCAGGTTCAGCGCACCTCTGCTTTTGGAGCCTCCCGCTGCCGACGCCGCCCCCAGCAGGGGCCGCTGGCGAAACTAGGGGCGCAGTGCCGCTCTGCGCGTGCGGCTGGTGTGACGACAGCAGATGCATGTAAGGGTGTGTATGCGAGTGGGTGCGTGAGTGCGGCCGCGAGTGCGGCCGCATGCCGCCCATGCCGTCACCTCCGCCAACATCACTGTCGCCGCGGCCACTTCCCGCGTTGACGCCGCCGCTGGCGCCCTTGTCCCCAGCGGCACCGTCAGGGCTGCCCGTCCCACTGTGAATGCCCTTGCTGCCGCCGGCGCCCGCGGCAGCAGCAGCTGCCGATGCACCCAGGCGGTGTGTGGTGTTGAAGGCGGTGAGGATAGCAAAGTGCTGCTTCATGTCGGTGGCCAGGACCAGGTCAATCACCTGTTATAACGTGCGTATCAGCAGGTGTCGGGCACACATCGTATGAGCTAGCTGTAGGGTTCGGGAGGCAGCATTCGTGCCAAGTCAGAACGATTGAGCTACGATAGGCAGCAGCATTCGTGCCAAGTCAGCCCACTTGCGCACAGCCGTGCGTGCACCCGCCCACCTGCTTGCGGAAGGCGGCCCGCTGCTCCCGGCTCAGCACCGCGAACGCGTCCAGCTCCGGCCGCTCCGCCAGCAGCGTGAAGGACGCGGAGGCGTGGTGGCTCTCCAGCGGCGAGCGGTCGTTGTACCGGATGGCCAGCGGGTGGCCGGTGGCGACCAGGAAATCACCGGTGAGGCCGGGGTGACCCAGGTCGTGCACAATCTGTGTTTGCGCGTGCGTGTGTGGCAGGCAGACGCGCAGGTGGCAGGTAGGCAGCGGACGGCGTGGCGTCATCGCGTATCAATCCCCACAACAACAGGTGTGTTTGAACATGCTTGCTGTAAACAAATCTCTGCACTTCCCACTACTCACCGCCGCCCAGTAAGCAGCCAGCAGCCCCAGAGGATCCAGATAGCCGCTGCTGCCAGTGCCGCCGCCACCGCCCCCGCCACCGCCGCCGTCAGTGCCGCCGCCGTCAGTCGTCGCAGCAGCTGCCGCGGACCACGCCACACCCGCCATCATGCCACTGCCCCGCAGCAGCGCGTGCAGCGATCGCACCACATCCGCCGCGTGTGTCGCCGAGTGGTAGGGGTTGGGCAGGTAACCTGCCTCGACCGCACGCAGCAGCCGGCACAGGACCCGGGGGTCGATCCCAAAGTGCGCCACCAGGCCCGAGCGCTGCAACAGGAAGAAGCCCATGCAGGCCAGCGGCCGGCCGCCCGTGGCTTCCGCCAGCGCCCACGTGTCGTACTGCCAACAGAACGCGGCAGATCTGGATCCGGACCCGGTCAGCGGCGGCGGGTCGAACGAGTCAACCGCCGCCAGCAGCCGCTCCACGTGATCCAGCATGGCGGGCGGCGGCGGCGGTGGCGGTGGCGCGCTGCTGGTGTTGACGAGTAGGTGGCGGCGCGCTGCCGCCGCCACGACTGGCGCCACTGATACAAGGGGCGTTGTGCCAGTCTGTGGCAGGGACGTGCGCAGACTGGACAGCACATGGATGTTTCCGGGTGGCTGAAGGTCCACGTGTTGCTGATCCTGATGCTCCTTAGGCGCCGTCGCGCCTGCAGATGCGGAGGCCTCAGCCATTGCCGCCTCAGCTGCGACCATCAACGCACGGTCCAGCAGGTCGTTCTCAATCACGCCCGCACTTTCGGCGGCTGCAGCAGCAGTCGCCACGCCAGCAGCAACAGCACTAGTCGATACCTGCGGCTGGCTCAGCGTGGCAGCGCGGCTGCCGCCACTGACGCCGGTTGCTGCCAGGCCCTGCGCATCCACGCCCCAGTGCAGCGATGGGCCGCCAACTTGCGCTGCTGTGCTGCTGGTGCCGATGTACGCCCCGGTGGCGTTGGCATGCCCCAGGTCTGCCGGCGCACCTGCATGAGTGCCAGGTCCGACTGCCGGTGCTTCAAGGGCTGTAGTAGCAGCGACAGCAGCCGCGTCGGCTAGCCCGTCGGCTGTAGCAGTGGCAGCAGTGGTGGCGGCCTCTATGGCAGCGACCTCTGCAGCAGCAGCAGCAGCATTGTCGGCGGGTTGCTCTTGGGGTAACCGCAGGCTGTGGTCCTCGAGTGGGGTGGGAAGCGAGGCCTGCAACACCCGCGCGGGCAGGAAAGGGGGCGTTGTCTCTCTGCGCACCGCGGCACTTGGGCTGCTGAGGCGGGGCGTCTGTGTGAGCGGGCCACGCCCGGTCGGGCTCAGCCGCAGCGGCAGCACCACAGGGCTGGTGCGAGCCGGGGGCACATGGGCCCACGAGTTGCTGCTTCTGGCAGGCGGTGGCTGCCGCTGCCGCTGCGGGCTGTAGTTGGACCCTGCCGCAGCTGGCGGTAGCCGAGGCGAGCTGGTGGCGGCGTCGATGGGTAGGCTCCCTGATGGGGCGCCGCCGCGTACGCTGTAGTCTTGAGGCGACATCAGGGAGACAGAGGATGAGGGCCACTGCTGCAGCTGGTGCGATGACGGGGCAGGCGCTGCTGCCGACGACTCGGAATATCGGCTGCTGCTCTGGCACTGCCAGTAATTGCTCCAGTACCGGGAAGAGCTCGTACTGCGGCCGCCTCCGTAGGCGCCTGCGTCAGTTGCACGCGGCGGCGGCGGCCTGGCCAGCGATCCCACCTTGCCGGGGGCCAAGCAAGCTGACAGCGAGTATGCTTGCACTTGAGGCGCCGGAGGCGACAAGCCCCGCAGCGACTGTCGCGGCAGCTGCGCATCAGCCGCAGCAAACGACGTTGCAGACAGCAGCACCTGCGGATGTTGCTGCTGCAGCAGCTGCAGCAGCTGCGTCAGGTCGTGCTGCAGCCGCTGCGTCTGAACCAGCTGTGCCCGCAGCGCGGATATATCGGAGGCTGCGGGAAGCCAGGCGGTGGTAGTGGTAGTCGAGGCGGCCGTTGCGCCGACGGCCTGAGCGGCGGCTGTAGCAGCAGCGGCGGCGGGCAGCTGCGGACAGCTGGAGCGCAGGTAGCGCTGCGGCTGGCTGCGTGTCACATGTGGCAGCGGCGGCCTCGAGGTATGAAGCAACAAGGACTGCTGCTGCTGCTGCAGCTGTTCGTGCTGCTTGGCTGATGATGGCCCTTGCGGCGGCGGCCGCGCTGCTGGCAGCGACTGGGGCCCACGCTGTGAGTACTGTGGGCTACTGCCGCAGCTGTAGAGCCGTGGCGGGCTGACGGGCACGGCATGCTGGCTCTCCGACAGCAGCAGGCTCGAGCTAACCTCCACAAGCCTTGCACCGCCGGCGGCTGCTGCGCCGGCCGTCCCCAAGTCGCCATCCGCATGCGGCTCACCGCCGACAGCATCTGCATTACGCAACTCCTCGCCGTCCGTGTCCGCATCCGGTCCGAGCATGGCGCCCGCCGCTGCGGTGACGCACACGCGGGCGCTGATGCTCTTGTCGCTGGCGGTGTTGTCGCTGGGGCTGTTGGCGGCGGCGATGGCCGCGGCAATGGCAGCGTCGCCGCCAAGGTTTTGGGGGGCCGGCTCAACGCTCCTGTCAGCGCATCCATGCGTGCTGCTGGCGCCGGCAAGGCCGTTGCCTGGAAAGGCACCGCCGTTGGAGCCGCCGTCATGGTAAGGCACGCTGCCATTGCCGAAGGCGCCGCGGCTAATTCCGCCACTGCCGACGGCGCTTCCCGTGTGGCTGACGAGGCTGCTGCGCAGAGAACCGATAAACACAGGGCTCTTGGGCTGAGGCAGGCTCACGCGCTGCGGTGATGACGGCAGCAGCTTGGGCGACGACGGCGGCGGCGGCGGCAGCGGCAGCGGCACGAGCGGGGCCAGCAGCTGCCGTTGCGCTGGCGGAAGCGCCTGGGGTGCTGACATAGCTGTCGCGGACTGCTGCGGCTGCTCTAGCAAGAGAGGAGCAATGCGGGGCGCGTTCGCAGAAGCGCCACCGCCGCGGCCAGTCGCAGCAGCGGCACCGCTGGCGGCAGCAGTAGGCGGGGCAGCGGCCAGACCCATCGGCGGCGTGGTGGGGGAGCGGAGCTGCACGCAGCTGCCACTGCTACTGCTGCGGTGCCCTTGACCGCCACCACTGCGCCGCTGCCCTCTCCAGCCCAAGCGCAGCAGTTTACCAACGCCTCCTGACGCACGCGGGATGCCACCGCTGCTGCTGCGGCCGCGGCGGACCACCGGTTCAAGCGCCGCCACCGACAAGCACTCCACTCCCAGGCTTTGAACCGCGGCCGGCGACCTTGCCGCGGCGGGCGCCGGCAGCACAGCGTTACGAGGTGCCGCCACCGCTGGCATCACCACTCCACCCGCCGCGGGCCTTGGTGACGGCGGCTGCGGCGCCCCGGCTGCGGCCGCCATCGCCGAGGTCGCCGCCCCTGCGACTGTCGCCGTCAGGTCGCTCGTCAGCCGACTGAAGGTGGGCACAAGCAGGATGCTACCGGTGCCGCGCTGCTCCCGTCCGCCGCCTGGCGTCACGTGGCCGCCGCAGCCGCCGCCTTCGCCGCCTTCGCCGTCCGTCACGCCATTACCCAATCCAAGGTCGGAGTCGTATGCGAGGGAGGCGAGCGGGGTGCTCCCGCTGCCCACGCGCCGAATGGCCCGGAGATGGCTTCGGGAGGACGACACGATCAGGCCGGCGGCGCTACCGCTGACGTGCCCGGAGCCTTGGGAAGCGGCTGACAGGCGCTGCTGCCCCGCCCCCGCGGCCGCGGCCGCCGGGGCGGCTGCGGTTGCTGGCATAACTGCGGCGGTCGCACCGGAGCCCCGGCTGCGAGCCATGAGCATGTCGGGCGAGGTGGGTGCTGCAGCCATTGCCTGTCGCTCCAACATTGTGGAGCTCCTGTCCGGGTCAAGCACCAGCACTGAGCCGTCCGGCAGCAGCAGCGGCCTAACCCCAGAGGCTGTGGCACGTGCCCACGCCAGGCCCTCACTAGTAAACCGCGCGCTGTCAAACCCTGCCAGCAGCTCGTCCGCGACGTCGTTCGCGACGTAATCGATGTCCTCGTCCTCTTCAGCCATGAGGAAAGCTAGGGCGCCCTTAAGGTCATTGCAGGAAGCCTGCTGGCGCTGCAGGAGCCCATCCTCATTGACTGTAGCAACCGCTGCGCCGCCAGCGGCTACGGCAGCCACAGCACGGCGATATCGGGCCTCATCCGCGTCATGGGCTGCTGCAGCTGCCGCGGATGCTGAGTCAGTGCATCTTGCACTGGCGCCATAGGCTGCATGGGCGTAGGTACTGTCGTAAACGTAATCGTACGGGCCCGCAGCGGGGGCGCCCGTGCCCAATTGGTGCATCAGCGCCCGGGCGACCTCATTCTGCGGGAGAAAGGTAGGCAAAGCCATTGGCAGAGGCACAATCGCCACGCGTGGTCAGTGATGCAGGCAGCACAAAGGCGCAGCACTTGTGAGGCAGCATTGTTTCAGTGCAGTAAGGCGGGCAGGGCGGGCAACATTGCAGCACGACCGCTGACCCTTGAGAGACCAGACCAGAGTTAGACTCACGTCCAGCCCCGCGCCTCGGATGGCCTTGCCCACGTCCATGGCGGGCGCATACCAGTCCGCCTGCCGGCTCAGCAGCGCCCGCAGCAGCAGCACCTCCCTCAGGTCCGGTGGCTGGCCGTCGAGCAGGTCAGACAGCAGGCCGCTCAGTAGCTCGGCAGGGCTGCCGTCGCCGGGGCCCAGCTCGGCGCAGGGGCCCACCGCCGCGGCCGCGTCCTGCTGCTGCAGCCCCCGCAGCAGCTGCCGCGGCAGCAGCGCCTGCAGCAGCCGCGCGTGGCGCTGCCTGCACGTGTGTGGGGATCCGTGCCAGTGCGCACATGTTTGAATTTCATGCGAGTGCTTCCTTCAATATCCCAATGATAACACCGCGACACGTCCATAATTTCC
Source organism: Chlamydomonas schloesseri (assembly GCA_016834595.1). NCBI lineage: Eukaryota > Viridiplantae > Chlorophyta > Chlorophyceae > Chlamydomonadales > Chlamydomonadaceae > Chlamydomonas > Chlamydomonas schloesseri. Next base: position 515,111 of record JAEHOD010000019.1, on the reverse strand, counting down.
CCCACCTGGAGTAGAGCAGGCCGAACAGTGCAGCCGCCGCCGCCGCACCGCCCAGCACCACGCCCGCCACCGCGCCGCCGTACCACCTAGGCCACCAGCTGGAGGAGGGAGCATCCGCCGCCTTGGCAACGCGCAGCTGCCACTGCGTGCGCGTCAAACAATCACAAAGGCAAATGGATTTCAGTGTTGATTAGGGTGCGTGGTGGCAGCACATGTGCCGCACACCACGACCACGCGCTGTGTGGTTCGCCGCCCTATGTCCGTGCGCAGCACACAGCTCACCAGGGCGCCGGGTAGCGGCACCTCGACGCGGACAACGCTGTCCCGTCGTCCGCTGCCGCTGCCACCAGACGCATCGAAAGCTGGAAGTGGTTCACTGCCCCTGCCCCCGGCAGCCGCAGCCACCGCCACCTGCTGCTGCTGCCCCTCTGCCACGCTCCAATTCTGCGAATCCTGCCCGGTTACAGCTTCCAGGCTGTAGCGCAGGCCGGCGGCCGCCAGCCGTGCCTCCAGCGGCTGTACCAACACGTCCAGCCGCACCGATGCCGTCACCTGTGAGGACGAAGAAGTTTGGAGTTGATCGGTACTGTTTTCCTTCCTCTTCAAAGGAGAGACCCACGGCGCACTAAAGCATGGACATGCAAACCAGCTGCCGCAGTGAGGCAGCAGAACCTTGAGAGCACAATACGCAGCTCACCAGTCCCCACAGCATTGTCCCGGAGGTGGCGTTGTACGTGCACAGGGCGCCACACAGGGGCCCAGGGCCGTCGGGCCGACCCCACGTCTCGCCCGGCCCCGCAGCTGCCCGTGCGTACACCGCCTGGCGGACCAGCAGTAGCCGCTCTGCTGTGGATTCCGCGGCACCATCCGCGCTAGAGGAGCTGTTGCTCCGGGCTGCAGCGGCGGGCGCAAGCACGGGCCCCAAGACCGATGGGGCGCGTCCGCCGTCGGCGGCCGCCCGTGCCCACAGGTCGGCACACAGTAGCCCTGGCGCCGTTGCTGTTTCTAACCCTATGCTGTATTCGGCTGCAAAGCAATTTGTGATGAGGAACTCAGCCCAACCCATGGGTGCTGGGATAAGCATAGTACAGACGAAAGGGCACGGGTAGGGGCGGGCTTCCCTTTTGAGCTTCTTGCTGATAAGCTTCTCACCTTCGAAAATATCCGTGCCGTACACCAGCAGCCCAGAGCTGTCCACGTTCGTGCCGCCAGTACTAGAGGTGTCGGGCTGTCCTGACGGGGTCGCGTCGGCGGGCACTATGTACGACAGGCGCACTACTCCCGCCGGCAGAAGCTGCAGCGCCGCGATTGGCCCGCCCTGCCGTTCTCGCAGATTTATAGCAAATGCATGGAGGCACAGGCAGTCATGGATGAGGTAACAGCATTGCCATTCTAGGATGCTAGCTCATAAGCAGCAAAGCTAATCGGACGCAGGGAGCCCCCACACACGGCCAGGTAAAAGCGACGCCCTCTAGACCCCAAGCCAACACCGCCAGGCGTCCAGGCCCTGGCTCTCACCGCCAGGCCTGCAAGTGGCTTGGCCAGCTGCCCGAACGAGTGCTGCACGTCGGCCCACTGCGGCCGCTCCTGCACCACAGCTGCCAGGGCCTCCACGGCTTCCAGGGCTGAGGCCAGCTGCAGGCGGAAGGCGGCCGCTGCCTCCGTGGCGACCACACGGACGTCAGCCTGCGGTCAAAAGCATAACTAGTTTCTTAACATGAGCTTGTGCATTACGGCCCTCCGCGGTTGCGTTTTGAAATGGCAAAGAAATGCAGCGACGGTTGCCTCCATTGCTAACCAGCAACGACGGCACGCACTGTTGGGGCATGTGCTCCTGGTAGCTGACTCTAAGCTACCATATGCAGAAGGTTATTTGTTGAAGAAGTTCAAGAACGTCTCTCGCAGAAAGCTCACCCGCGCATCTTCAGCAACTGAGGTCGCATACAAAGTGACTATCCACACGCCCAAGCCGACAATGGTGGCGAATAGGAGAAAAGGAAACGCGAGTGAGTCGCGCACCAGCTCCAGGGCACTCTACATAACACCCAAATCTTTGTTGACGGGTTATATTTATATTATGTATTCATTAGACAGCGTAACTTACCTTCAGCCTCGCACGGGCACGCGATGGGCGAATTTGTCGCTCAGGGGCGCCAGTCTGCGCCATGTCTCCACAATAAGCACTCGATTGTGCTGTGTGGATGATCCACGAGCCGGCAGAGCACAAATTTCCGCTATTGGGAACCCGTCGACTGTCAAACTCGTTGGACCACTATGCCCATGCGATGACACTAGATGACGCAGTATAATACATCTCTGGGAACTGACAGCCTCCTGTTCCTATATAGAGTAGGAGCGGAACGCACACAGAAGTAACCAGCAATGGCTAAACGCTGCATCATATGGACGTTAATCGGCCGACGGTTTCGGCAACCGTGCGCAAGCCAAGGACCAAGATAGGCGTTAAGATTAGTACAATGTAACTATAAGACGGCTTAGAGCTCCATATACTTACACGAAGACGTCACACACTGCGAGTTTCGGCCAGGTGTACGTGCAAAAAACGCGAAACCGTCTAGCGCGCCAAGCGGCTTGGCCCCGCGTCGGCTGACGTTTGTTTGACATAACGGGCAGTTTTGAAAGCTTGCCATGACGAGAGAATGAACACGCTGGCATGGGGGTCGAGCTCTCGTGGAGGAGCGCGGCACAACAACAGCTGGTTGGCGGCTCCGACCTTCGAACACATGCGCATGTCTTTGACTTGACCAAGCTGGCCATGAAGTACAACCCCCTGCGCCCCCTGCCCCTTGCCCTGCCCTCGATTACCGTCGTGTCCCTCGCAACTGCTTGCGCGGCGACCTAGCTCGGGCAGAACACATCTGCAGAGCTCTCAGAGCGTGTGCTGTCATGCCTGATGTTACAGAAGGCACTCCAGGTGGGTTACAGACAGGGGAGGTAATCAATCGGAGCATGGGACCAGAGTGGGGCATGCGGCATGACCCGGTGAGAGCATGCCTTGACATGAGCAAGCATGGGGCGCGCGGAGAGACAACTGCAGGCATAATCGGGGGGGGGGGGGGGGGGGGGTAGTGTGGGCGGAAGAGGAGGAAGAGGGTGGGAGGAAAGGTGTGGGCCAGGGGAGTGGGTGTGAGAGGAGAAGAAGGAGCAGGCAAGGTGTGCCAGGGCTCATATCTTCCGGGAGGGGCCTCCGGTTCAGCGAAAAGATTCGGACCAGGGCTGGTCTTTCCTGGAAGTTCTTGGTTGCCCAAGCATGTGTATTTCGTCTTTCCCCCGGCACCTAGGAGCTCAAAAAGTGCAAGTTTTCAGCGTTTGGGGGAGCTCCGCCAGGCAGGGGGGGGGGAGAAACAAACATTCCATCCCCGGGCCTGACCCACCCCAGCCAACCAAAAAATAGGCTTATCGCATAACGACACGCAACAATAATATGCCGTTGGTTGGTTTACCGCGGTTTTACACGTCAATGCTTCCTGCAGTGTCCTCCATCGCCGCAAACATTGCTACAATGTGTTGCAGTAGCACGCGCAGGCTTACAGAAGCGTTTGGGGCTCGTGGGACAACGTGTTGCACAAACCGTGACAAAACCGTTGGGGACCGACCGACCGACCCAAAACTTGGAGGCCCATAACTTTGTACCCAGTATCCTTAAGGTTTCCGCATGAGCGTAGCGAATAGCCGGAAACCGTGGTTTCCTGCGTTCGGAGTGTTCGTGGTGGTTCCCCCCGGGTTGGGGGGGGGGGGGGGGAACGTGGCGTGTGTGTTTGGGCTTGGGGGCCCATGCGTGGCATGGGCCGCCCTGGCCCGGTGAAGTAGCGGAGCGCGTGTTGGCGCTCGCTACTTTGCGAGTTTCTTTCTGTCAGTCAGGGGGGGTAGGAAACAAATCGCCAGACCCCATGCCCCGAAACCCCCCAGGACCCCCTTGGCAGGGACGACCGAGTCCCCCCTGGACAAAACCGTCTCGAAAAGGGGGTTATACCCCTCCATTTAATACCAAAGCGGTGCCAATCGACTCCTCTTGACGCGCTCTATAAATCCATGTCATCTGCGGGCCTGTCCCGCAACTTCGACACGCGCGGGATTCCATCCATTGAAATTCCCGCCCCACCCCCCACCACGTAAACGGACCCGTATTCACTCTCGAATCCATCACCTGTTGTATAGATGCTATATTGGCACCTGATTGGGGTTACCATGCCGTTCTGGGGCTCAAGTCCCTCGCCAGCAGTCAGTGCGCATGTGTCTATGTGTGGGACAAGTGCCGACATGTCCACGTCCAGGCGTCAAGTTGGACCTTCCCAGGGTGTAATTGTGCGGGGCGTGGCACCAAATGCATCTATATATCACATACTGCTGCGTTTGTGCCCCGTAAGACTGAGGTAGGGCATGTTGGGGCTCCTCCCGAAATCCCTGAGGTTAGGATCCCGAAACCCCACGGACCCCCGGGGGGGACGACCGACCGTCAACTTTGGGGGCCCAGAACTTCCTCACCAGACACCCCCTGAAAAAAATAAAAGCACGTGCGTTATTATTTCGTTGAACTCTATCGTTTTAGAGCATGGGGTAGGAAACTTTGTTTTCTACCCCCCCCCCTGTGTCAGTACTGACGCCGTCGTTCCTGGCTGCGCTCTTCTTGTGCTGCCACACGGCGGTTCGGGCTCGTCGTCCCAACCCCGCACGAAGACCTCAGTTCTCTGCTTGCAGGTACCCTGCTTCCCTTTAGGCGGCGGAGCCGCCCCCACCTATCGTGTAACGATGCAATGCATGGAAACCATTTTTAATCCTGAAACGCTCTCGCTTGATCTCTATCCATTTGAAGCATGGGGTATGTTTCGGAAGATTCTCCCCCCTGCGACAGGGGTGCTAGGGGCGCTAGAGGTGCTAGGGGCGGTAGGAGCGCTGCAAAACCCTAGCTGCAGAAGGTTCCTGGAACGTTTGGCTCTGTCCCCCTGTCTTGATTGTCTCATCTGGCCCCCCCAACGCGCGTCACACACCCCATTGACGTTACAATCCTCACGCTCCCGGCGTCCGGCCAGGCAATAGCACGACCACACAGACAATGCGATGCCACGGAGTGTGAGAGACGGAGTCGCAGCGCACCTGCAGGCAGGTGTCCAGAGTCCACGGATGAGCGCGGAAGCCGGGGAAAAGCGCAATGCAAATACAGCGTGCAGCAAACAGTGACCGGGCTACAGTGTGACAAGCGAGTGAGGGCAACATAAGAGGGGGCCCCGATTGTACGAAATGTCGGGCGAGTCGGATGCGGTTTTCACACAACTTTTCGGCCAGTGTTGTGCTATAGCTGCGAGCGGTGTTGAGGTGTTTGAGTAGCTGACGTATTTTGGGCAAGGAGCGGACATACTTTGGGCTGGGGAGCTTGCTGGGGAGGAGGTTTTAGGAGAGGCGGGCGGAAGGTAGGGCTGGGCAGCTGCTACTGAAAGAGGAGAGGAGAGGCAGAGGCACTCTCTGAACACTTGCCATTTGTTGAACCATCCGCGTGCCCCTGTCATTCTCAGGTCACCGTCCTCAGCAACGGTCCGCATTTTCCGGCCTGTCAAGCAGTATATGCCGTGCAAGCGCGTCTCGTTGATGCATGGGTGGATGGGAAGGTAAATCGTACGGCCTGGGAACAGCAGGGACAGGGGAGGGAAGTGTATGGCTGCGGGCGTCGTCTTGCGGTGTGGGGTTTAGGCGGAGCAGGGTGACACCTGAGGTGATACAGGGCAGGGGATGCTGTTGGAGCACGTATGTATATAACGGCGAACAAGGGAGGTGGTCCCCGGAAAAGCGGGCTGATCTCGCACCACATCCACCGTCTGAGGCCGAAGGTGTTCGATAGTACCTCATCTCCCGGATAAAGCCGGGGTCGGTTTGTGCAGGCACTGCCAGCCGGGTGCGCAGTCGCTAATCCAGACGGTCAAGCCACAGCACGATTAAGCAGCCACACTACTCATGCTGCCTACATCACGTGCTCTCACTCGCCCGTGGACCGCCTATTAAGACACCGGCCAGCAATATTAGCCCGCGTGCCGGCGCCGCTTTTTGGGCGGCTCCGCGCTCTCCTCCTCCATGTGGCCTTGCCATGTATGGAAACAATGGCGAAAAAGCTGGCCGCTCATGTACCCTTTAGAATGGAACTAAGCGAAGACAAGGATTTTGCATTGCATGATGGTTATTATGATGCACCGCTACCGGTAAACAGTCAGGGCCTTGCCCCCTAGCGGAGGCGCCGTCGCGGGGCGGCTCCACATCATTTGTCGGCTGTGCAGCGCCTCCTTGTCGCGGAAGCCGCTGCTCCTCTTGAGCATGGACCTGGGTCAACCTGCAGCCACAAAACTGCCTGCACAATTGTCATAGGAAGCACCTTCATCGTAAGCGTGGCATGATAACGCTCTCCTGCTCTTCCTCCTACTAGCTACAGCCTCCGCCTTTCCTAGCCAGTCCAAGGAACTCTGCCAGAGCCCCGCCCCACAGCCGCGCATGGACAGCTGCGCTGTATCCAATCCGCATGTACGCGCATGGTGCTCATCCATCAAAAACAACTGTTGGCACGCAGAAACTGCTGCCATCAGAGCCGCCCCCGCAGCTCCACCCGATGATACCTGCAGACATGTATAGTTCAGGATAACGGGCGAAAGTTTACAATAAGCTCGTGCCCACTGTGGAGCGAGATCCTCTTGTCAAGTACCGTAGCAGCAGAGCGCATGTGCTCCATACCGTATGGCTCACGCTCAGACGCATGACAAAACTACATGCCATTCCGCCGCCCTTACTCCGTATCCCAGCACACACAGCCCTCCACTCACGTCCACAGGCTCCGCCGCTTAGGCCGTAGCCGCTGTTGCAGGTGCAGGACGGCTGGCCCATGCCGCGGGCGCTATTGGCGGGGCAGGAGCAGGTGTAGGCCTCCAGGCCGACCCCACCCGGCACGGCGGTGCAGGTGGCGGCCGTGACACCCGCGTCATCGCAGGGGTTGCCGCGGCAGGGGTCCTCGGGGTACGTGAAGTAGACGTTCTGCGCCCAGGTGCCACCGCACACTTGCAAGCTGTTGCCGTTGCAGGTCCCCGAGCAGCCAGCCGAGGGGCCGTACTGCGTCAGAGCGCGTGTCAGGTTGCTGCCGGCGAAGCAGCTCCCGCCGAACTGTACCGCAAAGTACGGCAGGTCTGCGGATGGCAGCGGTTTGAGAAGGTCACACTTAGTGCCGTTGGTCTCATCCATATACAAACGGCTTGCGTAACTTCCTCGTAGGCCGGTGCACTAGCTTGTTTACTGACACAACGACTGATGCAGCACCATTGTCAGGTAGATGCTACCCACTTGCGGCGCGGGCCATGCTGGCGCACAGCTCAACCGTCATGTCGGACCTCAACGGCACCCCCGACACTTGGCTCGGCAGCGCGCGGTCCGCAGCATCACGGTAGCAGCCGATTTGGTTTTGGGCACCTGTAGGAGTCGCGTGCGCGTGTTGGGAGCGGAGAGATAGGCATGAACAGCAGTCAGGATACAATCGGGGCGGCGAATGCCCGCATGGTATAGGTCGCCGCATGTGAGTTCCAAAAATGGGGAACTGCCACATGTACCGTTTCATAACTCACCTGGGGCAAGCGCAGCAGGCGGCACTCTGCTCGGCAGCACATTGCCAGCGCAAGACGCGTATGGTACCGGGCTGAAGAGCATAAATGACCGATTGCCGGGCTGGCTCTGCTCAGCCACATCCACCCACGATCCGCCCTCGCAGTTCAGATTGCGCTGCTGCAGAATCAGCGCATCACCCCAGGCGCCGCTCAGCGTTACAGGGGTGGAGAACTCGACGTACAGCTGGGGTCGGGCATAGCTAGACGAGGAGCAAGACAGCGTCAGAGCGGAGAAACCGCTGGAGCGGTAGCCGCCGGGAAGCTGCCTGATGAGGCGGTAGACCACGTTCATGCTGCCGCTGTCGTAGAAGTATGGGCAGTTGGACGCGAAGCCGTTGCAGGCGTTGTTGGTTGCAAAGTCGAGGATGGAACCGGCAGTGCCGCACTGGGCGCGCATGCCGCGCACGGGCGGGTCAGCCGGTGGGACGCCTGTACATAGGGAGGGGACCGGGCCATGGCCATGCAATCAGCAAGCGACATATAGCTAGGAATTCCGCACGGCATGGCCCAAACGGAAACTGGCAAGGAAGGCCCGCCCACGTGAGGGGCCCCGCAGCCTCAGGTACAGCAGCAGGTGTGGGGAGGTCCAACAACTCACTGACGCAGAAGCCACCAGCCCGCGTGTAGCCGCTGTTGCAGGTGCAGGACGCCTGGCTGCTGCTGCGGGCGCTGTTGGCGGGGCACGAGCAGGTGTAGGCGTTTAGGCCAGAGCCACCCGGCACTGCGGTGCAGGTGGAGCCCTGAAGCCCGCCGTCATCGCAGGGGTTTCCACGGCACACGTCCTCCGGGTACGTGAAGTACACGTTCTGCTGGAAGCCGCCGCCGCAATACTGGTTGCTGTTGCCGGTGCACTTGGATGTGCATGCACTCGCGGGGCCGTACAGGGTCAGGGCGCGGGTCAGGTTGTTTCCCGCCAGGCAGTGACCACCGGCCTGGACCGCGAAGTAGGGGAAGCCTGCACACGTATGTATGTAGGCACGACGGGTAACGGGGGCGGTCACGGCAACAGCACGCTTCAGCAATCTAGTAAGAAAGCATCAAACTCCACACGCCTTGCAGTCCCATACGTTTGGGTCACAAGCACCTGCCACAGTTCTAGCCATACCGGTAGTTAGCCCAAGACTTGCGAAATGCGCGTGTCACACACCTTGGCTGCGCGCTATGGACGCGCACACCTCCACCGTCATGTCAGTCCGGAATCCGCTGAGGTAGCCGTCGAGCGCGCGCACTGAGTTGTCGCCGAAGCAGCCAATCTGCTTCTGAACCACTGCATGTGCATAGAGGAGCATGGGAATGGCAACCCGGTAATTTACACGTGTAAGCGGGATCCGTTTACACGTGCACATACCCTCGGGGTTTCCCTCTCTCCCGGACCGTGTCAGGCGGACACACGGCTCCGGATGAGCACCGTACAAACGGTGCGAGCTCTTAGCAGCTCCGCTCTCTATTCCCCGGTATGTTTTAGTGCCACCTCGTATACTTAGGTGTATGTTTCTCTGGCATAGTCGCTCGCGTTCCCATAGGGTTTGCTGGTTGTCACAGGCAAGTAGACCGCGCATAAGTAATTTTTGGGTCTTTAGCTTTTCCTAGCTTACAAGCAACGCGTTGTTTACAGCAATGTTACGCTTAATGGGTTGAGCACAATTCTGGAGGCCTGTCTCGGACTTGCAACTGTGACTGTGCACCGTACAGCTCTTACCCGACGGCGGCGGCGGCGGGCTGGGCGGCGGCGGCGGCGGCGGGCTGGGAGGTGGCGGTGGCGGCGGCCGCGGCGGCGGCGGCGGCGGCGGACCATTGCCTGCACCAGCGGATTGAATGGGCAAAGTTGGCATGAGCCTTTTCCTGCAGCGATTGCGGCATCGGCGAAGCTGGAGCTCACAGGCCTGCCCCCTCCCCCTGAATGGCAAGTAAGACCAGCTCAGTCCAGCCGGCGAACCCTCCGTCTATACCGGTACTGTTCGCTGGTGAGAAGTTGTCCAAGGCGACTCACCAATGCACCGCCCTCCGGACAACACGGCATTGCCCGTGCACCTGCAATAATTTTGGGAAGAAGGGGTTGGGGGTTTAGGATTTAGGGTTTGATGTGTCAGGTCCGCGCGCCTGGACAAAGACATGTAACCTCGCTCGCCGCGCTAGCTGCCAAGCGACGTGGGCGCCTGGGCAGCCGCACGCATTCTGGGGCCGCGAGCCTCCGCTCACTTGCTCGCGCTAGTCATGCAATGGCCGACTCTGCCCTCGCTCCTACAGCACGTCTGCTCCATTCGACCCGCGCCCATGTATCGGCTACGCCAGCCGTCCAGCCGCCAGCCGGCGAACAGTATCACGTGGCCCGTCCGCCCCGAGCCCATCTCCCCATACGCATGTACGCACGTGCAGGTGTAGCTGGGCGGAGATGCGGACATGTCGTTGCGGCACACGCCGGCGCCGCACACGTCCGGCGGCGCCCGGTCGCAGGGCTGCTGGCTCACCACCGCCAGGCTGTCGGCGCGCAGCGGGCCCGTGCGCACGCACACCTCCGTGCCGACCTGCGTGTGCGTGTGTTGATGGGAGGGACAACATGCATGCCAGGGAGTGAGGGAGGCAGGCCACCGCAGCGCTTGGTGACGCATGTAAAGTTTGATGCAGCAGGTGTACAGTGACAGCAGCAGCAAAGAATAGAGCAGAAAGGTCGCGACGCTATCTAGCAGCAGGGCACGCGATACACACCCAACACGCACAAACACTCGTACACCCCTACACACACCTGCAGCTTGCCGCACGCCAGGTCTGTAGAGGAAGTGCAGCGTCACAGGCGTGAAAGGGTTAGAGAGGTGCAGTGGTACCATTACGCGCACACACAGTCAGTGGTCACCTTGTTTCGCAAGGAAGACACACGCACAGCCCTAGCATGCATGGCGCGTGCATGCAGTCACCTCCATCAGAACGTACCGGTAACTACAAACTCCGCTCTCAATGCCACGAACACACACTTCTTCCACGCACCTGGGTTGAAGGCGAGGAAGGTGGAGATGGGCAGGCTGAAGGCGACCGCGATGTCCTCACACGACTGCCCCACCGCTGCCCACACGGTCTGGATGCAGGTGACAATGGCGCCGTCGACCATGAACCCCCCGGCTGAGCCAATGCCCGTCGCCAGCTCGCGGCGATGGCCTGTCGTTGCGCTAACAGTGGCCGTCGCCGCGGTACTTGGGCTAACAGACAAGACAGCGGCTGGAGCCGCAATGCACAGCTTTTGGCGCCTGTCGATGATGGTGCTGGCGTTGGGGCACAGGCCGTTGTTTATGGATGACAGGTACGCCAGGCGGCCAGACACGTGTGCCTGCGCCACCGCGCCGCACGTCTGGGTGCCGTCGTTGGCGCTGGTGTTGGCGTTGGGCCACCAGACCTTGCACTGAGGGCAACAGCCAGCGAGAAGGAAGGGGAGGGGGGTCGCGGCATAAACTATCGGGCGCGGCGGTCCCAGTCGATCGGTGCGTGGCGGGTAGAGAGACCAGCTAGCGTCAATAATGCGACGTACGTGCACGAGGCCATACAATCACAGCGGTGCCAAAGCGGTAATGACGATCTAGGGACGGGTGAGGCAGATGCATGTACCGTAACGCAATCAAGCAAGCACAGCAGCGCTCACGTTTGCGGTGACCGTAGTCACAGGCGGCTGCACGGGCGCGGGACCGCACATCATGGGGATGTTTATCTCCCTGTTGGCCAGGGACGATGCCTGCGCCGCCGTGGCCGACGCAGGTCCGTTCGGGAAGAGGGTGGGGTTGGCCCGGGCCAGGTCGCTGACCGCGACGCCGTACCTGCGTGCGTGCGGCGGGTGGTTGGAAGTGCACCGTCACCCTGAATATTCATGACCCAGGGGGGCGCTGGCGCGCAGGTTGAGACTTGCTTATGTATAGGCTGCGGTCTTTGCTTGCAAGCATCCAGTTATCGTGGCTAGTTGAGTGGCTAGATTCAACTGGACACTGTGGTGGTGTGCTTGCGCTTGATAGCTGGATGCAACTAGATGTATGGCGGGCGGTGCCTATACAAACCGACCTCAGCGTTGTCTGGGAGATGAGGCGTTTCAGAATTTTCGGCCTCAGACTAGTACACGTGGTGTGGGCTCAGCCCACTTTTTCCCGCATCGGAGGACCACCTTTCTTGTCATGACCCAGGCGACGGCACACAGGCAAACAGGCTACTCCGGTGGCACGTGTGGCGGCATTCGCTTAGCGGCTAAATGTGAAGGCGCACCCGGCAGCGAGGTCGCGCAGGGATGCGTAGGTCGGCGGCGGTGGGCGGGGCCCGCACAGGAACTCCAGCTTGACCACCGCCTGTTGAGCGCGGGGGATGGATGGAGCAGTGGGCGCCGGCAGCCTCACGCACGAGCGAGGCGTGCAAGCACCCCGCTGGCTGCCGCCGCAAACCAAGGCATACGTACATGCAGTGTGCATGCCCCATGTACTCCCCGCCGCTGCTGCTGTGCATCAGCAGGTTCAGCAGTGCGTGCCGTAGCGCACGTGCACCATACACATGCATGCTTACCGAGACCCATGCACTATCCTTGTAGACGGTGCCCGTGTACACGTTCACGGCGCTGATGACCGAGCCCGCGGCGCACACGTAGTACTGGGGCTGGTTCAGGAAGGCCTCCGACAGCGTGAAGGCGGAGCTGACGTCAGAGGTGAGGCGCAGCAGGGTGGGCGCGCCCAGCTGCACCCAGTACCGCTCGTCGCTCGCGGCCTTGGCGGCGGCGGAGCAGCGCAGCGCGACGCCGCCCACGCCGGAACCGGTGCTGCGTTCACACGGTGGGCGAAGCAGTCATGGGGAGCGAGGACATGTGGCGGCAAGCCTTCAATGCGGCAGGACATGGCATTACTGATGACTTCCCACATATTCACTTCGTACAGGCGTATGTACAGACGGCGCCCACCCGTTGTGCTCCTCACCTGCTGCTGGCGCCATCCCAGGTACTGCCCCGCATCAGCTTCACGGCATCGAAGCCTGTGGCGTGCGTGGGTTTCAAGTCACACGGGCTGCATGCGTGGCGAAATGGCGCTGGTATGTCACCCACCCCATGCTCGGCACAACCCCTTGCCCATGCACGCGCCGGCAAATCTGGCACCCCCAAAGCTGCTGGATGGACGCACCTTCGGCGCACAGGTAGTCAACCGTGAAGCTACCCGAAGCAGGATCAGCGCCAGAGCCCTGCTGGTTGATGGCGCCAGCCGTGCCCGCAGCGCTCCCGTCCGAACAGCGGGCGCCCAATAGGTTTATGTTGGTCTGCATTGTCCATTTGAATGCATTGGGTGGGCGCGCGAGCATGCCGAGGGTTGGACAATTAGGGCGATAGGCACTATTAGTCCCTAATGGGGGCCAAATTTATATTTTTTCCCTACTGCACACTACCGCCTACATATCAAATGCGCCGGCCCTACCGACGGAACCTTTCAGCCTCCCATTGCCCCCACAACCCCCACCGACCCCCACAGCCCCCACCGCCCCACAGCCCCCACAACCCCCAACGCCCCTGCGACCCCCATCGGCCCCACAGCCCCTTACACCCCCACAGCCCCCAACAACCCCACAACCCCCATCAGCCCCACAGCCCCTACGACCCCCATCGACCCCACAGCCCCTTACGCCCCCACAGCCCCCACAACCCCCAACGCCCCCACAACCCCTATCGGCCCCCACAGCCCCTGACGCCCCCACAGCCCCCAACGCCCCCACAACCCCCACAGCCCCTTACGTCCCCACAACCCCCATCCGCCCCACAGCCCCTTACGCCCCCACAACCCCCAACGCCCCCACAACACCCATCAGCCCCACAGCCCCTTACACCCCCACAGCCCCCAACAACCCCACAACCCCCATCAGCCCCACAGCCCCTACGACCCCCATCGACCCCACAGCCCCTTACGCCCCCACAGCCCCCACAACCCCCAACACCCCCACAAACCCCATCGGCCCCAACACCCCCACGGGCCCCACAGCCCCACCGGCCCCACAGCCCCCAACGCCCCTACAACCCCCATTGGTCCCACAGCCCCTTACGCCCCCACGGCCCCCAATGGCCCCACAGCCCCCAACGCCCCCACAAACCCCATTGGCCCCACAGCCCCTGACGCCCCCACAACCCCCCATCGGCCCCACAGCCCCTACGACCCCCATTGGCCCCAACACCCTCACGGCCCGCACATCCCCCACCAGCCCCACAGCCCCCAACGCCCCTACAACCCCCACACCCCCCAACGCCCCTACGACCCCCATCAGCCCCACAGTCCCTTACGCCTCTACAACCCCCAACGCCCCCACAACCCCGATCGGCCCCCACAGCCCCTTACGCCCCTACAGCCCCCAACGCCCCCACAACCCCCACAGCCCCTTACGTCCCCACAACCCCCATCCGCCCCGCAGCCCCTTACGCCCCCACAACCCCCAACACCCCTGCGACCCCCATCGGCCCCACAGCCCCTTACACCCCCACAGCCCCCAACAACCCCACAACCCCCATCAGCCCCACAGCCCCTACGACCCCCATCGACCCCACAGCCCCTTACGCCCCCACAACCCCCAACGCCCCCACAAACCCCATCGGCCCCAACACCCCCACGGGCCCACAGCCCCACCGGCCCCACAGCCCCCAACGCCCCCACAACCCCCATTGGTCCCACAGCCCCTTACGCCCCCACGGCCCCCACAACCCCCAACGCCCCCACAAACCCCATCAGCCCCAACACCCCCACGGGCCCCACAGCCCCACCGGCCCCACAGCCCCCAACGCCCCCACAACCCCCATTGGTCCCACAGCCCCTTACGCCCCCACGGCCCCCATTGGCCCCACAGCCCCCAACGCCCCCACAAACCCCATTGGCCCCACAGCCCCTGACGCCCCCACAACCCCCATCGGCCCCACAGCCCCTTACACCCCCACAGCCCCCAACGCCCCCACGGGCCCCATCGACCCCACAGCCCCTGACGCCCCCACAACCCCCATCAGCCTCACAGCCCCTACGACCCCCATTGGCCCCAACACCCTCACGGCCCCCACATCCCCCACCGGCCCCACAGCCCCCAACGCCCCTACAACCCCCCACACACCCCAACGCCCCTACGACCCCCATCAGCCCCAACACCCCCACGGGCCCCACCACCCCCACCGGCCCCACCGGCCCCACAGCCTCTTACGCCCCCACAATCCCCACGGGCCCCTCAGCCCCCAACGCCCTACCGGCCCCACAGAACTAACGCCCCTACAAGCCCACTGCCCCCACCGGCCCTCCAGTGGTCAGGGGCGATAGGGGTGGCAGGGGCGGTAGGGGTGGTAAGGGCGGTAGGGGCGCTATGGGCGGTAGGGGCGGTAGGGGTGCTTGGGGCGCTAGGGGCACTAGGGGCGGTAGGGGCGGTAGGGGCGGTAGGGGCGGTAGGGGCGGTAGGGGCGATAGGGGAGGTAGGGGAGGTAGGGGCGGTAGGGGCGGTAGGGGCGGTAGGGGACGGTGGGGGCTCTAGGGGCGCTAGGGGTGGTAGGGGCGGTAGGGGCGCTAGGGCGGTTAGGGGGGGCGGTAGGGGCGGTAGGGGCGGTAGGGGCGGTAGGGGCGGTAGGGGCGGTAGGGGCGTAGGGGCGGTAGGGGCGGTAGGGGCGGTAGGGGCGGTAGGGGCGGTAGGGGCGGTAGGGGTGCTAGGGGCGGTAGGGGCGGTAGGCGCGGTAGGGGCGGTAGGGGCGGTAGGGGCGGTAGGGGCGGTAGGGGCGGTAGGGGCGGTAGGGGCGGTAGGGGCGGTAGGGGCGGTAGGGGCGGTAGGGGCGGTAGGGGCGGTAGGGGCGGTAGGCGCGATAGGGGAGGTAGGGGAGATAGGGGCGGTAGGGGCGGTAGGGACGGTGGGGGTTGCGGATGTGCCCAACTAGCCCCATCCCATCACACCCACTGGCCCTACCACCCCTACGCACCCACTGTAGGGCCGGTGGGGGCAGTGGGAGTTTTACGGGCTGTGGGGCTGGTGGGGCCGTTGGGGGCTGTGGGGCTGGTCGGGGCGTTGGGGCTTTGAGACTGTAGGCTGTTGGGCTGTAGGGCAATAGGGCTGTGAGGGGCTGTGGGGCTGGTGGGGGCTGGGAGGCTGGGGCTGGAAGGGAGCCTGTCGACTTAGAGGAAGCTGTGGGTGCTTCAGGTGATGGCGGCATTTTGGCTTCTAAGTCAGCTAGGGTGGCTGTGGGGTCGGTGGGGTTGTGGGGTCGGCGGGGGTTGTGGGGGCAGTGGGGGTTCGTCGGTAGGGCCGGCGCATTTGATATGTAAGCGGTAGTGTGCAGTAGGGAAAATATATAAATTTGGCCCCCATTAGGGACTAATAGTGCCTATCGCCCTAATCGTCCATTTGTGAGCATGCCAAAAAGTGTTACAAAAAGAAAACGCCTGCAAGGAGAAGGGATGCGCCATGGGACGGCCCCTGAGATGCATACATGGCATGACGTACCCCGTCACTGGTGCTGAAGAAAGATGTCAGGAGCGAGCTGGCGCCGCAACTCAGGCTGTTGGTGGTGCTGACGGGCATGTACCCGCCCGGCGGCGTCGCGGTGGCCAGGATGACACGGCCTCCTGGCGGCGGCGGGCCAACAGCAGGTAGCAGCAGGTGTGCACAGCAGGGATGAGACAGGATCAGACACGATAGCTGCTTGGTCGCGAGCAAGGAGGCTTCTTGGGCCCTGCACTCCGCCGACCCCGCCAACTTGCTTGGTGGCATGGTACAGCGCGTGCCTACCTGACGATACGGCAGGCTGCGGGGTGAAAGCCGTGGTTACCGCGCCCCTGACGTTGCCGCACACCAACTCATCCACCGCGGAGAGCGAGGTGTAGTCGGGGGCGAGCCGGAAGCGGAAGGGCAGCGGGCCGCTGCCGTACCTCCACTCCGCGGAGCCGTTGAAGAACAGGGAGGAGGGCTGCAGCGCCAGCCGCCGCCCACGCAGGCCGACCACCACCTGCCCAGACGGGCATCCCACGATGCTGCCGCTGCCGCCCACGCCGCCCAGCACCTCCAGACGCGCCTGGCGCTGGAAGTAGAGCAGGTGCTCGGCGGAGCGGTAGGCCGGGAACTGCAGCGCGCGCACGTCCAGCTGCGCCGCCTCGGTGCTTGAGGGCGGCCGCAGGGACTGGGGGGCCGTGTCACTGAACTGTAGGAGCGGCGGGTCCCAACCGCCGTTCGCCATTACCAGGACGTTGCCGCAGCTGCTGCGGATGGCGGACAGCAGCCGCGTCTCCTCCGCGCTGAGGCCCGCGCCTGATGCGGTGGTGATGGTGGGAGCCATGGTGGTGGAGAACCGGTACCGGGCGATGGACAGGAATGAGGAGCCCGCGAGCCCCGCCGCCCGCCGCGCCGCCAGCAGGCCAGCCGGGTAGGATGTCCAGCGCTGCGTGGCGCCGCACCTGTGGAAGTAGAAGACATAGGTCAGCAGGGGCGGCGGCACCTGCCGTCAGCCAGCTGCATGCGGCAGGCGCAACATTGCACCAGCCAGCGCGCCCATCTAGGAGCCCAGGACACACCGCATCGCACCACACAGCACAGGAGCCTGCTGTCACCCGCACCCAGCAACTCGCACGCAGCAGCCACCTGAAGAACAGCTCCAGGCGCTCATAGGGCGCGCGGCGCAGCCGTGAGCGGACCATGTCGTAGCCGCCGGGGCAGCTCTCGTCCTGCCAGTCCAAGCCCGAGTAGCCAGAGGCGGCCGACAGTAGGTCGTAGGTGCTGCCGGTGTAGGTAGTGCTGCGACCCGTCGGGACGGTGCTGCCGTCGCTGCAGACCAGATCCACCGACTGCACGGCAAACAAACACGCCGCAATGAATGCATTAGGTTGAACCTGTCGCAGTACGTAGCCGCTTCGTGACCGAACGCTCACTTCCGCAAACCATCCCGCAACCATTCCTTCAGCCCTATGGCAAGCACACACCGTGAAGAGGCCGTTCCAGCCGGGGTCTGCCGCAACCGCCGCCTGCTCCAGGATGGAGCTCACGATGCGGTCCCGCAGGTTCACCAGCTGGCCGTACAGGACGCGGCTCGCGGTGCTGGACTGCGAAGTCAGCGCCGCCAGCACGCAGCCCTCAAGCTCGGGCTGCCCCGCCCAGGCCCGCCCACGGAACCTGACGACGTACGTGCCAGCCGGGCAGGAAGCCGTGAAGCTTTCCTCCGTGCCGCCGCGGTCTGCATGCAGTAGCAGGCAACGTGAGGGCAGTGCACAGTCAAAATGCCGGTCTGGGAGAGGCGGCACGGCCTGGTGACCTGCCTAGGGCTCTCAGATCAACCACCAAACTCCGGCGGTAGGCCGACAAGTCAACGTGGTCGTGGTTGACTCCAAAGGCATAGAATACACTAGCCTGGTTGGCGTCCGCCCGATGCTTCCGCACAGTCCGCCCGCGGTAGCCAGGTCGGTGACCTCCGGCCACAGCCATGGGAGATATAAGCATGTGTTTTGGTCAAGGTGCTGAGTTACCGTATTTTGTCTACGGCCAAACGGGGTTGTTGCCTGCTTATAGTTCTGTTCCCTTAACACATATGGCAAGTGTCATCGTCAAATGTTGCAGTAAGGATAATACTGGCGTGCTCGCGGGCTTCACACTGCGACTCTGGCGAAAGCACGCTTCGCGAAATGTGGTGACAGCCATGGTCACATATAAAATGCCACGGGGAGCTGGCCTTCATTATTGTTCACTTAACAGATCTTGTATGAGGGAGGCTAGTCCTGCTTGTGCGTTGAGAAACACGTCCGGGCACGCTTCCGCCCCGCCTCATTCCCCCGTGTGCATGCGCACTCGCACACATGTGCTGCTTGCCTGCAGGCGGCGTTGGCGGCGTGGGTGCGGTTGCCGGGGTGGTTGGCGCGTCCAGCTGGATGCGACCTCCGCTGACCTGCCGCAGCACCGCACGTGTGCCGCAACCCGTGTCAGGGACGGGTGGGCGCGGCGGGTTCACGGTGCAGGGAGGGACGAAGTAGCGCGTATTGACTTCGATGGTGGCGTCGGGATCGGCCTGCATGCATGCGACGGGAACAAGCACCGTGAGGAGTGGTGATGGTCTAGTGCTCTCTATGGCTGGTTTTGGCTTGTGCGTACGTTTACACACGTCATGATTGCAACGGACATGCGCAACAAGCTGTGCACTCGTGTGGGCACGTGCGTACCGGAAGGTGGGTGTTTACACGGATGAACTCGTTCACCGCCACGCCGTGCTTGTCCGATAGCGCCTTGGCAGTCGCGCGCCCGCCGCCGTCGCTGATTGCCACCGTCGCCTGGCTTTGGCACCAGCCCTGGCGCAGCAGCTCGCCGCGCCGTTCAGGTGACACCGGCTTGAGCGTGGGGTAGGACAGGCTGTTGAGGATGCCGCACTTGTTCAGACGGGCGGCAAGCTGGGAGCTGCCCTGGCGCACGATGTGCATGTAGCCGCCATCAGCCCAGTTTGAGCCCCACGAATTCCTGCACATTCACACGGGGGGAAAGGGGAATCCCCATCGGGCAGCGTGGGCACAAGTCACTTTATCCTCTCTGAAGCCCTGCGTGGCATCAAAGGCTAAGTTTAAATCACGATGGCGGATGCTCGCTGTTGAATGGAAGCCAACAAGACAGGCGGTGCTTCTCCGCACCTAATGATGAACGTGGTGGCTGTGTAGCCCACGACCACCACCGCGTGCGTAGACTTCGCGGGATCTGACGAACACATGCCGTCGTACACGCTCCCCTTCTTTTCGGGAGCGCGAAAATCGGACCAGTCCTCGGCCGCGTGTACCAGTGCAACCACCGGCTGGTTCGCCAGCGCCTGCAGATCAAGCGAAGGAACAATGAGAAACCGCACCATTTAGTTGTCAAGCAGCCAGTGTCGTCAGGTTGGCATGAACGACGCAATGGGCGGATGGGGGAGACGAAGACACCAGGACCCCAAACGGGCCGTGTATCGACTCCAATAACAGCTAGGGCCAGCAGTCGCTCGCGCCTCGGCCGCCCCCCCCCACCCCTCACACATGCACCTGCACTAGCGCGTACTCGGTCGGCGGGATGGTCTCCCACGCCTCGATTCGCAGCCCGCTGGAAGTAAATCTCAGGGAACTGCCCTTGTTCAGCTCCGTCCACAAGTTATTTAGCGACTGCCTTGGGCAGGTGTTGGAATCTGTGTCACAGGACCGCGCGGACAAACATTAGGTAGAAACACGAGGTTCCATTGACGCACCTGCGCACGTCGGCACGAGAAGCTGCCACGCACGACATTCTACCGGCAGTGCATTTCGCCGGCAAGGGGTGCAGCATTACGGGCGTACGTGTGGATGTGCGTGTGGTGGCGTGTTGGAGGCAGGCAGCCGGAGTAGTGTGCCCGGTGACGAGCCAGACACAAGCCGGCAGCAGATGGTCGTGACATAGCCCCAGCCATGCTTGCACGCATGCACGCACCTGCCGCGCCCACGGCGCTGGTCCAGGCGTCCTGGTACAGCAGTCCCCGCATGGCCTGCACGTATGCGTCGCCCACCCAGCCGCCGCCGCAGCCGCCGCCGCCGCCCGCCACGCCGCCCGCCACCTCGGCCTTGCAGTTCACCAGCTGGTCCGGCACCAGCAGCGCGCGCGGCTGCCCTGCCGGCGTCAAACGCGACCCCGAGTACTGATTCTCAAGCACCGCCAGCGCCTCAATGCAGGCCGAGGGCGCGTGCGCGTAGCAGCTACCGCACTGCGCAGGGCGGGTATGGTGCGCGGGACGCGGCGGTGCGTGATGAGGCACAGGTAGGTCAAGCCAAGATGAAGTGCGAGCCCCTATAACCCAAACCGGCTCACCAAAACCACATACTTAGTTAGTTACAGGACAAGGCTCATCGCCGCCGGCGAGTATACATGCACGTTTCCCTCCCTGCACTGCTCACGTCGGCCTGGTTGGTGACGGGCGGCAGCGAGCCGGAGGCTCGCCAGTCCATCGTGTCGGGCGGGACCACCGCGGCGTAGCTGCATGCGTGTGGGCCAACACGGCAACACAGCGGCAGCAGGAGGGAGCAGGAGGGAGCAGGAGGGAGCAGGAGGGAGCAGGAGGGAGCAGGTAGTACAGGTAGAGCAGGAGGGAGCAGGAGGGAGCAGGAGGGAGCAGCAGGAGGGAGCAGGAGGGAGCAGGTCAGCGCCAACGCGTGTGGCACACTGGGCTCAGATGCGTGCATACCTGCCTACGTTAAAGACATGCGCTAAATTGCGAAACGATAGCGTATGCGTAGCGATTGCGTAACGTATGAGGCCAACCAGCAAGGTGCGTAGCATGACACGGCGTGCCGCTCGGGGCGTACACACGGGGTGCTGCACGCGCAAGCCGCCCACTGCTGCTATTACCGCTGACAGCTGACCAGCTAGACCAGCTTACCGGCGGGTAGACGACTCGTCCTTACGAACCAGGAGGACGCTGGTTGTAGGCAGCACCAGGCCTGCGAGCGCGAGTGCGAGCAACGAACACACGAGCATGTGTGCGTCCATGCGAGCGTGTCAGTCAGGTAGCCAGATAGGGCGGCGGCACGAGATCTGAGTATTCCTGGCATGATGCGCCGTTGAAAGATTGCTTGCAGCGGTACACGCCGTAATAGCCATACCGGATCCTAAATATAAAGCCTGGAGCGAGGCGAGAGAGCGAGGCCCCACCTGTGGACGCTTGTGGCGGCGTGCACGCTCCGCCGCCGCTGAGGCCGTAGCCGCTGCTGCAGGTGCAGGACGGCTGGCCCATGCCGCGGGCGCTGTTGGCGGGGCAGGAGCAGGTGTAGGCCTCCAGGCCAACCCCACCCGGCACGGCGGTGCAGGTGGCGGCCGTGACACCCGCGTCATCGCAGGGGTTGCCGCGGCAGGGGTCCTCGGGGTACGTGAAGTAGACGTTCTGCGCCCAGGTGCCACCGCACACTTGCAAGCTGTTGCCGTTGCAGGTTCCCGAGCAGCCAGCCGAGGGGCCGTACTGCGTCAGCGCTCGTGTCAGGTTGCTGCCGGCGAAGCAGCTCCCGCCGAACTGTACCGCAAAGTACGGCAGGTCTGCGGACGGCATATAGCAAATGCACAGCATAGGGTGCATAGTCACTCGCCCACAGAAGCGTCATGCGTGCGTGCCCAATATGCATTCGTTCATCACAGGCATGCTTAGCGTCCGCATGCACCCTTTGCTGCATCGCCGCCCGTTCACCCCATGCCACACTTCTAGCTACCCAAGGCACCCACTTGCGGCACGGGCCATGCTGGCGCATAGCTCAACCGTCATGTCGGACCTCAACGGCACCCCTGACACTTGGCTCGGCAGCGCGCGGTCCGCAGCATCACGGTAGCAGCCGATCTGGTTTTGGGCACCTGTACAGGCGGTGGGGATGGGAGGAAGCGAGGAAGGCATGGGTAACGAACGAACGAGGTAGGTGATGAGTGCACACGCACCCACGCACTCACTCGCCCGGCGCACAAGAGCTGCATGCTTTGGTAGCAGCGGTAGGTCAGCATGCTGAAGCATCCGGACATGTACTGTCTTACGACGCACCTGGCGCGAGGCTAGCAGGAGTCAGGGTGCTCTGCAGCACAATGCCAGCGCACGGTGGGTTCGGTACTGGGCTGAAGAACAGGAATGACCGAGTGCCGGGCTGGCTCTGCTCAGCCACATCCACCCACGATCCGCCACCGCAGTTTAGATTGCGCTGCTGCAGAATCAGCGCATCACCCCAGGCGCCGCTCAGCGTTACAGGGGTGGAGAACTCGACGTACAGCTGGGGTCGGGCATAGCTAGACGAAGAGCAAGACAGCGTCAGAGCGAAGGAACCGCTGGAGCGGTAGCCGCCGGGAAGCTGCCTGATGAGGCGGTAAACCACGTTCATGCTGCCGCTGTCGTAGAAGTATGGGCAGTTGATGGCGAAGCCGTTGCAGGCGTTGTTGGTTGCAAAGTCGAGGATGGAACCGGCAGTGCCGCACTGGGCGCGCATGCCGCGCACGGGCGGGTCAGCCGGTGGGACGCCTGTACATAGGGAGGGGACCGGGTCGGGGCTCTCAATCGTATTGGGTTGTGTAGAACAGATAGGTTAGCGGAATGCACTGCATCAGTCGGTACGGGTAGGAAGGCCGCGCCGCAGCCTGCTAGCATCGACAGCCGGCGGTGTTGGCGCCTAGCAACGATTCCCGGACATGCACAAAAATGTGAATGCAAAATGCTGATAAATTTAAATTGCGGGACAGTAGTAGGAACCATTCTAGCCATCCTAAGAGGCACAAACGTTCGTGACCATTGCGACCATGTTCCCTACTCACTCACGCACACACCGCCCGTCCGCGTGTATCCGCTGTTGCAGGTGCAGGACGGCTGGCCCATGCCGCGGGCGCTGTTGGCGGGGCAGGAGCAGGTGTAGGCCCCCAGGCCGACCCCACCCGGCACGGCGGTGCAGGTGGCGGCCGTGACACCCGCGTCATCGCAGGGGTTGCCGCGGCAGGGGTCCTCGGGGTACGTGAAGTAGACGTTCTGCGCCCAGGTGCCACCGCACACTTGCAAGCTATTGCCGCTGCAGGTCCCCGAGCAGCCAGCCGAGGGGCCGTACTGCGTCAGCGCGCGTGTCAGGTTGCTGCCGGCGAAGCAGCTCCCGCCGAACTGTACCGCAAAGTACGGCAGGTCTGCGGACGGCATATAGCAAGCAAGTGCACAGCATAGGGTGCATAGTCACTCGCCCACAGAAGCGTCATGCGTGCGTGCCCAGTATGCATTCGTTCATCACAGGCATGCTTAGCGTCCGCATGCACCCTTTGCTGCATCGCCGCCCATTCACCCCATGCCACACTTTTAGCTACCCAAGGCACCCACTTGCGGCGCGGGCCATGCTGGCGCACAGCTCAACCGTCATGTCGGACCTCAACGGCACCCCTGACACTTGGCTCGGCAGCGCGCGGTCCGCAGCATCACGGTAGCAGCCGATCTGGTTTTGGGCACCTGTACAGGCGGTGGGGATGGGAGGAAGCGAGGAAGGCATGGGTAACGAACGAACGAGGTAGGTGATGAGTGCACACGCACCCACGCACTCACTCGCCCGGCGCACAAGAGCTGCATGCTTTGGTAGCAGCGGTAGGTCAGCATGCTGAAGCATCCGGACATGTACTGTCTTACGACGCACCTGGCGCGAGGCTAGCAGGAGTCAGGGTGCTCTGCAGCACAATGCCAGCGCACGGTGGGTTCGGTACTGGGCTGAAGAACAGGAATGACCGAGTGCCGGGCTGGCTCTGCTCAGCCACATCCACCCACGATCCGCCACCGCAGTTTAGATTGCGCTGCTGCAGAATCAGCGCATCACCCCAGGCGCCGCTCAGCGTTACAGGGGTGGAGAACTCGACGTACAGCTGGGGTCGGGCATAGCTAGACGAAGAGCAAGACAGCGTCAGAGCGAAGGAACCGCTGGAGCGGTAGCCGCCGGGAAGCTGCCTGATGAGGCGGTAAACCACGTTCATGCTGCCGCTGTCGTAGAAGTATGGGCAGTTGATGGCGAAGCCGTTGCAGGCGTTGTTGGTTGCAAAGTCGAGGATGGAACCGGCAGTGCCGCACTGGGCGCGCATGCCGCGCACGGGCGGGTCAGCCGGTGGGACGCCTGTACATAGGGAGGGGACCGGGTCGGGGCTCTCAATCGTATTGGGTTGTGTAGAACAGATAGGTTAGCGGAATGCACTGCATCAGTCGGTACGGGTAGGAAGGCCGCGCCGCAGCCTGCTAGCATCGACAGCCGGCGGTGTTGGCGCCTAGCAACGATTCCCGGACATGCACAAAAATGTGAATGCAAAATGCTGATAAATTTAAATTGCGGGACAGTAGTAGGAACCATTCTAGCCATCCTAAGAGGCACAAACGTTCGTGACCATTGCGACCATGTTCCCTACTCACTCACGCACACACCGCCCGTCCGCGTGTATCCGCTGTTGCAGGTGCAGGACGGCTGGCCCATGCCGCGGGCGCTGTTGGCGGGGCAGGAGCAGGTGTAGGCCCCCAGGCCGACCCCACCCGGCACGGCGGTGCAGGTGGCGGCCGTGACACCCGCGTCATCGCAGGGGTTGCCGCGGCAGGGGTCCTCGGGGTACGTGAAGTAGACGTTCTGCGCCCAGGTGCCACCGCACACTTGCAAGCTATTGCCGCTGCAGGTCCCCGAGCAGCCAGCCGAGGGGCCGTACTGCGTCAGCGCGCGTGTCAGGTTGCTGCCGGCGAAGCAGCTCCCGCCGAACTGTACCGCAAAGTACGGCAGGTCTGCGGACGGCATATAGCAAGCAAGTGCACAGCATAGGGTGCATAGTCACTCGCCCACAGAAGCGTCATGCGTGCGTGCCCAGTATGCATTCGTTCATCACAGGCATGCTTAGCGTCCGCATGCACCCTTTGCTGCATCGCCGCCCATTCACCCCATGCCACACTTTTAGCTACCCAAGGCACCCACTTGCGGCGCGGGCCATGCTGGCGCACAGCTCAACCGTCATGTCGGACCTCAACGGCACCCCTGACACTTGGCTCGGCAGCGCGCGGTCCGCAGCATCACGGTAGCAGCCGATCTGGTTTTGGGCACCTGTACAGGCGGTGGGGATGGGAGGAAGCGAGGAAGGCAGGGGCAACGAACGAACGAGCGAGGTAGGTGATGAGTGCACACGCACCCACTCACTCGCCCGGCGCACAAGAGCTGCATGCTTTGGTAGCAGCGGTAGGTCAGCATGCTGAAGCATCCGGACATGTACTGTCTTACGACGCACCTGGCGCGAGGCTAGCAGGAGTCAGGGTGCTCTGCAGCACAATGCCAGCGCACGGTGGGTTCGGTACTGGGCTGAAGAACAGGAATGACCGAGTGCCGGGCTGGCTCTGCTCAGCCACATCCACCCACGATCCGCCACCGCAGTTTAGATTGCGCTGCTGCAGAATCAGCGCATCACCCCAGGCGCCGCTCAGCGTTACAGGGGTGGAGAACTCGACGTACAGCTGGGGTCGGGCATAGCTAGACGAAGAGCAAGACAGCGTCAGAGCGAAGGAACCGCTGGAGCGGTAGCCGCCGGGAAGCTGCCTGATGAGGCGGTAGACCACGTTCATGCTGCCGCTGTCGTAGAAGTATGGGCAGTTGATGGCGAAGCCGTTGCAGGCGTTGTTGGTTGCAAAGTCGAGGATGGAACCGGCAGTGCCGCACTGGGCGCGCATGCCGCGCACGGGCGGGTCATCTGGGGGCGGGCGGGGGCGCAAGTCAGCAGCCAGTGCCGGAATAAACGAATGTCATCTATCATTTTGACCAAGGTTGTCACTAGAATCATCAGGCTATCTGGATGCGAGCGGACTGAATTGTGGCAAGATGTTGCGTCAGCATGTATGGGCGGGGTACCTACCTCAATTTCAGGCATGTGGCACCCAAAGCAAGTAATCAGTACCAGCTCACCTACGGTTCCCAACCTCCTCCGAGCAGAACCAGCGGACGCCTCCGCAGACGGCGGCGCCGCCACGCCTGTTGTTTGCGGTAAGATGGGTAAGGCCATTAATAATCAAGCAACAGGTGCGCGTTGTCATCACTGCGTGGTCGCAGGCGGGGCGGGCCTGGGCATCTCATCCATCTCATCCATCCTCTGCCGGCAAGTCTGGCGGCCTGGAAACCCCACCGTGCACCAGCTGGAACGCCAATTACTACTACGTACGCCGGAAACGCACCCGAGCCAGCGGCGCCGTGCTGTGGCACGCTGTGCATGGAGGTAAGCTCGCGCGCCTGATGCGGCTGCGACACATTGGCCGTATCTGCAGTGCCCTTCGTCGGCGGCGCCTCTGCGAATCGAATGTGTGGGAGACGTTGATTGCACACGCACACGGGCAGCAGGGTGCGAGCGGTTTTAGGCGATGTCGCCGGGCGACCCACATGCGTAAACAATGGATTCCACCGCCTCTCTCTGTTAGACACCAACGGGTGCTGCGACGGGGCTTGTCCCGTGGGTTTCTGTCGCCGAGCATCTGAAAGGCGCGCCGAGAAACGATCCACCGACAGCAGCCCCGGTGCTTACTTACCCTCCGGCAGTGCCGCAATCGTTACATTAGGGTCACCAGCTATTGTCTCCAAGCTGCACCAACAAGGCCGCAGACAGAGCGAAGTGCAGCAGGTTGGGGATTTCATGCAGCAGAGCAGCAGCCTAAGCGACTCTGAGGACTGGTTGTTCAGCTTTCAGATTGAACTTTTGCGCCTATACATGTATTAGCAAGTGAAGGTGGTAATCACCCACCGAATGCTCCTTCGCGGAGTTGAGTCGCTCTGCGCGCCCGCGCCAGCAGCGCGACCAGCAGCGCAAACCGTTGAGTGCAAGCATGTTGCAAGCAGAAATCCAAGAATGCAGGCGTATGAACTGGGAGTTGCCAGACCGCGACGCCGCGACAAAGGAAACATTTCTGTCCTGGCGCAATGCCAGTTGGGTATGTGTTCTATGGCATATTTGTGCAGAGCTAAGTACATGTGTAAAGTTGTATTTGGAAATACGCTGTGGCTCGGAATGCGCCGTTGGGACAATCTAAGCGGGCAGTGCGAGCTCCTATCAATCATGCAATATGTATAAGCGATATAATATGCGCTGCTATGCAGGGGACACAATTCTGCTGGGGCCGGCGCCCGCCCCCTTACGAGCACTGGAGCAGTACTCACCAAAGGTCGCTCAATGCACCCCGCTCAGCAGCAGCGGCGGTCGCAATGACAACAACTGCATATCAAGCACTGGGTCAAGGCATCCGAGGGGCTGCAGTGTTCGCACTGCTGGCGGTTATTGTGTACCCGGAGGGTGGGGGCGCCAAAACCACGACCTCCCAGACACCCCATCTACGACGGATCGTCTGACTGACCGACCAATCACTACCGCACAAAATCGCGTCGGAGACCCCTCTGTCCTGACCGGGCTGGCGTCAATGCACCCCTTTCAGGGCGCCCTGTCGTTGGGTGCCGTCAGCTGGCCCATCGTGTCATCTTGGGCTGGAGCTAAAACTAATCAATGCGTCCCGACCAGCTGAGGACGGAGGTACCGTGCCGCACGCACGCACGACTGAAATTATGTTCAAGAGATCTTTGGTGTAAGGTCGACGATAGGTGTCATGTGTGCGTGCCGAACCATTTCAAAGCTCACGTGCAGTGGGATGCGGAACACACATTCACGGACTGTGACTTGTCCATGTGAAAGCGAGCAGGAATACCCAAACCTTGCCAACTGATGGAACAGGCATGGGGCAAATATTCGAGGTCTCAGTTGTGTCCGAAGCCCCCACGTATTCACAAATACAAGCAAGCAGGTGCTCGGGCGCAAAGGCCGGAGAGACACGCTGCAAGTGTACCGACGTCAGTAGCTGGCTGGAGGGTGCTGGAACGTTTTGCTGGCGCGCATTCCTCACGCTCCGGGCGCCCGGCGACAGCACGACCACAAAGGCAATGCAGCGCCACGCAGCGTGAGAGACGGAGTTGCAGCGCACCTGCAGGAAGGTGTCCAGGGCTTCCATCAAGCTATCCTGGTCTCGTATGCCCCATCAGTTGCATAGGTACAAGTGTGCGCGTGTTCAAGTGTTCAGGCCTGAAAATTGCAACCCTAAACCTTCCAGGCCCCTACACTACCCGGGAACAGGGTGCCTTCATCCTCCACCCATGGGCAATCACTGCCACGCGGGTATCACTTCGGCAAGCAAGTCCGTAGGGACTGCATGAGTCCATAAGCCTAGACCACCGACATGACACTATACGGCATATATTAGGTCTCTGACTGGGTCCAGGGCACTAACTCACGCGAGAGCTGAAGTCGACATTCTGAATGTCGAGCTCGCCAGGACTGCACAAATTGAGTCCAAATCTAGGCGATTTATATTTTTAATTGAAATCAAATCGACGGCATCAGCACGAAGCTCCAAGCTACGTCTATACTCGATAATGGCCTCGGTCAATTTCACAACCTGAGCCCCGATTTCAGTCGTTCGCCAAGCGCTACTGGCCACTTATGCAGTCATATGTAGACCTGCACAAAGGCGGCGTCAAAATCGTGCGGGGAGATTTGCCCCGGCCAACGTCCGGAGGGGGAACCACGCCCATTTTTGCACCCCATGGACGGCACGCCCCAAAGCACCGCCTTCCCACCTTCCGACAAGGATTCTGAGTAGCGGAACTATCGATTTGTGGGGGTAGGTCGGGTCAGCATCCTTGTCAGATAGTGGGAGTATGGGTGAAAGGCGCCCCAAAGAGGGGCCATTTCTGGACTCAGCCCAGGAGCCGAGTGATACCCGTGTGATCACTACGACCCCTGTAGCTCACGGGCGTCCCTCATGCGGATTAATAGCCCATGCAGACCTCACACTTCTATCCGTATGCACTCCAGAGGTCCAAACCCGCCCTCCCATGCAGCTCCAGCCCCCGTCAGCGAATAATGATCGGCATGCGGCGTTCGTTGTGTCGTTAGGGCATACCGTACGGATTGGCTTGCTGGCGCAGTGGCTCCAGGGTTGGAATGCAGGCCATATGGCGAGTTATGGTCCAGTAGGGTGTTTGGGCACGGTGTTTGGGTGCCGTGTCCGCTTCGTGATCTCAAAATTGCACACCAGGGCTGCTGAATACGTGACCCTCTCTCCAAAGTACGCGTAATAACACACCGTACTAGGATTTGTAATACAATACGTTTAAATGTGCTGCATAATATGTTGGGGGCGGGAATCATGGGAGCGAGCGGGGGTGGGGGGTTTGGGGTACGGGTGAACCGGTGGCACGCGTGGCAACACACATGTGCATGTCGCTCGACTTCGAGCGCACTTGCTGGCCTCAAGAGTGAAACCTGTGCCCGGACAGATTGGACGGAAAGTATTCTGTCCTTGGGGCCCGCTACACAACCCAGGCCTGCAGCTTCTCCCTGGTACATCCCGACCCCTTTCCCGCCGCTGCAGCCCAGAAATATTCCTCCCTGGCAGCTCCGAGCTGCTGCGCGCCCCGTGGCGCCCCCCCTCTGCAGGTCCTCCTCTGCAATTGGATTTAGTTTGCTACTCAACGCCCAGGTGCATGGGCTGCTGGTGTGCTGATGCTGGCATGCTGCACAAGTATGGGACTGCCGGTGGGACATCCAGGACTGCCGACATGTCTGCCGAGCCGAAATGCAATCGAGCCAGGCCCAGCGAACCGCTACTGATTGCTACTTAGTAATTAATCTTGCATAAAATCAAAAATGTTTACACCAACGATTTGCCGTCTGTTTCGCGGCGGCACGACTCGGCACGTATGACAATACCCGCTCCGGCCCCGCCGCCGGCACCCCCACCCCCGACCCTGCCAGCCATTATCAACGTATTTCATCGTACGTATTGTACGTATTACGCACTAAGCAACCCTGGCTGCCTCTACCAACCCAAACTCCAGGTCTCCAGCGTCCCTCAGATGTCTCTTATAACCGAATCTCTCCCCATCCAGCATCCTTCCCTACCCCTCCCGGCCATTCACCGGGGCCCCTTACAAACTCACTTCGCACCATACACCCCCCTGTCAGCTACACCTCGCCCCCCTTCCCCACCCACCCTCCACCGCCCCTCTCGTCTTGTTTATAAGCGTGGACGTTTTTGGGCCAAACTGGGGGCCCAATCTACGCTGCCCGGCCCAGCCCACATGTGGATGACGCCGGTCTGGGAGAGGGGTTTAAAACTTGTGCTTATGACACGCTTCCCCACATCGCCCGCTTTGAAGCCTGTTTCGATTGCCGTCGTCTTTAAAGCTATACATAAGATGACTACTAGGATGACTTCAAGCGACTCTGGCGAAAGCCTGCCTCACGAAATGCGGTGACAGCCGCCCTCACGAAATGCGACGGGAGTCAAATTTGGCATCCTTATATATCAAATAAATAAATTCCTGAGGTGGGGAGGCTCAATCTGCGCGTGCGCGGCGAAACACGTGTGGACACGTTTTTGCCACTCCCCAGAGCCAAGCCCAGACCGGCGTCATACCCGGCCCCCCTTCTGAAATTCGAGCTCTGGTCGTTCGCACTCCAGAGACAGCCAGGGCACTGCATGTACACAATTAGGCATACCGCTCAATAGCTTCCCCCGGGCTTCACGTGCAATCACCACTACTCACCACACAACACGTCCACACCACATACACCACGCCGCACCACTCTAAGGTGCCTTTGTGTATACTTGCACCGCCCATGTTAACTCAGGGATATTTTTGAGCGATCGTGTGCGGTGTACCCCTAGCCAGTCATGCACCACATATATGCCGTGCAAGGGTGTGTCACATGCCTACTGCTCACATGCCTGCCCTGCCTGCTGCCCTCATACCGGTAATGTCTGCCGCAGCGCCGCTAGCTCCTGCCGTGCCACACACAAACCGGCTTGTTGAGCTGTAGTCCATTGATGCCGCTGTCTAGCATGGTAGTTCAGAGGCCATGATTTTGTGGCGCAGTGTAAAAACCCCTACAGATGTCATATGTCCCTCATCATGTCCCGTATCACACGAGATCCTCATATGACCCTCATCAGATAGTCAGCAAAACCCTACTAGATGTCATATGTCCATGATCATGTCCCTCATCAGACCGTCATGTGTCCATCATTAAACCCCACCCCCTTATGACATGCCCCAAATAATATAAAAACATTAGGAGCATTAACTATCACTTGATTGGCGTCCTGCAAACATGCCTTGGTATGCACACCGTAGGGGCCTCTTCACAACATGACATATTTTAACTCATTTGTGGTGCAAAGGCAGGTGAAATGTGCATCTGAAAGCGGCCACTTCGCCTGCATATCATGCTTCATTGGTTGCTTATCATCTAATGACATACATGAAAGTGGCAAGTGGACACATCGTTGATAGCACTTCCTGTCCCTCACTCATGGGTTCCCATCCGTGAAGCCGTGCCCATCTATATATGTGCAGGGCATGGTGGGACCGTGTTCATTGCTTCCGTTGCTCAGAACTTCCATGATGCAAACCCTCCCTCTCATCAGATCATCATATCCATGCCCGTGCCCCGGCTTTATGGCCGTCAGCACATTCTTTCATTTCTACCTGTGACACGCAGCAGCAAGCAGCCCCCCACACACTATAGTTTAGCTGGAAATCCGGCACTGTCAGTTGCATCACTTGACCATGCTGATATCCCAGATCCCTTCCCCAAAACCCAACAAGTTGTAGTCCCTGAACAGTGCCATATCCCCAGACCTTGACGCAGCAAGTACCCATAAACCCATGTAGGCAAACCCTTGGCAAGCGCACACCGCTCACCACTTTGAAATAAACAACTCAGCCAGCACATACATTATGACACCTTGATTGGCACATGCTCTTAGCTCCCCCCAACCCCAGCCACCCTTGCACTCTTGTTCCCTGCTCTTCATGGCCTGCTATGCTCTACACATTGCCAAAATCACATCAGGCATGTTGCGTAACCTTCACTGAGTTTTCTAAGTTGAAATGATCGGCCTGAACCAGCACTGTGAGGTAGAGATGCAAGTGCCCCGCTGGCTTTGAGGTGGCACTTCACTACTCGTCAATCACTGCCCCGCGGTCTTGTCCCTCTGATTGGTACTACCCTGTGCAGCCGCCTGCTGCACCGCCTGCTGCTGCTGCTGCTGCTGCTGCTGCTCTTGCACCGCCAGCCAGTGCGTGCGGTTCGCCTCGAAGCACTCCAGCCAGGGGTGTGCGCCGGGGAAGGCGGACGTGAGGGCACGCACCAGTGGCAGCGCCACAAAGTCGTAGAAGCCAACCTGCAGTGCATGGACGATGCATGGGCCATGCACGCATGCATGGGCCATGCACGCATGCATGGGCCATAGGCAGCAAGGAGGGGTGAACGATTTGCCCATCTTTGCTGCAGTCTGCTCTGGAGAAACAGTTGGAAAGCGCAACACATTGTACGAAAATCAGCCCTGAGAGTCTGAACTCTGAACCTCATACCTCTACCCACCTGGCTCTTGCTGACTCCCTGCTTGCTGCGGTCGAAGAGCGGGCTTATGGGCAGGCCCAGCGCGCGCTCGCGGTCGCCCTGCCGGAAGAACTCCTCCTCCAGGCCCTCCAACCACCTGGGGGTGGTGTACGAGAGGGTTGTGCGCATGCTTTGATCCGGGGGATACGGAAGGACACTCAGTGTGAAAACGGTAATAATACGGGGTGCGCTCACCGCTTGTGCACCTCCAAGCTCGCCCCAAGGTGCCCAATGTCAGCCGCCTTGAGCAGCACCTGCGGAGTGCGTGCATGTGGATGGCAAGGGTAAGGCAAGCCCAGGTACGCCCTACATACGGGCGTTGACCCCCTCCATCCGGCAGTCCACATGCTGACTAGTGGCGCCGCGTAGCAGCAAGCCAGCCACGCACACACTATGCCATATATTTCCATTCATGCAGTCGCACCCCACCGGCGCTCACACGCATGCCCGTTGCCCAACTAGGCTCCATCACACACCTACTGACGTACCTGCAGGCTGAGCAGCCGCGCCGCCTCATCCACCGGCGGTGGAGGCGCCGCTGAAGCCACGCCCGTCCGCATCCCTACACCATCAGCCCCGCTACCACAGACGTTGCACGTGGCAGGAGCGATCTCTTGTTTCCCAGCAGCAGCAACTGCTGCTGGATCGCTTTTCGTGGCAGCCCCGGGCTCGACGGCCTCTGCCACAGCCCTGCGGGTGTCATGGCTCTTCTGAGTGCCAGCCCACACAGCCACAGGTGCAGCACCTGCTGCCGTAGCCGTGCGCCGGCCGCCATTGTTGTCATTGTTGCTGCCCCCGCCTACTTCCTCCAATACCGTGATTGCGACACATGCCCCAGAGGCAGCTGCGCCTAGCTTCGCTAGGCCGTGGCTGTGGCTGGTGAGGCCGCCGTGGAGACGGCGGGTGCCGCCATGGGCGTCACCTAAGCTACTGCCGGAGGCGGCGGCGGCGGCAGCGCTGCTGCCCATGACACCGGCTGCTAAAGCCGCAATTTTGTTCAAGAATCTGTTGCTGACACCAGCGACGCCGCTGGCGCTCATGCCGCCACCGACACCATTACTGCTAACGCCGGAGGTGGAGCTACGAAGGAAGCCGCGAGATGCAGCTGCAGCTGCCGCCGTGTGCCCACCACTGCTGCCGCCGCCCTCAGCTGTGCCCGTGACCGCCGCTGCCAAGTCGCCGCTGCAAGTGAGCAAAAATGACAAATTGTACATACAGCAGTAGCGTGATCGCGTCATCCGCCCCCCGCCCCACATAGTGCATGCCATGAGGATATCACGACAAGGCGTGGACTAACCCAACAAACAGGTCTACGACCTGGAAACTAGGCAACCTACGCACCTCCTTGACTGCCCAACGCCTGCAGCCCCACTGGGAATTGCCGCGACAACAGGAACCATACGGTGCGTGCGAGAGTTGGAGCGCAGGCCGCCGATGCCATCACCTCCCAACGTAGCTTGTCCCGCGCCTCCTGCTGCAGATGCCACGGCTGTAGCAGCGGGCTTGCCACCGCCGGCGCCCGCGGCAGTAGCAGCTGCCGCGGATCCCAGGCGGTGTGTGGTGTTGAAGGCGGTGAGGATAGCGAAGTGCTGCTTCATGTCGGTGGCCAGGACCAGGTCAATCACCTGTTACGTGTGAGTAAACACCCGCGCGGGCACACATGCATCGCATGAGCTACATTAGCTACAATAGGCAGCAGCATTCGTGCCAAGTCAGCCCACTTGCGCACAGCCATGCGTGCACCCGCCCACCTGCTTGCGGAAGGCGGCCCGCTGCTCCCGGCTCAGCACCGCGAATGCGTCCAGCTCCGGCCGCTCCGCCAGCAGCGTGAAGGACGCGGAGGCGTGGTGGCTCTCCAGCGGCGAGCGGTCATTGTACCGGATGGCCAGCGGGTGGCCAGTGGCGACCAGGAAGTCACCGGTGAGGCCGGGGTGACCCAGGTCGTGCACAATCTGTGTTTGCGCGCGTGTGTGTGTGGCAGGCAGACGCGTAGGTGGCAGGTAGGCAGCGGACGGCGTGACGTCATCACGTGTCAACCCTCTCACCATAAACCGCGACAAGTGTGAATGAACACTATATGACTGGAACTCGGTTTTGCCCCTACTCACCGCCGCCCAGTAAGCAGCCAGCAGCCCCAGAGGATCCAGATAGCCGCTGCTGTTGCCAGTGCCGCCGCCTCCACTGCCGCCGCCACTGCCCCCCCCACCGCCGCCGTCAGTGCCGCCGCCGTCAGTCGTCGCAGCAGCTGCCGCGGACCACGCCACACCCGCCATCATGCCACTGCCCCGCAGCAGCGCGTGCAGCGATCGCACCACATCCGCCGCGTGTGTCGCCGAGTGGTAGGGGTTGGGCAGGTAACCTGCCTCGACCGCACGCAGCAGCCGGCACAGGACCCGGGGGTCGATCCCAAAGTGCGCCACCAGGCCCGAGCGCTGCAACAGGAAGAAGCCCATGCAGGCCAGCGGCCGGCCGCCCGTGGCTTCCGCCAGCGCCCACGTGTCGTACTGCCAACAGAACAAGGCAGATCCGGACCCGGACCCGGTCAGCGGCGGCGGGTCGAACGAGTCAACCGCCGCCAGCAGCTGCTCCACGTGATCCAGCATGGCGGGCGGCGGCGGCGGTGGCGGTGGCAAGCTGCTGGTGTTGACGAGTAGGTGGCGGCGCGCTGCCGCCGCAGACACGGCTTGCGGCAGTGACATGCGCAGTGCGCTTGTGTCCAGCAGTGCGACGCTGTTCGAGGCGTGAAGCTCCGGAACCGCCACAGGAGGCAGCTGGTCGCGGCGGTACGACAGCTGCTCGCCCAGCTGCTGGTCGGGCTGCTGCTGCTGCTGCTGGTCGAGCTGCTGCTGCTGGTCGGGCTGGTGCTGCTGCTGGTGGCGCTGCTGCTGCTGCTGCTGCTGCTGCTGGTGGTGGTGGCGCTGATGCTGCCCGGTGGTGATGCTGTTCACATGCCTGCCGGGCTTCACGTCCACCTCAGCGGTAAAGAGCATGGTGTCACACTGAGCAGATGCCGGCGAAGACAGAGGGATGACGTGCTCGCCGTCGCTTGATGTTGATGAGCAATAGCGGCTGCTGGCAGCAGCCGCCAATGACGGGGCCGCCGCTGCAGCCTCGGCCGCAACGGCCGCCGCAGCCGCCAGGACCGCCTCGTCCAGGTCACTGACTGTGGCGGTCGCAGACGCGGCGGCGGCCACGGCGGCGGCAGCCCCGTCATCGGCATGAGCGGCGCCAGCCTTACACCGAGGCCGCTGGGGGCTGCCCAGGACACCACCGCTGCCGCCGCCACCGACACCGCCTACGATGATGCCAGCGGCCGCCAGGCCGCCGTTGGAGTCCATGGGTGCCACGCGGCACGGGTCGCCTGTGGGTGCGCCGCTTGCATCAGCAGCAGAGGTCATGTGCGGCTCAGTGGCAACGCACAGCCCGGTGGCGGCAGGCAGTAGCTCTGCGCCCGGAGCAGCAGGAACGGCGGCAATGATGCCAGCTGTGGCGGCGGCCGCTGGGGCCGCTGAGGCGGTGAAGACGGGCTCTGGCGATGCAGGTGCCGCCACCGCACCACACCATTTTGTGGGCAGCTCCTTGAAGAGGCGGAGGCTGATCTCGCTCGCGTTATTGGGCGTGGACGAGTGCGGTGAGCGTGGCCTGGGAGGTGGCTGCGGACCGCCGCCAACCACCGTGCCCGAGCCGCTGAGGCGTCGCGGTGTCGCTCCGCCGCCGCCGAGCGCGGCCCCCATGCCGTCATAGTCGTCGCAGTTGCCACCAGCGCTACTTGTGATTGGAACCTGGACAGTGCTACTGCCAGCTGTGCGCCGCCACAGCGGCTCCGGCCCGGCGGCGTCGCCAGCAGGCTGTAGCTGAAGTCTCGGCTGCGGCTGCGTCGCGATGCGCGGCAGGTGTAGCGGCGGAGGAGCCGTCGGTGGCGCATGCTGAGTGCTGGCTGGTGGTGGCGGTGGCAGCGCGAGCGCCACGCTTTGGGCGTGCCGCAGGTGTACCACAGCAGCAGGGCTGGGAGGCGGCATCCAGGGCACGGCAGAGGTGCTGGCGCTGCCGCCGCCGTAGTGAGTAATGCGTTCCCTGGCTGCAGCTGAACTGTAGCTCCGGGGTGGTGCGGGCTGCAGCGACGGCTGCATTGTCATCCGTGGAGGGCTGCCGGGTGGCACGAGCAGCGGAGAGCTCGCGACGGCGTCAATGTATGGGCTCCCGCCGCGGTTGTCGCCGCCGCTGTAGCCATGGGCTGTGGCCAGCGACGCGGTGGAGGACGGTCCCTGGGTATGCGACGCTCCGGCAGGGGTCGCCGAGTAGTCCGAAAAGCGGCTGCCGCTGTGCCACTTCCAGTAGTCACTCCAATAGCGTGATCCGCCAGAGTTGCGGCCGCCGTAGCCCCCGGTATCACTGGCACGGGCTGTAGCCCTGGCCACCAGGGTGCCGCCTGCGCTGGCTAGCCTGTCCTGGGCAGAACGCGGACCCTGCGGCAGAGGCTGTAGCTGCGCCTCAGCCGCCAGCGCCACTGCTTCGTTAGGCTGCTGTCGCATGTGCTGGTGCTCAAGATGCTGTTGTTGCTGCAGCACCTGCAGCCGCTGCATCAGGTCGTGCTGCAGCCGCTGCGTCTGAACCAGCTGTGCCTGCAGTGCGGGGATCTCAGCCGCCGCGTCGCCGGCGGGTGCACCAGCTGCAGCAGCGACGCCCAGTGGAGTGGTAGATGAAGCAGAACGCGGCAAAAGCAGGTTGGGCGGCTGCAGGTTCAGCTGAGGTTGCATACGGGCCGCATGGTCTGACTCATGCTTGTGCTGCTGGTGGGTGTGCGGCGGGTTGGTTACGCTGGTGGCGTGGGCGCTGCCTGCTGGGCTGCACAACTGCGGGTAGCTGTGGGCACCTGAAGCCCGCTGCAGGGGCGGCGGCGCGGTTGCGATCATCGGCGCCGTTGGTGCGGTCACACTGGCGGGACCGCCCTGCTGCCGTACCGCTGTCGTGTCGTGACGGAGGACAGGGTCCTTGGTCTCTGCGCTCGGGTGCGCAGTGCACGCACTGTCGCACCCGTCATCACGCGTCGCTGAAAACCCCATAGCTGCCTCGCCCACAGCCGCCGCCGCCCGCACCTGGGCACAAATCGCTCTGCCACCGCCGCTTCTGCCGCGAACGGATCGGTCGTCGGAGCTGCTGGCGGCAGCGATGGCGGCGGCAATGGCGTCGTCGCCGCCGTGGCCGGCGGCTAGTGGCGGCACGCTGGCGTTTTCATGGCCACGGCTGAAGTTGGTGGCTCCATCGCTGGCGCCGCCGCCGCCGCCACCAGGGCGGCTGACCAGGCAGCGAAGCGAGGACATGGAGAAGGAGCTCTTGGGCTTGGGGCGGCTCAACCGCAGCTGCTGCGACGGCGATGAGGGCAGCCGCAGCGCCTGCTGGTCCTGCTGACGCGATTGCGGCGACGGCTGCTGTGCTTGCGGCAGCTGGAGCGATGCTGACGCGACCTGCGGTAGCAGCATGGGTGCAACGCGGGGCGTGCCTGATGCCGCCACACTGACGGCCGCGTCAGAGACACCAGCGGGCGCAGCAGCGGCAGCGGCTGCGGCAGCGGCAGGGATGACGACGAGACCTGGCACGGACACGTTGGGGCGCATCTTGATGCTGTGGTTGCTGTTGCTGCTGCGCCGCGCATAGCCGCCGCTGCTGCGGCGGTGCATCCACCCAAAGCCCAACACTCTGCTGCCGCCATCCTCTCCAAAATCGGCAGCGCCCGCAGCCGCCGCTCCTGTGGCCGCCGCCGCTGCCGCCGCCAGGGACAGCCGGTCGCTGCTGCTCCGGCGGCGGCGGACCATGCTGTCAAGCGCCGCCGAAAGCGACTCCATTCCAAGGCCTGGCGGCGCAGCGGTTGAAATCGCAGGTGTCGACGTCGGTGGCATCTCGGCGCTTCCTGCAGCCGTCATCGCTAGGGTGGCCGCCGCCGCCGCAGACGGCAATGGCGGCGCAGCGGAAGCGGCAGCCGCGGCGGCGGCGGCTGCAGCTGTCATGTCGCCTGATGCCGATGGCGCAAAGGTGGTCAGCAGCAAGATGCTGCCGCTGCCTCTGTGCTCCCGCCCGCCGCCGCCAACAGAGCCGGGTGTGATGGCGCCGCCCCGGCCGCTGCCGCCGCCACCTTCACCATCGGTCCCGCCAGGCCCCAATCCAAGGTCGGAGTCGTATGCGAGGGAGGCGAGCGGGGTGCTCCCGCTGCCCACGCGCCGAACAGCCCGGAGGCGGCTGCGAGATGTCAGTAGGCCACCAGCACTGCCCACAGACGGCACGGCTGCAGACGAGGCAGCGGCGGCTGTGTAGGACGCTCGTGGCGAACGCAGCGCCGCAATGCCGCCGACCTGGCCGGAGCCCGTCGAGCCAGCTGACGTGCGCTGCCCTGTCACAGCCGCAGCCGCCGCAGCTGCAGCCGCGGCCGCGGCCAGGGCGGCTGCATTGGCGTCCGATCTCCGGCTGCTGCGCGCAACCGCGGCCGCTGCCTCGGCGGCCGCCGCTACAGCCGCCGCCGCCGCGGCCGCCTGCTGCTGCTGGTGCAACTGCACGTGCATGGAGGCAGAGTGGCGCTCCCAGCCCATACTGACCATGGTGCCATCCGGCAGCAGCAGGCCCCCGGCTGTAGCACGTCCACCTTCGCCATCAAGCCCCCGCCCGCCCACGTCATCCTGGGGATCCACATCCTCATCCTCATCGTCATCATCCGCCATTAAGAAGGCGAGCGCCCCCGCCAAGCTGCGGCAGGAGCCCTGGCGCTCCTGCAGACTGCTGGCATCCCCGGCAGCTGCGGCGGCGGCTGTAGCAAGCCCTGCGGCGCCCCCGGCAGCGGTGGCCACGGCGCGGCGATAGCGGGCCTCCTCGGCAGCGTATGCTGCAGCAGCAGCAGCAACAGCAGCAGCAACAGCAGCAGCAGCAGCCCCGCTGCCGCCCGCCGCCGGCACATGGTGTCCGTATCCAACGTACTCCGCAGGGCCGTAGGCGTGTGTGTATTCGTAGTAGGGGGCGTAGGCGTCCGTGCCCAGCTGGTGGATGAGCGCACTGGCTACCTCGGTCTGTTGTGGAAGTTGTGCGTTTGCGGGCGGTGCGGGAGCAAGGCAATCCGAGTGAACAACTGGTCACATGCAGATTAGGCCGAGGGCGCGGCCACCAACCTGTCGTAGAGCCCCTAGCCCAACCGCAGAACCCCCCTACGCAGCCCTCGCTGCAGCTGCCCCCGACTCGCTCAAGACTACTCACGTCCAGCCCCGCGCCTCGGATGGCCTTGCCCACGTCCATGGCGGGCGCATACCAGTCCGCCCGCCGGCCCAGCAGCGCCCGCAGCAGCAGCACCTCCCTCAGGTCCGGCGGCTGGCCGTCGAGCAGGTCAGACAGCAGGCCGCTCAGTAGCTCGGCAGGGCTGCCGTCGCCGGGGCCCAGCTCGGCGCAGGGGCCCACCGCCGCGGCCGCGTCCTGCTGCTGCAGTCCCCGCAGCAGCTGCCGCGGGAGCAGCGCCTGCAGCAGCCGCGCGTGGCGCTGCCTGCACGTGTGTGTGGATCCGTGCCAGTGCGCACATGTTTTCATACGAATGCTTCCTTCAGTATCCCAATGATTACACCGCGACACACCCATAATTTTTCCCCCACCTGGAGTAGAGCAGGCCGAACAGTGCAGCCGCCGCCGCCGCACCGCCCAGCACCACGCCCGCCACCGCGCCGCCGTACCACCTAGGCCACCAGCTGGAGGAGGGAGCATCCGCCGCCTTGGCAACGCGCAGCTGCCACTGCGTGCGCGTCAAACATTCACAAAGGCAAATGGATTTCAGTGTTGGTCAGGGCTGGCGCGGTGATAGGTAACATATAGAAGTCACAGCACACAGCTCACCAGGGCGCCGGGTAGCGGCACCTCAACGCGGACAACGCTGTCCCGTCGTCCGCTGCCGCTGCCACCAGACGCATCGAAAGCTGGAAGTGGTTCACTGCCCCTGCCCCCGGCAGCCGCAGCCACCGCCACCTGCTGCTGCTGCCCCTCTGCCACGCTCCAATTCCGCGAATCCTGCCCGGTTACAGCTTCCAGGCTGTAGCGCAGGCCGGCGGCCGCCAGCCGTGCCTCCAGCGGCTGTACCAAAACGTCCAGCCGCACCGATGCCGTCACCTGTGAGGACGAAGAAGTTTGGAGTTGATCGGTGCTGTTCTTCCTTCCTCTTCAAAGGAGAGACCCACGGCGCACTAAAGTATGGGCATGCAAACCAGCTGCCGCAGTGAAGCAGCAGAACCTTGAGAGCACAACACGCAGCTCACCAGTCCCCACAGCATTGTCCCGGAGGTGGCGTTGTACGTGCACAGAGCGCCACACTGGGGCCCAGGGCCGTCGGGCCGACCCCACGTCTCACCCGGCCCCGCAGCTGCCCGTGCGTACACCGCCTGGCGGACCAGCAGTAGCCGCTCTGCTGTGGGTTCCGCGGCACCATCCGCGCTAGAGGAGCTGTTGCTCCGGGCTGCAGCGGCGGGCGCAAGCACGGGCCCCAAGACCGATGGGGCGCGTCCGCCGTCGGCGGCCGCCCGTGCCCACAGGTCGGCACGCAGTAGCCCTGGCGCCGTTGCTGTTGCTAACCCTATGCTGTATTCGGCTGCAAAGCAATTTGTGATGAGGAACTCAGCCCAACCCATGGGTGCTGGGATAAGCATAGTACAGACCAAAGGGCATGGGCAGGGGCGGGCTTCTCTTTAGAGGCTTCTTGCTGATAAGCTTCTCACCTTTGAAAATATCCGTGCCATACACCAGCAGCCCAGAGCTGTCCACGTTCGTGCCGCCAGTACTAGAGGTGTCGGGCTGTCCTGACGGGGTCGCGTCGGCGGGCACTATGTACGACAGGCGCACTACTCCCGCCGGCAGAAGCTGCAGCGCCGCGATTGGCCCGCCCTGCCGTTCTCGCAGATTTATAGCAAACGCATGGAGGCACAGGCAGTCATGGATGAGGTAACAGCATTGCCATTCTAGATGCTAGCTCATAAGCAGCAAAGCTAATCGGACGCAGGGAGCCCGCACACACGGCCAGATGAAAACCACGCCCTCTAGGCCCCAAGCCAACACCGCCAGGCGTCCAGACCCTGGCTCTCACCGCCAGGCCTGCAAGTGGCTTGGCCAGCTGCCCGAACGAGTGCTGCACGTCGGCCCACTGCGGCCGCTCCTGCACCACAGCTGCCAGGGCCTCCGCGGCGTCCAGGGCTGAGGCCAGCTGCAGGCGGAAGGCGGCCGCTGCCTCCGTGGCGACCACACGGACGTCAGCCTGCGGGCGTACGGATAGGGAAGCGCTCTGACTCTGACGCGAGCAGAGCCGTGCCCGTATACAGTGGCCATTTTCCCCAGCCACTAGCGCCACTACCTTCACGCATCCAAGCGCCAATCCGTGGAAGGGCTCAAGACCGGTCATGCGTGGTTTCAAAGGATTCTAGCAAGAGGCACAGGTTTGCTTCACGACACCGCTAGCTGCGCTAGCTGTCAGACGGGAGCCGGTGGGAAGTAACCGTGACTCCCGAGTGCGGCTGTGCGCGAGCTAAAACAGTGAGAGCAATTGTGCAAGCTAGTATGTAAGCGAATGCTCTAAATGCCGGAGTCTCAGGGACGAGCGCAAACGACAAGCGCGTAAACGTACAATTGGCCAGACAATTGGCCAGCGGCTTAAATAGCTTACCCGCGCATTCTCTGCGACCATGGCTGCGCACAGCGTTGTTATCCACACACCCAGGCCGACGATTGCAAAAAGCAATGCCAGGGGAAACCCTATCATCCCCGGCGACGACCGCATAAGCTGCGCAGCGCTCTGCGGCGGAGGGAGCAGCTTAAATATGTCATGTGGTTATGGTTAAAGTCTCGGGTGCACGCTAAGTGCTTGCCTGAAGCCGCGCGCGAACTCGCGGCGCGCACGACCGGCCCGGCCGAGCAGAAACACCAGGCTGTGCCATCTTTCAAATTCTTGGCTACATCAGCTAATATAAGCTCGTGGTTGGTGCGCGCTCTGTACGCATTTCGGGCACCTTACTTCTATCTCGAGCAGAACTGTATTTGGAGTCAAGGGCCTCTGCACCCATTGTGGATGTAGTAACAGCTCCTAGTTCATCACTACAAAAACCATGCAAATATTTGCTCATTCTTTGTTTGGAAGGATTTGAGAGGCCTCATTGGTCGCTCGGAGCTTTTCGTCGGAATTGTGAGCCCACGGTGAGTCGCGTTTGAGCATTTAGCTTACAGCATGTATGTGTTTAATGATAATAGGACACCCTGTCACAGCCAAAATACGTCGCCAATGTGATTGTACTGCTTTCCGACAATTCATGGCATAGCCAGCGGCAAGCAATAACATTTCAAAGCTCAACAATTATGGAATCTATGTCCAGCAGTTTACACGGGTTTTAGACACCGAAGCGATGCCAGCTGCGGCGTGCCACGGCGGTTGGCAGCATTGGCGGCAGCACGCGGCCCTTTGCTTCAGCTCCTGTGACTGTTTGAGGCCTTTATGCTGGAGGGCCATTAGGAACACTAC
This sequence comes from Chlamydomonas schloesseri, assembly GCA_016834595.1. NCBI lineage: Eukaryota > Viridiplantae > Chlorophyta > Chlorophyceae > Chlamydomonadales > Chlamydomonadaceae > Chlamydomonas > Chlamydomonas schloesseri. The sequence goes on along the minus strand of JAEHOD010000019.1, from coordinate 472,034 downwards.
GCGTGAACGGAGCAGTATGGCGATCCCACACCATCTCGCTGTAGGACATGCCCCCAGCCCACGCTCCAGTCCACCCGTCCAAGTAAAGCGAACAGACCTTGCGTTCGGGCGCTCGTAATAGATTGTAGCGTGTTTTAAATCATGGCGAGCGCCGCTGCGGGCTGATGTCGGGCTCATCGGGGCAGGCTATAAGCCCTCGTGCCATCGCATACGCATTTCCATTTATTTTTGTTCATGTTCCGATGCGTGATGTTCAATTAGTATTAAAAAGGCAAAGCTAGTAAATTCCTCTCTCGCCACAAGGGCCGCGGTCCCCAGGTCACTGGGATGTCTTTTCGGCCATTACACTCTCGCCCTGATTCTGCAAGGACTGTCGACGTGTTCGTCACAAATGACGAACTGGAGGACGGGCGAAAGGCCAAGGTGAATATCAAAGTCGCACGTTGAGGCCGTATTTTTGCTTGCTCTTCCATTTTCTTGTTACCTTAATAACTAGGTAATATGAATGCAGCAAACGGCATGTCTGAAAGTGGACCCGGGTCTCCTGAAGCCGGCAGCATGCGTCTCAAAGCAAGGCATCAGGTGGGGCGCCCGGCAATCCTATGGAAGAAATAAGAATTGTTCGGTCCACAGCTTGGGGCTTGTGGGTTAGCTCCTTGACGCTCGACAACGTGCCGACTCCGTGGCGTGCCCCGCACGCGTGCCCCGCTTGCCCTCGCCCTTGCCCTTGCAGCACCGGAGCCTTGTTCGCCGAGCCCGAGCCGCCCCGCTCGGGCCGCAATCTGACAGACGGGGAAATGGGCATGCTATATGACAAATTCGTGGGGACCGCCAGCCTGGGCAACGCCGCCGTCCGCATGGAGCTGCATGAGCGGGGCCTGACGCCGCGAAGGTGCGTAATTGACGCTTGATGAATCCCAACGACCCCAACACGGGGGCCGGCCCTGCTCCGTCGCCTGCAGTGGCACAAGAGCTTGGGCATATACGTCTGGTATTTCCGCCACGCCAAACTACGCTCGCCAGTTGCCCCATGCTCACCCCCTCCAACCTCGTCATCTCCCTGTCCCTGCACACGCCACACAAACCATACGCTCACGCAGCGCGCCCGTCGGCCCGGACCCACGCAATAGCGGACTGGTGGAGTCGGGCGACCGCGTCGCGCCCAGCCCCTCACCTGGCATGGCCGTGGTCATGGCGGCGGCGGGCAGCGCGGTGCGGGCGGCGGCGCTGGATGAGCAGTACGCAGAGCAGGTGCGTGGCGAGGAGCGCGGTAGGGCCGGCAGATGGGTGCGTGAAGCAATACCCAGGCGGAACTAAGCTGAGCGAAGGAGGAAGTGGGCGTTTAGAAATCACGAGGTCAGCTGGAAGAGAGGTGAACCAGCTGCCGGTTTGGGAACTCCGCACAGGTTGTGTCTCAACTGTCAGCTGCAGATGGTAGGCCTGTACGGCTGGTAACCAAGGCAAATCTTGTCGTTTTGCCTCCTCCAAGCGCAGGCGGCCGCCGCGGCCAAGATGAAGTACGTGGCACCGCACATCGCCAAAAAGTACGGCATCAAGCAGCACATACGGCCGGCGTCAGCTTCGGCCTCACCGTACGCGGCATCCTCTGTCTCGGCGGGCACGGCTGCGACGGCGCGGGGGGCTGGGGCGGCGCAACGTCCCACCACCGCCGCCGGAGCCTCGCGCCCCGGCACCGCGGACGCGGACACAGGAGCCGGGCCCGGCTCGCCGAGTGGTACCGCGGGTGGGGCCGGCGGGAGCAGCGGGAGTGGCGGAGTGGCCAACGCCCACCTGCCGTACGGAGGCAAGCCGCCCCGCCCGCAGTCGGCGGCGTTTGTGGCAGTGTCGCGAAGCAAGGCGCAGACCACGGGGTCCAAGTTTATGTACGGTGGCAACCCGGACGTGCCGAACCCCGGCAAGTACTTCCCCCGGTACGGCGCCATGGACAAGGCCCAGCATGTACGGGACTGGAGCAAAATGTATGGCGGGCCGTACGGCAGCGCGGCGGCGGCGGCAGCGCAGGTGCGGCGGCCGGGATCGGCGCCGCCGGGTGGGCAGCGATCAGAGGTGACCACGGGCGGCGGCGCCGCGGCGGCGGAGGCCAGCGGTTATCCCACAGCACAGGCATCAACGGCAGGCGGGGGCGGCGGGGCGCCGAAGCGCAGCATGAGCATGAGCAGCAGTGCACCCGCAGCGCAGCAGCAACAACAGCAGCAACAGCCGACGGCGGCGGAGCTGGCGCGCGCGCAGATGGCGGCGCGGCACGACGAGCTATTTGCGGGGGCCTACCGCGTGCACGAGCGGGCGCCGCCACCGCCACCCGGCACCACCTCCTTCAAGGCACCGGGCCGCAAGCCGCCCGAGACCACCACCACCGCCGGCCACCTGTACGGCGAGTACTTCCGGGAGGGGTACGACGCGCTGACGCGGCGCAGCTCGCGGCCCAGCTCCGCCTTCCAGCGGCAGGTGCCGCGGCCGCCGCCCACAGCGCTGGCGCCGCACGGCGACACGGGCCCGGCGCTGGGCCCGGGCGTGTACTGCGCGGAGAAGCCGCTGCCCGCCACGCACACGGGGCGGCACGTGACGGCAGGTGTGTGCGCGTGTGCGTGTATGAGCGCGTGTGTGGGTATGACGTGCACGCCCGGCCCCTTTGGGTGGTGTGTGACGAGGCTGCAGCGGGGCGGGCTTGGAATGATTTGTGCAAGGTTGCGGGAGACCACAATTGTGGGGGGTGCGGCAAAACTCGCTTCCATCGACCTCCGTCCTGTAATTGCGCGCCCCGCACCTTGCGCACGTGCACCTGCTGCACCAACACCGCCATGCGTCCGCCCACGCGTGTGGCCCACCCATGCAGGCCACTCCTCCCTGGCCCAGACGCGTGACTGGGGCCGGACGGGCGCGCGGCCCGTGTCGGCGCCGCACGCGCGGCCGCCGCCCGCAGCCGCCTACCACCAGGGCTATTGGGTGAGTGGTGGGGATGACCCAGGGCGAGATGGCGGGGTGGCAGCGCCCGGGAGCTGCTGTAGCTGGAGCCTGACAAAAGTTTACGGACATCACATGGGCATTGCAGGTATCCTGGTCGGTGCAAATCGTTACATCCCTGTCCGGGCCGCTTCTTGAATTCGCATCCAACGCTCCTTCATGTATGCCTCTAAGTCACTATGAATTTGCCTAGGAAATAACGCAACAACAACCATCTCGAACACGCATGCAGGGCCCGGACGGCCCGCCCGCGGCGCTGTTCCCGGACACGCCCGAGTATGACCAGCTGGTGGCGCTGAGGGCGCTGCAGGTGGGGTGGAATGCGGGGCGAGGGCGGACTGGCGGAGAGTGTCTGGGCGGCAGCACACGTGTGGAGGCACGAGTTGGGGCACATATAGGGCGGGGGCGGGGGCTGTGCTTGAGGGCAGGGCGGTAGAGTGCTGCTTGTTTCTGACAACCAGGCGTACTCCCTCGCCCTTGCCCTGGCACTGCAGGAGCGCGTGCAGCAGCGCGAGGACGCGCTGCACCCCCGCCGCGCCGCCTCCGCCCGCCAGCACCCAAACCAGGCAATAACAGCAGCAGCAACCGCCGCCGCCGCGCCGCCCATCCAGCCGCCGCAGTACGCCATCGCGGACGCCGACCCGCGGGTCGACGGGCGGCCGCTGGCGTACGTGGGCCCGGAGCGGTACGGGCAGTACAGCAGCACGGGGCTGGCGCGGCGGGTGCAGGGCGGCGCCTTCTCCAAGTCCACCCGCGCCATAGCGGTGCGTGTTTGCGGTGTTGTGTGGCCATGCTTGCGTATTTAGGTGCTGAGGCTGTTTGCTTCTGCAAGCGATCTGGTGTGCAACAAACTTGTTTGTCGTGGATGAGCAGGCGACCCAACGCCTGTCCGCCGCCCCCCCCCCCGCGTCCCTCACTATCGCACGCACCATACCATACGCACCTACCGCGGACCACACGCGCTCCTCCATCACAGGCGCACGGCATGCGCGTCATGGCGGACGGCAAGGTGACGCCGCCGGCCAACGTGGCGGTGCGCGTGGCGAACGACCTGACGTACGATTACGACGTGGCGGTGGAGGGGCATCGCGGCCGCCCGCCCGCCTGGCAGATGCCGCCCAACCGCAACGCGCTTAGCCAGCGCTGGGTCAGCACTGCGGCCACGGCGTACCTCAATGCCTGAGCAGGCGTCGCCGAGGCGTTCGGTTGTGTGGGTGTGGGTGTGTGTGGGGGGGGGAGGTGGTGCGGCCTTGAACGTGCTGTCGCCGGCAGAAACCCCATGATGATTGCTCGGGTCAAGTTGAGTACATATACAGTTTTATCCATTCATGTATACATTGAAAGCGTAGATACAGTGCACTTATCTTGGGCCGGCCACGTTCGTGGGCCACGTTAACCTGTGATCGGACAGCTGAAATGAGCTTGTGATTGACTACTTACGAATTTTCAGCCAGTATAAGTAGCTACTGCAAGTATGCCGACATCGGCTGTTAAGGTTCGGGAAATGCTGGCCGCGAAGGCGGGAGGAAAGCCGACTGGCTCAAAAGCAATAACAACCTCGACTCCAGCCTGGAAAGCGAAGCTTCAAGCTCGGACACCAAATAGCAAGGGCCTCGGAGTCGCGGACAGCGATCGGTCGGCCATCCCCGCACCTGCAGAGTCCTCCACGCACGATGACGCTAGTAATGCGAGCCGGGACGCAAGCATGAGCGCCGAGCAGCAGGCAGCGTGCAAAGCGGTGGAGGCGGCCGAGGCCGCGCTGAAGTTGACCTTCATTGCTCCTGTTCCGCTGCTGCCCAAGCCGGACCTGACACGGTACGCCGCGCCTCCGTGTCCCTCGTCAGGCAACCAGCACGCGTCCTAGTGCCGTACTTGTCCCAAGCCCTGCTCTCCTGGGGTTGATCAAGCTGCAGGCTAGGTTCAAACGGCGCCTGCATGCACACAACGTGCAAGTGCGTCCTCACGTCCCCGTACCTGGCCTGACGAGCGGCTGGACCTCGCTCGCTGCCTGACGCAACCACCAACACAATCACACCGTCATCCATCCATTGGTAAATTCCCCAACCCACAGGCCCCAGGCGCCCAACGACCGCTTGGCGCTGCTGCGGCAGCTGCAGGACTTGCGGTCCGCCGGCAGCCGCATGCTGCAGGAGCAGCAGCAACAGCAACTGCAACACCAGCAACAGCACGGTGCTGCCGCTCTTTACGCAGCAGCCGCGGGCGGTACCGGTGCCGGAAGCGCACCTGCCTCCTCCCTGCTCGGGCTTAGCCACAGTCAGCAGCAGCAGCAGCAGGCAGCGCCGGCCTCCCCTTTGGCGCCAGGGGCTTGCGCGGCACCGCGCACGCCCGGCCCAGGCGCACGGCCGGCGTTGAGTCCGCCGTCCCTAGTGGGGCTGCGGTTACAGGAGTCCGCGGACACTGGCGGCGGCTTCCTCACGCATTACGCTGATCCCCAGGACCTTACCACAACGCCGGAGCACGGTGTTGACGGCGGCGGCCGCTCGCTTGCGGGCATCCCCGGCACAGGTGCAGGCACCGGCTACCGTGGCTTGGCAGGAGCGGGCGGAGTGGGCATGGGTGTGGGCGGCAGGCTGGCCTTCGGGGCGGCCGGCACGCCTGCTACAGGTGGATTAGGTGGCGTGGGCGGCGGCAGTAGCACGCCGCTGTCGGCGCTGCGGACGGTGGAAAAGGTGCAGCAGCTGCAGCGGCGGCTGGTCAGCCTACAGCGTGAGGGCGCGTCGTTGGTAGCTGGCATGGGCGAGGATTAATTGCCGACAGGTGGTGTGTTTGCGGTCTTACAAAGGGGAGGGGTGCATGGGTGGCCAATCAAACCGCGATTCTCGTCAGGGCTCATGCACGCTAGGCACGTGTCGCAAGGAGCAGCGTCCACGTCTGCCATGGCAGCGTCCTGGCTTCGGAGCCTAATGTTGCTTCCGATTCTGCAACTGCGCCTGATCACACCAATCATTTGGAGCTTGGCCCACAGGAAGTGTGTTGCGGAGGACATCACAAATGGCCACGGTTCCTGCATAGTTTCGGGACGCTCTTTAGTATCTAAAAGCACCTGTTACTACTGGTATGCGCACCTGTCTACAGGACAGGAAAAGCGACCACATATGGTACATGGCGCGCTGCGCGCGCTGTCCATCTTATTGCAGCTGTCGCCACTGTTTTCAACCGTTGTGTGTGCAGGCGTTGAGAGAGTACTATGCATCCAAAAATTGCAGGCGTTAGTGGCAGTGGCCGGTGGCATTGGGTAAGGGCGTCCTGCTATGCGCATATCCGATGGGATGTACCGGTTTGCCAGCCTTTTGCGACTGCAGTCTTTAAAGTGACAAGCTCAAAATTACTTTTACCTTTAGCATCCTATTTTAACAGGAAACTTGCAGTAAAAGCTATCGTTGGGAAGCAGCGAGGCGAAAGGCCAAATAAATACGCCCGCATTCTTCCGCGGAGGCCCTCTTAGTTTTTCTTTTACCACGTTGGGAATCCCCGATATTGCAACGTTGTAGCTGCGTGCAGTATTCTGAGACTGGTGTGAGGACGGCGGCCTGTATGGCGTCCTTTGAACAGCAGGTGAGCTTCGAAACAAATCCGCGAGCTGCATCCGCCACATTACCACGTGATATACCTTAGGTTTGTTACGGGTTTGTGGCAGTCTGCGGCATCGAGCTAAAGCCGTCAATTGGTCTGGGAATTCTTATGCCGCGAGCAAGTTCACCCCGCAACTGCGTAACCTGCACCGCAGGCGACCTCTTGGCTCACGCTGAGCTCACCAGGATGCAGTCACGTCCTTCCGACACGCAACGCTTCGTCGCAAAGCGGCAGCGACTGCGCATGGACTGCTGAAGGAACTGCTGCTGCGGCGCTCCTGCCAGGCAAGCAACACGGTGCGATGAGGCGGTGTATACATTAAAAATTTGTCGACGGTGTCGCCTAGTCCTCGGCACTGCTACACGTGGCTGTGAAACTCCGTGGCCTTCCATATCCCTTGCCGACCTCGCCGCCTACCCGGCCGCCTGCTGTACAGGCGACCACTCGCACAGCCCCCTCGACGACTCTGCCACGCCCTCCATTGACGGAGACGAGGCCAGCGCCAGGGCCAGCCTGTGCAGCATCGCCAGCGGCGGCGGCGCGTTGTTCATGGGCGGGCTGCTGTTGCCACCCGTTGCAACAATGGCGACAGGCTCAACAGTCACACGCGGTGCCGACTTCTTCAGCAGCTACTGCGGCGGTACCGGCGGCGACATTGCGGCGGCCCTGCCGCTGCTGTCGCTCTCATCACCATGTGCCATAGCTGTAGCTGCTGACGCCGCCGGTGCCGTGGGCGTGGCAGACGCGGCGGCTGCTGGCGGCGGCTCCGGCAGCGGCGGCGGCGGTGGTGCGGTGGGCGCCATGTGGTTGGCTGCTGCCGGCATGCCCAGCAGCAAGCGCAGCAAGCGGCGGCTGCAGGCGGCAGCAGCAGCAGCAGCAGCCGGATGGGGTGACCAGCAGTCAGCAGGCGGCGACCCTGACACCGACACACCTCGCTCCACAGGCAGCGGCGGCAAGACCAAGTTCGGGGGCGGCAGCGCCGGCGGGGGCGGCAGTGCGGCAAACACGCAGCGCAACCGGGAAGCGCAGCAGCGCTTCCGCCAGAGGCAGCGGGTAAGCCGTACGCACACACGTCACATGCGTAAGGCGCGGTGCGGAACACCGGTCTGTACATACCTAGGTAGTGAACCCCCAAATGTTAACACACATCATTACATGCACGCAAGCAAGACGCATGCATCTCTCCTATCTCTCCATGTGCAGCACGCACGCATGACTAACAATCGTTGATGCCTTACGTACTGCTGAACCCCCCGGCGGTACCTGCTCCGGAATACAACCTCGCATGCTTACTAATTATTGGCAACACGGTACGTACATATACAATGCCCATGCAGGACGCGGTGATGGCGCTGGAGGCGCGCGTGAGCCAGCTGGGCTGCGAGGCCGAGTCCCTCAAGCGCTCCAAGCGGATGGTGGAGGCACACAACGAGTGCCTGCTGCGCCAGCTGCGGGAGGCCGAGGCGGCGGCCGCCGCCGCCGCCGAGCAGCTGGCGGCGCAGCGTGCGCACATTGCAGCACAGGCGGAGCAGATCTCGGCGCAGACGGAGCAGGTGGCGGCGCTGACGGCGGCGACCAGCAGCCTGCAGGCGCAGGTGGCGGCGGCGCAGCAGCAGGTGGCGGCGCAGATGGACGCGCAGGCGGCGGTGATGCGCGGCGAGGTGCAGCGCCAGCAGCAGCAGCAGCAGCAGCAGCAGGCGGCTCTAGTGGCTGTAGCAGCGCCAGGCGCCGGGACCTGCTGCATGCCGCTGTGTGGGCTGTGCCGCAGCGTGCTGCTGCTGCCGGAGGAGCAGGCGGCGATGATGGCGGTGAGATAAGCTGCAGACAGAGCTGAGGCCGTGATGATGGAAGCAAGAAGGGCAGTGAACAGGGTGGGGCATTAGCTAGCAATCCAGCTAGCAATCCAGCTAGCAGCAACCGCAGCGGCAACAGCAGCGGCGGCGGCGGGGGCACCTAGAGCACCTATCTATCTACCTGCTGAAAGCGGCGCAGCACGCAGCTCATTGCTGCCGCACGCACAGCAGGCGCTGGGCTAACGTAAGATCGCGCGATCGTACGTACGGGGCACTACGTACGTTGATTGTGCGGCAAGCGCATTCATGTTTTTTATGGGCACGCACCGCAGCCAGCATCCCGCAGCCACCGACACACACGCCGTGCCGGCGGGTGCTGGCTAGCTAGCTAATAATAAAGAGGCCGTACCGGTATTTGATGTTGGCCCCTGCTGCTGTATTCTTGCTCTTTTTGGCTCGTAAAGCTTGTTGCTTGCCATCAGCGCAAATGCAACTGAAGAGGTGGCGGCGAAAGTGTGGGCTTCATTTATTTCTGGTGATCGGGTTTAAGCAGGGCGCCCAGCTATCCCCTACATTGGGGAGCAAGAGTAACATATTGATGGATGGATGGATGCGAGAAACGTGCACATTGCTGATTCAACTGGCCTGTGTCGCTGCTGCGCGCGGTTTGGGCCTTCATCCATGTCGGAATTCGACTCTGTGGGTGGGCTTGGCTGGGGCTTCCTGGCGGTATCCCGGTCGGTTCGTGGGTGGGCGGCTTCATGTAGCATCTCTTATTGTACATGCATCATTTGTGTCAAATAGCAGGTTGGCGGATGAGCGGCGGCGCCGCGCGCGTCGACTTGTATTGAGTGCACTAGATCGCGTAGATCGCGTGGGGCAGCGCATGGCGGGGTTGGTAGTGGTTGCGGACAGCGCACATTAGAACGACTCGACTACTTCTGGATCCATTGCTGACGGCCACGGGGTAGATGATCCCAATGCGGCATTGGCATTAGGGTTTACCCCGTAATGGCCCCGTAAGCAAGGCGAGGTGATTGAGACGGCAGCCTGCAGAGCTCACCAGCAGCCTGCTGCTGCTGCTGCCGCCGCCGGCATCAAGGTGCGCTTGTGGCGGCGAAGCAGCTTGCGCTTGAGCAGGAGCAGTTGCTTGCTTGGGAGCTGACAAACGCGGGGGGCTTCTGGGGGCGAGCGAGTCGCCGGCATACGTGCACCTTGCGTTTGGCCTCCCCTTGTCATGTGCATGTGTGCATGTCGCGCACCTCGCGTGTTTCGTACGTACGGCAAGCGTGTGCCAGGTTAGGGCGTGCTGGGCCGCGCGTCATGCGTGCGTGCTGTGTGTGCGGGTGCTGAGCAAATGAATTCTTATACATTACAAATTCTACTAATAAGGACTGTGTTTCTGTCCGCGTTTAATAGCGCGGTGGCCAGGCGGGCGTAATGTGGTTTATTTGCCGAGTCGTTTCGGTTCTAACAAGAACGCAGACAAATTAGCAATGTGTGCTGGCGCGTGGGTTAAGTCTGAACGGCGCGGGTGGTACGTGCTGGAGTGCCCTTTCTCCTGGTGCACGCGCGCTTGTATTCATTTTCATGGCACCAACTTTAGTTGCCTTTTCCGTCGTTACAGGGTGAGTGTGGGGGGCAGTATCATCCCCAGAGTAAGTAAGAGCACGCCGTGGCGTGCGAGGACCCTCTGAAGTGGGGGACGGTGGGGATGCGGCGCGGTCATGCGCCGAGGACAGAATCAGACGCTGCCACGCCCGCAGGGAGCCTGAGCCAAAACACAGAAGGCGTCATCTGGGCGGGGGGCGGTTCATTCTGCCCACGGCGTTGTACCTATCTCAAATGCATTAACCGCCGTGAGTGCAATGGAGGACGGCCATGCTCCAAACCTCCAGTGTGGTTGTGCGCGTGGATTTCTTGAGCTCTCGGCCTTACTTATTACGCACCGTCAGTTGTACGCTTTGTGATATTGTTGGCACTCTGCCCACTCATGAAATCCACAAAAGGTCAAGAACGGGGAGACGGGAGGTAGGCGAGAGTCACGTGGTTGGGGCATTCTTGGCGGTGCACGCACATGGCGCGCCCCTTTGGTTCGCTCCTGCGACATGTGTGTGCGCTCTTGCGACACTGTACTTGAATTGGGGGCACAGGAGAGCTGTTGTTCGTTGCACGCAAAGCTAGTATGCATCAGAGCAACAGAAGGGACAGCGCGTATGAGTGATGAGGGAGAGAGATGAGAAAGCGCGTTAATTGGAGCACGGCCGATCACGCGCACGCAACAAAACGGGTTATTCCTTTACACCGTACGCTTCCGGCTGCAGACTGCTCACACATTGCATGTCCGCACGGAGGTAGCGCTGCTGACTTTAGCCCCTCGGCGGCTCGGCCCCTGCTGCTGTGTTCCGCGCCATGGCTGCTGTCGGCGAGCACCGCGGCGCTAGTGGCGCCGTAACGCGAGTCTACCATACAGCGGTAACACATCAATAACACGTATCGCTTGCAAACGGGAGCCCCGATCAGCCCCCGCAACGGTACACATTCCGCGCGGGGTAGGTCAGGCGTAATCCGCACTTCCTGCCTTCTGTTACCTGCTACCGATGCCGGGTACTACCACAAACCTCCCTTCATGCAAAGGCTTATTGTCCACACACATACTTCGAGGTTGCTCCCGCGCAAGCAACAGCCATCGCAGCCAGATAAGCAGCTGCCCCGCGTGTCGGGTGCTTCAGCCATGCGGGCAGCATCCTGCATGCTACCCTACTTGGAAGGGCGCACATGGCGTCATTTGAACAGCAGGTGAGCTTCCGCGAGCTGCATCCGCCACATTACCACGTGAAATACTCTAGGTTTGTCACGGGTTCGTGGCAGCCTGCGGCATCGAGCTAAAGCCGTCCATTGGTCTGGGATTCCTTATGCCGCGAGCACGTTCACCCCGGCAACTGCGTAACCTGCACCGCAGGCGACCTCTTGGCGGCAAGGCGCAACGCCCGCTTGCCCCATACTGCCTACCGCTGGCCTTGCCGTGTTGACTGCCCAAGCAGCCTGCTCCCACCCGCCCGCCGCAGCCTGCCGCAGCCTAGCTGCCGTAAACCTGCAGTACCTCCTGCACCCTCTGGCGGCACAGCGGGCAGCGCAGGCCTGCGGCAACCGCAACAGCCGCCGAACCCAACTCAGTCAACTGCTGCGTCGTCGCCTGCAGCTGCCGCCGCTGCACAGCGCCGCCCGCCGCCGCCCGTGTGAGCAGCTGTGCGGCGCAGTCACGGCAGGCGCAGCAGTGCACCGTGCTGCCGTGCCTGAAGCCCACACTTGGCCGGGCCACGAGGCACAGCGCACAGCAGCCGCCACCGCCGCCACCAGCACTGGCGTAGCCGCTTGCAGGCTCAACGCCCGGCGCTGCTGCCGCCGCTGCCGCGGGCGACAACGGCGACTCAGTGCCTCTGGCCGCAGGCTGCTGCCGCTCCGGGCCGCTTCCAAGGCCCCTAGCCGCCTCGGGGGCGCCTCCACCCCGCCCCTCCCGGCCACCCGCATCCTCGCCATCCTCTGCATCGCTATCATCATCGTCAACACCGCATATGTACACCCGCACTGGATCTGCCCCCGCACCTGCATTGTACCCATCACCGCCGCCGTCACCGCTGCCCCAACCGCCGCTGGGCACTTTACCCGCCCCGCCGACACACGCCTTGCCAGGAGCAGCAGCGGCTGCTACTGCCGCTCTGGCACCGCAAGTAGCGGTTGCAGCAGCGACAGCGGCACTGGCTGTTGCAGCAGCAGCAGCGGCGGCTGTGCGCCGCGGTATCCCCGGGTCCAGGTGCGGGCTGCTCAACGGACTGCCCGACGGACCACCGCCGTCACTGCCAGCTGCAGCCACCGCCGCCTCGACCACGCGTCGCAGCGTCGCCGCCGCCGCAGACGCGGCCGCTACGCCGCCGCCGGCGGGCGCCGGCGCCGGCCGCAGCCGCAGCGCCCAGCGGTTGGCGCCGCGGCCGCCCGCGGTGGCGACGGTTACGGTACCAGCTGCGGCGGTCGGCAGGGGCTGCAGATACTCCCGCAACTGCTTGGCGGGCTTGCCGCCAGTGCCGCTTCTGCCGCCCGCACCGGTGCAGCCCGCGGTCGCAGGCGACAACGCCAACTCCTGTGGGCGCGGGAACGGGTCGTGACACGTCATAACACAATGACAATTGGAACGCCAGGTTTAGGCTATCATGGTACGGTAATGCAGGGCTGGTAAGTGGCACGCCGTCCTGCACGCCTTCGGCCCCAACAATACCGCCCAAACAATTCCGCCCACACAATGCAGCCAGCTCACCATGCAGCCGCCATCTGACGCCGTAGCCGCCGCCACTGCCTCGTCCAGCCTCAGCCTGAACAGCAACCGCGCGTAGCGGGCGTCCGCCGTGCTGCTACTGCCGCCTCTACCATCAGTGCTGCTACTGCCGCCACCCGCCTCCTCGCCCTCCGCAGCCAGGGCGAAGCCCAGCAGGTCGCACCCGACCACTGGCGCCGAGGCGGCTGACGCCCTTGCCGCCGCCGCGCCTGCGTTGCCTTGCGGCCGAAGCGAGGCCCGCTGGTGCAACTGCGGGTACCCCGGGTGTCGCCCACTCCACTGCTGGCGGCTGCGGCTGTTGCTACTGCTGCTGCCGCCGCCATCCCAGTGAGGGCGGTGGCGGGGCATGGCCACCAGCCAAACGCGGCGCCAGGCGGAGGCGGAGGAGGTGGAGGAGGACGCCGTGTCCGTGGTGGCCCTGGCAGACGGGCCAGGGGTACCCGGCACCTGCACCTGCACCAGCGCCGGGCTGAAGGCCAGCCCCGCCGCCTCCGCCAGCCGCCGCGCCGCCGCCGCCCGCGCCGCGCCCAGCTTAAGTCCCTGCTTTCCATCTGCGCCGCCGCCCCCGCCCCCGCCGCCTGGCGTCAGCTTCTTCTTCAGCTTGCTCAGCAGCCCTCCTCCTCCGCTACCGCCGCCTCTGGCACCTCCGCTTCCGCTTCCGCTCCCTTGCGCTGCTGCTGACAGCGCCTCTGCCTCCGCCGCGCAGCCCTCCGCGCCCAGCAGCATCAGGTCCAGCGGAGTGCAGCCGGCCGCGTTCTCCGCCGCGCCGTCCGCGCCCGCGCCCAGCAGCAACCCCACCACCGCCTCCAGCGCCGCAGCGCGGCGCCCCCCACTGGCACCGCCGCCAAGGCCAGCGCAGGCGGCGTGCAGGGCGGCGGCGGCGAAGTGGAGTGGCGCGCCGCCGCCCGGCGGATGCTCAGCACTGCTGCTGCTGCTGCTGCTGCTGCTGCTGCTGCTGCTGCTGCCCGCGCTGATGGCGCCACTGCTGCCATGGCCCAGGCGGTCGGCTGCTGCTGCCGCGAGGTCGGGCCGCTGGGCGTCCGGCGCAACGCCGTGACGGAGCAGCTGCAGAAAACAGAGACCAAGAGGAAGGTAAATTAGAAAGATAGCATGGACATGGACATCAAGCCACTTGAGCTCTTGTATACATAACGACGGAGCGCCAAGGACCGGCTTCATTCCGGAGTCATGCCATGCAGCTGCCATGCCAGACCGGCTGCGACTTGTGCCCCGCCGCCCTCCACCGTGCCACTCAGCACTCGCTGTTGCCTAGCCCAAGAACGACGCAGGCCCACACACTCACCACGCTGCATGTGGCGGCGTCACCCACCGCCGCCGCGTGCGCGAGCAGGCCGCGGCCGCGGTGCAGCAGGTTGTTGAGAAGGATGGCGCGTTGAGCGGGCGGAAAGCTGCCGCCGGCCTCATTCAGCACCGCCTATGCACGGCATGCATGCATGCATGGGGTCGTGTGGAAAGCAGGCATGCGACAGGGATGCCCGGGAAGGTGGCGCTGCAGCTGGGGCTGACACGGCGATGCCCGCCAGTGGGGAAGGTTCTGCCGCGTTACTCACTTCTCAGGTCCTTCACTCTTTACACAGGCCGCTGAGGCCGACAGCACCCCCAAAATACCGAGACTGCCCCAGCCCTGGTGTCGCTGGTCATGAACCACTCGGTGGCAATTTGCGACCGACACACTCACCTCGACGCAAGCTGCGTCCCCGCAATCCAGAGCTTCAAGCAGCCGCTTCGTGAAGAGCGGCGGCATACTCCGGGTTGCTCCGGGTCCGGCATTTGCAGGCCTGGACCCGAACCAAAGGCCGAGCAATTGTCTAAGGCTTGGCTTTAGTGGGCGGGAAAGAGGTTCCTAAGCCCAGGGATCTACGTTAAATCTGAAGGGCAAGAGGCGTCGGGGGGCTTCATTTCTGCGATGACTAGGTTTTGCGTACTGGGCGGTTCTTGTTGTGCTTGAGAGAGATAATAATTGGCAGATATATGGTAGTAACGTGGACGAATCAAGACTAGGGGGGCGCAGGTGGAAAACTATTCGGTCGCAGCGCTGCCTCATCCCGTGTCGAGGAACAGTTCTTTGCAGCCGGGCATCATGTGTCCTTTCACCAATTGACCTGTATCTGTACATAATCAGCCAGCCGCAGCTCTGTTGATGCTGGGCGCGCGGTTGGAGGCGTCCGTGCCGGTTTGGCGCAGCGCGAGTCGACCGCGTTCCTGCCTGCTCAGCCACGTTGCGGGCCACTCGATTGCCGATAACAGGAGGTGTGTAGTAGCTCACTGCTTTTGAGGGCTTATGGATAAAAGGGGCGCGCGTAGCGCGCTACGCTTGCGGGCGCAACGTTCCCGCCAACACCGACACTCGGTCCCCTTTCCTTCCCCCAACCAACTTCCCTGCTCCCCACCCGCGCAGCCAGCGAGTCCCGCCTGCGTCATTTAACAAGTCACAACGCCACGCTCGCATCTGTTCTCTTCACCACCGCCGGCGACGTCCGAACCACACACGCAGCCCCCTGCCGCTGCTTGTGCCCACCGCAACCATGGCGCCTGGCACACCAGCCGCGCCTGCAGCCGCAGGCAGCCACGAGCCCGGCCCAGCGCCCACCGCTGACCGGCTCTGGGTGAGTTACTAGATATACAGGTGCCCTCTTTAGTTCATCATTTGTACCACTTTGCTTTGTGTGCGCAACGCCCGCCGCTCCTGGTATGCTTGCTAGCCGAGAAGGTGTATTGGTGCCGCGTGTTAGTTCTCACCAGCTACCTGTTTTGCCTTTCTCTGGCGGTGCAGCTATTTGACTTTGACTACACCATAGTGGATGACAACAGCGACACCTACATCCACCGCTGCGCGCCCGGCGGCCAGCTGCCGCCGGCCGTACGGGACTCGTACGTGGCGCCCGACTGGATCGGCTACATGAACCGAGTGCTGAGCCACCTGGCGGGCGCGCGGCCGGCTGCCCGTACAGATGGCGGTACGGGAACCCCGGGCAACGGCACGGCCGGCGTCAAAGGCAGTGCTGGTGCTGGTGCTGATGGCGCTGCGGCGCCGGCTCGGGTTGGCGATGGGGAGGCAGAGGACGCAGAGACAGCGGCGGTGTCGCCCGAGGCAATCAAGGCGGAGCTCGAGGTGAGGGGCCGGTGTGTTGGTCAAGTGCAGTTTTGGTGCCGCGCCATGATGTGCAGACGGTGCCGAACGTAGCTTGGGGGTACTTTGCAAGCGCCAGCCGACACTCTTTGCTAGGGCATGTCTGTGTGCCTGTGGTTCAGGAGGGCGCCCAGTGGCCGGTGTGCTTTCAAGACAGACATGCTGTTGCTGCTGCTGCACCAATACACACACCCTCGCCCGCCCTACCTGCCGCCCTGAAGCGCATTCCCTGGACCCCTGGCATGCGACGGCTGCTGGAGGCCATCCGCGACAGCGGCAGTAGCAGTAGCAGTGCTGCAGCTACTACAGCCGGTGGCGGCGGCCGCCTTGCGGGCGTGAACCACGCCGCCATCCTGTCCGACGCCAACAGCCTGTTCATTCCCTGGATCCTGGACGGCGGCGGCGGCGACCAGCAGGGTGCCAACGAGGGTGCCGGTGATGCTTCAGATGCGATTGCTTCTGCTGAGGTGTCAGCTGGGCACGCACTGGACGCATCGGCTGCAGCAGGGCGCCCGGGCCAGGCCAAGCCGGGCCAGGCCAAGCCGGGCCAGGCCAAGGGGCGGCTGCCGCCGCTGTCGCCCATGTTTGTGGACATCCTGACCAACCCTGCCGAGGTGGAGGCGCAACACGCGGCCGCCGCCAACAGCAGAAGCACCAGCAGCAGCAGCGGTGGCGGCGGCGGCCAGGCGGCAGGAGCAGCAGCAGCAGCGTCTGATGCAGCGGGGACAGGGGCAAGCGGCGTGATCCGGGTGTACCCGCACCACGGCACGGCGCGCCAGTGCGCGGCCCCGCCGCACGCCTGCCGCCGCTGCCACGCCAACCTGTGCAAGCGGCAGGCGATGCGGCAGCTGCTGCAGCGTCGGGCGGCCGCGGGTTTCACGTACCGCCAGGTGAGCGCTGCTAACCTTCTGCCGCCGTCGCACCACAGGTTATTCCCTCCCCTGATTCATGCCAGTTTATTCCCACATTGATTACCGTCTGCGAGTCGCTAAAATGGTTGCCACGTCATTAGTCCTTATATACGGCGCCGTGTGCATGCAGGTGGTGTACGTGGGTGACGGTCGAAACGACCTGTGCCCCTGCCTGGCGCTGGGCCAGGGTGACGTGGCCATGCCGCGCGTGGGCTTCGCGCTACAGAAGCTGCTGGCAGCTGCCGCCGCCGCGACCACCCCTAGTACCTCTGCTACAGCCGCAGCAAATGCTACAGCTGGCACAAGCGCAGCAGCGCCGACGGGCGCCGCCACTGGCCCCGGCGGCGGTAATGACGACTTCATCTATGCAGCAGAAGCGGCAGCAGCGCCGGCAGCGGCGGCGGCAGTGCCGGCAGCAAGCCCCGAGCCAGAGCCGCTGCTGGCGGCGATTGTGCCGTGGCGGGATGCGTACGACATCTTGGCTTGGGTAGCGGCGGATGACAAGCGGATGGCGGGCGCCCAAGTGGCAGCCGCTGCTGGGAAGCCGGAGGCTGAGGGTCTGGCGGACCGCGCCGCCCGCATCAAGCTGTGATACGAAGAATGACTGCGATACGGGTGTGAGTGATTGTGGTGATGGGGCGTCACGGCGTGCGATGCTAGCTATCAAAGCTACCTATTTCCGTGGGAATTAAAGACTGCGATGGCGGAGCTGGTTTGCGTTGAGGAGAGTTGAGGGCGGAACGAAGGATGCAGGGCGATCGTGTACGTGTGATGTGGCGGGACCCGCTGAGGACAAGCTCGAAATTACTGAGCAAGTACGAAATAATAAGTGTGGGGCGCCTGTCTGTACATACATAAACACGTTCTTGACATCTTGTGCATATACTTGAGTGCGTGCGCTGCGGGGCTAGGGAAGAAGTGGTGTGCAACGTGCGCAGGTGAAAGGTTTCCATGGTCGCCACCGAGTCACATGCATGCCATGGGCTGGATATGATATCCCCCGGTGGCAATGCCCTGCTTGCGATGACCGCTGGTCCTTGTCCTTTGAATCTCCTCACCCACCCTCGAGCACCCTCCGCCCAGCACCTCTCAGCACACCACTCGCACACACCATGGAATGGGCACTCGCGCCACTCCTTTATTCATGCAGTCATATTTGTCATGCCTGCCTGTACATCTCTGAGCAATGCTTACAGCCTCATTCGGCGGCCGTGGATGGGGATAGGTCTACTGAACAACGGTTGCTGACTACGTAAAACGCAAGAGAGTTGCACCCATCACGCGCATCTACTTTGTCGTGCTGAGCTACAGCTTATTGCAGGCAGCCCTCTTGTATCGCGGAACTGCTGATAGACAAACAGCATGCATTCGGTGCATAATGCCGGACACTACACGCGCGTAGTATTCTACAAAAGACACACGCCACTAGACGGCAGAGCTATGAAGCCCCCCAGAACCGCAATGCTTGCGAGCGGGGCGTGTTAGCGCGTGCGCTCATGGCATGGGGCCCCGCTGCTGGCCGCGCGTGCCTTGGTGCAGGCGGCGCTGGTGCTGCTGCTCCACCTGCTGCTGGGATTGCAGACGGCGAAGTTGGTGGAGGCGGCGGGTGGTGCGCACGGGCGCTGCGGCAGGCGTGACGTCCTTGGGCGCAGCGGCCGCGGCAGCCACGGCGGCAGCAACGGGCTTGGGGACGGCAGTCGCGGCAGCGGCCAAGGGCTTGGGCGCGGCGGCGGTGGTGTTGGTCCTGGCGGGAGGTGCGGTGGGCGGCGCCTTCAGCGTGGCGGCGGGCTGGGCGGTGGGGGTGGCGGTGGCGCTGCTGGTGGTGATGCTGGTCTGGTCAGGCTGGGGCAGGTCCTGCATCGTAACCTCCAGCGGGTCCTGAGGGTAAGGGATGGTGGGGAGGCAGAAAGATGGGGGGCGCGTGAGGATAATGTCAGCTGCTTTTGGACTGTGAGAAGGGATGCCATTTGTAAGAGCAGACATGCGCGCAGGCGTCAGAACAGCAAATTCGGCCGCCTACCTGCAGCATGACGGTGTTGCGGAAGGCTGCGACGGTGGCGTTGGACAGCGCCGGGAACTGGCCATGGCCGGGGAACTGCGAGGGAAGACGGCGGAAGGCAAGAGGTGTCATGTAAAGGGAAGAGCATACGCGCGTCCACGGCCATCCGCTGCCCAGAGGCATACAAGCCCACAAACACACACCGTCCGCTCAACCGGCTCGCTCTCACCTCGCCTAGCACGCCGGCCTTGAGAATGACGCTCCGCAGCAACACCTTGCGCCCGTACAGGTCCGTGACGCGCAGGTCGAAGGGCGGCGAGGGCAGCGCCGACGCCTCCCATTCGCCACCGTACGTGTTGTCCATCACCTTCCAAACGCGCGCCGCGGCGGCCGTGCTGGACGACGGCGCAGCGGCGGCGCCAGTGGCAGCAGCGGCAGCGCCCGCGGGCGCAGCAGGAGTAGCGCTGGCGGTGGCGTTAGGACCGGCGGCCGTGGCGCCGGCTGCGGAGGCGGGCGCGGGCTGGGGCAGGGCGGTGGAGTTGCTGCCCACGGCACCGTCCAGGGAGCGCGCCAGCTCCACGCGCGAGATGCCGCCGTCGCTGGCCACGGACTTGAGGCTGAGGCGCAGCCAGCCGCCCTGGCTGACGCGGAAGCCGTCCACCACCACCGTCATGTTGTCGGCGGGCGAGCACTCCACCTGTTGTTTGTTTGATTGTAAGGGGGCGAGGGAAAGGAGGGTGCAACATCGTTGGTGATCCAAGCGTACTGGCGGCGAGCTCAAGCCCAGCTTTCATCGTCAAAGGTGTCCCATATCCGCCCATCACAACACCAACACACAACCATACCCACCTTGCCCAATCACGCCTCCTCCTCGCGTGCGGGGCACCCCTCACACCCCTCACAAGACCCATGCACCCCACCTGCCGGTACTGAATGGCCACGCTGCCGTACTTGAGCCGCGCGATCTGCTCAAAGGCGAAGGCGTGGAGGTTGAGCTCGGTGGCGTGGCACTGCGGGCACTCGTCAGTGACCATGACGGTGATGGAGGTGCCGGCGGGGCCGGCGCAGACCTGCGCGTGAGTGCCGGGTGAACACGGCGAAGGCGGAACATGAGTGGTGGGCACGCTAAGCTGGAGCATGCGCCTGACAGGGTGCGCATAAGATTCCATGCGGGCAGCGCTTCAGATTCCATGCGGGCAGCAGGCCTGCGGCTGTCGGCATCAAGCTGTCATGTGGGTCAGGCTGCAAATCCCCGTGACACCCTCGAGGCGCGCACCTTGGTGTCGTTGGCGGCGCATCGGACCTCCAAGCATGTGCCGCACGATGCCTGCGGGTGGCATGGAAAAGGCAAGTAGGTGAGGCGCGATGTGGGTCGGGTCGGAACAGCCACAAACGCGGCAAGCAGCAGCGGTAACGCGTCCGCGGCATTGCCGTCCATCTGCACGCGACACGGCCGAAAAGCGCACACACGGTAACACACCTGCGGCCGCTCGCGGACTAGGTTGTTGTGCGCTGAGATGCCGGCGACGTAGAAGAAGGGCCACATCTTGCTGTCCAGCTCTCCATAACCGCAGGCTGCACGGTTGCGGTAGCGGTGGCGGTCAGGATCAGGACGTCAGTCCAACCAGAAGCGTTCGCAGAATCTGGCGCACCCCGCAAGCAAGTGAAGTAAAAGCAGCCATGGCCAGGACTCTACGCTGTGCCGCGCCAAAGCTGTGCTGATTGCAGGCGTCGCGGGGCGCCGCGGCGCGCAGAAGCTGCGCTTGCGCTTCGCTCACCTCCGGGCGGCAGGCGCATGTTGTAGGGGTCATCCTGGCCGTCCTGCGCAGCAACAGTAACAGCAGACACAAAGGGGGCAAATGCGCGTGAGCAGCCTACAGAATGCGCTCTGCAGGGAGCAGAAGCAACACGGCGAGGAGTTCCCGCCCAAAAGCCAGCAGCCAGCCAAGCCCGAGTTCCCAGCTTTCAACCAGCCCTTCGCAGCCGCACCTGCGGGCCGCCCCAGAAGACGCTTGAGCCGTTGGACCAGTCGGACAGCGGGAGCGGGTCCACAATGAGCGCGCTGGCGGTGCTCAAGAAGAAGGCGCCGGCGAGCAATGCCACCGCGGCGAGCGGGCCTGAAGAACGCACCATCCTGCTTCCACAAAGCCGCTGCTTGTAGGTCGCAAATAGGACGCGCTTATTAACAAGGCAACTGGGCGCGTGTGCCCGAGCGAAATTCGTGAGTTCGAGGGGGCCGGGGGGTTGGGTGCCGGCGGGGGTGTCGACTAGAACCTGGCGCTCTTGCGCTCAAATAGATAAGACGTGGTCACGAGCTAAGGGCGTCTGAGTTTTGTTTGTGTCAAGTACACTAGAACGCAACGCAAGCTCTGGAATGTAGCGCTATTTGAGGGGCAGGGGGTCGGGGGGGTTGGCGCCAGCTCCAATCCGGGCCCGTCATGCCCATGGCGGTACGAATCGGGGATGACGGGGCGCGGTTTTGCAAGCCCGAGTCGCCTTCTCTCGCTCTTTACAGCAAAACTACAGCCAATGTGCAATCTGCAACGTGGGTTAGTCAATCGATAACTGGCGTGGAACCCATTCGGTCGCACGCGCAAGCCAGACCCCCTTCGCTCCGCCTCGCCGACACCGCACCCAGACTCTCCCCTCCTCACGCCTCTCCCCAACCCTGCAAAGCATCTGCTTCTCCTGCTGCAGCGCCGACCACCACCACTTCTCCCGCCCTCGCTCCTACTCCTCAGCTGTACGCCACCTTGACCAGCGCCGGCCGCACCAGCAGCTCGCCCAGGCGGTAGCCCTTTTGGAACACGCCCGTCACGGTGCCGTCGGGCACGTCGTCGCGGTCCTCCCGCATCACCGCCTCGTGCAGGTTGGGGTCGAACGCCTCGCCCTCGGCGCCCACCGGCTCCAGCCCCTGCTGCCTGCGGGGTAGGGGAGATGCATTGGGAGGGGTCGTGGGCAGTGGTTAGGCGATGTGGGTTGGCCTGCGACATGTTTACACGGCGTCTGGGAATGTGGGGACACACTGGATTTGGGTGCAGCTGGCACGGGGTGGACCAAGGAGCGTGTCGCGCACCCGACCCAGATGGCCAAAGCACCCTAATCCATCGATCTGATTGTTTAACACTGTGTGTGTGTGTGTGTGTGTGTGTGCCTGCACGGCCTGCACGCACTTCCCCACACAGCATACACTCGCCGCTCACCTACGCCACACGCACCAGCCGCACGCACCCACCTGAGGAACGCCTCCAGCTGCCCGCCCAGCGCCTGGTAGGACTCGTGCACCGCCGCCTCGCCGGGCGTCTGCGGCTTGATGCTCTGCGCGGCGCGCTCGAAGTTGTCCGCCATGCCCAGCAGCGGCTTCAGCAGGTCGGCCTTGGCGCGCGCCGTGGCCTGCTCCCGCTCCAGCTGCGCGCGCCGCCTGTTACGTGGTTGGGTGCGTGCGCGCATATGGGGGGGTGGAGACAGGTGGGCGCGGTAGCTTGAGGCGTGAGAGTGCGTTATATGTACTATACTTCGGAAGCTAAGCAGCCGTGCGCCATGAAGCTTCTGCCAGCCGGCTCTCCACCTAGGAACCTCCTTGGCAAATCCATCCCCAGCGGCTGCCACCCAAGTCCAAACCACCCCAGCCCACCAAGTCCCCGACAGAACACCCACTTGGCGTTGTCAAAGTCCGCCTGCAGACGCTGCAGCTGGTCCCGCGCTGCCAGCACCTTGGCAGCCAGCGCCGCATCCCGGTCCGACACGCCTCCACTTGCACCGCCGCTCCCGCCGCTGCCTCCATTGCCGCCGCCGCGGCCGCCCAGCCAGCTAGGCAGGCTGAAGCCGCCAAAGCCGCCGCTGCTCGTGGGGGCCGGCTCCTCGCCGCGCGCCGCCCGCTCCTGCCGATCCCGTAGCTGCTGCTCGAACGCCGCGACCGCCTCGTAGCGCTCCAGCAACAGGGAGCGCAGCGCGCGCGCCTGCGCCAGCTCCTGCGGCGACGGCGGCGGCTTGGCCTTTGGCTGCTGCTGCTGCTGTTGCTGCTGGCCCTCCGGCTGCTGCTTGGGCTGCGGCTCCGGCTGCTTGGCGCTCTGAACCTTGATGCGGATGCCATCCGGCCCAGAGCCCGATGCGGGCTTGGGCTCAGCAGGTGAGGGCTGCTGCTGCTGCTGCTGCTGCTGCTGCTGTTGCCGCGGCTGCTCCTGTGCCGGAACTTTGTGCGCCGCGTCCGCCACCGCCTCCGCCACCGCCTCGTCCAGCACCAGGTTCGACCCCTCCAGGTCCGCACTGGCACGCGCCGCCTGCTCGGCCTCCGAGTCCGCCTCCTCCGTCTCCGCCTCTGCCTCCTCGTCCTCCTCCTCGCCCTCGTCCACGCCTCCGTACGGCAGCGGCGTGTAGAAGCCATCCACCGCGTAGCTGCCCGGAAGCTGCCCGCCAGCGCCGGCGGCGGTGCCTGCGGGCGTCGCGGCGGCGGCTGTGGCGGCACTGGAAGCAGCTGCCGCCGCCGCCGCCGCCTCCCCGGCCGTGCCACAGCCGGAGTTGGAGCTGGGGCTGGCGGCAGTGGCGGCTGGGGCCGCATGTGGCGACAGAGCAGCCTGCTGCTGCTGCTGCGCACCTAGCTGCCCGTCCACGTCTAGCTCGATGGACTGCAGCGGCGGCGAGCTGGGGGCCGACGCGTTCGCGGCGTGCACTTTGCCCTTGGCGCCCGCGTCCTGTTGCTGCCGAGCGGGCGGCGGGCGCTGGGGCTGCGAGGCAGCGGCATCCCGGCCGCTGGTGCTGATGCCAGCGCTAGGGTGCTGAGACTGTTTTGCGGCGTCTGCGCCCGTCTGCGCGGCCGCAACCTCGTCCTCCCCGCTCTGCTCGTCCAGCTCGCCCTGCTGCTCCTGCTCTGCCAGCATCTCGTCCACGGACGCCAGCGCGTTGGCCCTCTGCAGGTGCACGTGCATAGTGAGCGCGGTGGAATAAGAGACGCAACCGAATACACTTCGTTGCATTTCACAGGCAACATGAACCTTCTGCAAGCCAATGTTACCGAATCCTTCACGGCGTACCTGCACCGCCTGCTCCCGCTTCTCCGCCTGCTCTTGCTCCCGCTCCTGCGGCTCCTGCATCAGCTGCTGCTGCTGCTGGCGCACCGCCGCCGCCGACTCGCGCCAGGCGTTGAGCAGCGGGCGGTCCAGGGCCGCCACCGCGCGCACCGCCTCCGACACCACCGCTTGGCTCAGCTCGCCCTCGCGCGCCTGGATCCACGTACACGCACGACGTACACGTTACAAATTTGCATTCCATGAGCAGGCGGCGGCGCTCTCTCTTACATCCGCGACCCGAGCCCCTATCCCCGCCCCTTTTCTCCGTGTGTCAGCAAGGTCACTTCGGGAACTGGCGCAACGCGCTGCCCGCTTCCAACCCGACCCCACGATCCCAAACCCCCACCCGCCCACCTGCAGCACGTCCAGGTAGGCGCTCAGCCAGGCGCGGCCCGGGTGCGCCCCCAGCCGCGCCAGCCATACCTGATGGTGGGCAAACACAGCAGCCGCATCGGGGGTTTATGTAGGGCACGCTATGCTCATCGGCTAAACGATGTGTGTGACTCTGCAATCGCCTGATAAGCATGCGCCATGTGCCCAATAGAAGCCAAAGAGTCCTCCAATGCATCGGCGCAACACGCGCCACCACCCACCACCATCACGAACCCACGGCCAAACACAACAGCACACCGGGACCCACCCACACCGGCATCCGCAAGTACAAACACGCACGCACGCACGCACGCACCGGCAGGCCCGCCAGGTCGTTGGGCGCAAAGGCGGGCAGCTGCTCCTGACAGCGGGCCAGCACCGCCTCCATCCAGGGTCTGGGAGGGGGTGCCATGCATGTTTAATGGGGGGGGGGCCAGGCAGGCAGGCGGACAGGTGCGAGTGTGTGATCCATGTGCAGAGTGACGTGGAGCGATGGGAAGATGTCAGCACGGCAGGCGTGCACACAGGCATGTGTGATCTCCATGGCAGCAAGCGGGCCTCGGCCACCCGTCCGCGCGGCCTCGACCCTGCCGCACAACACACCGGCCCACACACCCCCACGCCGCGGCGCCACACACTCACGGCGTGGGCCGCACACCGCAGTCCGCCAGCGCCGCCAGCGCCGCCGCCAGGCTGTCCGGCGCCGCCTCCGGCAGCACCTGCCGCAGCCGCTGCAGCAGCGCCACCAGCAGCCGCTCGTCCAGGTAGCGCAGCGCCACCACCGACACCAGCAGGCTGCGTGCCCATTGAAGGAAGTGGACGTGCGTCGGGCCAAGGTCAGCTTCAGGAGGCCTGGCTAGCCCTCAAGCCCTCCCTAGTCATAGCAAGGCCATCTCGCCCAGCACGTGCCTAGCTGTGTGATCCCTCCCCCATCACCCCCTCGCGACATGATGATGATGCGTGAACAGACAAAGGCCCGCACACCCCGACACACGCACGCTACACGTGCCAGCAGCACGCGCAGGCACATGCACGCCGGTTCCCCTTTGTCAGCACCAACACATCCGCCACATCCGCCATCCGCACCCCCACGTGTGCGCGCACCTGGCGGCCTGCTCCGCGCTGGCGCCCGCCAGCCGCCCCGCGCCCGGCTCCAGCGCCAGCTCCGCGAGGCCCTCCAGCAGGTCGCCCAGCTCGCCGCGGCCGCGCAGCCCCAGCGCGGCGGCGGCGCGGCGGCCGCCGGCGCCCGCCAGCAGCTCCGCCAGCCGCGCCGCCGCCGCCGCCACGCAGGCGAAGTCGGCGGCCTCGGCGTAGGTGAACAGCAGGGCCTGCAGTGGGCCACGGCACACGTGTGTGTGAGAGGGCGTGCGTGTGTGCTTAAGCGCGTGCGATGGCATAGCGACCATAAACGAATGGAAGGAATACAGAATATGACGAGTGGTCGCTGTTCTTCATTATGACCTACATTCGGCTTTGCAAGAGCGGCCACAGTGTCAAACCCTGTCATAAAATATCCGCCCCATGCGCCACGCACCCGAATCTGCTGCCAGTCGCCCGCCGTCCGCAGCCGCTTCGCCAGCTGCGCCCGCAGCGACTGCTGCTGCTGCTGCTGCTGCTGCTGCTGCTGCTGGGCCGCCGCCGCCGCTGCCTCGGCCTCCTGCTCCCGCCGCGCCGCCTCGGCTGCCGCGGCCGCGACCGCCGCCTGCCGCTGCCGCTGCGCAGCCTCGGCCTCGGCGCGTGCGCGGGCGGCCGCCGCTGCCTCCTCCTGCTGCTGCCTCTGCTGCCGTTGCTGCAGGCGCAGTGCGCGCTCGCGCGCCGCCCGCTGCTGTACCTCTTCCACGTGCCGCTGGAAGCGCTGCCGCAGCGCCGCCGCCTCGCCGCGGCGGCCCATGCGCTCCAGGGCGCGGATGGCGTTGGCCACCGCCTGCGCGTCGCGTGCCAGGCTGAAGCTCAGCTGGTCCTCCTCCTCGTCCTCCTCCTCCGCGTCCACCTGGTCCTCGTCTGCAGCTGCCTGCTCGGCTTCCGCCAGCTGCTGTTGCTGCAACAGCGCCTGCTGGCGCCGCCGCTGCTCCTCAGCCGCCGCCGCAGCAGCGGCAGCCTGCTGCTGTTGCTGCTGTCGCTGCAGCAGCTGTTGCTGTTGCCGCAGCTGCGCGGCGCGGGCGGCGTCCGGCTGTAGTTGCAACCGCTGCGGCTGTAGCTGCTCCAGCAGGCGCTGCAGCGTGGCGTCGTCGGGGTTGTAGCCCATGCGTGATAGCGACTGCAGCAACCGGGCTGACGCCTCAGGCGACATGCGCACGCCGCCGCTCACGCGCGGGCCCGCCTGCTCCTCCTGCTCCTCCGCCACCTGTTGCTGCTGTTGCGGCGGAGGCGAAGGCGACGGAGGCGGTGTGGCTGGCTTGGGCATGCCCATCCCGCGCGGCTGCAGCATGGGCTGCGACCGGCTCGCCTGCTGCTGCCGCTGCTGCTGCTGCTGCTGCTGCTGCTGCTGCTGTGCCTGGAGAAGTGCCTGCTGCTGCGCCGCCGCCTGGGCCGCCGCCTGCTGCCTGGCCTGCTGCTGCAGGTGATGGCGGCGCAGCAGCTCCGCCATCTCGGCGTCGCTGGGCCGGTGGCGCATGGCGGCGAACGCGTCAAGCAGCTCTGCCAAGCTGGGAGTTTGTGTGGCCGCCACCAGGGAAGCATGCACGAGAGAGCAAACGAATAAGAGCGGGGGAGGGGGGAAGCGTTCAGCTCGTAAGCAGCGCTTGTAATTGATCAAGCACGATGGAAGCACCAGATTGAGACTACGCAGGTGGGAGGAGCAGGCAGGCCAAGGCGCAGCGCCGTGCCCACCTGTTGGAGTCCACGTCCGGCTCAGGCTCCCGCTCCCGCGACTGGGCTGGCGGCTGCGGCGCTGCCTGCCGCGGCTGCGGTGGCCACGATGCCGCCGCCTGCTGACGCTGCTGTTGTTGTTGCTGCTGTTGCTGCTGCTGCTGCTGCTGCTCGCTCATGAGCTGGCGCACCATGGCGTTGCACAGCTCCGGGTCACGCACGCCCGCTGCCGCCAGGGCCGAGGCCAGTCGCGCCACCTCGTCCGTGGTGCCGTAGCGCGGCAGGTGGCGCCTGCGGTGGGTGGTTGGGTGGGTGGATGGGTGGACACGGGTGAGACAGGGCGACTGCAGCAGCCGGAGACCAGCAACAGACCGCATTGCGTAGCTCACCGACCGACTGAGGCCTGACAAGCGGTAACACAAACTGTGGTCTCCGTTTCCTTCTCTCCAGGGCACCTCCCGTGCGGCTCAAACAAAGCCAGGCTCCCAACACCTCGCACCTGGCGCTTTCCAGCATAGCCTGCCGCGCCGCCTCCCGCCGCGCCTCCTCCTCCGCCACCGCCTGCCGCCGAGCCACCTCCGCCGCCGCCTTTGCCGCCATGTTCTGCTGCAGCAGCTGCTGCTGCACCTGCGCCCGCCTCCGCGCCTCCGCCTCCGCCTGCGCCTGCTGCGCCTGCGCCAGCTGCCGCAGCGACATAGGCGGGCCCGCGCCCCGGCCCCGGCGCTGCTCCATGACACGCGGGGCGTCCGAGATGAGATCCAGGAACCGCTCTGGATCCTCACCACCCCTTCGCGTGTGAATATGCATTGGTGGCACGTGTGAATTGTGATCAGTCCCATGCCAAAATGGCCGCCTGACGTCGCTAGCACTCTGATTCCGGGGAAACGGTTTAGTGAGCACCGTCACCGTCACCGGCAGCCAGTTAACAATTTCCGCCCGTCATAAGGTCGCTGAAGCGCACCTACCCCACGCTTCTACCCGCCCTGGCCTAGCCTGCCCTGCTACCCTGCCGTGCCGTGCCCTGCCCGGTCCTGCCCTGCCCTGCTCTCTGCTCCCTGCCCTGCCAATTGCCCACCCCACCGCCTCACCCGCCGTTGAGCAGTTCCATCAGCTGCTGCAGGTCACGCGGGCGCTGCCCGCCGCCACCACGGCCCCCCGCTCCAGACCCGTAGCCGTCCTGCCCGTTTGGAAACCAGGAGCGCAGCTGCCGGTCACATTACTGCCAGCATGGTTACACGCTGCACGCCATAGCAGGCGGTCTACCCCCCTGGTTTAGTTTGGGCTGGTAACCACAACCCCCTCCCCCCCCGCCTTACCCCGAACGAACCGCGTGCCACCACACGCAGCGACGCCGAGTGGGTGGACCGCTGCGGCGCCGCGCGGCGCCGGCCCCCGGTGAGGACTGCGGCGGTGCTGAAGCGGCCATCACGGCAGCGCAGCGCGCCGCAGATGGGTGCACGATAGGGTGTGGGCGCAACACGAGATGCTGCGGCTGGGTGCCCTCGACAGCCCACGAGGGATGAAGCCTGCATGTGGCCACGGGGAAGGTGGGATGAGGCGAATTGGGGTAAGCGTGCGGCAGCGTCGGCGCCAGCCGGCGATCCCGTCAACACTAGCGCAACCCAAATCGTAGCTGCGCTGCGCTGCAGCTGCATGCGTCATTACTCGCGGTGGCAACCATGCCCGGCCGGGCGGCAAAGCGGGAGGTCCATGCGGAGTACCGGCCCGGAAATTGTTAAGCAAAGGGGCCAGGATCTAGGAGTTGCTTTGTGCAGCAGCAACCCAAAGCTCACCCTCATGCCAAGCGTATGCGTTTAGGTGCCAGCGCGTGGTCGCGACTATATTCGCGTTGTAAGTATCGCAGTTGGAGGACCGCAAATGTAGTCACACGCTGCAATGATTTGGATATGCAATGTTATTGATGTGGTATCTGTTTGTTGTTTGAGCAGGGCGCTCGCGGCTCGGCGACTAATGCACGTTGGGCCCACCGAAATGCGCACACGACCAGAGCCTCAGCTGGATGTCGTCACTAGTATATATGTATTATTGCTTTAAGATTCACAGCATTTTGCTGGGATTCGTGGGCGTCAAGGGCCTACGCGGCGGGGCCCAAGGGTCGCGACTTACAACGAAGGGGCTGACTTGCGCAATGGTAAGCAGCGAGCAGTTACAGCATGACATTTTGGTATTCTTGCAATGGTTCAGCCGGTTCGCGTCGACCAACGCTTCAGTGTGTTTCCAGAGCGTTCCCGCTTCGGGCGGTGGTCTGCCGAGAGTGCGCACAAACGAAGGCCTGCATATGCTACAATCCAGACCGTCATGAGCAATCGCACACGTGTAGTCAATAATACGGGCCCAGTATAGCCGCGACTATGTTCCGAAGAAGGAAAGTCCAATGCACAAGCATGTGCATAACAAGTCCATGACTACTTACCATTTTGCGATTATACGATAGGGGCGCTCGTGGGATGGCGCAAACACAGAAAATCGGGATCCAAGCGCACCGACCTCGCTAGCTCATTCGCTGTGAGGAGGAGCAGGCTCTCTATTCTAGAAATAGCTGAGAAGAGAAACGTAAATCTCGCCCAGAAGAGGCTCACTTGCTGCTGCATCCTCTGGTCCACCTGTCGCGGTCGCTTGCGACTGGAGGAAGTCGGAGCGAAGAACACCCAACAAGCCAGGGCACTGCCCTCGCTTCTTCAAAAGATGCCAACTTAGCCTATAATCTCACACACAGCTCTCACCTGTTGAGGCGGACGCCGAAGGAGCCCCGGCTTAACAACCATGGGAGGCAACGACGACCGGGGCCTGGACGGCCCCGACGAGTCGGCAACCAGCTTTGGTAGCCTGCCGCCACCAAAGCCAGTCAAATACGCGTGGGCGCCGGCGAACGACCGCGTGAACCATGAGAACTTTCACCGCATGCTGGAGGAGTACCGGGCCTGCAAGAAACGGGAGCGGGACCTGGAGCTCAAAATTAAGCAGTGAGCTCGATAGGCCAGCGTCTGGGGTCCTTCTCAGAGAGATGTGAAGGGCCCCAGGGGCCCGGGAACAAGCGGGCGGGGAACGAGGGGTGTGCACGCCAGGAGAGAAGGGAATGGTGCAGGCCAGGCCGGTTAGGAGAGTGGGCAGTCACCATAATAGTCTTAGCGCCTATCTCACTCTGCCTATCCAACCTCGCACCTATCAGGCTGGGCGCGCAGCTGGCCCGCACTGAGGAGGCTGCGAAGCGCGCACTGGTTCAGACAGACGCCACTGCCAAGGGTGGCGCGGCGCAGAAGCTGCTGGATGCAGAGCGTGCCATCGCCAAGCTGCGGGCGGAGAATGCGGAGCTAGCGAGCAAGCTGGCCAGGTGGGTAGCTTGGGGTGCGGGGCGTATAGGATGACTTGATGGCCTGCGCATGAGCGCTGGGGAGTACGGGGTAATCGGTGGGTCGGACGGATGGCGGATCGTTGGCAGTGGTGGGGGGCTTGGGGAATTGTCAACTCCCCTATGTTTTTCGAAAGCTTTGACGCACGCATCGCAAACATCACTACAGGGAGAAAAAGCGCTCCAGTGATCTGAAAGCGATGGCCGACACCTACAAGCACCGCCTGGACGGGTTCCTTCGCGACCAGCGCAACCTGGTGCAGAAGGCGAGTGCCCCAACGCAGGGTACCCAGTGGCGTTTGTGCTGTCTTGCGCGACTGTTAGCATGGGATGCTGCTGTGATTGATGTCGGTTGGGGCCCAAACAGGGCCCAAACATGCTTGTTGGAGGTCTAGCAAGGAAAGTGACTAGCCAAGCCAAATACCAGCCCCATCCGTGCCTGTCTCTCTCTCACGCGAGCACTTGTAATGCACGGGCGGCTATCTTTGATAATACCATTGCAACCACCATGACACATTAGGTGGGGCAGCTGGAGCGCACAGCGGCTGCATCGCGGCGCAAGCCTGAGGATGAGTTCTGGGGTGAGGAGGCGGGCCGGCGATTCGTGGCGCAGCAGGAGGAGCTGGTGGCCCTCAAAGAGGAGAACACCGCGCTCAAGGAGCTGATGGAAAGTGGTGCGTGTGGGCCGCTATAAGGGCTGGGGAGAGGGGTCCATGGGAATTGGCTCGCATGACGGATGGCGGCTTCATGATAAAGGCAGCTGCCCGCCTTGCCAAGCGCGCAAGGAAGGCGTGGGATGAGATGGGGTGGTGCACACGACGGGGTGGTGCGGTGCTGGCGGAACCGTGTTGCGTGCTAGCATATGGGCTAGTTTTAACGGGAACCTGCCTTGGCGCCCACTTCGCATGGTTGCCGTGTGTCCCTGTCTGGCCCTTGTCTGGTTGATTGTGCATTCGTCGCACCGCGCCGTACGCTGCCGCGCGCAGATGGCCCGCTGGCGCAATGCAAGGCGTACGAGGGCCAGATCAACGAGCTGCAGAACCTTGTCAAATTCTATGAGCGCAAGATTACGGCCATGGCTGAGGCGGGCATGGGCGGGCTGGAGGTGAGGGAGAGGAGGGGTTGGGCTCAAGCAAGGGAGTGGGGAACACGCCGGGGTGGCCGCGGGTTTGCAAGGGGGCACGACGCGGCTTTGCTGTCCTTGTTGACGGCGCAGCTGGAAGGGCGACGAATAGATGACGCCTGTTTGATGATGCTGTTTCTCACTGCCAACCCGCCATGCCCGTTCTCGTGCCTGCATTGGCTCCGCACCCCTGCATCGTGCCCGCTTGTTATGCCGCCCCCCTGCACTGCTGCCCCAGGCTCTGGGCGGCCCAGGTAACCAGCCCGGCCCCGATGACTGGGTGCTGGAGGAGTTCTGGCATAACGACGAGATGTACCTGCTGGACCGCAAGACCGGCAAGATGTTCACGGTGCCGGGCGACAACAATTTCCCCCGCCCCCTGGGTGAGGAGGGGGAGCAGGAGGGAAGAGGGGCTGGAGGGCGTGGCAGCGCTAGCGGGACGTAGTGCCTGGAGGGCTACAGAGAGCCCATTCGTGTTGGGAATCATCGCTTGAGTCGCTCGGGTCCCATCGCACGATCATGCCCACCCGCTGTACCTTTGCCTGCTCTCCTGCGCCCTGTTGCTTGCGGCCCCCGCCCTCACAGGCATCCGTACCAACAAGGAGGTCAAGATGGGCATCCACAACTCCATGGAGCGCTTCCTGGCCACCCTGGACTCCTTCCTGGCCAGCAACGGCGCCAGGCTGCAGGTGCGGGACGGAGGTGGAGCAGCAGCCGCTGGGGGCGGTGTGCAGTTCCTGCAGCTGCGCTCGCCCCTGTGTGCTTTCACGCCCACACCACTGCAACGGCTCCTCCGCCTGCCCCGCCCGGCCACACACACACACACACACACACACACACACACACACACACACACACACACACACACACACACACACACACACACACGCGCACGCACCTGCAGGAGGTGTTTGCCCAGTTCGATGTAGACAACAGCGGCCAGCTGGACCGCCGCGAGCTCGCGCGCCTGCTGCAGACGCTCATGCCCGACCTCAACCAGACGTGAGCGAGGGGCTGGGAGGAGGTGGGGCTTGAGTGCGGCCAGGGTCCGGAATGCAGGAACAAAGGGGCGACGGTGTTGCGGTTTCCTGCTACCGCAACGGTCCTACTGGCCAACGGAGTTCTGCCACAATACTCTGTTCGGTATGCACCCGCATTCTACCCCACGCAGCCAGATTGAGGAGCTGCGCATGATGCTCGACGTGGATGGCGACGGCCTCATCAGCCTGCCCGAAATGCTGGAGAGCATCAAGGAGGCCTTCGCGGCACGTGAGTAGCACTCCTAGCGTGTAGCTAGCCATGTCTCCCAATGTAAGTGCTTGGCTGGGCGCGTTCGTGCGGCCCGGAGGATCGCTTCCAGTTAAGCGGGTGCTGTGTGGCCTGCCTGCTGACACTGCCTCCCCGCTCGACGCATGCTTGCGGACCTGCCTGAACAGGCACTGCCGCCAAGGTGGGCAAGAACATCGAGGTCAACGACGCGCTGGACCGCATCCGCGAGGTCTTGCGGGAAAACAAGCAGGTGCGTGCTTGTTCTCCGGGGAGCCCTCCGTGCCGCACTGCATGTTAGCTAGGCGGCGTTGCTAGCATTTCCGCAACGCAGGAGTGACACCCAATCTCGCGTGCGTGCACTCCCGCTCACCCCTCCTCGCTCTTATGCATTGGGTTTGGTTTAGGTTGGGCTGGTAATCACACCCCCCCCCCGCCCCCCCCCCCGGGGTTTCTGGAATGAACTAACCCCCCCCACACACACACACACACGCTCTCGCGAGCTGCGCAGGAGGTCAGGGCCTCGTTCGACGAGCTGGACAGCGATAAGGACGGCTGCCTGAGCCACCTAGAGGTGGTGCGCCTTGTGCGCCGCTTCCTAAAGGGTAAGCGCCCTGTAGCCTGCACACCACACGATCCCTCTCCGCGCGCCGCTTCATTCCTCCATGCCTTCCTAACGCCCGCCTTGCTCCTTGGGCCCCTCTTCATCGCACCAGACATGTACCAGAAGGAGGTGCGCTACCTGCTGGCCAAGCTGCAGCAGTGGGACGTGCAGGGAGAGAGCAAGGTGTCTTTCGACGAGCTCTACCAGGTGCGTTGGTAGTGGCAGTGGCCGCAGTCGGAAGGGAGGTGGGAATGGGAGTGGGAATAGGGCGCTGACACCGCGCGTAGTTGGGTGGCTTGGCTCTCTCTCCGCTGGTATGTTTAAGGGATGTACCACATCCGTGCTTAATCTACTGGTTCCGGGCTGTTTCTACCGCCGCCTCCGCAACCTGCAGTGCCTGGAGCTGGTGCGGGTGTTCCGCGTGGGGCCGGGTCTTGGTGGCGCCATGCGCACTGGCTCGCCCATGCGCTCGCCCACACGGTAAGGAGGCGCCGGTGTGCAGGAGAGCGGCGCGCTGCTGGGGTAGCGTATGGCAGCTTGCATGATGATGCCCATCCTCTCTTCCCCACCTCCCCTCTCACCCCTGCCTCACCAAACCTGTCCCTACCCCGCCTCGCACCCAACGCCGCGCCTCAGCTCCGCCTCGCCCAGCAAGATGCCCACCGCCGGCCCCAACATCCGCGCCTCCGGCCCCGGTCGCGCCTCGTTGGTGCGCTCCACGGTGGGCGGCGGCGGCATGAAGGAGGCGTTCATGCGCGAGCGCGTGGGCCAGCTGGAGGCCGAGCTGCGGGACGCGCAGCGGCGCAACAGCGAGCTGGAGGACGACGCCAAGAAGGTGGGCTGGGGTAGGATGGGCGGGCATGAGGTGAGGGGGTTGCAGGCCGGCATCGGTCCAGGCAAGTCGACCCAGACGCAAGGTCAGGGGCGCGTGAGGCGGCGGGTGAGGTTCCTACGTGCCGTGTCCTGCATCTCAAGTTCAGCGTGCTGATGAGACCGGCCCTACCCCCTGCCAGCCTACTCAATCTGTGTGTTTACTGAGCCTACCTACTCGTCCTGCAGGTGGAGCTGCTGCAGCGCGATGCGGCGCTGTACAAGGCGCGAATCGAGGAGCTGGAGCGCGACTTCATGAAGATCGACGTGCTGGGCAACCTGGAGGCGGCGGGCGGCGACGAGCAGCTGCAGAAGGCGTGGGAGATCGCGTCCACCTTCAAGAAGCGGTGCGTGTGTGGCCCTGCGTGGCGGCCAGCTTGCGGCCTGGACAACGCCCTGTTGACTGACCCTTGTTTGTCTGCGCACCTTGGCCTGGTCGTAAGTGCCTAACCCCGCGCACCTGCCCAACCGCTGCTCACACCGCCTACCCACCTGCGCTCCTTTCCCGCACCTGCCCTCAGGTTCATGGAGCACAAGGGCGAGCTCGACAACATCCGCATCCTGTACGCGCGCATGCAGGCGCAGCTGGACGAGACACACAAGCTGCTGCACGAGGAACACCGCAAGCGCTTCAAGTGAGAGGGGGTGCAGGGCGCGCGCGCAGGACGGCGAGCGGGTGTGGGGCACGTGCTTGCGTGGGCAGGGGGTCGTGCTCTATGGGCTGATGCTGCTGGTGCCACAACACGGCCAGGGCTGCGGCATGGTGGAGGTGTTCCGGTTAACACAAAACATATGCAAACGGTACCCTCTTGCTCCCGCCCCTCCACCAGCTTCCCTCCCCCCTGTGTACCTTGCTACGCCTTCTCTTCTTAACTCATAATGCGTGCAACGCCCTTTCTCCCCCCGACAGGCTGGAGGACGAGATCACGCGGCTCAACGTGGAGCTGATGCGCGTGCAGGACCTCGAGTCGCGCCTCACGCACGAGAAGTGAGCCGGGAGGCCGGGGTCAGGCCGGGCTGCGGAACGCCTGCAGCTGCCTCGGCTTCCGCCGTTGCCACGCATATGCCTGGCCGCCGCGGCACCACCTGTGCCTGTGCAGTACACAATAATGACTCCTGCCTCCCGCCCGCCCCGCGCGCATGCGCATACACGCGCAGGGGCGAGCGCGTCAAGCTGGAGCGCGAGTACCTGACGCTGCAGCAGAAGGCGCTCAACGCGCCCGGCGAGGCGCTGGCGGAGGTCCGCGCGCTGCGCGAGGAGCTGTTCGCGGTGAAGCGCGAGAAAGCCACGGCGCAGCAGAAGGAGGCCGAGGTGAGAAGAGGGCGGCTTGGGTTGTCTGGTGGGACAGGCGGTAGATGCATTACTCGCCCTGATATCGACTGCCACCAGCACTTCACCTGCCTGCCCTTTGGCGCCTACCGTGCCTACCTTCCTCACTGCACCCCCCTCCACACAACCCCTACCTCCTACCCACCAGGTCCGCATGGAGCTGCAGCACGTGCGCACCCTGCTGGATGGCATGGACCAGGTGCGTACGGGGGACGTTGCGGCTCGCAGGCGGGGGCGCGGGCGGTCAGTAAGGGGCATCGGGCATTCATGTCCCGGCGCCGCTCTCCCGATTGCCCTTCACCTGGGCTTGCCACCCTATCACAACCCCACCCCCTACCGCACCCCACCACTCGCAGACCTCCTACAAGGCCATGCAGGACGACAGCGACGCGCTGAAGAAAAAGGTGGCCAGCCTGTCGCTGGAGCTGCAGGCAGCGCGCGACAAACTGGCGGTCTACATGCGCACCGAGCTGCCGGGCGGCGCCGCCAACACGGACCTGCTCTTCGCGGATGACGGTGCGCCTGGGTTGGGGGGCATCGTTGCGGGCCACCGTGTCTCTGGTGCCGGGGCGTGCAGCGCAAAGTGGACATATCTGCGATGAAGTTTCCCGGACTAACAAAACGGCTGCGCTACGACCCTTTTTCATGCCGACAACCTGCTCACCAACCGCCCTTGTCTTGATCCTGTCCCTTCCCTCCATGCGCCCCGCCCCCCCCCGCCGCCCCCATAGACCTGCTATTTGGCTCGGACCGCAAGCCCGACTCAGACAAGACGCCGGAGGAGCTGCGGCGCGAGCTCATCCAGCTGCGCGACGTGTGGCGGCTGGACCAGGGCGAGATCAAGAAGCTGCACAAGGTGGGCCAGCGATGGGCCTGGACTGCGTCTTGTTTTCTTTGGGGGGGGACTGTGGGGCGTTTGGAGTGGGGGCGACACGGAAGCACTCCACGGCAAGGCGTGTTCGCGCCCCCAGTATCAGAGATGCCTGGCCTCTGTCTCATGCCCCAAGCCCTGGCCACCGGACTCCAACCAACGGACGACTGCCGCTGCCACTGCTGCAGGTGCTGGAGACCGAGTCCGCCATCACCATGGAGGCCAAGGCGGCAGTGGAGGAGGCGCACCGCGAGATGGAGCGGGTCAAGCGCGAGCTGCAGGCCGACCTTCGCAAGCTAGAGGTGGGGCGGGGGCAGGGGATAGGTAGGGCAGCCCGCGTCCTATGCTGTTCCCTCCCACCGCTGCCACCCGCCCGTTTCTCCGCTCCCTTATTCCAACCCACCGCGCGCCCATGCTCACCTTCGTCCACAAACAGCGCGAGATCGAGCGGCGCGACGAGAAGATTCGCAAGCTGGAGCTGCAGCTGCGTGGCGCCTACAGCGGCATCAACCGCGCGCTGCGCTCCAGCAAGCGCGGCGGCCTGCGCGACTCGATCCGCTCCGATGCGGACGACCTCAGCGAGCTGGGCGAGGACCAGAACATCTTCGAGCTGCACGTCACCGAGGCCCAGATCTACGTAAGCTGCGCGGCTGGGCTTGGCCTGGTGAAGGAGCAAAGGAGATGTGGGAGAGGGGGTCCGCCGTGCAATTGTCGTCGCCTGGCACTATACTTGCAATGAGTCTTCAGCATGTGCCCTGACCACCTGGCACTAAAAGCCTCATCCGTCCTCCCGGATGCTCTTGCTTTGTCCCCGCAGGAGGAGGCCCTGGGCAAGGACCCAGCCGTGTTCTTCACCTTTGACTTCTTCATGCACGAGTCCCAGGTGCGTGGATGGGTCCCACGTGGCTGATGGCTTGGGGCCTGTCACCAGCTCTCGCTCAATACCATTGCTCCTGCCGACCACAGCTTGACTAGCTGCTCTTCTCCCCAGCCCTACCTTTCTCCGCCCACCTCCCATTCTTCCCACCCTCTCACGCCCAGTCACGCCCAGCGCCTAAACGTAAACCCCAACCAATCCCAACCCCGCCCATCCCACCGTACGATATGCAGGCCACGCCCATCGTGTCCTCCAACGCGCCCTCCTTCAACACCGTCATCCAGTACGTGGTGGACTCCGACCCCTTCCTGCTCGACTACCTGGACACGCACGTGCTGGAGCTGGAGCTGTGCCGGGCGCGCGGCTACGACTACGACGTGCTGGGCGTGGCGCGCTTCAGCCTCAAGCAGGTGCGTGTAGGAGATGGGCTTGGGGTTGAGGTTGTGGTGGAGAGGAGGAGGTCCTCCTACCTATTTTGGTGATGATTCCGGAGTTGTGCGGTGTCCATGTGAACTTCGGTGCCCGCGCGCACATTTCTTTCCCTTCGCACGGCCCGCTCCACCCCCGGGGTTTCAATGGTTGAAATTGAGATTGGATTGAACTACCCACACCCTTCACTCACCAGGTTCTGGAGGACCTGGAGATCGGCGCCGCGCTGGGCTACAACCGCGCCTACCACTACGCCGACGTGTTCGGCGCGGACGGCAAGCGCCTGGGCCGCCTGCGCTACGGCTACTGCTTCCGCCGGCCGCTGGACGCGCTGCTCAAGGAGTGGCGTGTTGCCAGCCGCCATAAGCGCCGCTCCTCGGAGCCGGACGAGCGTGACCCCGCCACCGCGGCGGTGCAGCAGGTGCGGTGCAGGAGTGCGGCCGCAGGGAGGCAGGATGAGATGGGGTTAAGGGCAGGAAGGGATGCAGCACTCTGTGAGGCGCGTGTGTGCCCATGGCTGCTCGCCGCTGCCCCATATTGCAGCAGGTAATTATGTGCATGCCTCTGCCCCCTACCGCCATCACATCACACCCACCAATGGTCGCTTTGGTTTCTGGGATAAACTACCCACCCCCACAGGCGCTCACGCAGCCGGGCAACAGCCAGGCCGTCAAGGTGATCATCGAGCGCTGCGACGGCCTGGTGCCGGCGGGCGGCACGGCGCTCACCATGCGCCCCTACGTCTACTACAGGTGCGTATCATCACGTTTTGCATGCGGCGGGCCGTGTGCCTCCCGACCTGTGGCGTGTCACACGGCATGTAGGACACGGCCGCGCTGCCCCCTGCCCCTACGGTCTTTTTCCCATCGTTCCTCCGCGTATTTGCGCCGTAAACCCTCCTCCTACTGCATCATCGTCACCGGGATCCCACCAAGCCACCCACCCGCCCGCCCTCGCGCTCGCAGGTTCCCGGGCCACCGCGACTACCGCGACACGCAGACGCTGGCGGGCGCGCACCCGGTGTTCAACGACGAGGCGGTGTGGCCCATCGCGCGCACGCCGGCGCTGGAGGCGGACCTGCGCACGCGCCACCTGCAGCTGGTGGTGTTCGACGACAGCCAGGTGCGGATTCAGGGCGGGAGGCGGTGGGGCAGATGTGCATGTGGCTGGAGTGGTCGTTATGGGCGGTGGCAGTTGCGCCGTGATGGTGCTGAGGGGCGGGACGCGTTATCCATGTATGCTCTTTGTCCTCCATCACATGGTGTTACCCCGCGGTGTTACCCTTCACCGCGTGACCTCCACCCGCTGAGCACCTCCGCGTTCTGCACACCCTTTTCAAGTGCAGAGCGACGACCCGCTGCGCGCCATTGTGGGTGTGGCCAGTGTGCCGCTGGCGGGCCTGGCGCAGGGCGTGCCCGTGGAGGGCGCCTTCAAGCTCACCAACCCCGTCACCCGCCAGCCCGCCGGCCGCCTGGTGCTGGGGCTGGGCTGGCACAACCCGCTGCAGCTGCCGGGCGCAGTGCCCAAGCGTGAGTGCCGTCTGCCCTGGTGTTTTGTGCTGCGGATGCATTGTGCTGGTGTATGGACCAACACTGCTATTTGCACACAACACAATAGCAGTTGAGCAGGGCGTCCAAGTATTCTCCGCCTGCCGGCCCCTCCCTTCGCTGCTCCTGCGCAGCCCCGCCGCCGCGTGTGCCCATCAGCAGCGAGCCGCTGGAGGGCGGCCCCACGCCCGACTTTG
Source organism: Chlamydomonas schloesseri (assembly GCA_016834595.1). Classification (NCBI taxonomy): domain Eukaryota; kingdom Viridiplantae; phylum Chlorophyta; class Chlorophyceae; order Chlamydomonadales; family Chlamydomonadaceae; genus Chlamydomonas; species Chlamydomonas schloesseri. The sequence continues at coordinate 432,544 of JAEHOD010000019.1, read as the reverse complement.
GCCTGGGCGCCGGCGTGCAGGTGGGGTGTGCATGGGTGATACTGGCGGCCGCTGATTGCACGGAGAGAGTAGCAGCTGCATCCTGTGCACATGCGGACGCGATGATTGTAAACTCTGCGCGGCCCTTGACTAACCTATGCAGGAGCTGTTCCCAGTTGGCGGCGGCGTGCGCCCCGGCGGCTTCGGCCCCGGCGGCCCTGGCCACCCGCTGCCGCGGCCCAGCCCCGCGGGCGGCCAGGGCGCCACCTTCTATGCGCAGCCACAGCCGGGCGTGCAGCCGCCGCAGCCGGGCGGCGCGCGGCTGTACCAGGGCCAGCAACCCTACGAGGCGCACGGCCTTGCAGCCGAGCTGGGTGAGTGTGCTTTTGGGTTTCGTCCTGGTTGAGGTAATGCTCCCGGCCCCCCAGACAGCTTCTGCCGCTGCGCTCACATGAACTAACAGCGTGATGGGCCTGTGCAGCAGGCGGCAACAACGGCGGCCGGCCGGGTGGCCGCGTGTCTGAGTACGGCCTTGCCGCTGACACACGGCAAGGCGCCCCAGCACCGATGCAGCCGCCGTATGGTCCGCATGGAGGTGGCGGTGCGTACGGCGGCGGGCCAGGCGCTCCGGGCAGTGGTTTTGGTCTGGCAGCTGAGGCGGCTGCGCGCCAGCCGCCGGCACACATGGGCATCCACGGGCAACAGCAGTTGCAGCAAGGGCTGTACGAACCGTCATCGCAGTACGGCGGGGGGCAGCAGCCGTACGGAGGGGGCCCCGGGCAGCAGCGTGTCAGTGACTACGGGCTTGCTGCGGACACACGCGACCAGTATGGCGCCCAGGGCCCGTATGGCCCTGGCGGCGTTGGTGGCGGCATTGGCGGCTTGCCCGGGCAAGGCCAGGGGCTGTACGGCGGACCTGCGCCAGGCCAGTCGCCGCTGCGTCCTGGAGGTCGGCCGCCGCTGCAGCCACAGCAGCAGCAGCAGGAGTTCGGTCTTGGGGCGGAGGCAGCTGCGGCGGGCTACGGTATGGGGGCGCACCCGCCCCCTGCCGGCGGCATGCAACGGCAGGGCTCCTTTGGCCGGCCGCCGCCGGGTCCCCTTGGCGGTGGGGTCGGCAGCCGGCTGGGCGGCCCTGCTGGAGGCGGTGGCTTGCGGCCGCCGAGCGACGCCGCATACGGCATGCAGGCAGAGACGGGCGCTGGGTAGGTGTCTGGCCTGTGTTGCATGTGTGGGTCGGGTGCCCATATTCTGCCCAAAGCAGCTGTGGACATATTGCTTGCATCGTGAATGGCCATTTGCTTGCAGCACCTAGGCGATTGAATATGATGCCGCGCCGCAGGTACCCGCCGCGCCCGGGTCAGCCGCCGTTGCGGCAGGGCTCCTTCGGCGCAGGCGGAGGGGGTGGCGGCGAGGAGTTCGGGCTCGGTGCAGAGGTGGACGTGGCCGCATCGCCGCCACCTCCAGGTGCGTGGCGTGCTGCTGCGCCGTGCTTGTAAGGAGCCCTGTCCTTCCCACGACGCCCAAGGCGCTGCCTACAGACACAGACTAACACATCAGCTCTCGTCTGCAGGCAACATGATGCTGCCGCCGAGCCGGGGCCCAGGCGGAGGCGGCGCCGGCGGCCGCACCCGCTACGGCGCGGACACGGAGCTGTCCCTTGAGCAGCAGCAGCTGCCCGTGGGGCCCGACACCGCCACGCTGCAGCACGCCTACCACCCAGCGCAGCAGATGTCGGCGTTGCTGCCGCCAGCCGCGCCCGCGCCGCCCGCCAACGCGGGGCTGGGCCCGGTGCTGCGGCGCGAGCGGCCCGAGCTGAGCGCCTGGATGGGGCGCGAGTACCGCATCCTGTTCTGCCTGCACTCCATCGAGCTCACGCAGCAGGTACGGTACTTGGTGGGGCAACAAGACGGCACCGGCGACGAGAGATGACCAACTGCAACAGCCATACTCGTGCGTGCATGCCGGTCTGCAACACAAGCAACGGACTGCCCACATCGTTCATAACCACTAATGTCGATGCCCGGAATCCGCCGCGCCTCCCCCCAATCTCCCCTGGGCGCAGACGCTGCGCAACCCCAACGTGTCTGCGGTGGTGGTGTGCCACAGCCTGCTGGAGGAGGGCGAGGCGGCCGGCAACGGCATCAGCATGCTGGACACCTACAGCAAGCCGCTGGCCAAGGCGCCCGGCCAGCTGCCCATCAACTACTGCGTCGCCTACAACATCCTGGTAGGCGTCGTGGCTGCTCCGGGGCGTGGCATGCCATGATGTGTGCTTTGGCAGTTGGTTGGCTCTCTTCCCGCAACGGCCCCTCGCATTTCCTACTCTTGTTACATGCCTCAGCACCCATTTTGCGCCACACTTACCACACATGACCCCGCAACCCACTCCTCGCACCCCCATATCCCGCCCCTGGTCAGGCCGGCAACGCCGCCTCCGAGCTGTACGCGGGGCTGACGGGCCCCGGCGGCGCCGACTTCAGCCTGGAGCTCAGTCTCATGTATACCAGTGGCGGCGTGGCGGAGGCGGCGGCGGCGCTGGCGCCGGCGGGCGGCTCCGGGTCCGAGGTGGCGCCGGGCATGTTCCGGGTGCTGGGCGGCGCGGCGCTGCCGCTGGCGGAGCTGTGGACGCGGCGGCGCGGCGACCTGATCATGGTGCGTCTGCGTTGGATGTTTGCTGGTGGGAAACCAACCCGTTTGCATACCAGAGTCGTGGTTTTTTGCCTTACTACCTGTGCGTGCCTTCTCTGTGTCTGGCCGCCGAGCTCGGGTGGCATCTCTAGTCGCCGGCGCGCCCAAAACGTGTTCTTCGACTACTTGAACCTAACGAGTATTTTGTTGTATCGCCTTGACTGCATTGCTTAACTCCGCTTCCTTTAGATTGGTTTAGTTTGGGCTGGTAACCACAACCCCCCATCCCCGACACACCGCCGCCCAACTTCAGGAGCGTGTGGAGGTGCTGGAGGACGCAGATGACCCGGGCAGCGTGGTGGCGGTGCTGAGCGTGTCATTGGTGGCGGAGGCGGCGCTGGCCACGCTGAGGGAGACCATGCGCCACCGCGGCGGTGCAGGCGGGGGCGTGCCGTACTGAGGGCAGTTTGGAGGAAAGGCATTGCGGCCAGGCGGATGCTTGGCAGGTGGTGACCATGACAATGGGTGCGACTGGATGACGTGCTTGGGCTCGGATGCCGACACGGGCTCCAGTGCCATACCATAGCCGCCTGCTACACCAACTGTAACATCTAGCGGTTTAGATGGCTGCACGAATCAAGGATATGTTGGGTGTTGTAATATGACTAAAACTGTGGCGGAGTAACGCAGCTGTTGGGCGTGGGTGTGGTCCGCAACAAAGCTCCGCATAAGGCTCTCCTGCTTTCCATCCTCCTGTCCGCGTGCAACGCATGTGGCTCCCCAACTTGAAACCTTCTGCGGGGGGGATTAGGATCTTCCGAAACATACCCCATGGTCCAAAATTAAAGAGCTTAACGAGAGCGTTCAAAATCCGCTTTCAAACCTGAAAATGGTTTTCTCGGTGCAAAGATATGGGGCCTCAAAGTTGGGGGACGGACCCCCCCCACCCCACCCCCCACCCCCCCAGGGGTCCCCACGGTTTTGCGGGCGGATTTGCTAGATTTCGTCTTTGGGCCTCAAACGCTGCCAAATTCACACAGAAGCTATCCATAAGTAATGAGAAAGGTATATTAGGCCCGGGGCACGTGTCTGCGTCGCCAGGCATGGGTTTACGTGCGTCTGTCATCGTGACATGTCTCCGGCATGCCACACCCAGCACCCTCCAGAAGTCCAGAACAGCGCAAAACGCATCCAAGGACACCGCAACTCCAGTTTGTAGTTGCATGAGGTTACACATGCTTTTTGGTGGCCAGTTCTGGGTGCGCCCGGTCACACGCATTGAAGCATTGGAATCCCGGCCTGACCCAAACACGAGGCGGTGTCCCGGTAAACTACACAGCGCAATAGAGCTCACTGAAAGGAGTGCATTGACACCAACCCGACCAAAAATGGACAAGTTTTAAGGGCTGTACGACAGGGTGGGGGTCCCCGGAGATTTTGCGGCATGGGGTCTGGAAGTTTTGTTTCTACCCCCCCCCTGCCTTCTGTTGTCAGAAACGTAACATCACAGTCTCGAAACACTTCATCAGGCTGGCACGAGCTGACATCGCAAATAAGCGCCCGGCGGCAAGGGCCGGGCATCCCCCACGGCTGGACTGGGTTCGGCACGTGCCGGGATGGCAGTCCCTCCGCGAAACCAATCATGGGCGTGCAGCATATCTGGTTCCGACTACAGTCGCACAGTGTTATAGGGTAATTGTGATAACTGAGCGCCTAAATTGTGAGAATCGTGCGGGTCAACTGCTGCCGCGCTAATAGTTCGACATCGCAACTTCCGCAAGCTCGCGCCGTCGCCTCCAGCAAAGTCGATCCGTCTTGCCCAGGTCCCATTCACAAGCCCTCAGACATCAAAAATGGTTGACCCCAGCCCCGCGGAGCTTGAGGACATTAAGCTCGCAGCTGTGAAGCTGTGGAATCTCGACGAGAACCGCCTTAAGCCAGGCGTGGACTATGCTATTAACCTACAGGTTAGTCTGCGTGCCTCTGCGCAGGCTAAGGTTGGCCTCGGTGACTTCCGTCACGCAAGCATGGTCGATCGCCCTTGACCCAGAAGCAAGGAGAGGCCGATTGCCTGGCATGCATGCGTGTAAAGCTAATATGGCACGGTTTCACGCAGCGATCGGTCCTCAGGGGGCGAAACTCTGCCCGGTGCGAACAAAAGTCGCTGCGCCCGCCGTTCGGTTAGGTGCACTCAACCCCGTCGGTTTCACTGACTTATCCTGTCACATGCTACCCATGACCACGCAGAGCGGCAAGTCGATGTGGACCAAGGGTGATGCCGCCTCGGAGAAGCTTTTTAAGGGCGTCAAGAAGGAAGTATGGGCCAAGCCCACCTTCATTATGTGAGTCGGCACACCCACGGCATGGTGGGCAGCAGGGCGGTGCCAGGCGGCCGTGCATGCATTCCAAGTGTTTGACAATCGCGCTGGCGTTCTTGATTTCTCCTTCTAGCTTCTACAACCTGCTGGACAACTATGAGCGCGAGACGGGTGTGAGCGAGGTGGAGACGGCGCAGGAGAAGAAGGAGATCAGCGACTTCCTGGACGCGTGCCTGCGCACCAAGTGGGTTGACAGGTGTATCTGGCCCGTGAGGGGCTGAAAAGAATGGAGTGGAAGGTCTCCAAAACTGGCGCCGGTACAGGGGCAACATATATCCTGTCATCGCGTGGGTGTTGGGAACAAGGACCAGGCCCACATAGCCCGACCCACATCCCTTGACCCACATGGATGTGGTTGTCGCGCTTGCTTACCCTGGCACAATCATATCAGCGCATCTGACTTCATCTTTTGATACACCACTTATGGCCAGGGTGATGCAGTACGCGCACAAATACTGCGCGAAGCGGGGCGTGGCGCCGGCTGACGTGGCGGGCTTCAAGAAGGCCCTGCAGCAGGTGTGCGGGATGGCCGGATGGGTGCATCGAACTCCGGCGACTGAGCCTGGTTGCAGTTGGAGAGGGCAAGGCCGTTGAAACGGGAAAGATTACAGAGGAGCAAATGGGGCGGTTCCAGGGCCTCGCTTTGTTAGTACATTACGTGGTGCGGCCTGCTGCCCTACCAACGGCTTGCACACGTGCTTACAACGGACAGATGTGGTTCAGCTTTTACCGCCGCGACGGCGCCGGCAATGACTCGTGCGGCTTTGAGCACGTGTTCGTGGGCGAGAGCAAGGGCGAGGCCATTACCGGCTTCCACAACTGGATCCAGGTGTGGAGAAGACAACGGGGCCACGCGCGCTGGATCTGTGTTGAGAAGCGGACCTGCCTGATCCAGCTGACTTCAGTACGTTGGCACACTGAGGCCAGTAACTTTGGACCCCAACGCTCGGTGCCAACTTCAATGACCACGAGGCCTGCCGCAGAAGTCCTTTCAACACCATGTCCATCCGGCCCGCCACTTGCATGCAGTTCTACATCGAGGAGGGGCGCGGCCACGTGGACTACCTGGGCTATGTGCGCCCCAAGCACGGCCGCGACGACGCGGACGACGAGGACCGGCTGATCAGCGTGCAGTTCGCGTGGAAGGGCGAGGAGAAGAACGTCTCGACGTTCTTCGTGGGTGAGCGCGCAGAATGTGGCGGCGGTCTGGGAACAGCAGGGGTGGCGGGCCCTTTAAACGACAGGGTGGCGGGCGTTTTGGGCGGGCTGCAATGCGTGGGCTGGACTGGGCGCCCGGCCTCAACACCACAATGCAGAGTGACTAAGCTGCGGTGGCAGCAGGGCCCGTATTGGTGCATAGGCGTGTTCGTGTTGGCGCCAAGGTAGACTGTGGCGGACGGTCCTTCATTCTTGACAAGCTTGCCCACGCCTGCCCTGCCCTGCCCTGCCTGGCCCCCTGTCCTCACCCCTGACCTCGCCCCATGCCCACTTGATGTCTTGCAGGCACCTCCCCCGAGTTCGAGCTGGCCCTGTACACCATGTGCTTCCTGTGCAGCGAGGAGGAGAAGACCTTCCTGGAGATCGGGCCGTACGACCTCAACATCGTGTGCTACCGCATCCGGTCCAAGTACGGCGACAAGGTGAGGGGGGCGCTTCTAGGGGTTGGAGGAAGCGGGGCCTTGTGGAACTTTGGAGGACCACTTCAGGCACCGGCGTGGTTGGCCGGACCATCCTCCTGGAAGCGGCTGTTGGGGCCTTTTATTCGTGGCACCGTGTCTGTTCCGCACCAAAGTCGCTGCCGTGCTCAAGTGGTCAACACGGGGGTGCTCAATGACACACACACACGTGCTTTTGTCCCCTTCCTCGTGTCTTATATAACACACATACACACACACACAGGTGGCGACCGCTTACCCCGATCTCATCGGCGAGGACCCCTCCAACGAGCTGGCCAACCTCACGTTGTAGTGGCGGGAGCTAGGAGGCGCGGAGCGAGCGCGGTGGAAGCAGCGGGAGGAGTGGCAGCAGAAGAGCACTGTCCAGATGGGAGCAGGAGACGGCGCGGTGCCGCGGGGGGCCTGGCGGTTGGTCGTCGAAGTGGTGACTGGCGGCTTCAGGGGCCTGAGATGCAGCATGTGAGGTGTGAGGTGTGGTGAGCGGAGGTGAGCGCGTGAGCAGGCGCTGGGGCGTGATCGAAGGACACTGAACTGCGCGGGGAGGCGGGCTGTCGTGCTGACGGGGCACAGATGAGCTGTCCATGCCGTTGAGCCACTGAAGCCATTACTAGCTTGCGTGGTGGTAGTGGTGATGAAGCTTGCGAGCTTGCAGCGTGACACGACGAAGGCCGCGCCCGCCTTGTACATGGGCAATGCAACCACTTGTCTGTTGCATGGCTCGCTGAGATGATGATATACGTCAACTAGACTTTGTGCTCTATTTGTCCTCTGTCGCGCAACACACTTTACACATCGGGGGCCCCAGTGCGCCTGAACGTCATCCGCCGCGCTACCGAAGCCCTCTGGATTTTGTCAACATAAATACAAACACCACTCTAGCGTGCGCCTGAAGGAACAATATGGCGTCCACCGAGCCCAGTGCAGCTGAGCTGCAAAACATGATCGCTGCTGCTCGCAAGCTCTGGACCTTGGATGAGAATCGCCTCAAACCTGGCGTAGACTACGCGATCAACCTGCAGGTAAGGCGGTCGGACAAAACCACGGCTTCCGATGCTACCCCTGGATGTTACCCACCTCTCACAGGCCCGATAGTCCACGCCTGGGGCAAAACCACTAGCTAACTGGTTAGATGTATCCATAACGCCTGATAAAACCAGGGGCCAAGTGAACTGTGACAACATGTTGGTTTCATTGCACAGAAAGGAAAGGCTATCTGGCAGCGCGGCGACCACGCTCCTGAGCCGCTGTTCAAGGGCGTCAAGCGAGAGATTTGGACGAAGCCGACGTTCGTGATGTGAGGGCGATGATCGTCTGCATGTGAAGGGCTCGCTGGCACAGAGACTTTGCCGACGCTGTAACACCTTGTTTATAGCACTGGGCGATGCCAATTGTAGGCACATGGCAGTGTCCCACTGGGCTCAAGGACAGACACCGCCGTGCCCATGCTCCGCAACTCGCCACCCGCCACCCGTGCCCGCCACCTGTGCACCCGGGTAACCGCGGTTGCGCCTCACCCTCCGCCGTTCCTCCCCCTGTACAGCTTCTACAACCTGCTGGACAACTATGAGCGCGAGACGGGTGTGAGCGAGGTGGAGACGGCGCAGGAGAAGAAGGAGATCAGCGACTTCCTGGACGCGTGCCTGCGGACCAAGTGCGTGTCTCGTTCCGGGGTTGGCACAAGAACACGAACGAGCGAGGCATGCGCCCCACGCCGGGCGGTACGGCCGTTTCTCAATCAAATGGGCAATTAAACGCGCTGACACGCCTCATCGTGCACGTTTGTTGGTTGCACGCATGCGTGCAGGGTGATGCAGTACACACACAAGTACTGCGCCAAGAAGGGCAAGGCGCCCGCTGACGTGGCAGGCTTCAAGAAGCTGCTGCACAACGTACGTCAGGGCTCGCGGGTGTGATGGATTACAGGGATGAATTCGGGGCAGATGTCATACCGACTGCGGCGGTGCGGTCTCTTGTGAGCGGCTGACTTGCTTGCTTGGGTGCGTGTGCAATTGGGTGATGAGCTGGAACTCCCGGCCGTTTCCCTATTCCTGTTCGACATACAGATGTGGTTCAGCTTCTACCGCCGCGATGGGGAGGGCAACGACTCGTGCGGCTTTGAGCACGTGTTCGTGGGCGAGAGCAAGGGCGAGGCCATTACCGGCTTTCACAACTGGATCCAGGTGTGGGGGGGCATGGGGGCTGGATGCTGGGAACGTGCCAGGGATGTAGCGTTGGAGCGTGCCGTTGCCATGTGGTGTGGCGGCCTCTATGTGTTACAGCTGTGGCGGTTGTGTGTGTGGCGGCTGTATGATGGGAATAGGCAATGGTAAGACAGGCAGCTAAATGAGCTGTATTGATGTAAACAGTGTCGCGCCATGCGGCGGCAATCGCACACATTTGCTCAGGCTGCTTTCCTTAACACTGGGCGCTGGGAGCAAGGGCACGCAGGCGCATGAAGTTGTGACCCATTCAACCGTCACTGCCGTACATTCACTTGCATGCAGTTCTACATCGAGGAGGCGCGCAAGCACGTGGACTACCTGGGCTATGTGCGCCCCAAGCACGGCCGTGACGACGCGGACAACGAGGACCGGCTGATCAGCGTGCAGTTCGCGTGGAAGGGCGAGGAGAAGAACGTCTCAACGTTCTTCGTGGGTGAGCGTTACGGACATGCTCTAAATTGCGAAACGAAAACGTAAGCACGCCACCAGATGTTGAAGTCGTGTCTCGCAAGCAGCAGGAGACGGGGTTGAGCGGTAAAGCGAAGTGCGCGGCCACATTACCTCCGAGAGACGGTAACCGCTGATATGAGCCGGCCCTGAACTGCTGGGCTGACGGCGCGCTGGGCTGGCGCAGCCTGGCTCGAGGTGTGACCAACCTGAAAATCGCCAGCGCCATGTCGGTTGTGGTCCATGCGTTGAATACCCCTGGGTGCGGGCCCCCCCACCACCACCTGCGCCCGGCAGCGCCGGGTGAAAGGGGAAGACGCTGTGGCTGTGGCTGTGCGCTTCACGAGCCCACCAACAGCCTATCCGTATTGTCACACTCCAACGCGCCCCGCCCGCTCTGGCCACCCTCTTTCTGTGCCCTACCGGCCCTACGTCCCGCATCTGGCAGGCACCTCCCCCGAGTTCGAGCTGGCCCTGTACACCATGTGCTTCCTGTGCAGCGAGGAGGAGAAGACGTTCCTGGAGATCGGGCCCTACGATCTCAACATTGTGTGCTACCGCATCCGGTCCAAGTACGGCGACAAGGTGAGGGGGGCACGTGCAGGGGTGTTGCAGGGGGTATTGAAGTATTGAACCTAGGTGAGGCCTGCGCTTCACGCCGCCGGACCGCAGATGGCCGCAAGTAGCACGCAGCAGCACGCAGCAGCCTGAGCCATTCGCTGGATTCACACGCACATTTGCTGGTTAACCGCCTGCCACCTCTGCTCCCTACCGCGACACACGTGCAATCCCCTACGTCTTACTGAGTCATGAGTGCGCCCGCAAATGCTACCTCAGGTCGCCACCGCCTACCCCGACCTGCTGGGTGAGGATCCCAGCAACGAGTTTCAGCACCTCACCATCAACTGAGCAACATCATTATCCGCATCAGCAGCAGCAGCATCGGCATCGGCAGCAGCAGCTGCAGGACAGAAATCAGCGGTAGCGGGAGTCCCACACGAGTCACACCAGGAGCAGGAGCAGGCGCAGAAGCGAGGCCACGCGGCCTTGAACAGGAGCAGAAGAGGCCGCCGCCGCAATGGTGGCGTGCACGCAGGGTTAGTGCACTGTTGTTTTTTTAACGGGGACTATCTCCCTTGTTAATTCATAGTAGACTGACAGTAATATTCCCCGAACTGGTATCACGTTGATTGTGCCCAAGACGCGCATGCGGATCAACAATCGAGGCAAGGCGGCAGGCAGGTGCATCTTGCACGTTGAGTTGATGCATCGTATTGGAATCTGGCACTTGGAGGAGAGTTCATCCGGCCTTGTTAGTTGGCATGTTGCCATGTGGCAGCAATAGACTCTGTGTCGCACGACTCGCTCTGTTAACAAGTGTTCCCCTGTGACGGGAAAAGGGCTGAGCCCCTCCATCCTGAGGCCGACCTTACCTCATCACCCGGACATAGCCGGGGTCAGAATGAACAGGCCAAATGAGCCGACAAAAGGTGCCTAGCAGTCGCACACCTAGACACCGGCCAGCTCCTCAGCGGCCCCATCGCGCCCCCCCCCCCCGGGTCAGGCACTTACCCAATCAACTCGAAAGCGCTGGTCAGGATGCGCTCTGTCGAAAATCCCCTGGTTGAATACAGCATGATTCCAAGGTCAGCAAGGCAACCTATTGGCACAGTTTCTTGTAACTATACGGCCGGTCAAGGCGCCAGTTGGGACGAGGAAGTTCGGCTGGCTTTTATTCGTGAACCGCCACCTGGGATGGGACCAGGGAGGGCACTTGGGGACCGTGGAGGGGACTGCAACAACACTACACAATAGGGGTCCGCGCAATTTCTAGCAATATGTTCAGGAGAGCAGCAGCAGCAGCGATGCCGGGCGTCAGCCTGGAATTCAAAGACCTCCTGCCTTCATAGCTACATGCACACAACCGCTGGGCCCCGCGCCGCACCCGCTGCCTGCCACCCTGCAGCCTCACGCAGCTCCGCCTCCACCTCTGCCGCCACGTGCCGGACCCACTGGCGCAGCCCGCCCCACCCGCCCGGGACCGTCCCTGATGCTGCCACCCCCGGCCCCAACTCCCACTCGCCAGCAGGCGCCCGTTGCGACTGCGCCTGCTCCTGGCCCTCAGGCGGGCCCAGTCGTGCCGATGGCGGCGGCGGCGGCAACGGCAGCAGCAGCTCGAGATGCCCGCTGGCAGCGAAGCCGCCCGCCGTCCGCAGCGCCACCAGCGCAGCCACCGCCTGACCAGCCACGATCGCGGCCTGCAGCGCCGCCGCCTGCGACGCTGCTGTTGCTACCACCGCTGCGGCTGCCTCCGTGGCCCCCGCTGTGGGCGATCCTGCATTTGTGGGGTCGCACAGTGCGGCACCGCGACCGCGGAAACCGGGCGCAGCTGGACCGCCAGCACCAGCACCTGCTGGGAGAGTAGCGGCGCCTGGCAGCAGCACCCCCGGCGGCGTCAGCCAGCAGCTGGTGTCCACGCGCAGTGAGCGGAGGCGGCGCAGCCGGCCCAGCAGCGGCAGGGCAGGCAGCGGGTAGGCGCACGGCGGCAGCAGGGCCAGGGCCTGCGCGTCACAGCCGGTGCGGTCCAGCAGGAGAGGAACTTGGGGTGAGGGGGTGCGCGCGTTGATACACAGGGAAACACACCACACTTGCAATATGGGGTATGGCGCCCTCTTGCACGACCCTTGACAGGCACGCCCCCAGTCCCTGCCCTGCTGTATTCGCCGCCACCTACCTCAAGCTCCGGCAGCCCACCCGCCAGCGCCTCCACGTCCCGCCAGCCCAGCCGCAGCCCGCTGAGCTGCAGGCTGCGCAGCCAGCGCACGCCGCCCAGCGCCCCCAGCCACCGCCCGTGCCCCCGAGCGCCCAGGCCTGCTACAGCCTGCCCGTCCGTCGCTTGCTGCTGTTGCTGCTGTTGCTGCTGCTGCTGCTCCTGCTCCGTACGGTCATCATTGAGTGCGGCAGCGGCTGGTGCACCGCTGCCTCCGGAGCTGCCGTACGCCACGTGCAGGGATGGGCAGTACGGCGCAGGTGGCACAGCGCAGTACGACAGCAGCCGGGCGGCGCCCACCAGCAGCTCCTCGCCCTCGGCCGTCAGGTGCGGCCCCGGCGGCCGCCGGCTGCTACTGCCGCTACCTTTGCCGCTGCTGGCGGCGGCTGCAGCGCCGAAAGTGCTGCCGTATCGGGTATCGCTGCCGCATGGTGCGCCGGCGGTCGCGTGACGAAGAGGGCAGACGTCAATTTGGAAGGCAGGCCCGGCGCCCGCAGCTCCACCGGCGCCACCGCTGCCGGCTGCAGCTACAGCCACAGCGCCCGGCTCCACCACAATCTCTCGCAGGCAGGGCGGCGGCTGTAGCCGGCCCAGCACGGCCAGCTCCGGCAGCTGCCCTCCCGTCAGCCGCAGCCGCTCCAGCCGCGGTGGCAGTGGGTACACGACTTGCAAGTGCCCCTGCTGCCCCTGCCCTTGCCCCTGCTGCTGCACATGCTGCCCTTGCCTGTCAGCCGCTTGCCCCGCTGCAACTGCTGTGCCAGCCCCTGACGCCGCCGGTAGCGTCGGTAACAGCACCGCCACGTCAGCATCGGAAGCAGCAGCAGCAGGAGGAGGCGGAGTCGCTGCCCCCGACACCGGCGCAACCAGCTGGCCTACCTCGAGGCAGCTCACGGACCCCAGACCGCCCAGCCCCTCCACCGCCAGCGCCGCGTGCGGCAGCAGCCGCAGCTCCGCCAGCGCCGGCAGGCGCGCCAGCGCCGCCGGCTGCAGCTGCGCCGGGGCACGGCTGTAGCAGGCAGCCAGGCAGAGCGAGGTTAGGGCCGTGAGCGGTCCCAGCATGGGCTGTAGCCGTTCTGGGCAGCAGGAGGCGAGCGTGAGCGAGGTCAGGCACGGCAGGTGCGCCAGCGCCGGCTGGTCGCAGCAGCCACTCCTGCTGCTGCTGTTGCTGCTAGTGTGCTGGTGTGTCATCTGCTGCGTCGCCTGCTGCATTGTCTGCTTGCCGACACAGCCTGCTACGACTCGTTGCCGCTCCGGGCAGACGTTCTCCTGCTGCTGCGCGTCTGCTTGCCGGTCGGCTCCGCCGACGCTGGCAGCGCCAGGGCCGCCGGACCTGGAGGTCTGCGAGGCCGGCTGTGGCGCGGCTGACGGCGCCGGCGCCCCCCGCGCCACCAGCTGCGCACGCGGCATGCGCAGGCAGCACAGGCGCGACACAGGCGCCAGCACGGCTGCGGGCACGGCGCCGCGCGTGCCTCCCAGGTCCAGGCTGGTGAGGGCCGGCAGTAGCTGCAGCAGCCCCGGCAGTAGCTCCAGCTCAACATACCCCACCTCCAGCACCTGCAGCCCCGCCAGCCGAGCCCGCAGCTGCGGCTCAGTTGGCAGCAGCGCCAGTGGCGGCATCAGCTGTAGCGCCAGCGGCGGCAGCAGCGCTGGGGCATTGACACCGCCGCTCCCACCACCAGCGGCGCCCACGGGCGCCAGGGCGCCAGGCTGGGGCTGCTGCTGCTGCTGCTGCTGAGGGTTCTGCCAGACCGCCGCCAGCGGCGCCGGCCGCGGCGTGGGCGGCATCAGCGTTACCGTCGCGGACCTCGCCCGCAGCTCCCGGAGCCCCTTTCCGCGTCCGTCGCCGCCTTCGATGTCTCTTCCTCCTCCGTCGCCGCCGCCGCCGAAGGCTGCCGCCAGCGCCGCCAGCGCCAGCGGCCCGGGCGCCTCGCCCAGGTCTAGGCTCTCCAGCGCCGCCAGCGGCCGCAGCGCCGGCGCCAGCGCCTCGGGCTTGCAGCCGCCCACGCGCAGCGTGCGCAGCCGCGGCAGCGGGCCCACGCCGGCCGCCGTGAGCTCGGCGCGTGGCGCGACGAGGTCCTGCAGGCTGAGCAGCGCCGCCAGCGGCCGCGCCGGCAGCGGGCCGGAGGCGGCGCCCAGGTCCAGGTGCACCAGCGGCCGCACCACTGGAGGCGCAGTAGCAGTAGCAGCAGTAGCAGCAGTAGCAGCAGCAGTAGCGGCTGTAGCAGCAGCAGGGCCGGCGGTGGAGCCGCTGGCGCGGGCTAGCCCCGTCCCTGCCTCAGATCCGGCTGCAGCAACCGGCAGTAGCAGCACTGGCGGCGGCGGCGGCGGCAGTAGCAGGTCGTGCAGCAGGCTGTAGGCGGGCGCCACGTTGCCCAGCGCCAGGCTGGTCAGGCGGGTCAGCGCCGCCAGGTGCCGGGCCGCCGCCGCCGCCCCTGCGTCGGGTGCCGCCGACAGGTCCAGGCACAGGGCGGGCAGGTGCAGGTGCTGCAGGCGGCCCGCGCCTGTCGCCGCCAGGGCGGCGGCGAGGCGCGCCGTCAGCGGCAGCAGGCGGGGTGGCGCCGGCGAGCCGGCCGTGTGCGGGCGCGGCGAGGAGGGGGATGTGCGGCTGGGTGGGGTCACGGCGGGAGGAGCCAGGGAGATGGTGAGGTGGGTGAGGCCGCGGGCGAGGCTGGCGGTGGGTGGACGCAGCGGACACGGGCGCAGCGCTGCTGCTGCCGCTGCTGCTTCCCCGCGCCCTGGTGCCAGCAGCGCCCCGAGCGCCGCGGGCAGAGCTGCCAGCGTTGCCACCGCTGCTGCATCTTTTGCAACTGGACTGCCCAGCGCCGAAGCCAAGGCGCCAACCGCGGCGGCTTCCGCCGCTCCTGCTGCTGCTGCTGCTGCCCCTGTGGCGCCGGCCGCCGCGGACGGCCCAGGGCTCGGGGCCAGGGTGAGGTGCAGCTCTGAGAGCGCGGGCATCGCTGCCGCCACTGCCCCGACCACATCACCACCACCAACACCGCCGCCACCGCCGCCTCCACTTCGGGTTCCCGCGCCGACGCACAAGGCCCCGCCTAAGCCCGCGCTACTGCCGCTATTGCCGCCGCCACCAGGGGGGCTGCACAGCACCTCGGCGCTGATGGTGAGGCGGGACGTGGCCGCGAAAGCCCCGAGGCCCACTGGCGGGGGCGGCAACTGCGCAAGCAGACGCTGCGACTGCGAGGGCAGCGGCGGTGGCGCTTCAAGCGGCGGCCTAGGGGGCTGCACTAGCTGTGGGCCCCTGCGACAGTGGCCGAGAGGCGGGTCTGGGGGCCGGGAGGCTGCAGGTGCCACCCTGCAGGACATGGCCTCAGGGTTGAGTTGCTCGCAGCCCATAGTGCGGCCGCGGCCCTTTGTTGCGCCCGCTGCCGGGCATCCCGTGACGACGCCGCGTCTGCAGCTGCAGCAGCAGCTGCTGCTGTTGTCGCTGCTGTGGGCGCCAGCAGCAAGCAGGAGGAGCTGTACGCTGCGTTTGCAGCAGCAGGGACCAGGGGGCAGATGGGGGGTGGGGTGAAGGCTTCACAGCGTGTGCGGACAGGGGTTGCCTGGCAGCGCTGGGCGGCGCACACGCTGAGCTGCATTCGGCCGTGTGTGAGCCAAGCCCCCAAGCAATGGACTCACACGGCCGCCTGCTGCTCCTGCGGCATACCGCAGCGGAGGTCCAGCTCTAGCGCCGCGGGGGCACACCCTCGCCGCAACAGCCGCTGAGCAGCGCCGAGCCATTCCCTCGCCAGCAGTTGCTCTCCATGTGCATTAGTACTGTAGTCGCGAACAAGAAGGCGCGTTGCCTGCTTGTCCACTGCGCGGCGGACAGCATGGCAGACGAGTCGCAGGGCCAAGCGGACCTCATGACTGGTGAAGGCTAAGACTATCGGGCTAAGGTCATTATCGTGTAGGACATCGCTAAGCTTTGGCGCAGAACGTTGTTGCACAGCAGAGAAGGTCGAGGCTTGCGTCATTGTGCAAGGCGGCAGATAGGATCTTGACATATCCCAGAATCAAATTCTACAGTATGGACGCAACACTCAAGTACAAAGGGGCCTGTGAAAAGCAGTCGTGATCCACCTGTCGCGGATCCTGCCGCTTCGTTTCGCCTTCGAGTACAGATTGCACAACTTTGACGCGTGAGGTCGTTATCAGCAGGTTATCGTGTAATACGTGCCCAAGTATACAATTATTACGGCAGGTGTCTTGGCTTCCATGGGGAGGACAACGTCTCCACTCCAAAACTGCCGTGCCCATTGGAGCAGTGGCGGCTCTGCCGCATCTTACACGCGTCAGCGGTCGCCGCCGAGTCGGTTACTCCACACTACACGTGAGTGAAAGGGCGTAGTGAACATCAGCTTGCATGTTGCGCGGTTGCGGCGTGCAACTACCTGCCTAGCTGAACACCTGACGTCATCCTCAGTCATATCCTCAGCTGCACACTCCCCATACCGGTACTGCCATACAACACGGAGTCCTCACCGAGGACGGTGAGGCGACGTGGCGTTCATGGCGCCCCACCGCCCATGCGCTTCAGACCTCCAGTACGCTTGCTCGCAGTCTGATCTACTGGGATAGCGCCTGTCACTAAGTGAGTGCTGTACCCGCGCACACAATCTACCCGGTGCGGCGGTGCCGCAAGCCACCGCTGCCATAACCTATTGCAGCATCCCAGGCTTGCACCTACAAAACTCGACACGCGACTTGCCATTAATCATTCACACCCCACGCCCTGACACTCCTAGTAAGCAGTTCATTGCCACACCGTAATTAGGTACACGTGCTGTGGCTGCAAGGCAGCCGGATGTGCGGCCTACAACTTTCTGAACTCCCTTCTGGTTTTATCGCAGGAGTCTACCGCACCCCAGGTCTAAAGCCACTCACTCCTGCCATGACCACATGATAAGGATTTCATGCCCACCATCCCACCAGTGCCACCATCCCCATTCCACCGCTTTTGGAGGTGCCACCACCACTCCCTAATCGCCGTACGCGCCGCCACCAGTCGCCGCCGCAGCTGCTGCCGCCGCCGCCGCTGCGGCGGCCGCCGCCATGATGTCCTGATGGTGCTGATTGGCGGCCGCCAAGTGGTGGTGGTGGTGATGGTGATTGTGGTGCTCCATCCCAGGCATGCCGCCAAGCACACCGGCGCCGCCGGCGCCCGCCGCTTGTCCTGCCAGCGCCGCCGCCGCCGCTGCGGCGGCGGCCGCCGCCGCCGCCTGCTGCTGCTGCTGCGCCGCGTCCAGCCCCGCCAGCGTGTGCGCCGCCGGCATCATGCCCAGACCGCCGCTGACGTCGACGCCGCCCGCGGCGGCCGCCGCCGCCGCCGCGGGGTCGCCGCCGGCCGCCGCCACTGCGGCCGCGGCGTTCATCAGCCCCATGGCCCCCTGCAGCGTCAGCATCTGCTGCAGCTGCTCCTGCGCCTGCTGCTGCGCCAGCAGCTGCTCCGGCGTGGGCGCCTGCCCCGCAGCCGCCGCCGCCTGCGCCTGGGCCTGCGCCTGCTGCACCGCCTGCTGCGCCGCCGCCGTGACCGCCGCCACCGCGTTCTGCGCCGCCGCCGCCATGGCGGCGGCCGGCAGGCCCAGCGCGTTGGCCGCGGCAGTAGCGGCGGCCGCGGCTGTGGCGTTGCCGCCGCCGCCTGCGTTGCGCAGCTTGGGCGCGTACTTCTCAATGAGCAGCTGCAGTATGTCGGGGAACTCCATGTTGCGGTGGTCGGGGATGGTCTTGAGCATCAGCCGCCAGCGCCGCTTGCACTGCTCATGGCACGGCGGGTGTTGCACGTCGTCGTTGCACGGACGTCGTTGCACACCATTGCGAGCGCAATCACACACAAGCACACACGAACTTTGTTCATAGGTGCGCGACCACAGCAGCGCACCGCAGGCCATATCCGGCGTGTGCTTCCATGTGTGACTCACACGCACCGCAGCAGCCAGGGCCAGCATGGATTCACGGAGGCGGAACAGCGCAGGTTGGATATCTCCACAAACATTTTTCTTGCAAATGCTGCCTGCTCCCACTCCCCAGGCCGTACTTGGTACGTGCCACGCCCCCGCCATCACACACCTCAACCAGCCCCCATCCCCTCCATCGAGCCCCGCCCCAACCCCGGCTCCCCTGCCCCTCCTAACGCACCACACATCTCGGAGGCCTTTCTGCCCCCATTCCCCATTTCCCGGGCCCCGGGTCCCCCGCCCCTCCCCCAGCTCGTTCCTCACCGCCGCCGCGTTGCGCCCGTCTACCAGCGCCTCCCAGTTGACCTCCCACTCTCGCGCCACGCCCGACTGCAGCAGGCTGCGCAGCATGCGCCGGTCGTCGCCCGGGCCCCAGTCGCCGCGGCTGACCATGCTGGGGCACAGCGCGTCGTACCTGTGCCACACAGCCGGGCGGGGGTGGTGGCGGCGGTGCGTGGTGGTGGTGGTGGTGCGTGGTGGTGCGTGGTGGTGCGTGGTGGTGGTGCGTGGTGGTGGTGGTGGTGGTGGTGGTGGTGGTGGTGAGTGGTGGTGGTGAGTGGTGGTGGGTGGGATGGGGACAGGACAGAACTGCAAGCACCGTTGATGCGCGGGGCTCAGGAGGGTACTGCGGGAAGTCAGCGCGGGGACCGCAGTCCCTCACGAAAGCCGGCTGCCCGAGCCCGAGTATGTGCCGCTACCACCCCCTCCCATGCACACCCCCTCGCTCCCACAAACCCGAGCCCACTCCCTCAACGCCAAGCCCGAGCCCGAGCGCACGCCGCCGCCACCGCTGCACCCACCACTTCTCCTTGCACTGCTGCGGGTTGCGCGACCCCATCTTGGCGGCGATGGCCTCCCAGTTGATGCCGTCCAGCACGATCCGTCGGCCGCCGCCGCCGCCGCCGCCTGCCCCGCCGCCGCCCGCCGCCGCACCGCCAGCTCCTCCGCCCGCGCCGCCCTTGCCACCCTTCCCGCCTGGGCTGCTGCCGCCTCCGCCTCCACCTCCGCCGCCTCCACCTCCGCCGGCGCCCGCAACACCCATGCCGAACGCCGCTACCGCGGCGGCGGCCGCCGCCGCGGCGGCGGCGGCGCTGCCTGCGTCCGCGCCGGCGGCGCCCGACGCGCCCGACAGCGCCGCGGCCATGGCGAAGGACTCGTCGACCAGGGCGGTGGCGCGCTGCTTGGAGTCGAGGTGCTCGCGCACCAGCGACTGCAGCTTGGCCATCTCCTCGTGCGACCACGGGCCTGCATGGGCGGCAAGAGGCGGGGGCAAGAGGCGGGAGCTAACTCTGGGCCAATCCGGTTGGGGCCAATCCGGTTGGGGGAAATTATTGCGCAGTGAGCACAAGGAGCAGGCGCGGGAGGCGGGGGAGGGTGTGTGTACCTGTTGTGCGCTGCTGGCTGATGCCGATGTGCCGCCAGCGGTCACGGCACTGCTCCGGCAGCCGCCCCAGCTCCGTGCCTGTCGGAAGGAGCACCGGCCCCGGGCGACGGGCATCGCCAGCAAAATCAAAGCAGCGAAAACCTGACATGCCTCCACGAGTCTTTCTTTTCCCCCCCTTCCCCCGGTCTCGTCTTCCGGTCGCGCCACTAGCCCACGCCGTTTCCCTTCCCTTCCCTTCCCTTCCCTTCCCTTCCCTTCCCTTCCCTTCCCTTCCCTTCCCTTCCCTTCCCTTCCCTTCCCTTCCCTTCCCTTCCCTTCCCTTCCCTTCCCTTCCCTTCCCTTCCCTTCCCTTCCCTTCCCTTCCCTTCCCTTCCCTTCCCTTCCCTTCCCTTCCCTTCCCTCCGCCCTCCGCCCTCCTCACCGATCAGCTTCCACTTGCGGCCGTGCCCCTCCACCAGCTCCAGCAGTAGCCGGTCCTCCTCGTCCGTGAAGTGGCCCTGAGGTGGCAGTGAGGAGCGGGGGGGGGTTGTTGGGTTCAGTAGTCTTGGGGGGGGGGGGAAAGGCTGAGAAGGCTCGTGCCAGAACTCAGCGTGAACAAGGGGGAACAAGAAGGTAAAAGAAATAAGAATGAAATTGTTGCAAGGCACGGAGGGAGAGGCACGGCAAGGTCCAACACGACCGTGGTAATGTGAGCGCGCGCGAGGGCAGAGGGCGGCGGGGGCAGAGGCGGAGGGCGGCGGGGGCAGAGGCCAGGGGAAGTCAACCGCGCACCGCCACCTCACCGCCGCCACCCCACCGCCGCCACCTCACCGCCGCCACCTCATCGCCGCCACCTCACCGCCGCCACCTCACCGCCGCCACCTCACCGCCGCCACCTCACCGCCGCCACCTCACTGCCGCCACCCCACCGCCGCCACCTCACCGCCGCCACCTCACCGCCGCCACTACACCGCCGCCACCTCACCGCCGCCACCTCACCGCCACCACCTCACCGCCGCCACCTCACCGCCGCCACCTCACCGCCGCCACCTCACCGCCGCCACCCCACCGCCGCCACCTCACCGCCGCCACTACACCGCCGCCACCCCACCGCCGCCACCTCACCGCCGCCACCTCACCGCCGCCACCCCACCGCCGCCACCTCACCGCCGCCACCTCACCGCCGCCACCTCACCGCCGCCACCTCACCGCCGCCACCTCACCGCCGCCACCCCACCGCCGCCACCTCACCGCCGCCACCCCACCACCGCCACCTCACCGCCGCCACCTCACCGCCACCACTACACCGTCGCCACCTCACCGCCACCACCTCACCGCCACCACCTCACCGCCGCCACCTCACCGCCGCCACCTCACCGCCGCCACCTCACCGCCGCCACCTCACCGCCGCCACCTCACCGCCGCCACCTCACCGCCGCCACCTCACCGCCGCCACCTCACCGCCACCACCTCACCTTGTAGTTGCCCGAGTGCAGCACTCGCGTGAGGTGCGCCCACAGGCTCTTGCGTGTGCGGTGCGGCACGGCGGCGCTGATCATGGTGATCATGCCGTGCATGCCCTCCCGCTGCAGCGCGAACATCCAGCTCCAGTCCGTGCAGCTCTTGCCGTGAGCCTGCGGGTTGGGAGGCGGGTGCGCGGGTCCAGAGGTGGGCGGGTGCATAGGGGGGGGGGATAGGTGCGCGGGCCGCGGTGGCGGTGGGGTTGTAAGGATGGTTGGAAGCCAAGTGCAGTGCAGGGATTCGGCAGGCGTAGGTGGGGGGCGTGGGACGGCGACAGGTGGATAGGGAGTGGTTGGCGGTTGCCGCGTTGGGCCGGTGGCAAGTGGCAATCCGTCCGCCCAGAGCCACAGCCTCTAACTTCGATCGCGCGAACGTACCATATCGTCAATCGCGCTTCGCATCCCGCTCTGCCCTGCCCTGCCCTAGCTGCCTGCCTTGACACTGCCCATTTACTTTACATGATCAATTGTCCTTTTGTGGAGCTGCTACCCGCCCGCACCTCAACCCCCGCCCCCTTCGCCCTCACCAGCGCATAGCTCCGCGCCGCCTCCTTGGCCGCCTCGCTCTCCGCCGCGGAAAAGGGGCCAGACTTGACGTCGGTGCGCTGAAGGTCCTCGTTCCAGGACAGTTGCGTCATGCTGGGGGGGAAGGGGCAGTGGGGGGAAGAAAGAGGGCGGGTGATTCAGGGGAAGGGGTGCCGAGGGCGGCA
Source organism: Chlamydomonas schloesseri (assembly GCA_016834595.1). Taxonomy (NCBI): domain Eukaryota; kingdom Viridiplantae; phylum Chlorophyta; class Chlorophyceae; order Chlamydomonadales; family Chlamydomonadaceae; genus Chlamydomonas; species Chlamydomonas schloesseri. Next base: position 410,897 of record JAEHOD010000019.1, on the reverse strand, counting down.
GAGAGGGTGAGAGGGGCAGGTGTCAGGAGGGCAGGTGGAGAGGGCCAGAAGGCGGGTGGGGAGGGTTCCCCGGGTGCAGGCCGAAGTGAAACACACAGGGGGTGGACTGCGGAGGTTAGAGCCCCATTCAATGCCTATGATTTCCAGTGCCAGCACCCCCTTCCCCACCCCGTGTTTCAAGACCATGGCACCATCACCGCTGCTCACCGCTTGGGGCCGCCGCGCTGCGCCTTTACCGCAGGCGCCTCCGCCGCTATAGCGCTCGCGACTGGAGCAGGGGCCGCCGCCGGCGCCTGCTGCTGTTGCTGCTGTGGGGCCGCCACCTGCTGCTGTGGGGCCGCCGCCGGCTGTGCCGTGGCGCTCCTCATCTGCTGCTGCCCCACCTGCGCCGCCACGGCCGCCGCCGCCTGCTGCTGCACCGCCTGTGCCGCTGCGGCCGCAGCCGCCGCCACGGCGGCGGCGGCTGCCTCCGCGTGCTGCTGGTGCGTCAGCGACGCCCCGGCACCGCCCGCAGGTGCCACATCCGCTTGGCCATCAGCCACCCCTGCCTCGTCGCCGTCCACGCCCAACGCCCCGAACGCGCCCGCAGCCGCATCCATCAGCGAGCCGCTGCTCCCGCCAAACAGCCCGCTCAACGACAGACCCGGAATGGAGGGCGCGGCGGCGGCGGCGGCCGCCGCCGCCGCCAGCGACTGCGGGTCAAGCGCGCCGGCTCCGGCGCCCCCGGCCGCCATGCCGCCGCCAGGGTACGCCGCCAGGCCCGGAAAGCCGCCGGCGGCGGCAGTGCCCGCCGCCAGCAGCGCCGCCACCAGCGACTGCGCCGAGTTGCGGAACCCCTCCGTGTCGGTCAGCACGCCCGTGCCCATCGCCTCCGCCGCCGCAGCTGCCGCCGCCGCGGCGGCGGCCGCCGCTGCCGTCTGCGAGTCCGCAGACGCGCCGGCGCCGCTCCCAGCATCGCTGGTGGCCATGGCCGCCGCTCCGTCAACGCCGCTGCTGCCGTCGCCCTGCTGCTGCATAGGCTGCTGGGCCGCCATGTGGCCCATCGACCCGCCCGCACCCGCCATGGGCCCCGACACCGCCGCCGCCGCCAGCGCCGCCGCTTGCTGCGCCTGCGCACGCGCCAGCTTTGCGGCTGCCGCTGCCGCCAGACTGCCCGCGTCCGCAGCCCCACCGCTGCCGCCGCCGCCGTCGCTGCCGCCCACGCCGCTCAGGCCGCCATAGCCGTCGTCGTCGTCTTCCTCTTCCTCCGCGCCAACGCCCTCCTGCAGCTCCCGCTCCGCCCGCTTGCGCTTCTTCTCTGCGCGCTTGCGCACACGCTTTCCGCCGCCGCCACCACCGCCGCTGCTGGTGCTGTCGCCAAAGCCCTTGAAGTCCCCGTAGTCAAAGTCCGCCTGCTTCTGGCGCTTGCGCTCCCGCTGCGGCTTGCCGTTGGGCCCAAGGCCCAGCGCCGTCGCGCTGCCGGCCGGCTGAGGCAGCGGCGCAGCGGCTCCCGCCGCCACCCCAGTGTGGTGCTGCTGCTGCATGCCCGCCGCGGCTGCAGCCGCGGCAGCCGCCGCCGCCGCGGCGGCCGCGGCGTTGGGGTCATACACGCCGGGCATGGTTGCCGGCGCGCCGCCAGGCCCGGGCATGCCCGCCACGGCCTGCGGGTTGCCGCCGGCGGCGGCCGCGACAGCAGCAGCCGCGGCCGCCGCCGCCGCCGCGGCGGCGGCGTCCGACATCTGCGCGTACGAGGACTGTCCCGCCGCGTCCATTGGCATCCCACCCGCCGCCGTCAGTGGCGCCAGGGCCGCCAGCGCCATGGCCTGCTCTATCAGCGCCGCGTTCACCGCACGCTGCTGCGCGGCCAGCTGCTCTTCCGCCGTCTGCTGCAGTCCGGCGCCCGGCGGCTGCCCCGCCGCCGCCGCCTGCTGCGCCGCCGCCGCCGCCGCGGCCGCCGCTTGCTGCTCCACCGCCTGCTGCATGGCGTGCTGCATGAAGCCGGCCAGGTCGGTGCCGCTGAGGTCCAGCGGCAGCAGCTGCTGCAGGTGCGCCTGCGCCGCCGCCAGCTCCTCCAGCTGCAGCTGCCCCGCCGCCGCGGCCGCCGCCGCCTGCTCCTGCTGCGCCGCCTCCTCCTCAGCCGTTGCCGGCGCGCCGGGCCCAACGCCCACGCCCACGCCCGTGCCGGACCCCACGCCCATCATGTGGGCGTGGTGCAGCCCGTCACCCATGTGGCCGTGGCCGTGGCCGTGGCCGTGGCCGTGCGCTGCCATGTGCCCGCCCAGGCTGCCCATGCTCCCCTGCAGCGCCGCCTGCTGCGCCTCGATCGCGGCCTGCGCTTGCTGGATGGCGGCCTGCGCATGCTCCATGGCCGTGGCGGTGTCCAGCGCCGCCTCCATCACCGCCTGCGTGTGCGGGCTCAGGAGGCCCGCGGGGCCCAGCCCCGCGGCGGCAGCGGCGGCGGCGGCGGCCGTGCTGGCGGCCCCGGGGGGCTGCGGCGGGGAGGGCGGGACGCCGGGCGCCATGGGGCCCCCGGGCAGGCCCATGGTGGCCGGGTGGTGGTGCAGCTGGTGTGCGTGGTGGTGCATGGCGTGGTGATGATGGTGTTGCTGCTGTTGCTGCTGCTGTTGCTGCTCCAGCGCAGCGGCTGCGGCCGCAGCCGCCGCGGCGGCAAGCATGGCGTTTGGGTCCTGCGAGTAGCCCGCTTGCCACATCGCCGCCTGCTGGGCGGCGGCCGCGGCCGCTGCGGCAGCTGCGTGGTCATGCTGCGCCTGCTGCAGGTCTGGGACCATGTTGGCCACGTCCATGGTACGCTGGGCTGGGCTGCTAAAGTTAACTTCCTGCTTCACTGTCAAAGTATGTGTATGATATTCGAGGTCAGCTCGGCTCAGCTCAGGTCAGCTGAGGCGTGAGCTCTGCTGGACGCTTCGTGGACGATGGAGTGGATACAGGAAATCGTGTCTTGCTGGCCTGCGCCCCCGACGAGGGGGCACCACTCCGGCCACCTCAGTGCTGACTCGTGCGCAAATTAAGTTCAGTAATTTGTGTACTACACACTTGGTCGCCCGCGCGCGCCAACCGACCCAGGCGTGCAGCCTCCCAGGTCGCCAAGCTGCGCGCTCGGGCGCTGATTGCGAAGGCCGTCTCGCGCTTTCCGCCCGCGCGAACGGCGACCACAGCGCGCAACGGTCGAAGTAGGCTCACAGTTGAAGTGGTTAGCAGGTTCCGGGTTGCTCCAGGGTCAAGTCCGCTCCAGGGCAAATGGTTGCCCTCGGTCGGGGCCCTAACTGCGACAGGCGCGCTCAAGAAACCTGATTATATAGTACTGGTGCATATTTAAGTCTCTCTGAGGCTGCGCTGGCACCAAGCAGTCGCCCAGGGAAGAAGTTCGCCGCCGAACACGAATGATGAGGAGAACAGAGTCAATGCAAAATCCTCAAGCTGCGCGTGCTAAGTAGTCATGACCCTATCTTCTTTTGGCATTGTGCCTATGGATACTGGTGGTCGCTGGTTTAGACTCTGGCACCTTCAAAACGACCTTGCCGTGTGCATTCCAGCCGAACGCTCGCAAGTGTCGCAACGCATCGCTGCATGTTCAGATGCATATGGATGAAGTCATACTTGACTTCGTTTGTGTCATAGGTTATGCTGACCTGGTCGTGACCCCTCGGGGAACTCGCATGGCCAAGCCTACCCGGCCGGGCCATCAGTGGTGTGGCAGGCTGGACGGCCGGTCACCAGTGTCATAATGTGGCGCACTATATCCAAAGCCCTGCGCTGACGGGGCTGCATTGGGGTTTGAGGTGCAGTGTGGGGGCCGCAGCTGGCGTCCGGCACAAGCGTGGCAACGCGTGTGGCAAGTTTGCGGAGCTGCGACGGCGCGACAACAGCTGAGGCCGTTTGTATGCTATTGGGACGAAGCGCTTGGTTTCACGTAACTTCAAGTCTTCACGTCGCTTGGGCACGCGTGCCACGCATGACGTGCCGTTGGGACAGGCATGGACAGGTTGGGAGACCCCCAGACCCCCATGGACCCCCAGCCCCGTAGGCTTCCCCTTTTCCCTGTCCCTGTTGGCTAGTTTACAGAGGCGCACATCTCAGCCTCCTTGAGGACGTGCCTGCACCCAGCAGTTGCCCAGGGAAGAAGTTCGCCGCCAACACGAATGACACGAATAAAATCGTGGAGTCGATGCATTTCCTCACGCATGCGTGCTCAATATACAGTAGCCTCGATATCTTATACTGCTGCAGCATTGCACCGATACAAAGCGACAATTGTTTAACGCTGCCTGAAAGACGACGCCTCGTCGAGTGCATGCCAACTTGCTGCTTGTTATATGATGAAGAGACGTGCATAAACACCTAAGATAGTAAAATTGCAATGCTATAAGTCGTGACCCAGCGGGAGAGAATGCTCGGCGCGGCCAAGGCGACCCGCGTAGCCGTGCTGGCGCAGCACCAGCTGCCAAAACTGGTGTGGCAGGCCGGGCGGTTGATCTGCAAGCACCAGTGGCATGCAGGAGCGCACTGTCTGCAACCACCTGCGGCAACGAGGCTGCACTGGGGTCTGCAGCGCCCCAGTATCGCGGCCCTGGGGGCCGGAGCCGGCGCCCTGCACATGCGTGGCGTGGCGTGCAGTGCGTCTTCCTTCCCGCAGCCATCAGCGGGCGTGCTGGACTCCCCCACGCCCGCAAGTACACGTGCGGTGGGGTGCCTGCCTGTAGTCTACCACCCCGAGTACAGCGCGCCAGTGATGCCGCCGGGACACCGCTTCCCCATGGCAAGTACGGTGCTGAAATACCGTATAGAGCTTTGGGTAGGGGGTGGGCTGGGACCGAGTGGCCAACACGTATGAAGGCAGGGAGGGGCAGTGTATCCATGGGCGCCAAGCGATGAATCGCATGTACCAGCACTGACTATGCCATCGCTAGCTGGGGCCGCTGTTGCTGCGTCAAGTATTGCTGCTGCCGCCCTAGCGCCCAAGGGTTTAACCCTATTTACCCTTCTTTTGTGCTGTCGAAACTGCCACTGCTGTGTATGTCTGTGTGTGTGTGTATGTCATGTCGTAATAGATTTCTGTAACAAAACACACACGCACACACATGCAGGCGGTATTTCGAAAAATCTACGAGCTGCTGCTGGAGGAGGTGCGTGTGTGTTTGCAATTATTCGCACAACAGGGGTGTATAATGGCTACGTGGCAGGCAAGCCACGACTGACAATTGACAGCACGTCACATGTCGGTATACAGCTTGTGGTTTGGCACGTGATAGTCATGTGCATGTGCATGTGCATGTGCAGGGCACATAAATGCCGCACACATACACGTGGCACGCGCGCGCAGGGCATCACGGCCCCGCACCAGATCCACGTGCCTCCCCGCCTGCCGCCAGATGAGGAGCTGCTGCTGGTGGGTGAGGGGCTGGGGGCTGGAGGACGTGTGTGTCTAGTGCAGAACAGAATACAAAACAGGTTGTGTCTGTTGGGGTTGATTAAGCCATCCATTGGGACGGTGTTTGAGGTGGGGGAGTAGTTCATTCTAATTACAGATTCGACCATTGCACATAGCCACTTATCCGCACATTTACTAACAGGCACCCGCAGCAATTTAGGTGTTGCCATCCTATTGTGGCCTGTTGCGTGCGGCATGCCCTGGGTCGACCGCGTGGTCTGTTCTGTTCTGGTCTGGTCTGGTCTGTTCTGGTTTGGTCCTTCAGGTGCACGACCCTGAGTACCTGCGGCTGTTCAGCTCCTGCGCCCTGGACGACGAAAGGGTGCGCCGCATCGGCTTCGGGCCGGCCGTCACACGTAGCGAGGTGCTGGTGAGTAATGAGGGGAAGGTGAGGGGGTGAGAGCGGGTGGGAGGGGGTGAGCAGGCGGGCGGGTGAGAGCTGGTAGGAAGGGGTGCGGAGGCGGCAGGTGGGCGGCCGGCGCGTTTCCGTGCCTGTGTGGCCCCATGCACACTGCTGCCTGCCACTGGCTGCCTCTGTGCGGGACGAGCTTGCCCCTCACCGTTTCGACCATCATGCCGATTTCGCTGCGCGCCCCCATGTGTTGTCTGATGCGGCGTGCCGACATAACCGTCGCACCACCTATCAAAGGGGCCTCGCACAAATGGTCCGTCCGCTCCTGCTCCAGATGCATATGCCTGCGCGTCTGGTCGCTCTGGGTTCCCCAATTAACTTCATCCTTGGGTCCATGTGTGCTAGTGGTATTGGTGGCTGTGGGATTTGAAAACAAAGTAACGTCCTCAACCTGTCCGCCGCTTCTTACACGGCGACCCAGGTCCGGCGCACCAAGGCCGAGGTGGCGGGCACGCTGCTGACGGCGCGGCTGGCGCTGGCGGGCGGCCTGGCCGTCAACTGTGCGGGCGGCACGCACCACGCTTTCCCCGCGCACGGCAGCGGCTACTGCATCCTGAACGACCTGGCGGTGAGTGGGTGGATGGGGGGTTGTGGTTACCAGCCCAAACTAATGGGGGGTAAGTGAGTGGGTGAGTGAGTGTGCGAGCGAGCGAGCGAGCGAGCGAGTGAACCATCGAGTCAAGTCGAGGCGAGTCGAGTCGAGGCGAGGCGAGGCGGCCACGTGGTGTCCGTACCATTTGGATGGAAGGGTGGCTGCGCCGGGCTATTGGTGTGCCGCGTACTTGCTACTGGCCCAGTCCAGCTGCCACAAACCCCGCCCTTCGGTTCCTATCTCGCCTCTCTCCCTGTCCTCCCGGGCGCACGCCCGTCAATGCCCTCGCCATCCACATGCCACGCCCACGTTCCACACCCCGCCTCCCCGGCCCCGCCTCCGCACCTGCCAGGTGACTGCGGAGGTGCTGCTGGCGGAGGGCGGTGTACGGCGGGTGCTGGTGCTGGACCTGGACGTGCACCAGGTGTGTGTGTGGGGTTGGTTGCGTGCGTGTGTAAGCGGGGGGGGGGGGCCGTTGGGGAAGCACGGTGAGGCGGGCGGAGGCGGGGGGAGGCGGGGGGGACAGGAAGGGTAAAAACACAGACATGCAATGGCCGCGGTGGCAGGGCAAGTGCGGGATCTGGAAGCGTGACGGGTGCGGGCTGCGGCACGCTCGTGCTTTGGTCGGGCGGGGGGGTTGGTGCAGCGGGGGGGGGATGCGAGATAGGGGTACCCCGAGCACGCCGTACCCACCACCACCACCACCACCACCACCACAGCCACCACTCCCCCGCAAACGTTTTCGCTCCCCTCCCCGCCCCTCTCCCGAGCCCGCCCCTGACCGCCCGTCCGCTACTGCTGATGCTCCAGGGCGACGGCACTGCCTACATCTTCCGCGACCGCCCCGAGGTGTTCACGCTGTCCGTGCACGCAGCCTCCAACTTCCCCGCCCGCAAGCAGCGCTCCACGCTTGACGTGCCCCTGCCCGACGGTACGGCAGACGCCGCCTACCTGGCAACCGTTGCCGACATCCTGCCCGCCGTACTGCGGGACTTCCGGCCGGACCTGGTGCTGTACGACGCGGGCGTGGACCCGCACGTGGACGACGCGCTGGGGCGGTTGGCGCTAACAGACCAGGGGCTGGCGCGGCGGGAGCGGTTGGTGCTGGACACGTGCCTGGGTTGGGGCGTACCGGTTGCCGGGTACGTGGGCGGCGGGTACGACGACAACCTGGACGTGTTGGCCCGGCGGCACCTGCACCTCCACCGCGCGGCGGCGGAGCTGTGGCGCGGGTATGGGCTGGGTGGCAGTGGCGGGGAGGGAGGAGGTGGAGAGGCAGGAGATGATGGTGACGCGGTGGAAGGGTCGCAGAACAGCGGAGCGCAAGGGAGAGGCGGAAGGCTGTGATCGCGGAGACTTGGAAGGAGCGGACTCAAGGGCTAAGTATGCCAAGTTACAGGGGTGCACCCTGGGGCACCCCTGGCAGAGGCTGTCAAAGTCAGAACACACAGCTGTAACATGAACATGTGAAAAAAAACAATGCGGGTTACAAGTCCGCGCCATGACGTTGGCGGTGTCACCGCTCATGAAGTTGGCAAGGGGCAAGAAGGCGAATTCCCGGCAGTATCCGAAGCCCCCCATATATCCATAAATACGAGCAAGCAAGGCATCGGGGTCAGAAACAAGAGAAACGCGCTGTTACTGTACCGACGTCGGTAGCTGGTTGGAGGTTGCTGGAGCGTTTTTGCTGGCGCGCATTCCTCACTCTCCGGGCGCCCGGCCAGGCGACAGCACGACCACACAGACAGGCGGTGTCACCGGGCGCGGACGCACCGACAGCAAGCGACGCCATGGGCACACGTATTGTATCAATGCATTACAAACGAATTCCTTGCGCTTATGGAGCGCTAATCAACCTTAAAGAGAAAAGAACGCATCTTGCCGCATATGTACTGCCTGGCGTGCGGCTGCATGAGGCGTGTGTCAGGTCAAACCGTAGTCATACCTTGAGGGTCGGTCAGATGACGTCGTCCAAGCACAGTCGTCCAAGCACATTCAAGACACATACATATCACACTACCAAACACCGGTCTCGCTCACATCTCTCGTTAATCAGATGGTCAGTTGGCTCGGGGGCGCACACCCGTCCCGCCGGCCCTGCCGCCAGCTGTCACACCCACGCGGACATGAGCTGCTCTTGCTTCATGGTCCGCACTCTCCGCTTAGTCGAGCCGCATATGCGCACAGCTTTTCCAGCCGGTCGCTCTTGCACGCGTGCCACATCCGGCATCACCGCTGCAGTGACTAATAGCACAGTCACAGCTGTACTTCGCACGAGGCTTAACTGCGTACCCACACACCAAGCGGCTACGTCAGGACCTGCGTGTCTCAGCAGGCCACCGTGCCCGCACATATAATAAGTACAAACCTCCCGCACACATGGCAGTATCCCATACCTACAGCCGGACACCCTGGCGTGCCAATGACGCAACATCACGTGCACCTCGCGAATCCAAACGTAGCTTTAAGGCATGTGCCGCGCTGGCCATGAAAGACTGGCCAAGACCTGACGGCCCGCCCAAGCAGTGCAGGGCATCTCGATGATGTAAGGTCTAAGCGCGTATGAATGGATAAGGCAAAAGGCCCGCAGCTTGAGTGGCGCGGAACCCCCTGCTCGCACCTCCTGCTGCCCACCTCACACAATCTGCCACCTGCTCTCCCATCGCCATCGGCCGCCTCCACGACGACCTGTCTCAGTCTTCATTGCGAGCAAGGCCTGTTGCTCCGCTACTGTTGCTGTGCCGCAGGCCCTCCCGCTCTCTGCAGCCGCCACCGTCGCAGCAGTAGCAGCAGCAGGAGCAGTCACCGCTTACTCAAACGTGTCATCGTCACCGGTCTTGGCCCGGGCCACGGCACTGGGCTCCGAGGGCGGCGCCTCCACCACGCTCTCCTCCACAAACACGCCGCCCACTTCGCTCTGCTCTGCTGCCGCGCTGTAGCGGGCCGACTCATTCTTGGCCACCGCCTTGCCATCTGCTTCCGACTCCTCCGCTGCGGCCTTCACCTCGTCGGCCTTCTCGCCCACCTCCTCCGCGGCGGTGATGATGCCGCTCTGTGGGGACATCATGGCAAGGTAAACAAGCACAGACAGTATTGCGCATGCGATGGTATGCACGGCGTGGTAAAAATGAGGCCCCTGCTTTCTGCAATTTTCTTGCCGGTCCGCTAGTCCCGTGTCTGATACCAGCCGCCCCTGCACCCGACCGTCCAGCTGCCCTTGAGCAAGCCGCTCTTCCCAAGGCGACCGCGCGTTCTCCCTCTGCCCCGCCTCAAGCCCTCAAGCCCCACGCCTCACACCCTCCGTCCCACGCACCTGCACGTGGTCAATGGCGTCCTCAACGCCGTCCTTCACAAAGCTTGCCGCCTTGCCGGCGGCGCTGGCGGTGGCCTTGGCGCCGTCGACCACCGCGTCGCCCGCCGCCTCCGCCACATCGCCCACCGCCTCCACTGCGTCCTCGGCCTTGTCGGCAACAAAGCTTGCGGCCTTGGAGGCGGCACTAGCAGTGGCCTTGGCGCCGTCGACAACGGCATCGCCCACCGCCTCTGCGGCGTCGCCGACGGCCTCGACCGCGTCCTCGGCTTTGTCAGCTACGAAGCTGGCGGCCTTGGAGGCGGCGTCGGCGGTGGCCTTCACACCGTCGACCACCGCGTCACCCACCGCCTCGGCAGCGTCACCCACCGTCTCCACTGCGTCAGTGGCCAGCTCCTTGGCACCGGTGCCGACAGCCTGCGTGAGCGTGAACAAGGCCGTAACGTTTTTGCAGCACGTTGCAATCAAGCGGTCACGGATCCTTCTTTGACACCAAGGACGGGTCCGGACTCAGCGGAAACCTGCTTTTCAAAATCCGAACCGCGACTGCTACGTAATAGTATTTGTTACTGCCTATTCCTTTATAAATTTCAAGAATGTCGACAAGGACATGGGGAAGCTTCCTTTCCGACCGACCCCGGCTTTGTCCGGGTGATGTCCGGGGTGATGAGGGAAGTTCGGCCTGAGAGAGTGGAGGGGCTCAGCCCCTTTCCCCATGACAGGGGAACACTTGTCATACCCCGAACTGACCCCTTCTCTCACCACTGCGGTGTCCACAATGGCGTCCTTGGTCGCCACCGCCGCATCCGCCACTGCCTCGGCCACGTCAGCAGCCACCTCGGCAGCAGCCTGAAGTGTGAATATATTGTTGCGCGTGCGGTGAGGCACGGATCGAGAGAGCACTGGCTCCATAAAACGACGCGCAGCGTTGCCGGACAGGAACAAACTAAGCCATGCGTGCACTGAATATTACAAAGCCTCATGCGAATGGCGCATTCGCGGTAGTCGCTGCGGCCCGTACCCGTTATGGCCTACCCCCACCAACCTTGGCTGTGTCGACCACCGCGTCGGTGACCGCGTCGGCCGCCTTCTCCACGGCGTGCGCGGTGCCCTTGGCCACCGACACAGCCGCATCGCCGACGGCCTCGGCAGCATCGCCCACGGCCTCCTGCGGGCGCAAACGAGGGGTTGATGCAGGGCGCTCAGGTCGGCGGCACACACACCAAAAGTGCTGTCACGCAGACCTTTCCGTAAAGGCATAGGTGGGGCTAAGAAGTGGACGCGTTTCCAGGTTTCCACGTCTCCGTACTGGGAGTTTGTCTGCGCAGGGCCTCCGTAGAGCTGTCCTCTGTTAAGCCGCCTGAAACCCATGTTTCCAACTCACCACGGCACCCTTGCCGACAGCCACGGCGCCCTTGCCCACAGCCACAGCTCCGTCCTTCACGGCGTTAGCGCCATCCACCACGCCGTCGACCACAGCGTCCGCCACAGCCTCCACGGCGTCTCCAATTTTATCTGCAGTCCAGGGGTGTCAGTCGGGATGAGAGATGCAACCGGCAGCACGCTATTGATGTCGCGCCGGCTGATATGGTAGGAAACGCAAACCAATCATCGCACTACGTAGGACCGTCTGCTCAAGACCTATCCTTAAAGTCAGACTATGTGTCTGGCTAAGTTGATGCCCGTTCACGTCCCCGACCGTCAATTCCACTGCTCGCTTGTAATGCTGCGCACCTAGCGCACGCTCGATGGCGTTGCCAACATCCTTATTTGTGGGCGCGGCGTCCTTCTTGCCCGCATCGGCTTTCACATCCTTGGGTGGGCATGCTGCCGCTCCACTCGGAGAAGTAGGCGCCTTGGCCTGCGGCTGCGCGTTGCTGGCGGGAGTACTTGCACCGCAACCCTGTGGTCAACGTTCGAAGTCGCGCAGCAAAGGGTAAGTCGATGTGTGCCATTCGAGGTGTCCTCTTTCAGGCGGGCCATTAGCAGGTCGAATGCACAACATTTGCCAAAAAGGATGTATCAGCGTCTCACCATCTTTGTCACCGAAGGAGGCCCGTAGGTCGGCTAGGGAATGAAGACCTGGTTTCTGTAGCTGAACTGCACAGCGAATGAGTTGGAAGGCTTGAAATAGTATACTTTGTAGGTGTACTTCGATGTTGATAAGGGCTTTCGGCGCAGGGCCGGTCTTCGAAGTCAACCGGATGAAGTTCCATGCACAGCACATCGCGAATTCGGGCAGTCGGAAGTCCCCGTTCCCTCTCCCCCTCAACAGCTCCTCCCTTCCTCTCCCCCCCCGTTTGAGCCGCTTGACGGGAGCTACCCGCCTACCCGCCGCTGACCGTGCAAGTGGAACCCGCTGTCCCCTTATGCATTATGCCCTGCCGTCCATTCTTAGCCGCCTTCCTTTCTGGGTTCGACACGGTCGACGTCAGACGGTCTGCAAGCACCTCTCTGTCGCTGATGTGTTTCTCCTGGCTAGCCATTGAACGACCGAGATGTGTGTGGGGTGGGGTGGGGAGGGGGAGCTGGGGCTAGCTGGGGGCAGGGGGGGGGCGGCGCCGCGGCGGGTTGACCCCGGCGCAGAGGGAGGATGAAACTCATGCACTTGGGGTCCGCAATAGCCACTGGTGATAATTATAATACTATAATAGTCGTAGAGACATCACTACGCTATTCATCGACACGCAACTTCCTCCGCCGCTGCGGTTATTTCACGGAACGCGCGCTCACCAGGGGCAAAATCATGAAATATCGCTTTCTAGGTTATTGAATACGTTCCTCGGCTGGGAGCTACGCACCGGGCTGCTGTTTGAAAGAATGGCGATGCCTCACACCAAACAGCGACGGGCCGTTCTGGCGCTGCAGCTGCTCGCTACTCTAGCGGCGCTAGGACGCATACATGCTCAAGGTGGGGTTGGCCACAGAGGGCGCACCGACGAGCTGCTCGTCACCGCACCACGGCTTGACTTGGTCAAGCTTATGCCGTTCCCCCCTGCCCTGACTCACACAGGGTGCAGTATGTGTACCACCGAGTACAAGCCTGTGTAAGCACGACTGGGCGGGCGGCACCAGGCCGGCAGGGGTTTGCTGCCGGGCAGGCGAGGGAGGCGGATGGCTGAATTGTGGGTACGTGTGCTTTGTCCGACAACCAAGCTGGAGGCAACTTAGCCCAAGCGACACCCCCCTCTTGCGTTCTCATCCGTTTCCCACCCGGCTTCGTGCACAGATGTGGCGCCGACAACACCACTTACAGGTGCGGTGCATCCTTCGATGCGAGGGGAGAAACGCTCGCCACTGAAAGCCAGCAAGAAGCGCAGGAGCATTTGCATCATAGCGGTGGGCACTTCGAATATTAATTTTCGCTTGCTCCCAATGACAGGAACAAGTGCTTTGCGGAATGCGAGCAAGGCTTCAGCAAGTGGACGGAAGGGCGCTGCGCCGCAGACAGGCTCAATCCGGTGGCGGGGTAAGTGCATGCATGTGCACGTCTGCGGCGCACATGCATGCCCACTGCTCGTGTCCGGGAGGGGCGGCGTGTTGGGTGCAGCGTGCTGGGGCGGGGCGTGGCGCGGCGCGGCGTGGAGCGCACATGAGGCACCAACTTTCAGATCGGGAGCAAAGGGCTAGCGGAGTGCGACCTGTGTCACACGCGCATGCCGCCCGGCCACGTGCGTGTTACATGCCCTACTTGACCCGCCGCCCCCCCCGCCCCCACCCCGCCCCCACTCCCACCCCTCACGGGGACCGCCGTACTGCACCGTACCGCACCCCACTGGACTGCAGCTGCATCGGCAACGCGCGCTGCGCCGCGGACGCCTGTGCGCAGCCCTGGTCTGCTCGGTGCAAGTGAGTATTAGGGCCTCCTGGGCCTCCTGGGCTGCGCGAGCGAGGCAGTGTGGCGGCGAGGGGGGCGGTCGGTAACCGCCCGAGCCAAACCGGGCATCCGGGTAGTCAATGCCGTCTCCAGGGGCTGGAGGTTGTGGAGGGCAAGCCGGCGCGTGTAGGCCGAGGGGTGGGGGGGCTCAGCTAATTATCAGGCCGCTGTCCGGCCAGGCTGCTGCACGAGGGGCGGAGCGCAACATGTATGCAGGGGGCCTTTGGGGTGGGCCCCTTTTAGGAACTGGACCTGTTTCGTCCAGGGTCGGTCGCGACCTGGATTTTGCCAGCGGGCCTGACCAGTCACCACCATGCCATCGCGTCGCTTGCCGCTGCACCGCCGCAGGAACCCGCTCCCTGCCGGCGCGGTGTGCTTCAACAACCCCTGCACCGGCGTGGTCACCAGCGGCGGGCAGCTGCTGAGCGCCTGCGCGCCGCTGTGGGTGGACGCAGCAACGGCCCAGCTGGTGGCCTGCGAGCCGGTGTCCGGCGGCCCATCGCCGTCGCCGTCCGCGCCCGGGTGCTTGTGCACCAAGCAGAAGGCGGTCGTGTGAGTGCCCATGTGGGTTGGTGCACGTCGTAAAGTTGGCGTCTGGGGCGCTTAAGTTCGTGCAAGGACAGACGCATACCATGTCGACTAAGCCGGTGGCTGTGCGCCGCGGGTATGCAACCGGGGTTGGGCCACGATAGGAGAACGCGACGAAGCTCTTATCCATGCGCTGGCGGCCGTGCATGCGTGCATGCAGGTGCGGTACCGACGGCAAGGAGTATGGCAACAAGTGAGTCGCACAAACACAAGCCTTTGAGAAGTGTGTGCCCCGTCTACGGCCCTGAGGCGACCATCGCCACTTTCAAATACTAGGAGCAGAATAATATGTTGCCCTTGCTCAACCGTGCCGCTCCCTTTCCAAACCGCCTATGTGCAGGTGCCTAGCAGAGTGTGTGCTAGGCAAGGGACAGTGGGCCGCGGGCAAATGTCCCCCGCCCCCGCCCTCGCCCCCGCCCCCGCCCCCGCCCTCACCGACGGCCGGGTGCAGATGCACAAAGGAGTTTATGCCAGTGTGAGTTGTGTTTGAGAACAAAACCCGTCGGCGACTTGCGTGAGACTATCCACGTGTGCTTTATATCTGTGTGTGTGGGAAATCAGTGCAAAAGAACCGGGCGCGATTCATGCATTGACAACGTCACGCGTTTTATGGGGTCACATACACACAAACAGGTGCGGCTCCGACAATGTGACGTATGGCAACAAGGTGAGAGGCCGTGGGTGGCGCGTGCTGTACTATGGGCGCAGGAATGGCTTGCATAGAGCATGGTGCATTAGCCAAGATTTTCTCGCACCGCTGCGCTGTGTTGTCGTGCCCCTAAATCCACCTCCCTGAGGGCTGTCACCTCGCTTCTTCCAAGCCGCTGGCTGCCATGCCAAGCCATGCCATGTTTTGCCCGACCTGACCCGACCCCCCCACCCCTCCTCCGCCCGTGCCTGCCACCCATTCGCTCCAGTGCCTTGCCAAGTGCGCTTTGGGTGAGGGCGGCAGCTGGACAAAAGGGGCCTGCGCCACAGCGGCACCCTCGCCCTCGCCGATGCCCGGCGCCAAGCCCTCTCCCTCGCCTCCGAAAGCCGATTGCATCTGTACCATGCAGTATGCGCCCGTGTGAGTGCACATGCAACGAAAGGGTGGCAGTTTTGCATTATGCCGCAGTTACGTATGGATGCCAGGGAGAAATTAGTCCATGAGTATTGCCTAATCTCTATCGAGCAAGACATGTTCGGGCAAAAAGGGGGCCTCCCAACCAACGTTTGCGGCTGCCTAACGGCTAACGCCCTCCCCCCCTCCGTCCCAATGCGCAGGTGCGGCAGCAACAACGTCACGTACGGAAACGACGTGAGTAGTGCCTCGTGCGGGCCTGGCATATACCTAGGGCTGGGTGCGTGCAACTGCTAGAGGAGCGAGCAGCGTGCATGCCAGCCTGGACGCTCAACGTCCCGCCACGGAACCATAAGACCGGTGCTTCCTTATGTCACGTTGTTTTGCCTGCCTCGCGTAATATATACCGCAATTCATGCCGTAATGCAAGCCGTACACGTGATCGCCGTACAGTGTGTGGCCGCCTGCCAGCTGGGCGCCAACGGCACCTGGACAGAGGGCGAGTGTGGCAGCAGCGGCGGCGGCGGCGGCGGTGGTGGCGAGGAGCCGTGCCTGTGCACCATGGAGTATGCGCCCGTGTGCACCACCGCCAACGTCACCTACCCGTGAGTGTGGCGCTGCTGGTGGCATGCTGCTGGTGGATATGGTGGGCATGGTGGGCGGAGAGGGCGTTTGGGGAAGTAGCGGGGGCGTGCGTGCCGCGAATGCGGCGTGGTGGCACTGGGCATACGGGGCCAGCCGCGGGACAGCCGCGGGACAGCTGATGGCTGTGGGCCTGGTGGCGCAGGGGGGGCTTGCAGCCTGAGGCTTGAGGCCTCTTGGGTGGTGCGGTAGCGGTTGCGCTGGCGCCAGTGCATGATTGGATGATGGATCCGGGGCAACCACTATCATGAATACTGCGTGCGCGCCTGGATCTGCCAGGCCATTTACAGACCCAGCACCGCCGCCGCTCCGAGCACCCTTCCTCGCTGCACTAGACTGAGTAAACGAGGACCTGCGCGCCTGTGCCCCCCCTGCCCTTGAGCAGCAACTCCTGCGCTGCAGTCAAATGCGCGGGCCAGCAGGTCGCCTACAACCGCGCGTGCGGCGAGCTGCCGCCGGCAGCGGGCGGCGCCGGGATCACCTGCGCGGCAGGCTCGGGTGCGGCCGTGGCGTGCTTCGTGAACCCCTGGTGAGGATGTTGCCCCAGTTATTGGCGTACTTCTAGCTGGAGCGGCATGCAGCTTTTCGCAAAGCTGTCTCGTTGCATATATGCTTCCTACCATCAGTCTTCTCTCCAATGTTTTGACAATGCTCCGAGCGTGATCGCTGCTGACGAAGATGTCAACCCGCCCCCACGCAGCCTGACCTCCTCCTGCGCCGCCCGCCCCGACGCCGTGTGCCTCGCCAACTACTGCCCCCCGGGCGCCGCCACCTACCGCGGCCGCCCGCTCAACGTTTCTGCTGGAAACGGAGGCAGCATCAACAGTAGCAGTAGCAACAGCAGCAGCAGCAGTAGCAGCAGTAGCGGTAGCAGCAGTAGCGGCGGTGCGGGGACGGAGGCACTGATGCCTTGTGAGGCTGTGTACATCGACCCGGTCAGCGGGGAGCTGGTGGACTGTGGCGGTGACGACGGCGGCAGCAGCCCCGGCAGCAGCCCCGGCAGCAGCCCCGGCAGCAGCCCCGGCAGCAGCCCCGGCAGCAGCCCCGGCAGCAGCCCCGGCAGCAGCCCCGGCAGCAGCCCCGGCAGCAGCCCCGGCAGCAGCCCCGGCAGCAGCCCCGGCAGCAGCCCCGGCAGCAGCCCCAGCAGCAGCCCCGGCAGCAGCTCTCCGGCGCCCTCGCCGAGCGGCGGTGGTGGTGATCCAAGCCTAGAGGTCGAGGTTATTGACGGGTGAGCAGCACTGTCTCCTGGGGCCGGGGGCGCGGCGTGCTGTCGTGAGCTGTGCGGCTGGGTTGCGCGCAGGGAGCCCTGCTTGCCTCGTCCTCCCCGCCGCCTCCCGCCTCCGGGTCTTGCAGCATGCCTGTCTGGCTCCTCCTGCCGCCCTCTGCAACCTCTGCACCCAAACGCACCCTCCCGCACCCCGAACGCAGCTGCCCGCGCGACCCCATCATCGCCGAGTGCTACGCCAGCCCGGACCGCGCCTGCGCGCTGCCCTGCCCCGGCGTCCTCAGCCCGGCGCTGCCACCCGGCTCGCCCGCGCCGCGGTGCACCTTCAAGCCCTGCATGAGTAGCTACAGGGGGACCTTCCTGCCCTTCTGCCAGCCCATCTGGTGAGGAGGCTGAGGAAGCGGCCAGGCAGGAGCGAGCCGGGCTGCCAGAGGTGCAAGGTCCGCGTGCATCGGACTGCGGTGGGAGTAGACAGCACATGGCGCGCCCCCTCGCCGGCCGCTGTACCCCATAGTGCGCCTCCTTGCCCACTTCGCTCCATTTAACCATCAGCACCCCGACTCCAACCACCAACGACTAAACGCCAAACTAACCGCCAACCGCCGCGCTCGCAGGTACAACCCCGCCACCGGCGACGTGCTCAACTGCCTGCTGGCCAACGGCAGCCGGCCCGCGCCGTTGGACTGCCGCGCCTGCCCGCTGTACTACCGGCCCGTGTGCGGCGGGGACGGGCAGAGCTACCCCAACCGGTGGGTGAGGGAGCAGAATGAGGAGGAGGAGGAGGAGGAAGGAGGTAGCGGGAAACCAATTGCAGGTGGACAGGGAGGGGGCGGGTAGCAGTGGTTGGTGGAGATGCTGCTGGAGCGCATGTGGCATGTGTACGGTACGTGAAGGCAACGAGGCCGCAGTGTCTCTGGGGGCACCGGCCGACTGACCGGCCACACCTGCTGGATGGCGCGTGGCGTGCCGACAGTGGACCGGCCATGTACTTGTTCTGATCCCGTGTGTGTTCGCGAGGGTGCTCTTCCCTGATTCACGTATGCGCTGCCGCGGCCCCCGCTACCTACCGCCCGTTTCCCCACCGCCGCCCACATGTTGGTGCGCGCGCATGTGTGTGTGTGTGTGTGTGTGTGTGTGTGTGTGTGTGTGTGTGTGTGTGTGTGTGTGTGTGTGTGTGTGTGTGTGTGTGTGTGTGTGTGTGTGTGTGTGTGTTAGTAAACGGACACGGAGAGGAATCCCCGCAATCGCTCGGAGTTACGGCTACTTACCGTGTGTGTGTGTATGTGTGTGTCCCTCGACACGACAGCTGCCTGGCGGTGTGCAGCGGCGTGGGCGCCGCCGCCTACAGCAAGTGCGGCCGCTGCGCCAACACCGGCGGCGCGGCGGCGGCCTGCAGCAGCGCCAAGCAGGGCGACCTGTGCCACCGGGAGGCGACTTTCCACGTGAGGCCATGTGAAGGGAGGCGGTTAACCTGGGGAACACGGCACTGTAGGGCCCCTGAGGAGGAAGGGCGATGGGCGCCCGCAAACTCACATGCCACACCAATTCCGCTAATACGCTTGTCAGGCCTCACGCTGCCGCTGGGATCGCACGCTGTATCCTTGCTTGTAACCCGCAGCTTCCCCCCCCCCCCCCGCTATGGATGGCTACCCCCCTCCCCCCCACGCCTTAAATGCGTGTAACCCCCGTACGCTCCTCATTTGATTTTGAGGCCTGTCTTGTGGCGTACCGGTACTGCGCCTTGCCTCTTCCCCACCAACTCCAATCCCCGCCATTCCTTCCTGCAACCCCCTCTCTCCCCGCCCCGTGCTTTGCAGTGTCAGCCCAAGAAGACGCTCACGTGTGCTGCGCGCCCAGGCGCGCCTGACTCGGTGCTAGGCGTGTGCGTGCCGAAACCCGGAAAGACCAGCCCCAGCCCCAGCCCCAAGCAAAGCAGCCGAAAGCGCAGCCCGAGCCCGAGCCCGGCCAGGGGGTGACTTCGGCAGTAGCAGCAGCATCAGTGGTATGGCAGATGTGGTAGTAGATGCGGCAGGTCGATTTGTACGGTAGTTGCCATTGAGTTGGTACCGGTAGTATGCCCTGCGTCGAAGTAAGCGCTTTGCTGCGGCCGTTGCACCGTGCACGTGCATGCGACGGCGTGCAGGTGTCTATAGTGTCATACTTGCCACATGTGTTTCACCACGCGACACAGGAATGTGGAATCGTCACCCGCGCTGCAAGGAGGCGCTCTCCTTGTGTCCGACCGCATGTGTTGTCAGCTCTCGCCGTGCCATTGTTTACTGATGCAGTACTTGCGATTATCACCGGTGGTTTGAGATCGCAACAAGGCAAAACTGGTGCAGGCACCTACTATCTTAAATCGACTTCATGGACATTGAGAGATGGAAAGCGGAGGGGTGGGTGATGAAGGTTTGGGTGTGGGGTGCCGGCAAGGACGTGCGGAGGCGCTTTGGTTGTGGTTTGCGAGCATATGCATGTGCCAGAAACTTAAATTAGGCATCAAAAGCTTAGAGTTGTTTACTGCTTGGTAGGTGAGGGTGGAGCTGGGCGTTGGACGCCTTTGGTGCAAGCTTGGCAGTTTGGGCTGGCGTGGGCAGAGGCTCTGGGTGTGGGCAGGTCATGCATCGCGGCATACAGTCATGACGACAGCGTGTGTCGGGACTGACATGCGCTAATACCGTTCTGCTAATCGGCTGCCACCGGGGGCTGGAGTTGCGGTGTTGCTGAAGGCCTGGAGTGAAGGTTGCGTGACGGCTCCACGCCAGGGCCAGAGGGCGGACGGTCGACAGCTCGTCAGCTGCCGATTGCCAGCTCCGGGGGCGGGAGTGGTCCCCTTCTCCGCTCGGTGGACTAGTCTGAAACTTCCGGGCCTTTAACGAGCGGGCTAGCTGCAGCGGCTGTGCGACGCGGCTGGCAGCTGATGCCCGGTGGTGGGAGTTTGGTTGCTGTGAAAGCGCTGGCAGCCAGCCCCAGGTGCACTCTGGGACAGCGCACGGGTGATCAGTCCGTGGCTTTGGTGGGCTACACACAAACAGTTGTGTCGAGGAGAGCAACACCGCAACACCGAACCAGGTGTTCGGTGTTGCTGGTGTAGCCGGCACCGCCCCTGCATGGGCGCCCAGCTTCCCTGACGACGCCAGCTGGCCAGGCACAACCAAGAAAAGCACACCACCAGTAAAGCCACAAAGCACTCGGCAAGCACTCGGCAGCTGTCGACCGCCTAAGTTCTAACGGAGTCAAACGGCCCTTCGCCTGCCCTAGACTCGGACCCGCAGTTCACATGCCTGACGCCCGAAACCCAACAGCTCGTTCTCACGCGTGGCTGCTCCTAACCGTTCCCAACTGTTCCCGACTGCCCACATGCGAAACCGTGGCTGGAGAATCGCACGCGCCCACAATGGCTCATGACAGGACGCCCGGTTTACCAGCGGTTTACCGTCACGTGTGAGGTAACATGCCCACTGGCCTCTGCTTGCTGCTCACCTCTTTCGCTGCTGCCTACTAGATGCGACATCCTCGTCCTGACTGCCTCGCTCTCACATTTCGCAATCGCATTCTCGCGCATGTCGGTATGTATGTTTGGGTGGGGCACTTACTGGGCCCCTAGACCTCCAGTTGGCCCTCTTGCCAGAGCGCACCACCGTCGCCAATACCAACCTGCGCATGCAAGCAGGGCTCGTATCTTATTTTGGGTTGGCGTGCCCCGGCCCCCGCGGCGTACCCATACGTTTCAGAACTGGGGGTTGATTTACGGACATGTTCTAAATTGCGAAACGAAAGCGTTGCTAGTGGAGTACTCAGCCGGAGCTTTCTCAGGGCGTGGGAGCCCGGATTTCCGCCAAGGGGGCGGGCTTCAAAACCTATAGATAACCTATGAGTGCAATTCAAACCCTGCGCACATCTGCCTGCTGCTCAGTGTCTGGCCACATGATAAACCGCTCTCGTGGGTTCCTTTGCCACTAAGCTCGTCTAAGCTACAGCGACTTGGACGACAGCTCGCTCCAAGGGGGGCCTGTGATGCGCGCTGCTCACCCAGTTGCCAAATGAAAGAAACTACGGCAGCCATAAGCACATGCAGCTATCAGGCATTGGGGGCGCGCGCTAGGGAGGCTGTAGCCGTGGGTAAGAAACCAAGCGGTCCCCCCCTTCGGCAGCTTCCCACTTGTCACGGCGTACGACATGCGGGGCCTGAAGCTTCCCCAGTTTTGCGCGCGCAGAATTTCCAAAGTTTGCTATAGCCTTAACTGTGCTATATAACTACGCAAGTTGCCTGTGGCTTTCGTCAGAGGTGCACAGTCCACCCGTTTTTGTCACTATATGCACGTATAGTGCTCCTCAACTACTCTTACTGGATCTATAGCTCACCTCATTACATGTATTCTTGCTCTTGTGCCTAAGGAGGCTTCTAACTCGTCCCACGATGGCGAAACGCGTCGCACTAAATGGCTTGCTGCTCCTTGCAGCAGCCTGTATACTAGTATGCACCGTCTCACATGCCCAAGGTAACGAGCGAATGTGTTCCTAGCCTCGTCAGGCGTGCCAGCGTTCTGTGGGATGGAGGTCGGTGTGAGCATTCCGATATCCTGCTGGTCAACCTCCTGTTTGCTATAAGCTTTAAGCCCAGGGTTACTCTCATTATGCGCGTTACAGGCGACCCTGTTCAGGCGATGACCTACAGGTGAGTGGCGCCCCGCCAACCAGGGGCGACAACCCTCGCTCTTGTTAATGCTGCACCTTGACGGCTTGACCGCCACACGGCAACAGCTGCTTAATATCCCGAACCAAGTACTGTTTCGGGGGCATGGCGTGGCAGACACCGGCCACGCGGGCGTGCCAAAACACCCACGGACCGCGCGACGACACAAAATCCCGCCCACTAGCCTCCTCTGGCCTCTTGGGACGGGAGACTCGCGTCTTGACGGCCTCGCGTCTCGTGCTCTGTTGTTCCCCGCAGCTGCCCGCCCGGCGCCGCGGTGGCCAAGTGCTCCGGGGCCGTGTGCGACGCCACCAAGTACCCCGGCTGCGCCGCCGCCACCGCGCCTGGCGCCAGCTGCGAGGTCGCGCCGTGCATCGGCGGCTTCCTGGACACCGGCTACCAGGTGGGCAGGCATGCGGTCCCCTGGCTGAGGGCTGCTGCTGTGTGTTGCTGGGCAGCCGGAACTGGGGGGGAGCTTTGGGACTCCTGGCGGAAGTTACCATTCCGCACGCTGGAGTTTGCACCAGGAACTGTGTTAATGTTTGGGGGGGGGGTTGAGAGGGGCAGGGAAAGCGGCAGCAGCTGAGAGCCGCTGGGAGGGAGGGGGACGGGCAAGGGGAAGGTACCGCACCCGGGTGCGGGTCCGGGCCGCCGCAGGCGCACCTCATGCCGCCACGTCGATGTGCACGTGCGCCAGCTCACCTCTGCAATGTGCCACGCGCCCTGTACGCCCCAGGTCCCGGTCTGCACCTCCATGTGGCGGCAGGCCGACGGCTCCATCGCCCTCTGTGCCGGCAGTGTTGACGGTTATAACCCCGGCGAAGGTGCCGGTGTCCCGGGCTCGGGTCCCATGAATGGCGGTGGAAGCGGCAACTTCCCGGGTTACGGCGGTGAGGGCGAGGGCGAGGGCGGTGTGATAACGCCGCCCATCAACGGCGGCGTGGACGGCTGTATCTGCCCTATGTACTACTCGCCAGGTGTGTGGGGGGGGGGGGGGCGGCGCCTGCGCTTCCTGTGCTCGGGAAGGGGGACAGGGGGCAGCAAGGGTAAGTTGGAGGCAAGCGTCGTGTGTGTGGGGGGGGAGGGGGGGGCCGTTGGCGGGAGCCTCGTGGGTCAAGGGTACGACGCTTGGAGCTGGCGCACCTCTGTCCTTGCCTCTGACCGTCCTGTCAGCCATGCGCTCCCTCTGACCAACCCTGCCCCGATCCCACGGCTGCTTACCCCCCTTCCCTGTCCCTGCTCCTTCCTTCGTGGACCTCACTTCACGTGCAGTGTGAGTGCGATTTACAAGCGAGCAAGGGCACCTGCTTGCCTCGTCAACGTGCCCGCCTAGCTCACGGTCCCATGTTTGACTTGGCTCCAAATCTATTTCCCGTTGCGCAGATGTGGAGAGGATGGCAAGACCTACGGCAATGCATGGTGAGGCCCTTTTTCGATTCTGTTGTGTTACCGGTAGTTACCTTTAAGGAAAGTGTCCCCCCGTGCAAGCAGACAAGGCCACATGTGCCCGCGGGGCATCCCCGCGTGCACGCTGTCCTGGGACTGCGACTGATCATGGTCTGCCACCATTTGCTCTCCTCTCTCGCTGACATACACCTTTTCGCACGCTTATGCATCCTCCCCCTTCTGCGTACGCAGTGTGGCTTTCTGCTCCAACGTCACGGCAGTCGCCCGCGGTCCCTGTTTCCCTGCGTGAGTATCCACCAAAACCTCCAGCACAGAGTTCTCCTAAACCATGACAATTACCTGAGATCAACAGATACGAGATTCAGCCTGCGCCACCCGACCGAACACATGCGTGCTTACTGCCGTACTCATCGCGTCCTTGGTTCCCTGCTGCAAATCTCCCCGGCCCGCCCGCCTCCTGCCTCACACCCATCCAGGTGCCCGGAGGGCGCCGGCACCGCCACCTGCCAGGTCGACCCCTGCTCGATCCCCGCCGCCGACGGCTCCAAGCCCTCCTGCAAGGCCGACCCGGCCGCCACCTGCCGCTACAGCACCTGCAGGTGAGGTTATGCATTAGCATGGGCGGCTCATCCGCGACAGCGCTCAAGGCAAACGCACGCGCTTCACCCGCTTTCACCACTCACCACGTCACTCACTTCAAAAATGCCAATAATAACACCCGCAACAGCGAGACGCTGGCCCTGGATGACGGCACCAAGGTCCGGCCCTGCGAGGCGGTGTGGGTGCACTCCATCACCGGCCTACCCGTGGACTGCAACGGCGAGCCGGCGGTGGTGCTGGTGCCAACGGGCGGCGACGACACCAGCGGCGGCGGCAGCAGCAGCATCGGCAGCAGCACCAGCAGCAGCAGTAGCAGCAGCATCGACGGCAGCAGCACCAGCAGCATCGGCGGCAGCAGCACCAGCAGCAGCAGCGGCGTCGGCGGCGGCAGTGTTGAAGGCTATAACCCCGGCGAAGGTGCCGGTGTCCCGGGCTCGGGTCCCATGAATGGCGGTGGAAGCGGCAACTTCCCGGGTTACGGCGGTGACGGCGGTATGGGCGAGGGCGAGGGCGGTGTGATAACGCCGCCCATCATCGGCGGCGTGGACGGCTGCATCTGCCCTATGTACTACTCGCCAGGTGTGTGGGGGGGGGCGGCGCCTGCGCTTCCTGTGCTCGGGAAGGGGGACAGGGGGCAGCAAGGGTAAGTTGGAGGCAAGCGTCGTGTGTGTGGGGGGGGGAGGGGGGGCCGTTGGCGGGAGCCTCGTGGGTCAAGGGTACGACGCTTGGAGCTGGCGCACCTCTGTCCTTGCCTCTGACCGTCCTGTCAGCCATGCGCTCCCTCTGACCAACCCTGCCCCGATCCCACGGCTGCTTACCCCCCTTCCCTGTCCCTGCTCCTTCCTTCGTGGACCTCACTTCACGTGCAGTGTGAGTGCGATTTACAAGCGAGCAAGGGCACCTGCTTGCCTCGTCAACGTGCCCGCCTAGCTCACGGTCCCATGTTTGACTTGGCTCCAAATCTATTTCCCGTTGCGCAGATGTGGAGAGGATGGCAAGACCTACGGCAATGCATGGTGAGGCCCTTTTTCGATTCTGTTGTGTTACCTTGGGGAAAGTGCCCCCACATGGAAGCAGACAAGGCCACACGTGCCCGCGGGGCATCCCCGCGTGCAGCGTGCACGCCCCGCGTGCACGCTGTCCTGGGACTGCGACTGGTCATGGTCTGCCACCATTTGCTCTCCTCTCTCGCTGACATACACCTTTTCGCACGCTTATGCATCCTCCCCCTTCTGCGTACGCAGTGTGGCTTTCTGCTCCAACGTCACGGCAGTCGCCCGCGGTCCCTGTTTCCCTGCGTGAGTATCCACCAAAACCTCCAGCACAGAGTTCTCCTAAACCATGACAATTACCTGAGATCAACAGATACGAGATTCAGCCTGCGCCACCCGACCGAACACATGCGTGCTTACTGCCGTACTCATCGCGTCCTTGGTTCCCTGCTGCAAATCTCCCCGGCCCGCCCGCCTCCTGCCTCACACCCATCCAGGTGCCCGGAGGGCGCCGGCACCGCCACCTGCCAGGTCGACCCCTGCTCGATCCCCGCCGCCGACGGCTCCAAGCCCTCCTGCAAGGCCGACCCGGCCGCCACCTGCCGCTACAGCACCTGCAGGTGAGGGTGTTTTGTCATGAACTAGCCTTAGGGTGTTTTATTACCAATTAGCATGGGCGGCTCATCCGCGACAGCGCTCAAGGCAAACGCACGCGCTTCACCCGCTTTCACCACTCGTCACGTCACTCACTTTGCGATGGCCAATAACACCCGCAACAGCGAGACGCTGGCCCTGGGTGACGGCACCAAGGTCCGGCCCTGCGAGGCGGTGTGGGTGCACTCCATGACCGGCCTACCCGTGGACTGCAACGGCGAGCCGGCGGTGGTGGTGCCGGGCGGCGACGACACCAGCGGCGGCGGAGGCGGCTCGGCCGATGGCGGCGGCCGGGTGATCATGCCCAACCCACTGGCCGGTCTCGACCCCTTCGAAGGGTGGGTGGCAATCTTGCATGCGCGCACGCATATACACTCACGTGAGGTCGACCCTCATTCCGTACATACATCGATGCGGCTTTCTCCTTCCTGCCGCCTTTTTCTTTGAGCATCTGCATACGGTTAGGCCGTGCGCCCGCTCAGGGCCGATCATACCGAGGTCTTAGCCATCATGCATCGTTTGCCATGCCGTGCCATGCCGTCCTGTATGTGCAGCTGCCTGGGCAACGTGCGCTGCAAGGCCAACAGCTGCGCGCAGCCCCGCTGCGCCAAGGCCGCCGCCCTGTCCACCGCCGCGGTGTGCTTCCCGCTCACCTGCACCGGCCAGAGCCTGCACGGCGCGGACGTGGAGCCGTGCTCGGCGGTGTGGGTGGACCCGGCGACCAAGGAGGTGGCGGTTTGCGGCGGCGGCGGCGGCGAGGACCCCGTGACCCCGCCCACGGACGAAGTCAGGTACGGCGGACTGACCTGCTATCAGCACTAGGATGACTCTGTCACATGCCTTTTCCTCGCCCTTGTTTGTCTGTCCCTCCTGCCCCATTGTTTACAGCTCCGCTTGCGCGCCTGCCATGCCCTGAACCTGCTGCGCACACGCACACGCACACACATACTCACATCTCGATTGCGGGGAATCCTCTCCGTTTCCGTTTACTAACCCACATACTCACTCGCGTACACACACGCAGCTGCCCCGGCGGCGCCACGGTGGCCTGCCTGGCGGACCCCTGCTCCGTGCTGCCAGCCAACAGCCCCTGGGCGACCAAGCTTGGCGGCGGGGCTGAGGGCGGCGGCGGTGACGTGACCTGTGAGGCCAGCTACTGCGAGGCGGGGCTGCTACCGGACGGCTCCGTGGTGCGTGCGCGCGTGGTGCATATGGCTTTCCCCTACTTCCTTTCCTTTGCTTGCCCGCCCCGATGTTACATATCGCCAGGCGCGATATATAAAAGTCAGTACAGATAGTTGTCGAGATTGCGAAGCAGATCGTTGATGTATAGCGGCTCAGTAGAAGCTGCTACACAACACCCGACCGCCTCTATCTGCCTTACTTGAGCTCCGCTTTCCTCTGTGCGTGTCGTTGTGTTCCCCTTACTTTATTTGCGTTGGCGCGGACATGCACAAACATACGGTATTGCGTGGGACTTGCACGTTCCTCGCGGCCGCCCTGTGCTGCTAAAAGTCGGATATGCTCTCACACGTGCACACCCGCTCAACATGCACGTACGCAGATCGGGCCCTGCACAGCGGTGTTCCGCTCGGCTGCCGACAACTCCATTGTGGGTTCCTGGCCCGCGCCCCAGCCTGACGAGGGCGGTGGCGGTGGGGAGGACCTGGACCCCTTCGCCGGGTAAGTTGAATTGATCACGAACGTCAGCCAGTCGTTCCTCTTGCGTTCATGACACCATGCCTAATGCTGCCTAAACACACCTGTGAAACATATATGCATGCTGCATTGTGTTTTAGTAAATGGAAACGGAGAGCTTTCCCCGCGATCACTGCATTGTGTTAGAGATCACAAGGGGAAAACAAGCAAATCAAAGAAAAGACCGTGTATGCAATGCGATCAAGACAAAGCAGCGTCGCGTCCAGTTTACCTGGAATTACCTGAGCCGCCGACCTGCTTTTTCGTGTGTGTGTGCGCGCGCGGCCTGTTGTCAGCAGGTGCGAGGGCAACGTCCGCTGCGCCGGCGACCCCTGCGCCGCCGGCCCCTGCGCCGCCGCCAAGGCCGACTGGCGCTGCTTCCCCGTGACGTGCGGCGGCCAGAGCCTGGACGGGCTGCTGGCGGCGCCCTGCTCGGCGGTGTGGGTGGACCCGGAGAGCCGCGACGCCGTGGTGTGCCCCGCGCCCAACCCGCCGGTCGTGGACGCGCCCGTGGTCACGTAGGTCGATTGCCGTTCATCACGTACGACTGAAACTGGGTCTTGATGTGAGCGCGTTTTGCCCCGCCCTACCTAGGGCACGGCTGTGGCCAGCCCTCCCTTGAGGCTGCCTTGCCCTCGAAAGCGAGTGCAGCGGCCACTCTGTACCCCACCAACCTACCCGGTCCCCCCTTCCCCCGCCCCGCAACACACAAACACACACGCCCACGCAGCTGCCCGCCCGGCGCCCCTGTGGCCAAGTGCTTTGCCGACCCCTGCGCCGTGCCGCCGCCCGACTGTCCCGTCGCCAAGACCGCGGGCGCCAAGTGCACAGCCAGCTACTGCGTCGGCGGCATCCTGCCCGACGGCTCCAAGGTGCGTGGGTTGGCTGGCAGGCAGGCGGGCTGCGTGTGGTGTTCAATCAAGAGCACGCAGCAGACCAGCCGGGGCGGTGGTTGTGTAAGTAAGGGGGGCAGCTGGCCATTCATCGGTCTGCGCACTCGTGTGTCCACCGCCGGTGCTGCTTGACCGTCCATGCACCTGCTTGACTAACGTGTGCGTCGCAAAAGCTTAGTGGGTTTTTACCGTGAAAAACCTTAACAAGCATCATGGCCACCGCATGGCTTTGGTCCTTGATTGCAAACCAACAGGTGGGCGCCTGCGCCGCCATCTACAGCCTGCCCGACGGCACCATCGGCGCCTGCCCCAAGCCCACGCCGGGCACCAACGAATGCGTGTGCACCATGGAATGGAACCCAGTGTAAGTAAGCAGCCGGCATGCAACCTCCTGTGCCCCTCACCCCTCCTCCTCCCTATCTACACCTCGCTGACTGACCGACACGAACACATCACATGTGGCTCATTTGGCCGCTTCTGGCTGAGCCTCTAGCCAACACAAGCCATGCCACGTGCTGCCAGCAAGCAACCTACGTTCACACATATGGTTGCATGCAGTTGCGGCTCGGACGGCAAGACGTACGGCAACAGGTGCGAGGCGGGGTGCAACCTGCCGCCCGGCGGCTCCTACAAGCCCGGCGAGTGTGGCGGCGGCGGCGGCGGGAGCGACCCCTGCATTTGCACCACGGAGTACAGCCCCGTGTGAGTGGGCCGCCGGCGGCGGGCTGCGCCTATCGCCAGGACCTTCCTAATGTTGATCTGCCGACTTGTTCTGCTTACTTTACCCTGCCTGCGAGGCGGCTGGTGACGTAGCGCTGTCGCACGATGACTTGGGGCTTGGAATCGGTGACGCCATGCCGCCCAACGCCCCCACACGATTGCCATTGCACCCACCCACTCATCCGCGTCAGGGCTGCCCCACTTGACCAACTGCTCTATCTCCAAAATCTCGGCTCGTGCAGGTGCGGCACATCCAACAATGTGACGTACGGCAACAAGTGCCTGGCCGCGTGCGAGCTGGGCCCCGGCGGCAAGTGGACCGACGGCCCCTGCGGCAGCACTGAGCCCAAGCCCGCCTGCATGTGCACCATGGAGTTCATGCCTGTGTGAGTACCCCATAGTTGCCCGATGGGCCCGATGTGGAACAGCTATAATGCTTTGTATTTTGAGTCTGTTGGGCGTTCCGTTTATAGCAGGGGCAGGACAGCTAGGACAACCACCTCACCTCTTGACCCCGGCCCGCACGCCACATATATGGATTACCCCAACCCCAATCACAAACGCGCTGCTGGCAATGCGTGCAGGTGCGGCACATCCAACAACGTGACGTACGGCAACAAGTGCATGGCCGAGTGCGAGCTGGGCCCCGGCGGCAAGTGGACCGACGGCCCCTGTGACAGCACCAAGCCCGAGCCCAAGCCCACCTGCACGTGCACCAAGGAGTATATGCCTGTGTGAGTACCCCGTAGTTGCCTGATGGGCCCGATGTGGAACAGCTATAATGCTTTTTATTTTGAGTCTGTTGGGCGTTCCGTTTATAGCAGGGGCAGGACAGCTAGGACAGCCATGTCACCTCTGGACCCCGGCCCGCACGCCACATATATGGATTACCCCAACCCCAATCACAAACACGCTGCTGGCAATGCGTGCAGGTGCGGCACATCCAACAACGTGACGTACGGCAACAAGTGCCTGGCCGCGTGCGAGCTGGGCCCCGGCGGCAAGTGGACCGACGGCCCCTGCGGCAGCACTGAGCCCAAGCCCGCCTGCATGTGCACCATGGAGTACATGCCTGTGTGAGTACCCCGTAGTTGCCTGATGGGCCCGATGTGGAACAGCTATAATGCTTTTTATTTTGAGTCTGTTGGGTGTTCCGTTTACAGCAGGGGCAGGACAGCTAGGACAACCATGTCACCTCTGGACCCCGGCCCGCACGCCACATATATGGATTACCCCAACCCCAATCACAAACACGCTGCTGGCAATGCGTGCAGGTGCGGCACTTCTAACAACGTGACGTACGGCAACAAGTGCCTGGCCGCGTGCGAGCTGGGCCCCGGCGGCAAGTGGACCGACGGCCCCTGCGGCAGCACCAAGCCCCACGACGGCGGCGAGGACGGCTGCGTGTGCATTGCGCTGTACAAGCCTGTGTAAGTGCATCGCATCGCCTCGCGCGTCCGTGCAATCAATCGGCGGCATGCATATAACTCGATCGTGTCGTTTTGACGAGTTGATGTCGCTGTGCCACTGCCTTTACCCTACCGCTATCCTTCTGCTGACCCGCTCTTTCTTTCGTCCGCCCTTCCCTCCTCCCGTACGTACGTGCAGCTGCGGCGCGGACGGCAAGACGTACGGCAACAGCTGCGAGGCGGGCTGCGCCAAGGTGGAGGTTGTGCACGCCGGCGCGTGCGCGCCCGAGTGAGTAGTCGTCGACAGTGCGACTTGCACCGCACCGCACCGCGTGCAACATGCGCCCCCAGAAGCGGTTGTGCTAGCTGGCTTCTCCAAACCGCAGCACCCGGCGGCTTCATCCCATGCATGCATGCAGCCCGCAACACGTGCATAGCGTTACGCCACTCGCCCGCTGGCCCGCGTGTTTCTCCCATTCTCTTCTTCTCTTCTCTTCTGGGTCCTGGGTTTTACTGGTCGAATTAAGATCTGGGATGAACTACCCCACCCCATCCCTCCCTGCAGGTGCCCACCCGGCCCCGCCGCCACGTGCGTGGCGAACCCCTGCCAGCTGGCCAAGCCCTGCGCCGCCGACCCGCCCATGGCTGCCTGCACCTACACCACCTGCACCAACGCCTCCTACACCGACTGGCAGGGCGTGGAGACGCCCGTGCTGCCCTGCGCACCCATCTTCCTGGATAAGAACGGCGCCCTCATCAAGTGCGGCGGCGCCGGCACGCCCAAGAGCTGCGCCGCCTGCCCCACCGACTACTTGCCTGTGTGAGTTTCATACCTGGATGGCGGCGGCATGAGTGCTCCCTCGTTCACATCGTTGTGGCTGCCCTGCCTCTGGCCCGTGTGCGTCCTCCTCCTTTGGCCCGGGGCCCCGGGCGTGGAACTTTTTAAAGCCAGGCCCCCGCCCATCCACCGCTCGCGCGCACTGATGAACGCTGGCGCCAGATGTCTCCTTTCACCCTTCCTCAAACCTTCCGCGTTGTTCGTGTGTGCGCAGGTGCGCTACCGGCTGGCGCCCGGTGCCCATGACCTTCCCCAACCGCTGCGCCGCCGAGTGCGTGGGTGCCACCGTGAAGAAGGCCGGCAAGTGCGAGCACTGCAACGGCGACGAGTGCACGATCGGCAAGAAGAACGACATCTGCTTCATGACCGGAAACAAGAACTGCTGGAGCAAGAAGTATTCTTGCCAGGCGCCCGCATGGGCCGGCGCCGTGCCGCCCAGCGGCACGGGTGCGCCCTTGTTCGGGCTGTGCTTACCCAAGCCGACGGCGCGCCACCTGCGCCACCACGCGCGCGCCTTGCTGGCTGACTCTGGGGAGAGCCAGGCCTAGGTAGACAAAGAAGTATGTTTAATCGCATGATAGCGAGTTGGGCGTGATGCGCGCTGCAGAATCTGCAAGGGAGACTACACCTAGCCATCATGACATCAATGTGTGTGTGCGCGCGCTTTCGTTTTTAACTGCCACGCACAGCACCCTGCCATGCACGTAGCCAGTCCTAGGTATAGACCGTTTGCGGTGATAGCGTGCGTCGGGCCCATTTATACTATGCGGTGCTGGGAACGGGGTATTCTTAAGTGCTCAGGCAGCTGAGTTTCCGCATGCGTGCCGTTTGTTGCTTTATTGTGTATCTTTTCATAAGTGCGTGCGGCAGCATGCCTCACCACTCGCCGTTTTTGGCGTTGCGCGGCTACCTGCATACAGTACACCTTGCACATAGTAGATACAGGCAGCTGTCTATCTAGCACTGCTTAAGCGTGCGGACTAAAGTGTGTCTATATGATGGCATGCGTTGCATCATACTGCCTATCTAGCTTCTCTAGCAACGCGCACGTGTAATGGTGTGTGCACTTAAACAGTTGGGATGTAGTAGTACTGCTCTATTGCGATGTGGCTGTTTGATGATTCTGATGCTTACGGTAATCTTCACCGGTGCACACGTAGTTCCTAAACGCTCCTAAATAAGGCACGGGCGCAGAGTGCACCTGCGCGTGCACTGTTCCCGGCCCACACGGAAAGGGCGCCCAGCACAAAGCACGGATGCCCTGCCCTGCTGGACACGGGGCCGCCATCCGCGCGCACGGCACGCCTCCTCCGTTAGCTCCGTAGCTAGGGCATGCGTCATGCGAGCAGGGGACCCCTGTTTTAGCTGGCGCACCTCTATTCGTCGCTTTTGTAACCATACGGCTAGCTGTTCCGTGCCTCGTTGGCGGTGGCAACCTGGTGATGGTGGTCGTGATAGCAGGTAAACATTCTCTGGATGGAAATCGTGGACGCGCTTGGTGCACGTAGTTGCGCCGTCGCGTGCACGTGTGGGCACACGGTACTATGTGCTCTCATGTTACAGCTGTGGGGAGACTTCTGACCCGGGCCCGAAACACGGCCGCTGCAGCCTACCAGCCTCTTTGGACTGGCGAGAGCGCCGACAACCTGAACGGCGCACACAAACCAAGCCTACGGCGGTCGAAACGCACACGACGCTTGACCTCCGTGAAACGCAGTGCGTCTGCCTCCATTCGTCAGACATAAGAAAAGGAAGGCAGCTAGCTCGCATCACCCGCACATAAGACAGCACTCACACACAGCAAGAAAGAGAAAACCTTGATCAACCCCCAGGAGCCACCGCCTGTCCACCCACCACCGTACTACTATGCCGTGATCTACACAGAGCCAACGCTGACTCATTTGCCGGCTGTCTGTAAGAGAGACCGAGTAAAGGTTGAGCATGCGGGAATGTGGGACCGGCATCCCTGGAACTGCCTGGACCAGGGGAGGGAGGGTGTGTAACTCGGGCTGCTGCATGGGGACCGGACGGTGCCAAGACGTGTCGGACCCCTCCCAAGGAGCTAGCGCCTGCAGATTACGGGCTATGTACCATAGGCCCATACTCATCGGTCTGAGCTCGTATCTCGCGAGTTTCTGGGAACCAATTCGCATGCCAGGGTCTGGGCAAGGGTCTGGGTCGCGGCAGGCCCCGCAAGAAGCCGGCGCTGTTCCCAGCAGGCTCTGCATGTCGGATAGGCACAATGAATGCGGTCGCCCGCGCAACCTGCGCGAGCATTGGAAGCCGTATAAACCGGCGAAACGCCCTCACCGTGGGACAGACAGCCTGAGTTGCACGTCTCCCTCCCCGCCCCGGCCTGGACCGTGCGCAGGGGCCTAAGCCGACCAATACCTTGCAAACAACCAAGCGCAGTCGACCCCGCCTGGCCTGCTTCTGGGGTGCTCTCTGGGGCTCTCTGGAGATGAAGAGGGCGGGGGCGCGCACCAGGGTGACGCGCGCCAATTCCGTCCTGCTCCTACTGCTGGCCACCGGGGGCAGAAGTGGATTCGCGACAGTGGTGTGGCGCCCGGCGCGCGCAGAGGCCCTACGCGGCGGTGCGAGCTGCGCCATTGTCGCCCCAGCTACCTCGCAGCCTCCCGCCGAGACTGCGTGCTGGCTAGCCCTGCTGACCAGGCTGAGCTAGGGCCCCCATTTCAAGCCTAGTTGTGTTACGGACATGCGCTAAATTGCGAATGCAAAATGCGAAACCGACTGGAAGTTGACGTCGTTTCTAGCAGGCAGCACGAGAGGAGGGTGAGCGGCAAGGAGGAGTGTGCGTCCAGTGTGTGTACCCCAGAGGCTCAGGACAAATGGCGCGTTGCTTCGTTGTGTCACGCAATGTTACAGACAAGTCGGGTGGACCCCGGAAAACGGTTCCACATCGCCAGGCTCAGCAGGTGGCCAGCCTAACTAACCTAACGACTGTGTAAGTGGAACGAACCGCGGGCTGACGCCAGAGGCGCCGCCCGCGGCGTAAGACTGCCTTCCCGCCTCTTAGGCGCCCATGCACACGTTTTCGCCCTGGAGCGCAGGGCAAACTCTCAGCCCCGGAATCGACCGCTCATGTCACCCGCCAACCGCCATGCCGCTATTGCCGGTGAACGACACATGCCGGCTGCGTGGCAGGGGGGCCAAGCAACTTGTGGACTTCCGTGGATTTCATGGGTCTTCTGGCGTGCAATGCACCATCCATCATCCAGCAGCAACGGCGTGCCAGTGTGGCATGCAGGCGCGGGTATGCGTGGCCAAGGCGCAGCCAAACGCGCTGCCCTGCGATAGGCCGGCGTAAAGTTTTGTTCGATTGGTAACTCAGCGTCTGACGGACACCGGCTGTCCTGTGCTTTCATTCGCGCCGGATTTACCAAGTTCGTGCCGCGCGTTTCACGCCCTCTCAGCTGTAATACTTCAATCTTTTTATAATATATATCCACATTCACAAATCCAGTGCATAAAACTGCAAATGAGGACAACCTGCTCTGGCTGAGGGGCAGAGCCCAGCATGTCGCGCTGAATAGAATGCAACCAACACGATGAACACTATATAAAGGAAACAGCTGACAGGGCAACAAGAGAAAATGCGGGCACCCGGGGCATTTGCGCTGCTGGGGCTGCTTTACTGTGTGTTGGACGTCTATGGAATCACTGAGACCTGGATGGGCATGAACTATAGGGAGCGAACGAAGGAGCGGCCAGAGCTTCAGTGGGATTGGGGGCATGCCTTCTCCGGCATCGAGGTGCGCTGCGGTATGCCTGCATTCAAGTGCTAAATGCACGCTGAGGGACGGTAATAATATGGGAAGCGAGGAGTGTGGCTGAGGTCGGCTGCTGGAACCCGGGTTGGGGGACTAGGACAGGGAAAACGTCGTGGGGGGGCACCTGTTCCGGCGGGTGGTCTGTCCCTCACCGCCGTCACCGGGCCTCACGTCTTGCTTCTTCCTCAGCACTCCTGAGTCCAAACATGTGCCACCAAACGCCGCCCCTGCATAACCATAACCTTGTGCCCACCAGGCGGTGCAACACCCCTGGCCCCCAAACCTGCCTAACCCTGCCAACGCCACGCTGCAAGCCCCCTCCCCCATTCCGCCATGCCATGGTCAACGCAGGTCAACAAGCAGCCCGTCAGCCAGGTGCTGGGGCCCATGCTGGCGGCGCACCGCTTCACGCTGCCGCTGACTCAGCTGGCGCGTGCCGTGTCGTACTCTGGATCCAGCACGCGCCTTCGCCACGTGGTCGGGCGGCTGCTGGCGGGCCGGGAGGTCCGGGTGGGGGTGGTGGGCGGCAGCATCAGCTGGGGGCACGGCAGCGGCAACCGAGGGGAGGCGGACTGGTGGGTGCACGTGGTGGTTGCGTGGGTGGGTGGTCGCATGGTAGCACAGTGCTTTGGGGGGCTGGGGGCGGCGTTCAAACTATGCGGGTGGGGGGCATTCCTGGAGGGCTGTGTGGGTGGCTTCTGGGCGGAGAGGCGAGAATCGCGAGATCAACCAGCTGGACCGGGGGGGGGGGGGCGGACGGGGCCCCAGGGGCTGCGCGCGCGTGACAGCGGACCGTGCTGCGCTGCGCTGCGCTGCTCGCTATGTCCTCCGGACTGGGCGGCGGGCGCGGGCCGGGCCAGTGCGGCTGTGGGCACTGGGAGGGAGGGAGGGAGGGAGGGAGGGAGGGAGGAGGAGGAGGAGGAGGTGGCAGCGCAGCGCGGTGCAGTGGACAGTGGACAGGGGACACATACAAGGGCCTGCGGAGCTCGCGGTGAACAGGTCGCAGCTGCATGCCCGCGCGCGAGAGCTGGACGGATCCCACGGGTCGCTCTACTTTGCTCCCGTCACCTACCGGGCCTCCAATCCTAATCCTGTGCACGTGCCCAACCGCCTTGCCCTGGCCACAGGTTCTCCATATTTAGCAAGTGGCTGGTGAGTGGCTAGATGGGCCCCTGGTTCTGGAGGTGTCTGGAATTATCAGACTCCCCCCTAACTCGTGCCCCTAACTTTAATGCGTGTAACCCCCCTTCCTGTCCCGGACCCCCCACACACACACATACGCACATATAGCTACAGCTGCGCCTGTGTCTTACGGCCGCCAAATGCAAACATCGACGCCGCCCCGCTGAGTTCGATGCAATCGGCTGCCCGCCCGCCCGCCCCGCCACCCCCCTGCATTGCTCTACGTCGCTTCCTTTAGATTGGTTTAGTTTGGGCTGGTAACCACACACACACCCCGCCCTCCCGCTGCACCCCCCCTCGTCATTAACTAAACATGCATGGCACCCCCTGCCCACCCCCCGCCAGATCGCGGCGTTCCCGCGCTCCAACGTGACCACGCGCAACGGCTGTGTGCCGGGCGTGACCAGCCAGTACATGATGTGAGGGGGCGGGCGGGCGGGCGTGTTGGTAAACGGAAACGGAGGGAATTCCCCGGGCGGGCGTGTGTGTGTATGTGTGTGCGTGTGATTGTGTGTGTGATTGTGTGTGTCGGGGGGCGGGGTAGGGGGTGTAGTACGTTCCATGTAGCCCATGACAGTACAGTTCAGAGCCCAAGCGGGGGCGGGGGGAATAGTTTGCTCCAGTAACCAAAGGGTCTGGAGAGTCTAGGTGGCGAGGCCTGGGGGAGGGGGCTGGTATGTGTGTTGGAGATCACAAGGGAGATAACAGCAGACATAGGACAATGCGTGCGGTGCGGTAACGGACGGTCGCGAGTTACCTGGTATGGGGGGCTGGTATGTATGTGTGTGCTTTATGTGTGGTGGTGACCTCACCCTCTCGCTCCCTCTCTGCCCCGCGGTGCACCGCCCTTCCGGCTCCCCGGTTCCCTTTCCTTCCCGACCCGCCCCTCCAACACCACAACGCACAACCCCACCGCAACACACCCCACCACAACCCACAACCTCGCAATCACCTCCCCACCCGCTCCTCCTC
The DNA here is from genome assembly GCA_016834595.1 of Chlamydomonas schloesseri. Taxonomy (NCBI): domain Eukaryota; kingdom Viridiplantae; phylum Chlorophyta; class Chlorophyceae; order Chlamydomonadales; family Chlamydomonadaceae; genus Chlamydomonas; species Chlamydomonas schloesseri. The sequence continues at coordinate 373,908 of JAEHOD010000019.1, read as the reverse complement.
ACCCGCCCCCTCCCCCGCCCCGCCCCCGCCCAGCATGTGCCTGGAGCAGAGCCTGGACGCGGGCGTGGAGCTGGTGTTTGTGGAGTTCAACCTCAACGACGGCCAGGACAGCGCCCTGTACGACAACCGGCCCGTCAAGGTAGGCGCGGGAGAGGCGGCGGCGTGACAGGCGGGGAGTGGGTGGGTGGGTGGGTGTTGTGGTTACCAGCCCAAACTAGAGCAAACCAAATGCATAAGAGCGAGGAGGTAAGCGTGGCCTATGATGGGAGACGGAGGAGGCGCAAGCCACAACCATTCCCGCAACCCGATAAGTCCCCGACTGAACCCCAAATTCTATGGGTACTGTGTGTGTGTGTGTGTGTGTGTGTGTGTGGGAGGGGGTGTCCCACGTGTAAGTAGTCAGGAGGAGAAGACGGCATGGACAGGGGATGGGGGTAGTCCATTCCGGAAACCAAAGCGACCCCATTGGGGGTGTTGTGTGTGCGTGGAGCGAATAGACTGACTTGGCGCCAAGGGGACTGCGAGCTAGGATCGTTGGTGGTGGTAGTGGCGCTGGGTCGACACGCAGCGGTGCGCCCTGGAGGGTGGGTAGGGGCACTTGGGCGACAGCCAAATAGGTAGGTGCGAAGAGCTGAATGGTCCGGGCTGGGTGTCGGTCGGTGGGGCGGCGGGGAAGCACCGGGGCCGGCCATCAGCCGCCGGATCTCTCTCATGAGCATGACCACAGCTGCGGCCATTCATCATCTAGGTTCCAGCCTCCTTATCACCCTCCCACCCCTCCATACCTCCACCCCCTCCGTGCCTCCACCACCCTCCACCGCCCTCCACCACGCTCTCGGGCCGCCACCGGGCCACCACCGGGCCACCACCGGGCCACAGGACACCGAGCGCCTGGTGCGGCGGCTGCTGGCGCTGCCCTCTCGGCCGGCGGTGGTGCTGCTGCACAGCCCCCAGCACGGCATGGCCAGCTACCCGGAGGGCCACCCCAAGAACCCCGACCAGGAGCTGTACGTGTGAGTGGTGCTACTGCTGGGCGGTGCTGCTGCTGGGGGTGCTACTGCTGGCGCCTGGGGGTGCTACTGCTGCTGGGTGCTACTGCTGCCTAGCGGGCCGTACGCTGGTGCCATCCTGTCGACATCACATGCGACGTTTGCGACTTGCTCCGGGCGGGCGGGCGCCGGCCAGAGCAAGGGATGGTTCAGCCAGCACACCCCCTGGCCCTGGGGGTGCCCCCAGGCAGCAAGACCGCAAATGCAGAGGCCGAGGCAAGGGGCTGGTTGCCCCGCGGGTCAACCCGTGGGGTCAACTCTTTCAAGCCTCTGGATCACGTGTGTGCGCGTGTGTGCGTGTGAGGGCGGCTGGGTGATGCGCGCCGCTCCTTGAGTGCACCCAATGAGGCGCCAGGACTCGGTACGATAACCACATCCTTACATCCTATCCACCCCAATGCAATGCCTGTCAACGCCAGGCCCTTCTACCAGACACCCGAGGACGCGTACGGTGGGTGCGTGTGCGTGCGGCGGTGGCGGCGGTGGCGGGTTTGGCCGTGGCGGCGCCCCAGATGTCACCACTTGCACTCCGGTGCCTGTGCCTTGCCAGCGCCTTGCCGGCGCCTTGCCGGCGCCTTGCCGGCGCCTTGCCTGCGCCTTGCCGGCGCCCCCGGGTAAACAACGCGAGCGCTGCTGCAGCAAGCCGCACCACGCCCCGCCGTGACCTGTGTCGCATCATGCCTCACCGCAACCCTCCTTCCCCTCCTCGACCGCCGTGCATCACCTTGCCAAGGCCTCACACACGCGCGCTCACACGCACACAATCCCTCACACGCGCCCTCGCCCCCACAGGCGCCATCTCGCAGTACTACGACGTACCGGTGAGCCCCCACGCGCCCACGCCCCCACGTGCCCACCGCAATGCCCCGACCCCGAGCCCCGCGAGTGACCTCTCAGCCTTAAGGCTTAAGCTCACTGGACACGCCTACTTGCACTGTAATATTCTTCCTCCTTCTCCTTCCCCTCCTACTCCTGCTGCTGCTGCTGCCGCTTCCCCCCAAAAGCCACCTCTTTGATTAAGCACCATTCATGGATGGCTACCCCCCAAACCCACCTCCATCCCGAATCGCCCCCTTGGTTTCTGAAGTAAGCTACACCCCATCCCACCCCAACGCCCCACCCCCGACACCCCCACGCCCTCACCACCCCTCCACCCCCAGGGCCTGTCCATGCGCACAGCGCTGTACCGGCTGGCGGCGCACCTGCAGCGGGAGGGATTCCTGTGGGAGCAGACCTTCCAGGGTGTGTGTGGGTGTGGGTGTGGGTGTGGGTGTGGGTGTGGGTGTGGGTGTGGGTGTGGGGGTAGCCATCCATGGATGGTGTTTAATGAAATAATCAAGTGCCGATGCCCAGAGGTCCAGCGAGAGGTACACGCAATGGGCGGGGGGGCATTGGGTTGCACACTGGGTGGTAGGGGATGCACGGCGACGTGGGCGGTGTGCGTTTTTCCAACACGGCCGGCCACCCGTCTCTCCGTCCCTGCACACGCGCACACACCCGGCCCCGCCCCCCGCGCCCTCCTCCCCGCACGTGCTGCACCTCCCCGCCCCCCCCTCCTCCCCCGCCGCCGCCTCATGCAGACATCCACCCGGGCGTGCACGGGCACCGGTGCGTGGCCGACCTGCCCATCTACCTGCTGCAGCAGGTGCGTGTGCGTGTGCGTGGGGAGGGTGGGTGGGCTTCCGTGCATGCGGGTGTGGGGCAAGGGGGAGGGGGGGGTTAGCCATCCATGGATGGTGTTTAATCAACAATGAAGTGGGGGAACGGAGGGACACGGTTTGAGTGTGTTACCCGTGGAGCCCGGCCCCTCCCCTTCCAGGTGGCCCTTGGGCTGCTGCTGCGGCCCTTCAGCGCCGAGGACGAGGAGGTGCTGCGGGAGGCGCTGCCACCGCCCATGTACGCAGGTGTGTGTTAGAGATCACAAGGGAGAGAACAGCAGACATAGGACAATGCGTGCGGTGCGATTACGGACGGTGTGTGTGTGTGTGTGGGTGCGTGTGTGTGTATGTGTGTGTGGGGGGGGGGGGGGGGAGGGTGCTTGAGGAGCTGAAGAGCTGAGCTGAGCAGGCCCGGGGTGGGGGGCAGGCCGGTGGGGCTGGCTGGGGAGGGGCATGATGCCGATCGCGGAATGGCTGCAAGGTACAGTGTTGACCCTGGGTGAAGACACTTGGCGGACCCGCTCAAGGCATGAAGCTACTAGGAGGTGGGGTGGCTGCTCAAGTCGTAGGATGGCCTGTGCTGTGGCTGCCCTGGCGTTAGGTAGGGTCATGCAGCGGCGGAGTTAGGAACGGTCGACACCAACGCATGTGCTGCATGCACAACCCCGGCACTGCACCCCAGCACATCCCACCACGCCCCAACCGCACGTGTGTCTGGCACACACCCACGCACATGTGCACGCACAAGTCTTTCATAATCCTCTCCCTTGTGATCTCTAAGACTCTAACACACATGTGCGTGTGCGCGTGTAGGCAACGACCCGCCGGACGCGCCCATGTGTGTGCTGTACGACCAATTCAAGTGAGAGGGGTTGCGGGTGTGTTTTGTACGACACCGTGCCGTGTTGGATGGGGCCGTGCCACACAACAGGGGCCGCCTGTCAGGACAGGTCCCTGCGCTCCCCCTCCCCTCTATCCAACCTCCCCCCGCCGGCCTGCCTGCCATACGGTAATCTGAGCGCTCCTGCTTTACTCGCCCATGACGCACGCACACACGCGGTTGTCCTGAGTAATCGATTGACGAGACTCAAGGCGGCAACCATGTAAACCGTAGTTAAACGCACACACACACACACACACACACACACACACACACACACACACACACACACACACACACACACACACACACACACACACACACACACGCAGGTCGTTGGTGCTGTCCGCCACCGGCTGGGAGTACCGGGACGAGGGCACGCCCGGCAAGCCCAAGCCGGGCTTCATCGGTGAGCAGGGAGGGGGGAAAGGGCGGAGGCCGCGGGAGGAGCGGGAGTGGGGGTTCTGCGGGCGAATGGGGCGTGAAGCTGGCAGAGGTTCCGACACAGCCAGCGCCGTGCTCAGGTGCAGTACGTGCGCCCATCCGCCACACCGCTGCCCCTGACAACCCAGCAGCCCGCCTCCCCGCTTCCTCTGCTCCCCTCCGCTCCCTCCGCTCCTCCTCCACGCACCAGCCACCACGCCCGGCAGCAAGCTGGTGCTCCGCATCAACACCGACCGCACCACCCCGCCCCGCCGGCCGCCGCCGCCCGCCGGCTCCGCAACCGAGGCGGCGGCGGCGGGGCTGGTGGCGGCGGCGGCGGCGGCGGCGGGGTCCAGCCAGGTGGCTCCTCAGCAGCTGGGCACAGACCCGGTCCGCGTGTTCTTCTTCCTGCTGCGGAGCTATGAGCACATGGGCATGGCTAGCATCAGGCAAGTGCTGTTGTTACAGTTGTTGGTTGTATTGTTGGCTACTGCTGTTGCTGTTTTTGCCGAAATAAGCCGGTGTGTCTATGAGTATGCGGCGCTGCACGATGGTGGATGTCCCGGCTGTTCTGCACTTTGGCCGCCAGCGCTGCACCGCGTCTGTTCGCGCCTGCCACTGCCTGGTCGCGCCCCATCCTGCCCTTTCCCGTCCACCATACCGTCAGCCGCTCGCCGCACAGCGCACGCCCACTTACTTTCTTTCGCCTCCTCCGCACCCTCTCTGCCCTGCCCTGCCCTGCCCTGCCCTGCCCTCCCCCCCACGACTGCTGCCTGCCTGCCTGCCTGCCTGCCTGCGCCCCGCAGCTGTGTGTCGGGCTGCACCTGCACCCCGCTGACCGTGGACGGCAACAACGACCGCCGCGCCAGCCAGCTGCACCTCATCCCGCTCAGCGTCAGCCAGGCGGCGCAGTGCGACATGGCCATAGAGGTGCGTGCGTGCGAGCGGTCGAGCGTGCGTGCGTGCGCGGCCCGGCAGGGGCTAATGCAGCAGCAGGGGGGGCCTTCGGGTGGTGCCTGCTGCGGCTGCCTTGGACCTGACCTACACCTACACCTACACCTACCCGTACACCATGCGTTCACCTCATTTGCACGTCGTCGCTTGCTGGTGCGGCTGCTGCAACTGCTGCTGCTGCTGCAGGTGCTCTCGACCACCAACAGCAAGGAGCACAAGTTCAAGGTGTGTGTTGGGGGCCGGTTCGGCTGGGACTTGGGAGTAGCCTGCATGAAGTACGATCCCGTGCCCAAAACCCTAAGACCAAGGAATGGGGCGGAGCGGCGCAGCTGGTCGCGGCCAAGCATGTAGGAATGCGGGCGCCTGCGGGTGGATGCCTGGGATGAACAAATCCGCAACCATGAACCATCCAGACCCATTCATCTTGCCCTGTCCCGAGCCGTGCCCTCCTGCCTGACATCCGCTTCGTGCCAGGCTGCCAGCCCGCAATTACGTTCGCCCCCGAAACCGCCTGCCTCTTTCGAGATTCGGGGTTTGATTCTGTGGGCTTGTCTTGGGACTGGGATGAAGCGCTACCATCGCTCTGCTGCCCTTCACCGGCAGGTCGCGGGCGTGGCGGTGGCGGAGCGCGCCGGCAGCGAGTCCTACCTGGATAGTCTGGTGGGGACGGCCGGCGGCGAGTTCGGCGTCAAGGAGCACACCGGGCAGCGGCAGGCGGTGAGCGAGCGAGCGAGCGAGCGGGCAAGGGGCGGGGGCCTGGGGCTGTGCATGGGTAACAATCGGCTTCAGGCTGGTGAGGTGGTGCGGTGTAGGTAGAGCGGCAGCCAGGGCCTGCGGCGGGGGAAAGCGGGCTTCAGGGCTCCTGTCTTAGCGGGGCGGTGGGCGGCAAGGGGGCCTGCTTGGGAGTGACGGCAGGGATGGTGTTGGTGTTGGTGGGGCAGGCTGCGGCCGGGATGCGGCCGTGTGGGTGGTTTAGGCTTCCAAACTAGGAACATGCAGGGATGGGCCCCACGGGTGGGTGGGTGGGTGGGGGCGGTAGTGGGTGAGGTTTGCCGTATGGAGTTCCCCCCGGACCCACTTCACGGGGCCATGCGGCCCGTGCCCGTGGCTGCACTTGCAGGTGACATGGAGCAAGGCCGGGCGCCAGGGCGGCCCGGAGAACAAGGGCGAGTGGCGCCACTGACAATAGCATGCGAGGCTGCAGTTACGGGGGGTGGGTGGGTGGGGGCATCGCGCAACCGGATATTGTCAGTGACAAGTCAGTACTGCGCAGTTGAGGAGGCCTGGCAATGCTAGTGGTATGAAAGCTCCTTAGGTAGCTAGCCGGCGCTTCGATGGTCCACAGTCACGAGTGGCCGGACACATATACCGGGTGATTGCCGCATGTTTGACCGAGTACCGTCAACACCACCAGGTTGGCACTGCTGCCGCCTGGGTATGCCTGCAGTAATGCGGTGTTACAGTGGGGATAACCCGAGCTGATGCGGAAGCTCTGGAATCCCTGCGTCTGCATGTGAGCCGACCGGGGTCAACGAGGCACATGGTGTAAGACGTGCTTACAGGCGTGCGGCTTAGCCACGTCCACTGCACCAACCCCACAACTCAACCAGGAGAGCGGACGCTTGTCCTGGCACAGGGAAGAACAACAATTTAAAAACTAGTAACTTGAGTAAATAAGTCTTTAGGACCACCATGACATGTCTAACCGCAGAGCTCATGGCTTTTTGGACGCCGGAAAATGAAGAGACGGACAACCCGCCGTTGGATAGGCAATACGTACGTGCAATATGCATGTGTGGAAATAATGAAAGGAAGACTACGATCCCCTTAGCAGGGAACGTCTGGCGTCATCTGCTGCTGCCGATTATGCGAGTACTGAGCGCCCCTGCTGTACGACACGTCGTGTTGAAACCACAGCCGCCGACAGCCGTCATGCAGGCTGACTATTCCTGTGACCGAAGGCACAGCCCTCGGCGTCACACATAACCTGCCGCACATTCCTCCGCAGCGCCTGCGCTGTGTGCCACTCCTGCGCGCTGCCACACGTGTGCAACCGACAGCTGCCACGCGCTGCCGTTGTGCACTACGCAATCCTGCAATCTATTACGCGGTGTCCGGCTGAGGCGCGATATCCGGCGGGCTTTCCACCGCCACCACCGAGGACAGCAGAGTCCCTTTGGCGATGCTGGCCGCCGCATGCGAAGGCGTCGTCAGGCCAGCCGGCGACGCCCCACCTGACTGCGGCCCAGCGTTCCTTACCCCACCGGTTGCAATGCTGCTTGATGACGTGACTTCGTGCTCGCCGCCCGGCTGGCCGGCCTCTCCATCATCGCCAAAGGCCGTGCTGCTGCGGCTGCTGCGGCGGTCCCAGGTCGACTCCGGCGAGGTCACCGCAGCCGCCGCCGCTGCGGCCGCCGTGACCGCCGCCTCCGAGGTGGGTGCGACAGAAGGCACGTCCGGCACCGCCCCGCCGAACGAGGGCTCTCGCCCGGCGAAGGCCAAGGTGGTGGCTGGTACAGCCGCACCTGTAGCACCGACCGTGGCAGTAGCAGCGGCGCGGGCGGCGCGCGGCACCACCTCCCCCGCGGCGTCCAGCATCTCCCAGTCCGGGTAGCTGTCCGAACGCGGCACCGTGCCGGCTGTGGTGGCCGCACCAGCCGCCCGTGTTGTAGCGGCTGTAGCAGAGGTGTGGGCCGCGCCGGCCTGCAACCCCTCCTCACCACCGAACGGCAGCAGCTGCCGACGGACCGACGGGGCCGGCGCCGCGCTGCCGCCAGCACCGCCTCCAGCACCCGCAGGCACAGCTGGCGGCGCGGCGCCCTTCCCGTCCCCGTGCCCGTCGCACACAGCGCCAGCCGCTGCGTCGTGCGGTGACGTGGCGGCGGAGCTCATGCCGCTGCCGTACCCGGCCGCATACGGCGTGTACGGCGCTGCCGCCGCGGCGAGCGCCGCCGCGCCGCCACCCGACATCCGCACTCGCTCGTCCCCCTCAAAAAGCATGTTGTCGTACGCCATCATAACCGCCGGGCTGGGCCCGGCGGCAGCGGTGTCCACGCCCTCACTGCCGCGTTCAACAGCCGCGCCAGGCGTGGCGGCGGCTGCTTCTGCTGCCGCCGAAAGCGACGCGGCTGCGCCAGCTGCGGTGGGCGGCGGCGTATTGCCGGTGCGCCAGTAGCGCGCGTGGTAGTCCGGGCTGCTGTCGGGCTCAGGGTAACCGTCGCCGTAGGAGCCGTAGCCGCCGATGGCGGCGCCGTACAGACTGTCGTACAGCTGAAGATCGCCAGCGGCGTAGGAGCTGTAGCCTTCCAGACCAGCGTGGTGCGCGTAGCCGCGGGCTGCGGCGGCTGCGCCGCCGCCTCCGGTATGGTTTTCGCCGTCGGCCTCGTCGCCGCTGCCGCTGCCGCCGGCGTGCAGGTGGTGGTGGTGCGCGGCCGTGTAGGCGAGGAGCTCCTGCGGGTTGGTGGCGCGCATGTGTGTGCGTGCGTGCGTCGGGAGGAGCAGTAGGGGTTAGCGCGATCGGTGTTCGGAAGGAGGGCAATTCACAGGAGGCGCTTGCAGGCGCTCGATGACGACACCGCATCCGCACCGCCACCCGCCCCGAGCCGGGCGGGACGTTCCCTACCTCCAAAAGGGTGTCAATGCGGCCTCCTGCCTCGTGGTCTCAGACCTCTGAAGGGCTACCACCTGCCCTCTACACACAACCCGCCCCCCAAGTCCAAGCCCCGTACCGACAGTAGCCTGTCCACCTCCTCCCCTCACCTGCAGCCCCTCCAGCTGCCGCGTCAGCATGTCCACCTCCCGCCCCAGCCGCGCCTTGTCCGCCAGCGCCGCCGTCAGCTGCGCCGCCAGCGCCGCCTCCACCAGCTCATCCCCATGCCCGCCGCCATGGCCGCCGCCGTGGCTGCTGGTGCGGCCGGCGGCTGCGTGGTAGCTGCTGCTCCCGCTGCTGCCGCCCGCAACCGAGGCAGCGAGATCCGGCGTGGCGCCGGCCGCAGAAGCACCAGCCGTTGGGGTCAGCGACGCGCCTGGCACCGGCAATGGCACGCCGCCCGGTGTGCTCGTTGTCGCCCTGGCGGCTGTTGCAGCTGCCGCTGCCGCTGCCGCTGCCACCGCTGGCGGCAGGCCGCCGGCGGCTGGGCCAACGCCGCTGCCGAAGCTGCCGCGCCGGCTGTGGGCGCGGCTAGCACCGGCGCTGGCGAGTGCAGCCGCAGCTGCTGCTGCTGCCAGGTGAGGCGGCAGGCCGGGCGCGGGGGAGGGCGTGCGCGCCAGTGGATAGGGCGCACCTGCCGCCAGCGCCGCAGCCAGCCCAGCTGCACCTGGCATGCGAGGAGGCGTCATGGCAACCGGCAGCACCATGTGCTGCTGCTGCTGCTGCAGTTGCTCCAGCTGAGACCGCAGCCGGGCGTTGTCCTGTCATGCACAGAGCGCGCAGATGCCATGTAAGAAGGGTATTCGCGGCATCCTTGGCTAGGCGCCTGGTAACAAAGCACAGCGTCCTTCGCCGGTTTTGGGCTGCCGGCATAACCTCGCACGCAACCACCAATGACCCTCCCACCAGGTCTCCCGCCCCCGGTAGTTCCAGTTCCAGTACTCACAGGGGCGCCGCCCTTTGCGTCCCGCGCCCAACCCCTGCTCTGGTGCCACCGGCAGCCCCCTCCCGTTGCCCGTGCCGTGGCCCCGCCCCACCCCACCGACCCACACCTGCTCCAGCTCCTGGCAGCGCCGCCGGCTGGCCGCCGCCTCCAACCGCGCCGCCTCCGCCTCGGTGCGCGCCGCCGCCAGCTGCTGCTGCAGCGCCGCCAGGGCCTCGGGCGGCTGCTGCTGCTGCTCCCCAGCCCCTGGCCGCTGCTGGCTGTCCGCTGCTGCTGCGGAGGTCGTGGCGGCACAGGGCGCTGCCGGCCCCGGGGCCGCAGTCGCAGACGCCGAGGAGTCAGCTGGCCCAGCGGCTGCAGGCGCCGACACACCCGCAGCCGGCACCGGCCCGTCAGCCGCTTCTGAGGCAGCGTTGGCATCTGCGTCAGGGACCGCCCCCGCCTCACTGTTTGGCTGCTGCTGCTGCCGGTGCTGCTGCTGCTGCTGCTGTCCTGCTGTGGCAGGCGCGGGGGCGCTTGAGGGCGAAGGGGTGGTGGAGGGCGAGGGCGCTGCCTCGCTGGTGGCGGAGGGGGTGCGGCGCGCAGCAGGCGGCTTGATGAAAATTACCTTGCCGCCACCGCCACCGCCACCGCCACGGCCGCCGCGAGCGCCGCCCCCACTGCTCGAGGTGGTACTGGGCACCGGCGGCGGGATCAGGGGAGGCACCGCGGGGGCGGAGGAGGGCGCGGGGCCGGCCGCCGCCGGGCCCGACGGCGCCCGCTGCAAGGACGTTGTTGTGCCGGCCGACGCCGCAATGGGCCCGGCAGTTGATGCCACGGCCGACTTCGCGGCGCCACCGCTGCCGGTGCGGGCGGCACTGCCGGTGCGGGCGGCGACAGCGGCGAAGCCAAAGTCCTCGTCCGCCGCCACGCCCCAGCCCCAGTCATCGTCGTCCTCCTCCTTAGTCGCCGCCCACCGAGACGACGAGGACGCAGCGGCACCAGTTACGGCTCCCGAGCCCGAGACACGCCCCTTGCCGCCCGGCGCCGCCGCGCTCCCCCGTCCGTTGCCACTGATGCTGCCGCCGCCGCCGCTGATGCGCCGCCCAGCGGCGGCGCTGCTGCTGCTGCCGGACGCCGTGCGCGCCAGCGCCGGCACAGCCACGTGACCCCCAACCGTGGGCAGCGGCGGCGGCGCCGCCACCTGTCCCCCCGCGGCCGCCAGCGCCGACCCGCCCGGCCCCGCCGCGGCGAAGGCTCCGCGCAGGTCGCCCGAGGTCCTCCGGCTACCGCTGCCGCCTGCCGGCCCCGCCGCTGCGCCACGGCCGTCACCGCCGGCACTGAGGCTGCTGCGGCCGCCGCCACCACCACCACTACCACCACCACCACAACTACCACCACCACCAGCGCCCGCTGCCCCGCGGCCGTGATGCAGCGAGCCGGACCCGGACTGCCGCCGCAAGCCGCCCCTGCCACCGGGAGCCCGCTCCGACCCCTCCTCCTCCTCGTATCCGCCCTCCTGCTGGGGCTCTTCATCATAGCCGCCATTGAAGATAGTTTCAAAGTCGTGGTCCAGCTGCGTCAGCAGGTTAGTGGCGTGCTGGCCCAGAGTGCTGAAGCCGGAGAACACCTGTGCGCGGGGGGCGGGGGAGCGGTGGGGTGGGGTGGAGAGGGGGGTAGTTCATTCCAGGAACCAACCGGGGTTAGGGGCGTGGCATGCATGCGTACTACTCAGCACGGACACCAGCATGCAAATGCGCATCAAAGAAAGCCTGAGACCCGGAGAGGCGCGCAGCCTCTATGTGATTCTCATCATGGAGGGCGTTGTTGGGCCTTCAACACCCACGCGCTGATTGTTGGGCACTCGCTTCTGATGCCCCAAGCGTGCTGCCTGCCTGCCCCTGCCACGCTCCCCTCTCCGCCGGCCCTCAACCTACCGCGCCCAGGAGCCCAGCGCCGCCAGTCGGAGAGCCCACGAGGCTGTTGGCAGGAGCCACATTGCCGTAGCCGTACCCGCCGTAGCCGCCGCCACCTTGCCGCCCGCCTCCTTTGGTAGCGGAAGCAGACCGCGGTTGCTGCGGCAGCCATCCGCCGCCACCACCGTCATCGTCGCTGCCATCCTCTGCAGCGGCCGGCCCATGCTCGGGCGTGTAAGTGCGTGAGCGGCGGCGGTGCGCAGCCGCGCTGCCGCTGCCCGGGCCGCCGCCACCACCACCGCTGCGCGGCGCGGCGGGGCGCGAGGCCACCGCCGCGGCGGCCGGCGGGTGCGGCGAGAAGTCTGACAACAGGTCTGTGACGCCGCCGACAAAGATGGAGGTCAGGGCGCCAAAGAGACCGTCATCGACGCCTTCATCGGCCCCGCTGCCGTCACGGCTGCCGGCGCTGTCGGACGCGTGCGAGCTGGGGGCGGCGTGCCCCCCTGTGTGGCGCTGCTGCACATGTGGGCGCTGCGAACGGTGCTGTTGGCTGCTACCGCGATTATCGCGGCGCGGGTCGGTGGCGTGATGGTGATAGGCTGTGCCTTCATCATAGCCGTCATCGTAGTCGCCGTAGTGCCGGCCTGTAATTGTGGCGGCGGTGCAAACCAGGGAGTGGACCAGAAGGGGTGTTGCTCCAGGAATAGCACAAGTCGCAGCACCGCAACAGCAACAGAGCCGGCTTATGGGGGCAGCAATGCCAAGCAATGCATTCTGGGGATTGTGATGGCGCAGCATATAGGATGGAGGGAAAGCGCCTACGGGGCGAGCCGCGCGTGCAGTCGACAGTGTGCTCCGGCAGGCTGGTGTGGTAGCCGGCCTCCCGACGCTATACCCAAGCCATATAATCAAGAACATATCATACGTCGCTCGAATGTGGAGGCGCTGCCAAACCGGCCTAATATGAAAGATTAAGGACTTATGAATTCCACAGTTTGACATTTTCGTTAGCAGCGCTTCGGCAGCCCCGTCGGCAAGCCGCAAATCTTTTACGGGGCCAAACCGACGCACCTTCCGTGTATTCTGCGTATTCCATCTCCGCCCGGCGGCCTAGCGCAGGCCGGGTTCAAACGTTTGGACGGGGGGTGTGCGCTGCACCCCCGTCAGCGCCACAGGCCCCGCGAGCCAGCTAAGTTACAAGGACGGCTGGTCCCTGGGTGCCTTCAGCCCACATCGCTGCAGCCTATGGCCTCGGCTTGGACGCTGCTTTAAACCCTCTTGTCGTCAACCGCAACGCTAGCCTCCGCAGATGGGCGAAGATGTTCAATTACGGTAGAGAAGCGGGAATGCACTCGTTAGCCGGCGCACAAAGCTTAGTCGGTTTCGTCTCAATTTGCTTCCAAGCGCGACAGTTATGGCAGAGGGCCAGTCCAGGCCAGGAGGGACAGTGTAAGCTATTGTATGCAAGGCGATGAGTGCAACAATGGTCGCCGATTGCTGTGAGGCGCGCCTCGGGGAGTCGGGGACCTGCTCGGGCCCACGTCGGTCGCGCATGAGACCGCGACACCCAGCGCTGACGACTCCGAAGCCGTGGCGGACTTCACAATCACCTTTATATATTTTTTGTACAATCCTAGACTGGACCCAAGGCCAACTTTGCCAGGATTTCCGACGACAGAACTGTCACTTGGGCCCAACACTTCTTGTCCGCTGCATCAAAACCCGTGGTTAGTCATTACATAATAGCTGGAAGGCGTCTGAAAGGCTCTCTTCGAGTTTTGTGATACTACTAATAAAACATCTGAGGCTCCGGCTGTGCTACCATGACGAGCCTTTTGAATGCACATCTGCCTTCGGACGATGAGGACGAGTCAGAGGATGACGATTACAACCCCCTTGCCGATAAGACGGCGGAGCGCGAGGACATTCACCAGGAGCCCAAAGCAGCCGGTCGCGGCGGCGCTAAGAAGCGACGGTAGGGGCTTGAGATGGCTGCATTTCGCTTCATGCAGAAGCGGGTGGGCGCAAAGCTGCTATGAGCCTGGGCACACGCCACGCCATGGCTGTTGCCACTATGTAGTCGGGTGCCGGTGCCTTGCCGGCCCTTCCTTTTGTGACCTGCCGGGACCGATGAACCCCGGCTGTACGCAAGCAATTAGCGCTGCAGCGCCGCAGCACATTGCCTGCGCGTGAGCACGCACCACTGCCTGCCAACACACCGCCTGGCTGAGCCGGCTCCCCACGCACGCCGCTCCCACCCGTCCAGGCGAGGCGGGGCGCTCGCAGCCGGCGACGGCGAAGCCGGCGCCGCCTCTGGCAGCGAAGACGGCGACGACGACGGCGAAGCCGACGAGGAGGAGGACGCCGCGGCTGCGGAGGAGGCCGCGCGCAACGACCCCCGCGCGGTGGCCAAGCGGGAGAAGATTGCGAGCCTGTGGCAGCAGATCAACAGCAACGCGGCGTCCAGGGGCACCGGCAGCGCGGCGGGCCGGCTGCCCAGCGCGGGTGTGACGCTGGCGGAGCTGTGCACCAGCGCCACGGCGGAGCGGCTGCGCGCCAAGCGGCCCAAGAAGGCGGCGCCGGACGAGGTGGGTGGGTGGGTGGGTGGGTGGGTGCGGATTGGGAAAGGAGGGGCTGTAAGGGCGGGAAAAAGGAATAAAGGGCTGCAGCTGCGGGTGGCGGCAGGCAGACGCGTAGGTACCTCGGGGTGCGGGCCAGGCTGGCACTGGCAATAGCATGATGTACTTGCCTCAAGGCGCTCCGTAAGCTCCCGGCTCACTGTGGCACGTGCAGATCTGGATGCGCAGCCTGGGGCTCCTGCCGAAGTCTTCGGCGCGCAGCGGCTCGCCGGCAGTAGCGGCAGCGGCAGTAGCCGCCATCGCAGCGCTCGCGCCCGCCACGGCAGCAGCAGCAGCAGCAGCAGCAGCGGGGGTGGGCGCGTCTGGCAGCGGCCAGGAGCTGGGCCGTGACAGCGCCTCTCCGGAGCCGGGCGCCGCCGGCGGCGGCCTCAGCGAGGAGGCGGCGGCGGAGAAGCGCGCGCTGGCGGCGGCGGCGCTGGCAGCGGCGCGTGACGCCAAGGCGACCGGTTCGCGCGTGGGCAAGGTGGCGGTCACGGAGACGCGGCGTTTCGCGGGCAAGGACATCCAGGTGCGTGGCGTGGCGTGCCATGGCGTGCCGTGCCGTGGTGGGGCGTGCCGTGGTGGGGCGTGGCGTGGCGTGGCGTGGTGGGGCGTGGCGTGGTGGGGCGTGGTGGGGCGTGGCGCGTGCGTTCAAGGCATGCGCATGGCACTGGTGCTGGTGTCAGTGCGATGCACCGTCTGCGCCATGCAGCGCAATGTGACTCAGCCTCCTGGGCCGGGGGCGCCGCATGCGCGAGTGGGTGGGGGGCGCCGGCCGGGGGCCAGCGGCTGCTGCAGCCCTTCCAACGTCGTGGTCTCAAGCGGTGTGTGCAGCGACGCGACTGCAAGCGCAACAACATCGCATCTTTTCTCGCGCCTGGGCCGCCCGCACATCCTCTAAACCCACCCCGCCCTGCACTCACTGCTGTGCGCTTGCACTCTGCCGCCTCCGCCCTCCGCCTCCGCCTGCAGGTGACCATGATGGTGGACAAAGACAGCAAGGAGGCGGAGCGCGCCGCCGCCCGCGCCGCCGTGCCGCCGCCCAAGCCCACCAGCAAGGGCCTAGACGCCATGCTGGCGGAGATTGAGAAGAAGAAAAAGGTGCGGGCACGGCGAAGGGCTCAGGTGCAGTTGGAGGGCGTCTGTCGAACGTACACCTACCTGTATGCTCGCACCCCCATCCTCCATCCTGCTTCCGCCCCCACCTGCCTGCAACGCACGCACGCAGCACTGCACCGCTTCCTGCACCCGCGCAACGCTGCTCCCGCTGCTGCACCGGCTGCTGCCGGCTGCTGGCCCCTCCTCTACGCCTCCTCTCATCTTAATGCGTGTACCTCCCCCCCCCCGGCTGCCGCCAGGTGTCGGTGCTGGACAAGACCAAGGCGGACTGGAGCCAGTACAAGGCGGTCCACACGGAGGTGGACGAGGAGCTGGAGGAGCACAAGAAGAGCGGCGACCAGTACCTGGACAAGCAGGTGGGTGGAGCAGGTGGGGGGGGGCAGGGGGGGGGGCAGTAGGTTTGGGGGGGGGCAGTAGGTGGGGGGCCAGTCGGTGGGGTGGGGCCAGTCGGTGGGGTGGGGCCAGTCGGTGGGGGCAGGGCCA
The DNA here is from genome assembly GCA_016834595.1 of Chlamydomonas schloesseri. NCBI lineage: Eukaryota > Viridiplantae > Chlorophyta > Chlorophyceae > Chlamydomonadales > Chlamydomonadaceae > Chlamydomonas > Chlamydomonas schloesseri. The sequence continues at coordinate 358,237 of JAEHOD010000019.1, read as the reverse complement.
GTAGGTGGGGGCAGTAGGTGGGGGGCCAGTCGGTGGGAGAGGGGCCAGTAGGGAGGGGTAGTTTTTTCCAGAAACCAGGAGTGAAACCCGGGGGGGCCAGTAGGTGGTGCCTTGGGTGGGTGGGTGGGTGGGGGGAGCCAAGGGGCGGGTGGGGTGACGCGCGAGAAGCGTTGGGCGTCGCCGGCGTTCAGGCGCCGGCTGTGCACTGCACTGCACTGCACCGCGCGCTTCAGTCCTGCCTTGCAAGGCTTGGCATTATCAGCGACCAGTTGCATGCCCCCTGCTCACGTCGTTCCTAGTTCCATGCACCTCCACCACCACCACGACATTCCTTGCAACCGCGGCTTACGGCCTACGCCCCGTCAAAACGCCCGTCTCCGTCGCCGCCCGCAGAACTTCCTCAAGCGCGCCGAGCTGCGCGAGTACGAGAAGGAGCGCGACACGCGCCTGGCGTCCGACATCCGCACCCGCGGCCGCCTGTAGCGGCAGCAGTAGCAGCGGCGGCCGCGGCAGCAGCAGCAGCAGCAGCATGAGGCTGGGTGCAGCCTTGGTCGGTCGGGGCGGAAGGAACACGTTTGGTGAGGTGCCGCGTGTGGTCGATGCTGGGGCGTGGTTCCTGATTTGCGCTGGGCAGCGGTTGCCGCGGCCGGGCTGTGTCGGTGGCAGACGTGTTTATGGACACGCGATGTCAGCTGATACATACTGACTGCATCTGCCGGGTACAATATTATTGTAGACGACACCAGGCAATTGAAATCAAGAACAGGCAGGCATGTAAAGGAAGGATATATATGAGGGTTCCCGTAGTAGGCAGGCAGGAGTGCACGGGGGGAGGGCTTATCGGGAGCTCAGGTTGTAGATTAATGTGCATCGGTGTAAGCAACACATGTGTCGATCGAGTAGGAAGATGCAGAGCAGGCGTCACAGTACCGCCAAGTGGCAGAACCACGAAGTTGCATGGGCAGCTGGCAGGCGACTCAACCCTCTGTAAGACGTTTTGGCTTGCAAGCCGTATTCAGTGCTTCCTCAACGAGCCTTGAGCGCCCGTCCGTCCGCCCCAAGTGAACAATTCTTAAGAGGGTCTGCACTGCGCAGGGGGGCGTCCTGCTGGCCTAGCTGCTGCAGCAAATTGGCACAGGGCATTAGGTGGCATGCAATGCCTTCGTATACCCTGGGCCCTTGCCTTCACATCCAGCCTGCCCGTGCATTAGCCGCGCGCAATACGCGTCACCACACGACGACGGAGGTGTGTGCTGTCCTCCAAATCGGATCTGAACCCGGCACGCGCAAGATCGTGCCCTCACCCCAGTTTGCAATGGTTACGCGAGGGCGACGCAGTTTATCAGCTAGCACAGCGCTTCGTAGGGCGACCCCAAGTTCAGCGCCCCTGGTTCAGCGTGCGCACCATGCCCAGGCTGCTGTACGCGCACTACCCCTTCAACGCCGCGGAGACGTACCGCTACGTTTTCGAGAAGAGTTTTTTGAACTTCTCATATTGAAACCTAATTCCGGTCCAACAATCCATTCAAATAGATAGGAAATGCCAGGACTGCACTTGTAAGTCGTTTGCCGTTTGGGGTTGTCCAGGGCGTGGACATGGGCCATCCCGCCCGCCCGAGAGCTTACACTCACACTCACACATTAGCATGTCCGTAACTGTAAAAATCTCAAGAGATGAAGGTGCAAGAAATATAATTAAGGTAGGGCTGATGACGTAGGGACATGGGATCAAGACTCTACGACACATACATGCCGAGTGCATCCTGCCGCATGAGCCTGCATGAACAAACATGTCGCCCTTGTGCAGGTGTCCGTCCTTCACATACCATCCCTTCCACATCTCAGCACACCCAGGGGAGGAGGTGGTGCTCTCTCAATGTCACGCGTCAAATTAGCCACTACCATTGAAGCCATTTACTTATTCAGTGCATTCCGTATCACACCCGGACACCTGCAATTGTGCCGTGCATCCTTGCCGCTCCCCTCATGCCTGTCATGACTTTTCATGCCCCAACTAACGTGCTGCCCCCTTACCTATTCCCTTAGCTGCTCGGCGCTTTGCCAACCGCTTCCCACGAGGCGGACCCGTTAATCCCCTTCCCCAGGCCTGCTTCCCCGCTTCCCCACTTCCCGTAGACTACCCCTAATCAATGGACGTAATGCACACAGCGCGACCGCTGCAACTTACATGTCGCCCTGCAACCGGGCCTGCCCAATGTGGAAAATGTAAATTTTGCACGCCCCCCGACAAAATGCACGTTCCCCCAACCCAAACCCGTCCCACCCCGCGCATACACGTTACAGGCTTGACTTATCACAGGCTCATCATCACAAATGCAGTGAAACCCTTGACTGCATCGCGCAGGGTAGAATTACTCTGCGCCTTTCATGGGCATACGGTAATCATGGTCATACGTCCAGGTTCCCCTGACGGTACCCTGCAACCTGCCATTGTCGTTCACACATAACCAGGGGTACCCTGTGGACACACCAAAATTGTCAAATGCATTGCGTTTTCCGTATCTATGGATGACCATGGAGTGACATGCATGTTATGTTACAGCTGTGGACCTGCCTCCGACCCGGGCCCGACACACGGCCTCTGCAGCCTACCAGTCTCTGGACTGGCGAGAGCGCTCACAAAAGCAGCGCTAGAAACCCAAGCCCACGGCTGACCTGCCCTGCCCGCGCACAGTAAGCCTAGCCGCAAAACGAGAAACGCCTCCCTGTGCTCTCCTGAGCCCACAGGACCAGGCGGTGTGGAGACAGCTCGCGCATCTAAAACCTCAAACTGAAACCCCCGACAAGAGACAACCCGAATACGAGCGACCCACGCTCCCCTGGGGGCTACTTACGCCTGGGAACGCACACGTCACCCCACCCCTGCGTCACCAACATGCTATTCATCAGCGGGCCACACATAGCAAGAGGGACAGGGCCGGCGAGAACGCTCAAAGCTGCCGCACCTAGCCGCTCAAGCTACAGCCCAAGCCACCACCTCAATCGAGTCACCGCAGAGGAGACAAGCACGCAACCTAACGCCTACCCGCCACCACAAGGGTCACTAACGTACGCCACCGTCAACGGTACCACTCACACACACATACACACACAGACCGCGTCTCATATACACTCTATCTAGTACCGCTGATAAGCAGCAGTTGTGAGCTGTCAAGACTTGACTAAGCAGGTTGCTGAACCTTAATGCGCCCGCCCTGCACGGCTAGCAGGGGGTGCGCCGTGCCTACCTCCCTGCACCCCTTCCTGGGCATCCTTAATTCTGCGAAGTCCTGCAGCCGCCTCCAAAACCCTGTCACCGCTTCCGCTTTAGCGACCTCTACCGGCTCAGCGGCGCCCTCCATCTCCATACCCTCTGGGGGCCCTGCGTTGGTAACTGCCCTCGACCTCGTCCGGGCGCGTTCCATGGCCGAGAGGGCGGCTAGTACCACCACGTCCCACACTGCTTGCTGCACTCCGTGAGGCGGTTCTGCTAGCCATAGCTGCTGCTGAGTGATGGCGTTCGCCATCGCCGCGTTAATCTGCTCCAGCACTGCATCAGGGTCCCGAAGAATATGTGGTTCCCGGCCCAGGACCCAGATACAAACGAAGGGGCAGGAAATTGCAGGCGTTGATGGCGCATGCGGGCTGCTGATAGAGTGATAGGTGAGCTGGTTTCCGGTGCCGGAGTTGCTGTTGCTGGTAACCGCGCGGCTGATAGCGCGGGGGACACCGTATGCCTGGCACATTTAAGTCCTCTCGGTTCCAGCTTCCGCAGCGCACCTCCCTGCGCCCGTGATAACAAGCCGTCGACGCCTCAGGTGCTCGTTGACTCCGCAACCAGTACTGCAATCAGTTGATGCGCGATCTGTGGGATGAGGCAGGGCGCGATAACGTCAGTTCACACTTTCACATGATTGCCACGAGCTACGTGCATATGCGCACGTACGCACCTGCTCAAAGCTGGGCCGCGCCGAGGGGCTGGGGCTGAGGCACGACCGCACCAGCACACACAGCTGCGGCGGGCAGCCCGGCGGCAGCACCGCCCATGCAGGGGCATCATCACTCCCGCCACCATTGGGACTGGTGCCGCATGGGCTGGCCGCGTCTTCCGCCGCCCTGGGTTGCTGGTGCTGCTGGTGTTGCGCAATGATGCGTTTGTGGCGCATGCCGTGGCACAGCTCCAGCAGCAGCACACCAAAGGACCACACGTCCGCCGCCAGGGAAAGGCGGCCGCGGGACAGCACCTCGGGCGCCGCGTAGCCGGGCGTGCCCTGCGCGCGGAGGTGGAAGGGCATGCATAGGAAGAGAATCATTCCTACTTACGGTGGAAGCCCATGCGACCTGTCTCGCAGCACGCACCTGGAAGCGGTTGGAGGCGTGTGTCTGGTCCTCGCCCATTGGCAGACTGTTTGTTTGCAAACGGGGGCAGGAGTACGGCAGAATGTGGCACGCGTGTAGCTCGCGCTCGTGCCATGGCATCAAGAGCAGGCAGGGAGCTGACAGGCAGTTGCCGCTCTTACCTGAGCCCGAAGTCCGACACCTTGGCTCTCACAGGCGGCCGCCACAGCCCCGCCAGCGGCCGCAGTAGCTGCTCCTCGCCCTCGCCCGCGCCATCAACCGAATCGGTGGGGGAATCACCGGTTGCCGCGACGCCTTGTGGCGGCAGTTCGCCAGTTTCGGCCGGACGTGTGCCCCACCCGGAGCCAGGAGCACTTGACAGAAGGACGTTCTGTGCGAAGCGATGTGTGATTAGCATCGATGTTTAGTAAAGGTACCAAAAAGCGGCCTGCAGCATGGACTCTTCCAGTGTGGAAGCAAGCACGGGCACTACAGGCTCTTACCCCGGCGCTGAGGTCGCCGTGGATGATGTTGCGGCGGTGGATGTGCCTCATGCCGCACGCAACGTCCAGAGCTAGTGTCAGGCCACACATTCTTCCCTGGCCCGGATCAGCGATACTGCCAAGCACGCCTGCGTCTGTCGCAGCACGCAAATGGGAAAAAAGGTTTATTTTGACAAATTGCCCCTATTTTGAGGTAGCTTCATGGGAAGTACCGTAATGTTCAGCCGATTAGCTGTGTAGTGCAGGAGTAGCTGGATGGCTCTTACCTAACGCTGCCGTCAGAGCGCCCACATTGCAGTATTCCTGCACATGCACCACTCATGTTACCACATCGCCTTCGCTTCCGCTTCTGCGTTAGCCGTGAGCGGCAGAATGTGGGTAACGTTTCGTTTCCTCACTTGTATGATCAGAAGCTTGTACACATCGGCCGCCCTGTCGCCTTCGACACCTGCCAACGCAGCTGCTGCTGACGGGCTTGTGGGCGGCTTCCCTCCTGCTGGCGTGATGGCAGCAGCGTCAGCCGCCGCGGTGACCACCACTAGCGGCACCACCTCCGCCTCATACGTGGTGACCACGTTGGGGTGCTGTGCAGGGAAGGGGGATGGGGAAGGGCCCCGCCGGGACGCATGGAAGGCATGAGCAGTGTGCAATAGAGCTTTTACAGCCAGACCCCATAGCAAAGTGAAGGCCCTTGCCCCCAAGTGCATTGCAGTGTACCGCATTACAGCACTCACGTGCAGGGACTTGGAGATGGCGGCTTCGATGATGGCGCGGTGCCGCTGCCGGGCCTGTCCGCCCGCCAGCGTGTCATGCACCACCAGCGTCTTGATGGCCACCCGCAGGTTGCGCCACGTGCCTGCGGCAGTTACCAAGAGTGCTTGTCCTATGAGTGGAACGCACCCAAGCCGCATATCGCCACTGGTGCAAGCAATGTTCAGCAGTCGAGCGGCCACTCACCCAGGTACACGACGCCGAACCCGCCATGCCCCAGCACCGCCTGAATGTGTAGGCCCTGCCAGGCGCCGCCGCGGCGGCCCGCCAGCTCGGCCTACGGTAGCAGGGGTTTCATTGCACACACGTGTCCTTCATATGTCGCATCCTTGATCGTTCGCATCCTTGGGTTGTTAAGCTAATCATCACGCACTTCGTGACTGCTAGCCGCGCACCGTGCCAACCAAGCAATGAGCAGCTTTTTATTCCAACCTGACCCATACATAGGTAGGTTGGAACGCGTGCTGCGTCATTCATCCCAGCTGCTGTGGCACTACTTGCCCGAACCAACCATACCTGAACCCCTGTGATGGCCTCTCGGATGTCAGAGAGATCGCGGGCCTCCACCTCATCGCTGTCGGCCTTGCCCTTGCCCGAGTGGGGGTGCGCGGCGGTCGCCGTGGAAGACGCCAGCAGCTGCTGGTCGTGATTACGGTTCATGCCCTCAGCGGCGCGCGGCCCTGCGGCTGGTGGGCCTGCGTGGGTCGCTGCCGCTCTGCTGTCTGTGCACCGCAAAAAAGTAGGGGCGGCGTGGGAAAAGCACTCGTCATCAGGGGACCTTGCATTTGTACGTGTCACGGCATCGCTGACGAGTGTGTATAGTGCGGCACGCACCCGCTCCCGCTCCAGCCCCCGATCCAGCTCCCGCTCCAGACTGCAGGCCTGCCGCCGTCGCCACCGCTGCGCGCTCCACGTTCCACGCCAGGCTCTCATCCGCCCTGCGCCCAGAGCGTCAGATAGGATTAGCATGCAAGGAACGCAACCGGCTGTTGATTCTTGTGCCTCGCCCGCCCTTCACATGCGCCACATGTGTACGTGCCACCTGCTCGCATTCGCACGCAGGCACGCAGGCACACACACACACACATGCACAAACGCACCCACCTCCCTTGTGATCTATAACACGTGCACAAACGCACCCACCTCATGATGTAGGCGCTCAGCCGAGACTCCGGCGTAGAGCACTGCAGCAGTTGCGCCGGCGCCCTTGCAGCATCGGCCATCGGTCCCACCGCTGGCGCAGCAGCAGCAGCGGCTGCTGGCGTAGCTGTGCCCATAGCCGACCCTGCTGCGGAGGCGCCGAGCGAGTGCGGCGTGTGCAGCTGCGGCTGCTGCCGCACGGCCCCCTTCTGCTGCTGCTGCTGTTTCTGCTGCTGCCCCAATGCTGCAACTGCGGCTATTGCGGACCCCTGAGCTGCGATGCCTCCCAATGGTTCGCACATGGCTACTGCGACCTGCTGCTGCTCAGCGGTGCGTGCTGCTGGGCCTGCGCCGGCTGTTGCAGGCGCCGCCGCCCCCGGCACTGCTGCCGCCGCTACTGTTGCCGCCGCCGCTGCCGCTGCCGCTGTTTCGGCTGCCGCTGTTTCTGCCGCCGCTGCTGCCTGACCATGACTGCCGCTCTGCATGCTAGCACTGGTGCTGCTGTCAGCACCGCCTGCTTGGGGATGCCCATATTGGCTGCTGGCTAGGGTGCGGGTCGACATGTGGCTCCTCGCACCTGCTGCTGCGACTGCCGCTGCTGCTACTCCTACCGGCGGATGCGAGCTGAGGTCGCTGCTCAGGTCTGAGCAGGGCGCCCTATCGTCGCCCGCTGCTGGAATGGGCGAGGAGCCGGCGGCAGAGGGCGTGCGCACATGTCGAGAGTGCAAGCGGGATGACAGCGGCAGCATGGCGTCTGCTTCTGCCGCCACCGCCAGCCGTACCGCAGAGGGGCGCACTGCGATGCCCTTGCTGCCGCCGCCACCGGCAGCAGGCGGCGGCTGAGTTGCTGCCGCCTCCAAGGAGGCTGATGAGGGCTTGGCGAATAGCAGCATACCTTGAGGATCCACTAAGATGGCCGCCTGGAATTCTGCCCCAACTGCGCTGCCACTGCCCATGACACCGCTGCCAACCTTGCAACTGCCAGGACCTTCGACCGCGTCCTGATTAAGCGTTACAGTCGGCGCTTTCCCTGCCTCACTCCACCCCTGTTGCTGCCGCCGTCTCCGCCTGCGCAGCAGCAGCATTGCAGCAGCTGCTGCGGCAGCCACCGCGGCCGCACCTCCAGCTGCAGCCCCAGCCACCGCTGCGACTGGGACCGTGCTCCCACCTCCGCTGCTACTGCTGCTACTGCTGCTACTCCCTGCTTTTGACGTGTCTGTCGCCGGGAAAGTGCTGCTATTGGTGCCGAGGCTAAGTGCATCCCCGCCGTCAGCAGCGGGCAGCGCTGACGGCAGTTGTGATGTCGGCGGCCCAGCGGCGCCCGCCGCAGCCACGGGGCCACTGGCAGGCCCAACGGGTGCAATTGGCGTGCCCCACACCATCTGCAGCGAGCTGATGTAGTAGCCGACCGAGCCCTGATGAACAGGGTAACGAGCGCAGGTATAGTACGGGATGCTGAAGCTCATGACATGAATTGGGCACGCACCAACGAATTGGGCACTCGGGGAAAGCCCCCTGTCCAAACGTGGTCCGAACGCGGTCCGAAGGCTGGCTGTCCGAACGCGGTCCGATTCTGGTCCGACGCCCGTCCGAAGGGGTGATCCCTCGGACCGGGGTGAACAATGTATCCTGTCCGACAAACACGGTCCGACTCTGGTCCGATTCTGGTCCGACTCTGGTCCGATTCTGGTCCGATTCTGGTCCGACGCCGCCGGTCCGAATTACACCGTCTGATTCTGGTCCGAAACCTCGTCGGACCATGAATGTTCGGACCAGCCCTCTAGCTTTCGGACCACACCGTTCGGACGCAGCAGCCAGCAGCTCATCCCGGCCATCCCAGCCCGCTTCGCTGTCCGAAACCTCGTCGGACCATAAATGTTCGGACCAGCCCTCAACCTGCCCTGGCCGGCTCACCTGCATGCCCACCAGGTAGCCGCCTGGCTGCGGGGCCGAGTCCAGGAACGGCACACTGCACGCCGCCGCCGCACCCAGCAGCGCGTGCGTCCAGCGCCGGCCGGTGTTGGTGTGGAACACCAGACGCTCCACGAAACCGCCCGTGCAGCCGCTCACAGCCACCACCACCTCCCCTGGGGCCAGCTGGAACGTCTCCCAGCCACCGCTGCTGACCAGCCCCACGGCCTGCCAGCCTCCTCCTCCTCCTCCTGCTGCGGCTGACGAGCCGCCCAGTCGCAGTCGCACCGCTGACAGCGCCGCCACACTGTCAGTCTCGTTTGTGAGCTGCACGGCCACGCTGACTGAGATGGCTGTGAGCGGCTGAGGCAAGCTCGCAGCGCCGGTTGTGCTTCGAATTGCATTTGTGTTGTTGCTGGCTTGCGCGAGAAATTTGCTGCCTACGGCGAACTTGCAATTCTCCAGTCGATTTATGTCGACTCCAGCATAGTTCGCATACGGCCCATTCCCCAGTCGCCGGTTGCTGACTGTCAGCGTGTGCGGCCCCGGCACCCACACCGCCGCTGCGGCTGCAGTGCTAATCAGCCCCCGCTCCGCCAAGCTGCTTGCACCGCCCAGCGCTGCTGACGCCAGCGCGTACGTGCCGCTCACGTCCACACTGCTTGCAAGGATGCCGCTGGTGCTGTTCATTGTGTTGTTGTTGTTGTTGGTGGTGGTGGTGGCTGCTTCTTCTGCCGCCGTCGCTGCCTCCAGAGCCGCTGCGGCCGTTACAGCCGCCGCAGCCCCAGCGCCTAGCGGCCTGGCCACTGCCCGGCAAACCACCGCCGCAACGGCACCCTCGCAGTCGCCCACTGCAATGGTGTGGCTGCCTGCCGTGAAGGCTGTGTCCAGGCCATCAGGCGAGCCGAACGCAACCCGGGTGCACGGGGGCGTGCCAGATGATGTGACCGATTGCACGGAATCGGCCTCAGCAGCCAGAGATGGAGCCACCCAGGCGTATCCTGTGGGCAGGTTTAAGCTGAGTCTTTGCTTGAGGATGGGACGAAGTAGAGGCAGGTCAAAGGAAAGGACCACAGCGCCGTGCGGACCAGGCAGGACGACGTATGAGACAATCGGGCGGTCCGCTTACCCAGCAGGGCTGCCAGGGCCCTGTGTGCGCCCCGCCGAGTCCAGCTGCTGGCGGCCCAGTCGAGCACGTCCTGTTTGCTTGCAAGGGGGTGGGCGGGTGGTGACTCGTGGAGCGCGGTATGAAGTGTCCTTATTAGGTTTTCATTATGCTTGCCGCCCCCGCCCCTCGCTCCCAAGCTCGCCGCCCCACAATTACAGTGGCCTCGCTCACCTGCGCCTGCACCATCTCCCAGTCAAGGCCCATGTACGAGCTGCGGGCGCAGTACTGTACGGCGTCGCCGTACGGCATCAGGTCAACCCGGTTTAGCATGTACGCGGCCAGAGTGGCTTTATCAGGCCCGCTGCCGCCGGTTGCAGCTGCATCTGCAGGTGATGCCTGCTGCTGGCGTGGTGTGGCAGCCGCCAGGAAGTGGAGTGTGCTGGCCTCGGGGACGGCGCCACAGAACCCAGCAGCCATGCAAGACGTCTGCAAGTGTTGCAAAATCAATGCCAGCACCCATAAGTACGCAGAGCAGCAGCCCTTACGCGTAAGACCGGTAGGTGCCCGCAGCAGTGCTGCCCCACCTCTCTGTGTGCGCCGTGCATGCACGATAATAATATGAACGATAACATGTACCGCGACTCACGATGCATGCATCACGGTTGGCTTGGCAAATGGGGAAAGCACCGACGCCCAAGATTCGCGCACGGGCTCCTTGATTGCAGCCTGTGGACGAACGGAGTTGTTTAGAAAAACGAACACGTGGGCGGCTGGGCTGCTCTATATCTGGTGCGTGTTCATTCATTCATACGTACGTACGTACAGCTGTCACGATCCCCTCCCTGGCAACCTTATCATAACATCCACCGCCTCGCTCCACAGCGTGACAGCAGTCGAACGAGCATGCATGCGATTCATCAAGGGACTGGATTGGTTTCATAGAGTCGCGTCTGTGGGTCATGACAAGCAGGTCCGTAATGGCGGCCGGGACTGCTCACATGTATTGGAGCTGCAGGTGTGCTCCTGCTGGTGGCATGCGGTGAAGGAGGCCCCCATCATCCTGTGGTACGCAATGTGGGTGCGTGACCAGCAAGGACAGTGTGTTGAAGATCACAAGGGAGAGAACTATGAAAGAGTACTTGTGCGTGCGAAGGGACAGGAACGCCAAGCAGGGCACGCGACGCAACGCATACGCTTGTTACCTGGAATTATCTTTCATACCTGAATCGCCGCCAGCTTTCCATCCTGAAATCGCGCAACCCCCTCTACCTAACCAAGAATAGTGTGTGTGCATGGGAGTCCGACATTTGCGCAATGTATGGGGAAAGTAATCATAACTAACTGCGCGCATCAGGTGCGAATTTCCCTCCGAATCCGGTGCGAACCTGGTCCAAACCTGGTCCGAATACTTCGGACAGCGGCTGGGCAGCCCTCCCAGCAGGCCCGCGCATGCCACCCATGCCAACCCGCTTGCCCACCCACCTGCCAGACATAGGCACTGCGGCCCAGAGACACGCCGCCGGCTGGCTCCACGTGTCTAGCAGGGGTGGACGGCGGACGACGGAAGTGGGTGGCGGCGAGCCGGCGGGGGCCGCCCACATGAAGGAGAGCTGCAATATCAGGATGGCCGTAGATCGAGGTCAAGGGATCGGGAAGTGCCGAGCGAACTAGCCGGAGACACTCTATCTCGGACCCCTCGCATGTTCCCGTGTGCCCTTGCTTTATGTTATCATGTACGCAGACGTGCATGCCAAAACATCCCGCCTGGAACGTCGTCCCCACAAGATAAAGCCACACAAGGCGCACAGAACACACAAAGCTAGCAGGGCTTCAGAGCCGCACACACACATGTATACACACACACGCGCGTGACATACACACACACACACACACGCACACACGCGTGATAGCGGCGGCAGCGTGCGGCCAAAGTGCCTCCCTGTTGCTGGCTGTCCCGAGTACTCGATCACGAGACTCGTCAGGCCGCTTGTAAACCCGTTGTTACACACACACACACACACACACACACACACACACACACACACACACACACACACACACACACACACACACACACACACACACATACACACACACACACACACACACACACACACACACACGACGCACCTGGTGCAGCCACGGCGTGTCGCCATACCCCAGTTGGCTGTACAGGTCGGCATTGGCGGGCAGGTACACGTCATTGACGTACCGCCGCCAGGCGCTGGCGTTGAGGAACTGCGACCAGGCGCCCGCCAGGTAGCCGCCAGGCGGCGCGTCCTCCCGGAACCAGTTGCTGCAGCCGCCGCGGCCCAGCTGCAGGCGGCGGCCGCTGCGGGTGACCAGCGTCAGGCCCTCCACCTCGTTGGCCCGGAAGCAGCCCTGTGGCCGCGCGGGCGGTGTGGCTGGTTATCCGGGAATGTGCGTGGGAGCGAGGGCTTCCACACACGCTAGCACTCCCTCACCTCCACTGCCACGATGTAGTCGTTGTAGGGCCCCACGTTGTACGACTCGTAGCCGGGGGTCTGCGCACCAATAATGCGTGCAACATATGTGGTGGGTTTGACCAGCCGCCAGCTGAACAGCTTGGATTATAGGAGTTGAGTTGAGTGTTACAGGTGGTCCCTTCTCGGGCTCGCGGGTCACTCCCCTGACCATCACACCTGGCGATAAGAGCTAGCCGTGTTTGTGTCATGAGATGTTCGCCTCAGTCAAGTCCAGTGTCGACGCAGCAGTGTTAGGACTAGCGAGTGCATCACTGAATCAGGAAAGTGGCACCCCATGCTGTTCAACAGGCAGAAACGCAGGTAAATACAAGGGAACCCGTCAAAACCAGTGTCCCAACATCCCTGAATCCCCACCGGACGTGCAACCCCTTCCCATCTCAAAAGACACACACATGGCTATGACACTCGCGACTCATGTTTTTTCAGTTCATTTGGCCTGTCATGCTGAGCAGCAGCGCAGTATTGTAGTGTAGTAGGTATGACAGCACACTCATACGTCGTCAGGCGCACGCACATCCGGAACGGCCACTTCCAACCTGTCTCCGCGTACACGCAGAAAAGGGTGTGTGTCGGTCACCTTCTGCCACGCCTTATCCCGCCGGCGCCGTGGTAACCCAAGGGAAGCGAAGTCGGCCAACAAGCCTCTGAAGCTAGCCAGGGCCACCGCCTTTGCCCGTTCTAAAGCCCTCACTCCGAATGGTCGCCGCGCCCGCATGTACCGCCGTGCACACTCCATCGCGTTCAGAGCAGCCAGCGCCACCACCTCCCAAACGCATTGCTGTATCTGCGCCGGATCCGGGCTCTCCAGCAGCCACACATGATGCCGCCGTACAGGGCAGCCCATGTCAGTGCGCTCAGCGCTGATCGTGTCTTGCAGCAGCTCCACCACACTTTGCGCGATGGGGCACTCCCAGAAGTGATGCAGGCGGGGTGAGGGCGACGGTGCCGGTGCTGCCGCCGTAGACAAGGGCTGAGGGGGATATGTGCTGCAGACACATGTTTCGGGTGCGCTGCCATGGATGTGCGTGTTGCCCAGCATGCCGACACCGTCTACGGCCAGCCGCCACAGAACCTCCTTGTGCTTCAGCTCCCACCGTACATACCATACCGACGTCATGTGCCGCCGGAACAGCACCAAGCGCTGGCGTCCAGGGGCGGGGGGCAACGTGATGCCAAGTGCTTCAGCCACATATGCGTTGTGCAATCGTGATCGCTCCTCGTTGACGCCGGCTAGTTGCATGGCGGTCCCATCCCGTACAGTCAATGCAGCTAGGGGAACGGGGCGCTGGTGCCCCTGGACGTGCCATCCCACGCGGCCTACTATCATGGCCACCACCTGGTCTTCCGTGGGCACCTCCGTGGCCAAGGCTGGGGCTGCTGGGGCTGCTGGGGCTGCTGGGGGGGTCGCTGGAGGGTCCGCTGCGGGGGCAGCTGGGGCTGGGATACCGCCGGGGGGATGGTGAGCTGCAGAGGGGGCGGGGACGGCCTGTGGCGTGTCTGTGCTAGCGCGCAGGTGCTGGCGCGCTGCCGCCGCCCACGTGGGATGGACATCTGACAGGAGGGAGTTGACAGCGGCGATGGCCTGTACCCGGTCGGTAAAGGCGCTGGCCACGGCGCCAGAGGGCTGCAGTTGCTCCCGCACTAGCTGCGCCCACTCCATGGCCAGTTGAGTTGAGTTGAGTGTTACAGGTGGTCCCTTCTCGGGCTCGCGGGTCACTCCCCTGACCATCACACCTGGCGATAAGAGCTAGCCGTGTTTGTGTCATGAGATGTTTGCCTCAGTCAAGTCCAGTGTCGACTCAGCAGTGTTAGGACTAGCGAGTGCATCACTGAATCAGGAAAGTGGCACCCCATGCTGTTCAACAGGCAGAAACGCAGGTAAATACAAGGGAACCCGTCAAAACCAGTGTCCCAACATCCCTGAATCCCCACCGGACCTGCAACTTCTTCCCATCTCAAAAGACACACACATGGCTATGACACTCGCGACTCATGTTTTTTCAGTTCATTTGGCCTACTGTCATGCTGAGCAGCAGTGCAGTATTTTAGTGTAGTAGGTACGACAGCACACTCATACGTCTTCAGGTGCACGCACATCCGGAACGGCCACTTCCAACCTGTCTCCGCGTATACGCAAAAAAGGGTGTGTGTCGGTCACCTTCTGCCACGCCTTATCCCGCCGGCGCCGTGGTATCCCAAGGGAAGCGAAGTCGGTCAACAAGCCTCTGAAGCTAGCCAGGGCCACCGCCTTTGCCCGTTCTAAAGCCCTCACTCCGAATGGTCGCCGCGCCCGCATGTACCGCCGTGCACACTCCATCGCGTTCAGAGCAGCCAGCGCCACCACCTCCCAAACGCATTGCTGTATCTGCGCCGCATCCGGGCTCTCCAGCAGCCACACATGATGCCGCCGTACAGGGCAGCCCATGTCGGTGCGCTCAGCGTTGATCGTGTCTTGCAGCAGCTCCACCACACTTTGCGCGATGGGGCACTCCCAGAAGTGATGCAGGCGGGGTGAGGGCGACGGTGCCGGTGCTGCCGCCGTAGACAAGGGCTGAGGGGGATATGTGCTGCAGACACATGTTTCGGGTGCGCTGCCATGGATGTGCGTGTTGCCCAGCATGCCGACGCCGTCTACGGCCAGCCGCCACAGAACCTCCTTGTGCTTCAGCTCCCACCGTACAGTACGGCCAGTACAGTGAAGATGTGGATTATAGGAGGCAAATCGCCCTGCTGCCTAGCCAGCGGAGGTGCACCTTGCCTTATGCAATGGATCACCAGTTGTTAATTCGTTTATTCGATTAGCGATTTGATACGTCCTTATGGCTGAAGGGACCCGGGTTCGAATCCGGACGAAGCCCAATTATGCACGGGCGTAAGGTGAGAGACCGATCGGTGATCCCACGAAAGAAATAGGTCGTGGTGCAGGCAGAATTCGAAGTTATTGGTCGTAAAACAGGAGCGCCAGGCTCTGGCAAGTTGCGTTAACTGGCAGTGCTCCGCAGCTTTAATCCGGCGTTTCTCTAGCGGCATAGGGTGATGGCTAATAGGGTGGCTTGGATGTGCTAGGATATGATGGTGGCTAGGATACGGTGGTGAAGAATCGTGGAGTTAGTCTGACAATGCTAGGGTTGCGCTCGCAGACAATTCTCCGTTAATCCACGCTAGGACCTACGGTCCAGTGTGACCTTTCTTTCTTTCCTTATGCAATGGTGCTGCATGCATCTGAAACGCTAGTCGTACGCACATGGCTTACACAAGCAACTCTAGACAGCAGGACAGCATATTGGCCGCGGAAATATTGCAAACTGCGGCTCCTGGCGCAAAAGCCCCACACACTCTTGTTCAATTCAACTCTGCCTCCCGCAAACCGACACGCACCTCTACAACTGCGGTGTCCTCGACGGTCGACGCCACGTTGTATATGTCGTAGAAGGGAGCCTTTGCAGTCATTACTTGCTCTGTGGTAATGAGGGCAATCGTGTTATGCAGAAACCGCACAGTCATGTGCACAGGCCAATCGAGTGTGCCAGGCTCCTCGCTGCTGGTCCTTTTCTACCCGTTCATGCACGACAATGCTCTCAATCACGCCTGCTCACCAGCGTCAAACGCGGGCACACGGTCGCCGAACACGAACTCGTCACCCAGCGGCGGCGGCAGGCCCCCCTCAGCGCTCTGCCCCTGGTACGCCGCCCAGGCCTGCGCCGCCTCCCCCTCCCGCACCAGCCGCAGAGCCGTCAGCCGCCGGTTGCCGCCCCTGCGTGTATGTGCATACGTGGGTGAAATTCACACTAGGCGCCCACCTTCAGGTCAGCATGGCCTTCAGATCAGCGTGGCTGCGCGCACACTCACACACTGCCCACCCACCTGTACAGCGCGGTCACAACAGGCCCCAGCCGCCAGAACCGCTCCGCGCCGTCCTCTGCCTCCATGGCAACAGGGAAGGGCTCAACTGCCTCATTCCTGGCAGAATAGAGGGACCCATTCGGCCAGAAAACTTGCTCCATCAGCCCGCCTGCCACAAAGCCGCTCCGGTAGAACGCCAGATTGGCAGCTTTACTGCTATTGCTGCTACTGAGGCCGTCGCCGTCGTTGCCACTGCTAGGCACATGCCTGGTTGCGGTGTAGGGGCTGGGCAGCAGCGGCTCCAGGGCCCCGGGCGCGAAGTGGCGGCGGTACCAGACGGAGGAGGACTGCGGTGGGCGGGCGGGGAAGGCCAAACGCAGCGCAGGGTCAAGGGTCCTCGGCTCGCTTCATTGTGCAACAGTGCTGCTCCCCGCGTACACACCCCCCACGCACCGACAGGCCCGCCGCCAGCACCACCGCCTGCTCCTCCGCGCACACGTACGCCAGGCGCCAGCTGCAGGGCCGGTCCGTGGTCACCAGCGTGACGTCCGGCAGCGGCACCGCACCGCTACCGTCACTATTACTGCCATTCCCACTGCCGGCTGCTGCCGACAGCAGCTTGGCCGCCCCACAGGGGCGGGATCTGCATGGCCAGTTGGTGAGATATAGAATAGGTGGGCTGAAGTTTAAGTCTTCCTTTCAGCGTCGCGTGTCCTTCGCTTTCAAGCCCGAGCAAGGAAGCCGAAAGCGTAGGGGGCACTCTGTTCTCTCTCCGGTTCCCTCACTCCTTAGAGGCATGTGTCCTCGCATTGGTTACTACTCACTCTTCCCACGCCCACAGCGCCCACTGCTGCTGCTCCGCTGGTCCGCCAGCCGCCACATCCGCCAGCGCAGACCACAGGGCCTGTTGTTATTCGACAGCCAATAGGTGGTTGGTTTTGACACTTCGAGGTGTGCCATCAGAAACAGTCAGCGTCGAGGCGTCCAGTCATACTTGTGAATCTCCGGTCACTTAAAGAATCCTGGACCACTCCCTAGCGCTGCCGCTTCCCACCTGCGCTGTATGGGGCTGGTCGCGCGCTAGTCGTGTGAGCACGTCCCCGAGCAGCGACGTGGGAAGGAGCGCGCCTGTCAAGAAACTTTCTCCCTGGCTCCATGAGGTATTACTACATGTTGCCACAGCCTCTAAGAACGTAGCCGGCTGCGTGTAAGCTGTAAAGCGTCGATTCACCACACGAAATGTGGACTGGGCAAAGGCGATTTGTAAGGAGCCGTAATTCCAGGACATAGATGCGACAAGAAGTATTGTAAGCTTCTTGAAGGTACTGCCGCTCTTTTGATGATGGTTCATGTTATCTGCCTCTTTCTCGAGCAGGTGCTGTTGCAGGCTACATCTCTTACAGGACTCTATAACTGATATTGTTTCGTGTGGCAGTAGGGAAGCAGGCTATAAAGCACACGGCTCTAGTGAACCAGGTTTTGAGTTTCTTGACAGCACGGTGGGGTCCTTCATTATGGCTTGTAACAAGCATTGAAGTTATGGCCGTGTGCAAGTTGTTCGGAACGCTCCGGATGCACCAATGCACCAATACGACAATACTGGCCCAGACGCGTGTCAGCCAGGGGTGGCTCCCCTGGTGTCAGCAGTCTCCCTCCGTGGCTCCTCCTCCCACCTTCCCCCTTTCCCCACCCCGCACACATTTTTCCACACACTCAAGTTATGAGCAATACCGTAAAGCCTATACCGAGTGCGCGCACTGCTAACTGTGCTCAAGGAGACTTTCAATCGACCAGCAGTTTCGCGAGAAGTATAGCCTGACTATCAGATGGATAATTTGAGCGTATGTATTGGTAGAATGCATGCGAGGCACTTGTAGTCTAGGACGGGAGAAGTGAGTTGCCGCGAGTTGTTCACTTTGTTCGCGTGCTGCGCTCCATGCGGGGCCTGAGTTCCCACCGTCATTCCTGCCAGTCAAGCTGGCGTGCTGGAGAGCTGGAGAGCTGGTGGGCTGGAGAGCTGGCGAGCTGGCGAGCTGGCGAGCTGGCTGGAGCGCTGGAGAGCTGGTGAGTGGCTCGCTGAATCAGGTGTGTTGGCGTGGGCGTGGCATGGGTGTGGCAAGGTTTGAAGAGTCCCAACTTGTTGCGCGTAGTGTAGGAATGTGATGCCCGCCCTATGCCTTTGCAAGAGTTTCACACATTGGCGCTTTGCAACTATGAATCTTTATTGTTTACTTCCAACCTCATTGCTGCCCTTTCCCATGCAGATGCTTGGAGTGATGAAGGGTGGAACTGGAATTTGAGTGCCGGTTCAATCGCGGCATCGCCGCACGTATACCACAAACAACCAAAGTTGGTCACACCTCGAGCCAGGCTGCGCCAGCCCAGCGCGCCGTCAGCCCAGCAGTTCAAACAGTATAGCTTACAGCCTCCTGGCGGTCTTGGGCCGGCTTATATCAGCGGTTACCGTCTCTCGGAGGTGATGTGGCTAATGTGGCCGCGCACTTCGCTTTACCGCTCACCCCCGTCTCCTGCTCCTTGCGAGACACGACTTCAACATCTGGTGGCGTGCTTACGTTTTCGTTTCGCAATTTAGAGCATGTCCGTATACCCTAACGAAGCTTTGATTTCCTCCGGACCGCTCACCAAAACTGGGCGTGTGGGGTTCTTTGTACAGGGGTAGTGAGTTAGCAGGGTTGGCAGCGCCTTTACATCTGGGGCCACATGTTGCCTTCGACGCGCCACGAAACCCTGGGTGCGCGGTAGGCTTCGCCATCGGCCATTCAACAAGAAGCAGCGCGATGGGCACTGGGAACCAGAGAAGGCGAGTACTAGGAGGATACAAAGGGCCCAAAACTAAGGTTCCAGCAGTGTGCCAGCGCGAGGGGAGTTCACATGGTGGGAGGGCGGGTTGCGTTTGGGGGCGCCCGGCGAACCAGCAGATCAAGTGGTGTCTCTCAACCTTCGTCAGGCGTTGATTGCTGCGCGGTTCCCGTGGGTGAGTTGCATTGTCGCATTGCCGCATTGTCGCATTGTCACATTGTCGCATCATCGTGTTCGGAGCGTTCTGAACAAGTTGCACACGGCCATATATGCCACTTAGTAATAAAGGAATACACTAAATGCACTCGATGTCACAGCAAAACCCGTGGAGCGTCGGTCCCCCCATCTTGCCCCCCCCCCCGCCGCCCCCCAAACGAGCGGCCGCCCAGGGCGGTCATGGGGTGTGCCCCGTATGGAGAGCCGTGTCAAGGGAGGCTGCAGCATCATGCGCCAACAGTGGAGGCGACAGGATACAATGATACATATGCGCTTTGGGACACTGGCCGCGCACTGGCTTTGGCGGGTTGATAAGAACATGTGGCAGCTGGGTGAATGCGGGGAAGTCAGGCAGGGATGGGAAACGGGAAATGGGAATTGGGACACCGGGGCTTGACACGCGGCAACATGGGCCGAGCATTGCCCTGCAGCGCTGGGACCGAAGTTGCCAGGCTCGGCCGGTCAGTCGTTCTTCGTAATATCCCATAATAGCATCAGAAACGTATTGTTAATCCATATGTGCCAAGTGGGCTTACTTCTGTTTGATTAGATACGCGAACGCAATGCTGCAAATTTCAGGCTGATCCATCGCAACTGAGCTGCGCAGCGTGCGTGTTTGTATCAATTAAATACTGCGCTGCGTAGTGTCAAAGATGATGCTGAAGGAGTCCACATAAAGTTTCGCGCGCAAGTCGTTCTTGGTCGCCAAGACCTTGTTCCTCTTGTGTACAACGGTTCAAGGTAGCTGATCACATAGATACTCGTGGCAGCTTGTCGGCGGACGACAAGAGGCAAGATTTCCCAAGCCAAGCAAGACCGACCCGGGACGACCAGCCACGCCACGCCACGACCGACCCCTGTTTACGACAATTATGTCGTATGGGTGGCCCGGCCCTACGGGACCGAGGCACGCCAACCGGCCCATTGTCAAAATCGATGATAACGACATATCACACGATCCTGTACACGCACGCTCATGTTTATGTACTAAGACGAATGCGGTGATACCAATGCAGCGCTTAGAGTGTGGGACTGACTCTGCTTTACTGGATCTACATGAAGCGTGCGGACGGCTCATAAGTTGAAGGTTGCATCCCGTTGCCCAATGATGGCAAAGCGCAGTGAACACCAACACATAAGAACATACAACATGCCCTGGTAACTTGTAGATAAAAAACGCCAGCATTTGGGTAACCTTGTAACCAGCACTCATTTGGGTGGGTTTTATGCATGCGCGAAGAATCCCTTTACTCAGCAACTTGACCTCACGCCTCACGCATCCGTTTGGTTTGGTTTACCTTGGCTCGCGGCTGTCGCCCCGTGTGGAGCTGCTCGCACACGGCGTGCGACTTAACCAGCATGGCAGCTAGCTGGCTGGCGACCTGCAACAGCGTGGCAGTGCGTGGGATCGCTCATGCTGAAGGTAGGCACAAACACCTACCGCTACGCAGTACCAGGGCTTGCCCCTTGCGGGGCCATGGGGTGAACGGGCGAGGGGGGCCAGGGGGGCGAGGCTGTTGTACCGAGTGACTCTGCTCATAGGGGTAGTGGTAGGGCTTTGCTGAGCATGTTACATCATGGTGCCTGTGCCGCGCTGTTTAAATACGATCGGCGGATGCAAGCGATAAACAAAGGAACACAGTGGTGATTGCAGCGACAACCCAGCGAGAAAGCGATACAGCGATATGGCGATATAACGATATAGCGTTACAGCGATGTTATGACAAGACGATACAGCAAACAAGCGAAACAGGGGACTGGAAAGTTGCAATGCAAGTGGTGAGTGCCACAAGCCACTACTGAACTTCCAAGCTTCTAGTAGCCTCGCGGCCACAGCAATGGGTCCTGTAGGACGGTTCGGGTCTCCACAGTGTTGGGGGGGCGGGGTCCTCTCTGGAAACGATCCTGTCGCCCTATATATGGCGAACGGATCGCAGCATCCTATTGCACCAGTCCAATGATTTGTTCCCCTACATGTAAAAGCTTAACCATTGCTATTTCGCTTGAACCTTCAGTGCTCAGAGGCCGCGTCGTTCCCATTCGCAACAATCCCATTTTCGTCGTCGTCCTCGTCCTACATCTACACGTGTAACTCCGCAGTGCATGCAACATCACTTTGCTTCCTCTTTTATACAAATGCTTTCGGCCATGGAGACGACAGGAACGTAACGTTACTGCACTGAAACTGCGATAACCGAGGGACCCGCCCTGGCACCGATCGAGGTGACCGCAATGGCTTCTGCCCCTCCCCCTTCGGGGGAAGGGGCAAGCCAACACACGGCCCACTACTTGACCAAGAGCCAACACACATCCCCATACACACATCATTGCACGCTGACGCAGCTACCTGAGCTACCTGTGCCTCCGTCCGTGATGGCGGTGCCCAGCAGGCCTCGCGGGGTGCTGCTGCTGCTGCTGCTGCAGGTGTATGTGCACAGGCCCAGCCTGATCAGGCGCGCGAGTACACGGGCTCAGCAGGTGCCGCAGCCCGCAGGTCCCCCTGATGAGGCACGAGTAGTGCCGAGTGTCCGGAAGCTACCAGTGTCAACGCGTCCCAACCAGGTAGGTACAGTGCTGCAAGCCACCATGGCCGGGAGACTGCTGGCAAACATGCATTGATTTCTGGTGGGATGCACGTTTGGTGCCTTGTGTGTGCGTCGGGAGCGAGCAGTCCTCAAGGCGACGCGCGGCGGGATGCGAAACGCATGTCAACCGTGACGTGATGTCCAGGGAAGGGCCGAGGAACAGACCCGAACCTTGCACTGACGCCGCCCAATAACTACCCTGATTTATTAGACCTCTTGCAATGCAACCGTGAAGACGGTGTTTCAGGCCTAAAATGATACCTACCGGGTCCCTATGGACGAAACCTCCCGGACCCCAGGGACTGACGACCGACCGTGAACTTTGGGGGCCCATATCTTTGCAATTACTACCCTGATTGAAACTCCGAAATTAGATTTTGAACGCTCTCGTCAAGATCTATCCATTTGGGACATGGGGTGTATCTCAGGCAGACATATCCCCCTGATACAGTCATACACAAACAACATTGGGCGGTGGCTCAGTCCGTGGCCGTCAGGTGCGGAGTCCCTTCACACCGGGGCCCCGCTATGTTTCGTGCACATGATCAAATGGGCTCAGGGGCTAAGTTCAGGCAGCAAGGAGAAACGCTGTGTGCCACGCACCGTTCGGTTCGCTCGGGCCCCGCCGCTCGGACCCCGCCGCTCGTACCCCGGCGTCATTAGCATCTATCTACCCTCATCGCCAGCCGCGCGGATCAACCCGCCGAGCAAATCAAGCCGGCCCGGCCCCCAACAGTATTAGCTCACGGGAGGCACATACAAGCGGCGCGGCGCGCAGCAAGGCCGCAGCCTTCTCAGCCGAGTCCCTGCACTTCACGACGCACACCGCGTAACGGATACATATTATAGGCCACTGCTCACGCACTTGAAGTTTCTGACGTTGCTGCTGCTGCTGCTGCTGCTGCTGGCGCCGCCGCCGCCGCCAGCTCCATGGCCTGCCTGAGGCTGTCCAGCGAGATGTTGCCGCCGCAGCACACCACCACCACGTGCTTGCTCGCCAGCCGCGCCGCCAGCCGCTGGTACGCCGCCAGCGCCACCGCCGCCGCGCCTGCGTGGGGTTGGGGCCAGGGGCGGATGGCACACGTACGCGGTAGGTCGGGCCGGTGCTTACTGACTGGGCGCCCAGTCGCCCCTATGGTCAACACACAGGCAGCTAGCTTCGCGCACCAGAACACGATCTTCGCGAGCCCCATAACATTAGAGCACGCACGCACGCACACATGACATTGACAATGACATTGACAGTCAGTACTACAGCGCGCCGCGTCAGCTGGATGGGCAGCAAGCCGCCAGATGCGCAGCAGCAGCAGCAGCAGCAGCAGCAGCAGCCATCCACAGCCCGCCGCGCTGTTGTCCAGCACACACACACACACACACACACACACACACACACACACACACACACACACACCACACACACACACACACACACACACACACACACACACACACACACACTTGTGATCTCTAACACACACATACACACACACACACACACACACACACACACAGAAAATCAGGGGGGTGAGACTACGGACAGCGGGCGGGAATCAGGGAATTAGGCGTGCTGGGTAAACGTTTTTAGGCGCATGTCACAAGCATTGGGTGCATGTCGGGGTCGGTTTGCTTCGCGAACGCCCGACGGGTTCCAGGCTATCTTTGCGGGTAAGTATGACTACCGGGGCTACGCGGTACCGTCCAAGAAGTATTCGGTGCGTATCCGTCAGTAACTGCGAGCGATTGCGGGGAATCCTCTCCGTTTCCGTTTACCAACACACACAGAAGAGCTCGTCACTCACCCTCGACCAGCTTGGACTGCTCCCGCAGCAGCCCCACCAGCGCTGCCGCGATCTCCTGCTCGCCCACGCACACCCACTCGTCCACGCAGTCCACGCACGGCTGCGAGCGAGCGAGCGAGCGAGAGAGAGAGAGAGCGAGCAGGCCACGAGCACAAGCAAGCAAGCGAGTTGGCAGGCAGGCGAGACATGTTCGGCGTGTGGGAGGTTGCGTGGGAGGTTGCGGCGGCGGCGCCGCGCCTGGGCCCCAGCACGCCGCGATGCCATGGCAGGTGGGCAAGCGGCCGGACAAACGGCGGCTCGGGGCTCGACCCGGCCGGGCAATGACATGCACGACAAGCTGGTCCACATGCTGCGCTCTCTTCCCCCCTCACACACACACCTGAAGTGTAAGCGAGTCCTCCTCCACTCCCCCTGCCGTGGCGTCCGACAGCGTGGGCAGCGGCGGCGCCGCCTCCGGCTGGATGCGGCGGCCGCCCGCCGCCACGGAGCGGGCCATTACGTCGGACGCCGCGGGCTGGCAGCCCACCACCTGGCAGGCATCACGTGGAGGTGATGCGGTGCGGTACGGTGCGGTACGGTGCGGCGAGGTACAGCACATCCGGTGGAGGGAGAGAGGTTTGTGGCAACAAGCCAACCAACCAACCAACCAACCGCCAGCCCGCCACCGATACGGGCACCAACACGCTTCTTTGGGACCACGCCGCGTGCTGCGGGCCCTGCCCCCCAGGTCTTGGTCGTTTTGCTTCTGGTTTCTGGAATGAACTACCCCCAGCCCACCCACCCACCCACTCCATCCCCAGGGGGCACGGCCACACGCACCAGGATGCGCGGGTCCGCGGCCTTGAGCACCGCCGCCACGCCCGCCACCAGCCCGCCGCCGCCCACCGGCACCAGCACCGCGTCCAGCCGCCCACGCCGCCGCGCCGCCAGCAGCTCTAGCGCCAGCGTGCCCTGTTGCGTGTGTGTGTGTGTGTGTGTGTGTGTGTGTGTGTGTAACAACGGGTTTACAGGCGGCCTAACGAGTCTCGTGATCGAGTACTCGGGACAGCCAGCGACAGCGAGGCACTATAGCCGCACGCTGCCGCTATCACGCGCCTCCCCTGCCCAGAGCGCAACCAAGCTCTGGAGTCCACCGGGGGGACGCTCCAACCAACCTGGACCACGCCAGTAACCTCAGAAGGGTTACTGCTGGTACTGCAACGCAGGGACCAGCGGGCTCACAAACCTCTAGGCTGGAGGGCCAGCACCGTGCGTGTGTGTGTGTGTTAGGAAAGCACAAGGGAAAGGGTCGACACTGTGTGTGTGTGTGTGTGTGTGTGTGTGTGTGTGTGTTAGAGATCACGAGGGAGAGAACTACGAAAGGCTATGTGTGTCTGTATGGGTATCAGGGGCGTGGCTTGAGCGCGCTTGTTTGGGGCGGGGCAGGGAGGGAGGGCTAGGGTATGTGACAGGGTCCAGGGGCGTGGCACGGCCTCGCAACGCGGCAGGAATGGCATGATGGGTTGTGTTGTGTGTGTGTGTGTGTGTGTGTGTGTGTGTGTGTGTGTGTGTGTGTGTGTGTGTGTGTGTGTGTGTGTGTGTGTGTGTGTGTGTGTGTGTGTGTGTGTGTGTGTGTAACAACGGGTTTACAGGCGGCCTGACGAGTCTCGTGAGCGAGTACTCGGGACAGCCAGCGACAGCGAGGCATTTAGGCCACCCGCTGCCGCTATCACGCGTCTCCCCTGCCCAGAGCGCAGCCAAGCTCTGGAGTCCACCGGGGGGACGCTCCAACCAACCTGGACCACGCCAGTAACCTCAGAAGGGTTACTGCTGGTACTACAACGCAGGGCCCAGCGGGCTCACAAAGCTCTAGGCTGGAGGGCCAGCACCGTAGCAACACGAGCACCGGACAGACGACACACCGCACGCAACAGCACAGCGACAGGTGGCTACGGGGCTGAGTCCAGCGACCCCGCAGCCTTTCACAGCCTCGACAACAACCTAACCAGCACTCGACGCCAGGGCAGACTATGCCAAAGGGCAGCCACAAACGCGTCAGACTACCAGGCCGGTCTTGGCCGAGAGACGCCCGGGGTGCTCCGGCACCCAACCCACCCTCAGCTCCGTTGACCCGAAACCCTGGCGCACACTCCCCTTGACCCTCCCAACCCTTCCCAACCCTGCTGGTCCCTAGATTCAGCCGCTATGTCCGCGGCTCATTGCTATGGCGATTCTTCTACTCGATAGGGCTGATCCCGGTCACTCCTCCAGCTCCAGCTCCATAGCTTGCGGAAGCGCGCAGAGCAGCATCCCGTCCACCACCGCTAGGACCGGGTGGGTGGCGTCAACACCTTCCCAGCCCTTTCGGGGCACACCGAGTTGCGCGAACTGCAGCAGCCGCGACCAAAAGTCCGCGACTGCGCGAGCGCACGCAAGCTCGATGGGGTTGACGCCTGGCTGCGGCGGCGTCAGCTGTGTGGGCGGGACCTCATCTGGGTCGGCGTCCGCCCCCGCTGCTGCCGCCGCCGCTGCCTCGGTGGGTGCTGCCGCCGCTGCCGCCGCTTGGTCTCCCTGGGCCGCTGCAGCGCGCGTCATCCCGCGCAGCCGCACCCGGCCGTGTTCTATGGCGGCAAGCGCCGCCATCGCCACCACATCCCAAACGCACTGCTGGATGCCCGAGGGCGCCTGCACTAGCCACAGCTGGGCTTGGCTGACGGGCTGGGGCCCCGGGGTGTGTGCGTTGATCTGCGCCACCACCGCCTTTGCCACTGCGCAGCCCCAGAAGTGGTGCTGCCGCGGCGCAGACGGGGTGGCGGCGGCTGGCCCCGTTGTGGCGCTGCCATGGCCGTACTGTCCACAGCCGCACGGCTCACGTCGAGCCGTGGGCATGTGAGTGTTGCCCGGCAGCGGCACGGCATCGATGGCCAGCCGCCACAAAGTCTCGAAATGGCGCCGCTCCCACCGGACGTGCTGCCACAGGCGCGCAAGGGTGCCCCGAAGAGCGCCGAGCGCCGCTGCCGCAGCTTCAGGCAGGTCCTCACGCCGTGCCTCCGAGCGGGGCGGCAGGCCAAGGGCCGCCCGCTCATAGTCCTCGTGGAGTCCGGCACGGCGTGCCGCTATGCTGTCCAGCTGCAGGGCTGTGGCCATGCGGACGGTCAGCTTCTCCAGGGGAATTTTGACGGACTCGGTGCCGGGCAACACCCATCCCATGCGCGGCATGATGATGGTGCTGATGACGGAGGAGGTGGAGGGGGCGGGGGGGCGGGGCGGGGCCGGGGCCCGTAAGCTGTGCGGCGTGGGCCCGCGCGGCGTTTATCCACGCTGGTGGGATGTCATCAACCAGGCCCTGGAGGGCGGCGAGCGTGGGGCCGCGGCGACGCTGGCGTGCGTCTGTTGGGCCCAGGTGGGCTCTCAGCCACCCTGCCCAGTCGACGATTGCGGCCGTGTCGAGCGGGCGCGCGTCGTATGCTCGTACCAGGTCGCCAATGGTGAGCAGCCGCGCACAGGCACGTAGTGCCCTGTGGCGGTAGTCAAGGCCGCGGCCCTGCGTGTACTGCGCGGCGCTGGCAAGGGTAGCTTCTGGCGCCGGCTCCTCCTCGGCCTCCAGGTCCGGGTCTGCCTCGCCGCCCTCAGCCGGGGGCGGAGGGCAAAGGAGCGGGTTGCCCCACAGGGGTGCCGTGAGGCACCAGGCCCCTGGCTCTGGTGCGGGTTCCAGCGCCTGCACCGGCGGCAGCCAGCCTAGCGCCGTCACCGTGCGCTCGGCGTCCTCGGGGAGGGGCAGGCTGGGAACAACATCGCCCGCGCCCGTCGCTGCTGGCACTGCCGTCAGGGCGCTGCTAGGCCGCATGGATGGGTGGTGGTGATGGAGGAACGCGGCGTACGCGACACACCAGGGCTGAGGCAGCGCGTTGGCGGGGGCGGCATCGTGGGCGGCGAGGCGGGCGGCCCACGTGGCGTGCCGGCCGCGCACGTGCTGTGTGAGGGGCAGGGCTCCGAAGCCGCCGGCGGTGGGGTGTCCGTACAGCAGCTCGGTTGGGATGCCCGTCAGGCGCTGCTCCGTGGCCTCTGGAGCTAGGCGCCGGTCCACCACGCGTGCGACGAGCCGCTCCAGTTCCCGTGCCACGCCGTCGGGCATGCCGCTGTGTTCCATGTGCCACGTGACCATAGAGGTGCAGTAGGCGGACGCGGTGTTCGCACGGCCAAAGGCGGAGAGCCCCAGGTGGGCGACGCGCTGCAGGCGCCGCTTGGCTTCCCGCAGGCGGGCGGTCCAGTCTAGCCGCAGGCGGGCAGGGTCGTTGCTGAACGGCACGCTGAGCGCGGTGGCAGCGGCCACCACCTTCAGCCCGCAGACGCGGTCCTGTGCGGCCGCATCTGGCATAGCTGTGCCAGGGGCTGGCGCGGGGTCGGCTCCGGGCGCGGCATCTGGGTGGGCGGCGGCTGGGGTGGGCGCGGCGTGTACGGTGGCGGCCGCCGGGGCCGCGGGTGTAGGGGCCGTACCGGTGGCGGGGGGCCCAGCAGCTGCAGCTGGTGCTGCGGCCGTGGCGGTAGTGGCGGCGTCCTCAGCAGCGGCGCCGCCCTCGGCTGCGGCGCCCAGCGCAGCTGCGGCCGGTGGGTAGCCTACCCGCAGCAGCTCCACCTTGGTGAGGTTGAGGCGCTGCCCTGATGCGCGGCTGAAGGTGTCCATGGCCGCCAGGAAGCTGGGCACGGCCGCGTCGCTCTCCAGGAGCACCTTTGTGTCGTCAGCAAACTGCGCTGCCGTGGTCAGGTCGGTGCTGTCAGGGTGCAGGCGGATGCCCACCTGCTGGCGCTGCAACCAGCACAGCAGCGCCTGGGCTACGAAGAGGTACAGCAGTGGTGCCAGCGGGCAGCCCTGCCGGACCCCGCCACCATGGCGACTGGTGCTGACCAGTGGCCGTTGACGACAGCTTGCGCTGTGGTGTGCTGTAGGAGGGTGCTGACCCACCCGCGCAGCTGCGGCCCGGCCCCCATTGCCACCATGGCGGATAGGAGGAAGGTGCGGTCAATCGTGTCATACGCCTTGGCGAAGTCCAGGAAGGCAATGATGGCCGTGCGCTGCTGCTGCTTCAGCAGATGCGGCAGTAGCCGCAGTAGCTGGATGTTGGCGCCAATGAGGCGTCCGGGTAGGAAGGCGGTCTGCTCCAGCGATACCACCTTTCCCAGCGCGGGCGCCAGCCGGTTGGCCAGCACCTTTGCCAGGATGCGGTAGGCGGTGCCGAGTAGGGTGATGGGGCGGTAGTTGCCTGGCTCCGTGACATCGCCCGTCGTGTGTGTGTGTGTGTGTGTGTATGTGTGTGTGTGTGTAACAACGGGTTTACAGGCGGCCTGACGAGTCTCGTGAGCGAGTACTCGGGACAGCCAGCGACAGCGAGGCATTTAGGCCACACACATGTGTGTGTGTGTGTGTGTGTGTGCGTGCCCCCACAGCAGGTGGCGGCCCCCACGGCAACACCGTCCAGCTTGGCTACCCGCCCACCACCATCCCCTTCACGCACCTGGCCCGCCATCACCCACATGTCGTTGTACGGGCTGACGTACACACCGCCGCCGCCGCCGCCAGCAGCAGCATGTGCCGCCTCAGCCGCCGCCGCCGCCGCCCGCGCCGCCGTCTCGGCCTCCAGGCAGTCGGTGCCGTGCAGCTCCAGGCGCGCGCCCAGGGATCGCAGCTTGTGGATCTGATGATGATGATGATGATGCAGGTCATGGTAAGCGACAATCAAATTGCGCGCAAGAAGGCTCAAACAAGGCATCAGCAACCAATGGCGCAAATGAAGATGTATGCAAAGAGGAAAGGTGCTGGATGGTGCGCGATCACAAACGAGCCCTCGCCCCCAAAGCATGTTGCCCCCGAATTCAAGCTAGGCTAGAGCGGCATCACAGCGCGCCAGTCCTACCCGCTGCCCTGTCATGCTTTGGGGATCCCCCGCCTCACACCTTGTACTGGGACGCTGTCTCCGGCACATACAGCACGGGTGCCACCGGAGGAGCGAGCCCCTCCTCCTCCTCGTCCTCGTCCTCGTCCTCCTCCACCCCGCCATCATCGCGCTGCCAGCCCATGCCCGCAGCCTCCACCTCTGCCTCCGTGTCCGCGTGCGCCTCCAATCCGTTTGGGCCCCGGCGGCCGGCAGCAGCAGCCGGCTGCGAACCACGCCGCTGCCGCCGCTGCAGCGCCGTACAAGCGTACAGCACTGCCAAGGCGTGGTTGCCGGTAGAGGCCGTGTACACCGTGGTTGTCGTGTCGGTGGACTTGGTGGCTGTGGTGGCGGCGGCGGCCTTGTCGCTGTTGCCATGGGGGGCCGGGCTGGGTGCTGCTGCTGGGTCCTGGGTGCGTAGCGCTGGCACGGACAGCAGCTGCAGCGGAGGCCCATCCACACAAGAGGCCCACCGGCGCAGGCATGGCGGGCCGTGTCGTGACAGGAGGTTGCGGGCTGGGGCTGACACACGTGGCCAGAGTGATGAAACACGCAGCACTTGCCCTCTGGGCCAATGCTCCTCAGCTCCCTCCCTCCCTCCCTCCCTCCCAGCACGCACCTTGTTCACGGCGCCCCTCGCCTTGAAGGAGCCGCTGTGCTGCTCGCTCTCCAGCTTCAGAGCCACCGAGCCGCTGCGACGGCCACCTCCTCCGCGGCCGCCGCTGGTCCCGCCTGGTGCTGGCGGCTGGCCTGCTGCCCCGCTGCCGTCTGCTGCCGGAATGCCGGTCGGTGCCGGCGGTGCGGCAGCACCAACAGCAGGTCCCGGCCGCGCCGCAGCCGCAGCCGCAACCCCACGCGCCGCCTCTCCCTCCAGCCACGGCGACAGCTCCAAGGGGGTGCACCGGATGTACTGCCGGATCCTGCCGTACGCCCTCAGGGCCTCCGCGGCAATGACGTCGCTGAGCAGCGGTCGGCCCGGCGAGGCGCGGCCTGCCGGGGACCCTGCGGTTGCAGGTGCAGCAGCTTTGCCCTGACCCGGACCGTGCCGCACGCTGCTGCCTCTGCCCACATGCCCCACACACATCTCTGTCACCTGCGCCCCGTGCTGGTTCTGCCGCATCCGCGTCAGCGCCGGCGTGCAGCTGCTCGGCGGTCAGCGGGCGCCGGAACTGCGGCCCCAAGTTGGGATGTTGCGAGATGCGGTGCGAGAAGGGGGTCAGTCGTGTTCCAAGTCGTGGTGACGCGCAACGAAGGAATGTCCTTCTGGGGGTATGTAGCTCACCTTTGACGTGCTCCATCCATTCCTTTCTAAACGTGCGAGGAGCTCCTCAGAAGTCCGTGGCACAGACATTTCCCTTTATGTGCTCGGTACTTTAACGGGAAGCAAAGCTTACTACAATTTGTAACGTTTAATTGAAGTA
The DNA here is from genome assembly GCA_016834595.1 of Chlamydomonas schloesseri. Lineage (NCBI taxonomy): Eukaryota > Viridiplantae > Chlorophyta > Chlorophyceae > Chlamydomonadales > Chlamydomonadaceae > Chlamydomonas > Chlamydomonas schloesseri. The sequence goes on along the minus strand of JAEHOD010000019.1, from coordinate 327,366 downwards.
ATCTGTTTGAACCGCCGCCATGAGGCAACTCTAGCGTGGCACTAAAAAAAGACGAGGAATGGGTTGGGCCACGCGAGTTACCCCTGTCCTGAGTTATCCCTATCCCCCAATACCCCGCCCCAGCTGATAAAAAGGCGCCCCATTTCTTTGACAGGTTTCTACGGTCGTCCGCAAGGGTGGGAGGCAGCCTACCAGGCCCAAAACACGACATTTACCAGGGCATCCGCCGTGAGCGCGTGACATCAGCCCGTGTGCCATCTTGTACGAATTTATTTGCGGCACTATGGCAGAGCGCTACGACCCTGTGCTGCACCGTTCTCAAGTTGTCAGCCCGGTCAGCTTGCCGGTCAGCCCGCTGCGAGGCCCGCTGCTGCTGCTGCAGGTGCCCCTCACCAGCTGGCGGTCGGCCCCTGCCGCCGGCCGCTCACTCACCCCTCTTGCCTCTTCAGGACAGGTAGGGGTGCGCCCCGCTGGATCTCCCACCCACCATCGGCAACCGGCGTGGCGCGCCGTCTAAGACTCTAAGCATATATCCAAGCAAAGAGAGACCAGGTAGACACGGCGACGGGGGAATGCGCCGGCGCGTGTGGACTCAGGTGCGCAGGCACAGGCGTGATGGTGGGAGAGCGTCAGACGCCGGCAGAGGCAGGTCACATAGCGGCATAGCCCCAGAACCAGACCGCCCCACGACCAATGTGCTTCATGAAACTGTGCTATTATACATGTACAATACATTACTTTTATACTCTTTGTATGGAGGGGGCTGCAGACTTGGTGGGGGCATCGATGTGGCACGTCCGGACGTGCAATTTATGGATAAGTGTTGGCTTTGAAAGCAGAAAGCTGCGTCCCTCCAGGGGCTTTGCTGCTATGAGATGTCATACCTGGTTTGGTTGTTCTATTAGTGGTCGGTGATTTGCCGTATACGCTATTGATGGTGATGATGGGTACCCTGGGGCTGCCAGTCAGAACTAGGGCTAGAACGGGGTCAACTAACGGCGCGTCCGCCGCGTGGCGGCAGACGTTCAGTTGCCCGCTGAACCCAGATGCGAGTGCGATGTCTGCCGCAAGCCAGGCAAGCATGAGGTGCGCATCGCATCGGGTCCGCGTGTCTGGACGCAGCGAAGCTGTCAAAGCATCCTACACAGGATGGAAGTGTCCGCCCCAGTTTCTATGCGGCATCAATTACCTGAATGCGCTGAGGTTCAATTTTGCGTGTGGAAATGCTAAAATGTATTTCGCTGTCCCAAACCAAGCCACTTGCCGCGGTTTCCCCATGCAGCATGCAAACGTTGGTGTTTTTGACCCTTGTCATCGCTATACACAGTAAGTTTCAAAGCTCGCTTACTCAAATTATAATCTCGCTTTGAGCGGGCGCTGCGCATTCATCATGCAAGCAAGTGCAAGCGCATCGCAGAAGGCGAGCGCTCGCTGCGCGCAAGTATCATCAGTACGTTCGTGCAGTGCAGCTTTTCCGTTGTCTAGTAGGAAAGCTGCTCGCTGTGTGGTCCAGCTCGCCACTGCTCGGGGTGCCCAGTCGCCCCGCCAGGTGCGAGAGGGCTGCCCCTAAAACTGCGAGCTGCTTCCACCCGAAGTCTGCTTCTCCACGTGGCTGCCCCCATACCGCACGTGCCGCACGTGTACGTCACGCACTTCAACGTCTGCGCCCGCTCTGCCCGCGCCCCACCAGGTCCGGGCAATGGGCAGCCCCAGCAGCAGCGGCGCACCTGCGGCGCAGCCGGGGCCGGCCACTGCCTCTGCGGGCGGCAGCGCCTCCCAGCCGCAGCAGAAGAACATTGGCGTGCTTTTTGTGTGTCTAGGTGGGTTGTGTGGGCGGTCTGGCTGGTTCAACATTCGGTGCTTGCTGGTTCGCTGGCTGGCAGGTGGCGGCTGTAGCCGTGCTTCCGGGCACGCCGGCACGAACCACGTGCGGCGGCCCGCTGGAGCGGCAGGATCCACCGGCAGGACCTCATCCCTAGCTCCTTCCACCCCCCCTGGCGTGACAGCCTCCCCGTCTGATACTGCTTACACACACATACACATCCGATAACAAGTGATTACTGAACCTGCTGCGTAAAACAAAAACAGGCAACATCTGCCGCTCACCGACGGCCGAGGCGGTGTTCAAGGCGGTGGTGCAGCGGGCGGGGCTGGCGGACGCCTTCGACATCGACTCGTGTGGCACCGGCGGCGGCAACCCCGACTGGTGGGCCGGGGGCACGAATGGCGGCGCGGTCGTTGCACTGCACGGGACAGGGACAGGGACAGGGACAGGGACAGGGACAGGGACAGGGACAGGGACAGGGACAGGGACAGGGACAGGGACAGGACAGGGACAGGGACAGGGACAGGGACAGGGACAGGGACAGGGACAGGGACAGGGACAGGGGACAGGGACAGGGACAGGGACAGGGACAGGGACAGGGACAGGGACAGGGACAGGGACAGGGACAGGGACAGGGACAGGGACAGGGACAGGGACAGGGACAGGGACAGGGACAGGGACAGGGACAGGGACAGGGACAGGGACAGGGACAGGGACAGGGACAGGGACAGGGACAGGGACAGGGACAGGGACAGGGACAGGGACAGGGACAGGGACAGGGACAGGGACAGGGACAGGGACAGGGACAGGGACAGGGACAGGGACAGGGACAGGGACAGGGACAGGGACAGGGGACAGGGACAGGGACAGGGGCAGGGGCAGGGGCAGGGGCAGGGGCAGGGGCAGGGGCAGGGGCAGGGGCAGGGGCAGGGGCAGGGGCAGGGGCAGGGGCAGGGGCAGGGGCAGGGGCAGGGGCAGGGGCAGGGGCAGGGGCAGGGGCAGGGGCAGGGGCAGGGGCAGGGGCAGGGGCAGGGGCAGGGGCAGGGGCAGGGGCAGGGGCAGGGGCAGGGGCAGGGGCAGGGGCAGGGGCAGGGACAGGGACAGGGACAGGGACAGGGACAGGGACAGGGACAGGGACAGGGACAGGGGCAGGGGCAGGGGCAGGGGCAGGGGCAGGGGGCAGGGGCAGGGGCAGGGGCAGAGGCAGGGACACGGGCAGGGACACGGGCAGGGGCAGGGGCAGGGGCAGGGGCAGGGGCAGGGGCAGGGGCAGGGGCAGGGACAGGGACAGGGACAGGGACAGGGACAGGGACAGGGACAGGGACAGGGACAGGGACAGGGACAGGGACAGGGACAGGGACAGGGACAGGGACAGGGACAGGGACAGGGACAGGGACAGGGACAGGGACAGGGACAGGGACAGGGACAGGGACAGGGACACGGACAGGGACAGGGACAGGGACAGGGACACGGACAGGGGCAGGGGCAGGGGCAGGGGCAGGGACAGGGACAGGGACAGGGACAGGGACAGGGGCAGGGGCAGGGGCAGGGGCAGGGGCAGGGACAGGGACGCGGGCAGGGACAGGGACAGGGACATGGACAGGGACAGGGACAGGGACAGGGACAGGGACAGGGACACGGACAGGGACAGGGACAGGGACAGGGACAGGGACACGGACAGGGGCAGGGGCAGGGGCAGGGACAGGGACAGGGACAGGGACAGGGACAGGGACAGGGACAGGGGCAGGGGCAGGGGCAGGGGCAGGGGCAGGGGCAGGGACAGGGACGCGGGCAGGGACAGGGACAGGGACAGGGACAGGGACAGGGACAGGGACAGGGACAGGGACAGGGACAGGGACAGGGACAGGGACAGGGACAGGGACAGGGACAGGGACAGGGACAGGGACAGGGACAGGGACACGGACACGGACACGGACAGGGACACGGGCAGCCCGCCTGCGGGGGACCGGGTGGGGGCGAGGGGCGGGGGCCAACCGCCAGGGGGCGCTCGGGTCAGCGGCCTTCCGAGTGGGCGGCATGGCAGCCGGGGGGGGAGCCATCCATAGGACGGTGTGTATCAAATGTAAAGTGCCGATGTTCAGGGGAGCGCGGGCAGGGTCGTAGGGTGTGGAGAGAGGTGGCGTGGAAGGAATTCGCGGCTTTGCCTTTGTCCTTGTGCGCATTCGTGCACCACACCTTGCGCTGCGCCGCTCTCCACCGCTCGCTGTATTGTTTTACTACGCCACTGCCGCCATTACTGCCGCCACCACTGCCGCCACCACCACCACCACCACCACCACCACCACCACCACCACCACCACCGCCACCACCACCACCGCCACCACCACCACCGCCACCACCGCTACCAGGTTCACGGAGGGCGGCTGGTCGTACCACGAGGGCGACCCCGCGGACTCGCGCATGACGCTGACGGGTGAGGGAAGGGAGCGGGGTGAGGGAAGGGGAGGGAGGGAAGGGAGGGACCACGGCTGCCGACCAGGGGAGGGTGCGTGAGTGGCAGTGCTGGGTTGCTGGGCCGGCCACCGCGCGATGGCGGTGAGTGGGTGGGTGGGTGGGTAGTTCATTCCAGAAACCAAAAACGAAACGACCAAGAGAACCCGAACCAGCCAGCCCAACCCAGAGCGCGGAGGTCGTGTGGCCTTAACCTGTGGGTCTCGGGCGCCCTTGACCTTGAATCTTCAGTCTTGTCGTCGGTGTTGTCGGTAGTCATGGATGGCACCCAGGCTCGCGCGCGTACAGAACCACCCCGTTAGCTAAATTGCGCGATACTCACCTGCTTGATACCAGCACAGTGCCGGCGCCGTGATGTGAGCGCCGGCCACGGAGGCGTACATGCGGGAGGGTTGCAGGGCAGTGTTGCGTAATTAAAGCTCAAGAGCGGGAGGAGACTAAATCTAAGTCTAAAGCCTGGGTGGGTGGGTGACAAAGACAGCAGCCAACAAACAAGGAGCCCCTGGTTGTGGGGCGGGGGCGGGGGGTTCACGGCGGCGGCGGTGCAGCAGCACCAGGTGAGGGAGGGAGGGAGGCAGGGAGGCAGGGGCTTGTGTACCCGGGGGACAACCACCACCACCACCACCACCACCACCACCACCACCACCACACCTACCTGCCAGTGCCAGTGCCAGCGCCTGCCTGCCCGTCTTTGTACCGTACGACACGCCCTCTTGTGTGCCCTGCCTCCCTGCGCTCCAACGCACGCGCCCCGCCCCCGCCCCCGCCCCTCCCCAGAGCACATAACCCACACACCACCCCCCGTTGCGCGTGACAGCGAGCCCGGGTGGCGATTTTAGTTGACGGCGCCGCTCGCCCATCCTCCACGACGTTCGGCCCCTATCCATAAGTATCTATGCCTCACACGTGCCGCCGCTGCCTGTGCCTCACTCGCTAGTTTGGTTTTGGTATAAGAGTGGGCTGGTATTTACACCACCCCCATCCCCATGGTCGCTTTGGTTTCTGGAATGAACTAACCCCGCCCCGCCACGCTCACCTCCTCGCTCTTATGCATTGGGTTTGATTTAGTTTGGGCTGGTAACCACACACCCCCCATCATGGTCATCGGTACGCCTTCTGTGTCGCATCGTCTGTCTACATCTCCTTCTTCATTAATTTAACATGCATGGAACCCCCCCACACACACACACACAGCCCGCAAGCGTGGCGTGCTGCTGACCTCGCGCTCGCGGCCGCTGGCGCCGCTGGACTTCTCGCGCTTTGACTACATCGTGGGCATGGATGCCAAGAACATCCGAGCCATCCGGGTGAGGGGCGGGGGCGGGGGCGGGGCGTGTGTGCGTGCATGAGGCGGGAGTGATTAGCGGGAGCAGTAGCAGTGCGGGGTCGGGGCCCGGGCGGGGAGGTAAGTAAGCAGGGGGCGGTAAGCACACCCGGCTGCGGTTCAGCGGGTAGCAGGTTGTTCGGGCGATTGCCCCTTAGGCTGCTGGAGTCCGAGGACTCACACGGGTAGCACAGAGTAGCGCCCTGTGACCCACACGCCACCTCACGCCCACCACGCACCCCTACCTTGCACCCCTGGCACCCTTCCCTCATCATCGCCCCCTACCCTACCCCACCGCCCCCTTCCCCACCTCTCCACCTATCGCCACCTATGGCCACCTATCGCCCCCTGCCCCCTGCCCCCTGTGGCCCCAGACCGCCGCCGACTACTGGCGTGTGCGGCCCATGGGCGCCGACAAGGTGCCTGAGGCCTACGGCCAGCGCCTGTCGCTCATGACGTCCTACTGCACCAAGTTCAAGGGCGAGCCCGAGGTCCCCGACCCCTACTATGGCGGGCCCGCGGTGGGTTGGTCGCTTGGGCAGTTGGGCTGGTGGGGCTGGCGGTGTGGGCTGCTGCTGGTTGATGCGGTGGTGGGGCGGGCGCTTGGGTTGCGAACGCGGCCGCTGGCGACGGCTGCGCCCTGGCTGCAGCAGCCCAGCGTGCCGCCTCGTTCCAGCGCGTGTGTTGGATGTTTGCCCCTCCTCCTCACTGTGCCCCTGTGCCTCTTCCTGAACTCTCCCCCTCTCCTCCCCCTCCTGCTCCGCCCCCCCCATCAAACAACAACACCAACATCAACATCAACAACAAACAACGACCCACCCACCCACCCCACGCAGGGCTTTGAGCGGGTGCTGGACCTGCTGGACGACGCGTGCGAGGGGCTGCTGACCCAGATCCGGCAGGAGCGGGGGCTGTAGCCGGGTGCCTGCCGCCGCCGAGTGCGGCTGTGTGTGTGTGTGTGTGTGTTGCTGTGTGCTGGGGATCACAGGGAGAGAACTATGCAAGACTTGTGCGTGCGAAGGGACAGGAGCGCCAAGCAGGGAACGCGACGCCTCACAGAGTGTGGCTGTGTTAGAGATTACAAGGGGAAAACAAGCAAATCAAAGACCGTGTATGCAATGCGTGGCTGTGTGTGTGTGTGGGGGGGGGTTCTCAAGACACGAAGGAAGACTGCTCGCCGCCTCATGCCCCTGAGGCCGTGACACCAGGGGTGCGTGACACTGCTTGTGTTGTGAGTAGGTGTAGTAGGTGTGAGTAGTACACAACTGGAACCTGCACTTGGTGACTACATCCAAGTGACATTGGGCCTTGGCCAGGAGTCGAATGCTGCATGCTGGTCAGTTGCTTTCCTGGCAGGTCTTATGAACAGATGGGGCCGCCATGGCGCCTGAGCGCCACCGCGCCGGACACAAACAGCCACTGCAGCGGCCGTGTTTCGGGCCCGGGGCAGCAGTCTCCCCACAGCTGTAACATACAGCCACTGATGAGCGCCTGCTGCCAAGAGCTCAGTGCCGCCAGTCAGCCAAGGACACGCCTTTGAAACCCTCAATGTTGCGCCGCCTGCCGCGCTCGCTGCCCGTCGTGTCCTCCTGCCCACTACCGCCCCAGACCCCCCCTAGCCCCCCCCCCCCGCGACGCGGCCATGCCCAACGCAACCTCCTGTGCGCCGCACGACATCACCCCCTCCCCTCCCCTCCCCGGCCCCGCCCCAGCCGCCGCCGTCTGCCTCGAGCTGCACAGCCACCAGCTCCTGGACGCCACCCCCTACGCCCTCCCGCACTGCGCTTCACCCTCCTTCACCCTTGCGCTTCACCCTCCTTCACCCTCCTCTCCTCCACGCATCCTCCCGCCTCCTCCTCTAACCACAACCTCGCCTCCTCCCGCCTCCTCCCGCCTCCTCCCGCCTCCACCTGCCCCGCTCCCGCTCCTCACCACCCATCAGCACCCGCACCCGCACCCGCACCACCCCTTCCATCATCACGCCGACGCGCCCAGCGCCACCTTGTGCACCATGGCCTCCTTCTCGATCAGCTGCGTGGCCTTGTCCACCTTGTCCAGCAGCTTGGCTGTTGGGTGGTTGGTTGGGTAGTTGGGGTGGTGGTTGGTTGGGTAGTTGGTTGGGGTCGGTGGTGGTTGGAGTAATGGCGGTGGCAAGTGCATAGGAAGGTGGTGGATGGATAAATGGGGCAACAGCTCCCATTCGGAGCCAGGGGCCTGTGTCAGTAGCTCCCATTCCGAGGTGAGCCGACGACGCCGCCCCACCAGCTTCGTCCCCCATATCCTTTAAATTGACCCATATCATCCCATGGATGGCCACCCCCATGCGTATGATTTAATTGGGCTGGTATTTGGATTTAATGTACCCGCTGTTCCGCTGGGCGTACCCCCCCCCCCCCCAAAAAAACACCAGCTGCCCCCCCCCCGAACCAGCCGGCCACCCCCAGCTCCCCCGACCCCTTACAGCACCCCTAACACAGCACCGCTCACCGATGTTGCCCGCCCAGCCGTTGAGCTGCTGCTCGGGCGAGGGCGGCGCGGCGAAGGTGATGACGCCGGCGGGCCGGTCGATCTTGGCGCATATGGCCTTGGCCACCACCAGGTCCGACACGTGCTTCTCCATCTGGGGGGTGCGTGTGTTTGTGTGTGTGTGTGTGTGGGGGGGTGAAGTGGATGGTGGGATGGGTTAGTGTGGGTGTGAGTGTGAGCTTGCGGCGCGTTTGTGGCACGATTGTGGCAGCAGGCTGGGCGGAGGCATGGTTGATTTGCTGCGCCTGCTGCTGCGCGCTGACGGCTTGCCGCCCGCATACGCAATGGCCCTTCCCTGCCTCGGGCCCCAAGCAGCCCCTGTCCAGCCACCAACCCACCCACCCACCCCGCACCGCCCCGCACGCACCTGCTCGGGTGTGAGCGACAGGATGGTTGCGAGCCGCGCCGTGCGCAGGCGGCTGTGCGTACGGTCGTGATGTCGTGATGTGCGTACGTGTGCGTACGGGTGAGGAACGGGTGAGGAACGGCAACAGCGGGGGGGGGGGAGAGGAGAGGTGGCGGTCCCGTCAGCATAGCGAGGACGCGAACGATGAGAGGCTGTGCAAGGCAGGCGGCACGCCCACACACAGCTAGGTAAAGCGCCCCCTGGAATGCAGCCGCCACGCGGCAAACCCAACACAAACGCCAGCCTCTACAGCCCTCATACACCGTATGCGCAATCCCTCTCCACCCCGCCCCCCTTTTGCACACACACACACACACACACACACACACACACACACACACACACACACGCACGCACGCACGCACGCACGCACGCACGCACGCACGCACGCACGCACACACACACACACACACGCACGCACGCACGCACGCACGCACGCACGCACGCACGCACGCACGCACGCACGCACGCACGCACGCACACACACACACGCGCGCGCGCAAAAAAAGCACCACCCCCGCGCCCCGCATCCCACCGGTGCGGGGGGTTGACCCACACCGTCCGCATGGATGGCTACCCCCCTGTCCCCCCTGGTCCCTGCACACCCGCCCCCGCCCCCGCACACCCGCCCCCGCCCCCGCCCCCGCCCCCGCACACCCGCCCCCACACACCCGCACACCCGCCCCCACACACCCGCACACCCGCCCCCACACACCCGCACACCCGCCCCCACACACCCGCACACCCGCCCCCACACACCCGCACACCCGCCCCCACACACCCGCACACCCGCCCCCACACACCCGCCCCCGCCCCCGCACACCCGCCCCCGCCACCGCACAACCGCACCTGTAGTACTTGGCGGCCACCAGCACGTTGTGCTCCACCACCCGCAGCTTCAGGTCCTCGGCCCGCTTGGGCTCTGGCGGTGCAGGCAGCAGCAGCACAAGTGGTGGTGGAGTTGGTGGTAAGGGGCGGTTGGAGGGGGGATGGAAGGATGGTGGGTCAGTGAGTGGGTGGGTGGATGTTGCAATGGCGGCGCTCAATGGAAAGTGCGCAGGCATGGACATGTGAGTGCGCATGTCAACGGCCAGCCACCTGAGCAACATGTCATCGGACTCGCGCCGCTGCCGCCCAACCGGGCTGCCGCACAACTGGCCGCTTCCCCTCCCCTCAACTGGCTGCTGCCCCTCGCCTTTCCCCACCGCCTCCTGCTCCGCCCCTCCACTGCCCCTGCACTCCCATGCACAACCCCCCTCCTCCCCATCCCTCACCCCCCCTCCTCCTCGCCAACCTCGTCACCCCTCAGTGCCATCACCCACCCACCCGCGAACACGCCGCCCGCCTCCGCCGCCACCTCGGCCCCGTAGGCGGCCTCGAAGGCGGTCCAGCGGATGACCTCGGTGTTGGTGAAGGTGCCCAGCAGCGCCTTGTGCAGCGGCAGCGCGTCCGCCAGCCGCTTGTCCTGATCGGGTGGAGGGGTTGAGGGGTTGAGGGGTTGAGCGGCGGTAAAGGTAAGGGGTGGTGGGTAAGGGGTGGTGGGTAAGGGATGGTGGGTAAGGGGTGGTGGGTAAGAAGTGGTGGGTAAGGGGTGGTGGGTAAGGGGTGGTGGGTAAGGGGTGGTGGGTAAGGGGTGGTGCGTGACGCTGTGTGGGGCGTTTGTGGGGGTGTGTTGAGGGGTTGCAATGACGTGTGACGAAGTGGCAGAGCAGGTACAGAGGACCAGGGGTTGGGTTGCCTTGTGTTGTGTGGGAAGTGGGTGGCTGACCCGCCTGAGGCCCCATTACACACCCACTCACCGACACGGTGGCGGCAAGCAGCGTGGCGCGGTCACTGGCGCTGCCGTCCTGCGGGAGGACAGGTGGGTGGATTGCGGTGGGTGGGGCAGGTGGATTGCAGTGGATTGCAGCGGGTGCGCGGGTGAGCCATGGGGCGCGGAGGTTTGGGGCACGCGAGCTCAGGTCTGGTATGGAGTACGAACTACCCACCCACCCACCCGCCACACACTGCTACAACGTCCCTAAGCGCCCCGCCCGCACCTGCCCCCGCACCACCCCCGCATCACCCCCCCCATCAGACTCCATGGTCCTCGGGTCGGGGTTCGCAATGGTCCTCCACTTCCGTCCCTGGAATCAACCTGCCGCTCCTTGCCCCTGCCCCTCCCTTCCCCTCATACCCTCTCCCCTTCCCCGCAAACCCTCTCCCCTTCCCCTCGACCCTAAATCAATCCCTCCCTACCTCCCTGCCTCCCCGCTTCCCTGCCCTGCACTGCTGCTGCCCTGCCCCGCTACCCGCTCTGCCCCGCTACCCGCTCTGCCCCGCAAACCCGCTACCCTCCCTCCCTCCCCTCCCCTCCGTCCCCCCGCCCCCGCGCCCGCCCCCCCCCTCACCTTTGTGGAGTAGGCGGGCGCCAGGCACAGGAACCACACCACCGCCTTGAGCACGGGCAGGTAGGTGTCGGGCGGCGCGCCCGCCTCCAGGTGCGCCTCGTACAGCGACCGGTAGCAGCGCGTGACCTGTGCCGTGGGGGCGTGTGCCGTGTGTGTGTGGGAAGAGTGTGCATGTGCCGTGGGGGCGTGGGGGCGTGAGAGCGATCTGCTGATATACGACAATCCTGCTCTCCTCCCTTGCCCCGTTTTTGCATCCTGTACCCCCCGTCCCGCCGCCAACCCCCCCTGCCCCCCCTGACCTGTTAAGTTTGGTTTGGCTTAGGTTGGGCTGTTATTTACAGCCCCCCCGTTCCCCCAAGCCCTCCCCCCCCTCCCCCCCTCCCTGGGCTGGTTGGTTTGGGTTCTCTTGGTCGTTTCGCTTTTGGTTTCTGGAATGAACTACCCTCCCCCCCCGCACCTCCAGGTAGTTGTTGCTGTGGCTGTAGTAGCGGATGAGCAGCTGGTAGTAGCGCAGCTTGAGCTCCGGCAGGCCGGGCGTGCCCTGAGGGGAGGGTGTGCGGGTGTGTGTGGGGGGGAGTTGGGGGTGGGGGGAGGGGGTCCATGCATTTAGATTAAGCGGAGTAGAGGCAGACAGGGGGGTTTCACGCATTGTATGAAGTGGTGGTGGGATGGGGTGGGAGCGGAGGTGGTGGAGGGATCGGGCGGGGTGGGATGGGGTTCCATGCATTTAAATTAATGATTAATGGGGCGGGTGAGGGGAATGCTGGGTGCGTGGCAGCCAATGAGATGCGTTGCAGCAGCGGCGATGAAGGACAGGGGAAAAGCAGGAGGTGGGGTTGCAGGAGGGTTGAAGGAGGAAAGGAGGGGTAGTGGCGTGTGCTTGTAGGGGGCGCGGTGATGGTTACGGGTATGGGCATGGTTACGGGTATGGTTATGGGTATGGGGCAGTCGGCTCATATGATTTCTCTCAGCAACGCCCTTGGGCGGCAGCACACATACATTGACTTTTTGTATACCATCACTGCCGCTGCCATCGGTGGGTGTTATATTCGTGCCTCACGCATGTGTGGTTGCAGGCCATTGGCTCGGGACAAGCAGGTCTTTTCATACCATCACCCCTGGGCTGCAGCGCCTCTACCCCGCCCCCCGCCCCCACCTACACCCGCACCAACACCCCCGCCCACACCTACACCTACACCTCAAACACACACGCACACACACACCCCCACACACACCTACACCCGCCCACAACCGCACCTACACCCGCCCGCCCGCACCTGGTCGGCCTCCTCGATGGCGGTGCCCTCGATGCCGATCTCGCCCTGCCCCTCGCCCTTGCGCTCCACGAAGGCGCGCGGCGACACCTGATGCAGGCGGGCAGGGGCAGGGGCGGGCGCAGAGTGGAGGGGTGGGCAGGGGCAGGGGCAGGCGCGGGGGCGGGGGCAGAGGAAGGCGGAGGGGGAGGGGGAGGGGGAGGAGGATTTGGAAACAAGATGCGGGCGCGCGGGGCAGGTGGGCCGCACGGGGTGGGGCGGGTGTGGGCGGGCTGTGCACAGACGGTCGGCGAAGCGGGGGGGAAAGCGAAGCGAAGCAGCAGGGCCATGAGCAGGCAGGGAGTCCATTGCGTGTGGTAGATGGGGATGCACCCATAGGTTTGGCGGCGCGGCGGCGTTGTGACGGCCTGGCTTTCCAGCACCTTGAGCGCGCCTCTTCCTTCTCCCTCACTCGCCCCTTCCAGCGTCCGCTTCCTCCTCTCCCTCCCTCTCTTGCTCCCTTGTCCGCTCTCCTTCCCGCCCTCCGCCCGCTCGCCCATCCGCCCATCCGCCCACCCACCCACTCCACCCACCCACCCACTCCACCCACCCACCCACCCACTCCACCCACCCACCCACCCACTCCACCCACCCACCCACCCACCTTGCGCGACAGGATCTGCGCCCGCGTGAAGTCCTTCTTGTCCAGGCACAGCCGGACCTGTACCGGTATGTTGTGTTGTGTTATATTGTGTTGTGTTGTGTGTATGTGTGTGTGGCGCGGGAAGGAGAGGAACAGGAAGAGGAGGAGGAAAAGGGGAAGACGAGGCACACACACACACACACACACACACACACACACACACACACACACACACACACACACACACACACACACACACACAAGCGGCACGCCCCACCTGCTCCAGGATGAACGCGATCTTCTCCGTCTTGGCCATGGCGCCAAACGTCTCCTGTGGTGGGGCGGGGCCGGGGGGCACGGGCGGGGGGTTACACGCATTAGAGAAGGCGCAGACCGTGGCCAATCTTGGAGGAGCAGCACGTGTTACCGGGGTTTGGGGGGAGTTCTTTGCAGATACCAAAGCGATGGAGGTGAGGTGAAGGCAATGAGGGGCGGGAGGAGGTCGAAACGGGTGGGGGCTGTGGTTGTGGTTGTGGTTGTACCAGTCCAAAGTAAACCAGTGGGGGGGGTGAGTTGGCAGGGAACAAAGCGGGTGTGGGCTTTTATTTAACTCCTTGAGCAGCACCCCATGACTCACGGCGCTGTGCCCCCCTGCAGCCATCACCCCGTCAGGCCAGCTGGGCGGCATCTGCACCTGCACCTGCGCCCACCACCTGCGCCCACCCATACAACGGCCAGCTCCCCAGCCCACCACCGCCCAGCCAGCCGCGGTGCAGGCCGGGCCAGCCAGGCGCCCAAGTCACTGCCACCCCACTCCCACTCCCTCCGCACCTCCCAACCCCCACAGGCCCACAACACGCCGCCCAGCCCCTGCACTACCTCCCGCGGTACCCACAGGACCCAGCAGCCCACTTCCCACAACCCCTTCAACCACTCCAGCCACCTCATACCCCGTCCATTTTCTCGGTTGGTTTGCTTTGGTTCCTGAAATGAACTACCCCCCCCATTATGCATTGGGTTTGGTTTAGTTTGAGCTGGTAACCACAACTCCCCCCCATCACTTCTGCCCCCTGCCCCCAGCCCGACTGCTGGCCCCCCTCCCCTTCGTCATTAATTTAACATGCATGGAATCCCCTCCCCACCGGCCCTCTCCCCTCATCACCCCCCCCCCTGCCCCACCACCCACTCACCACCGCCACCTCCTGCAGGATGTCTGCCGCCTCGTCCACGTTGCCCTCCGCCTCCTTGATGGCCGCGAGCCGCTTGGTCAGGCGCGCGCGCTCAATCTCCACAAAGATCTGTTCACAGTTTGTGTTATGGTGTTGGTGTGTGTGGGTGTTGCGGTGTGTGTGCATGGTGGGGCTGTGAACGCGGGTGCATGTGACGAGTGTGCAGGACCAGGCGGGGGCCACGCGTGGGAACAGGGCGGGACTGAGGCCCCACTGACAGCACCCCAACACGCCCGCAGAGCCCACCCCGCTTGCGCCCCTTCCCCTTTCACATGCCCACATTTGCTTAGTCAACCCGCCTGCCTTCCCAAACCCCCAACCTCCAGGCCGCCCAGCGCCTTCGCCCCTGCCGCCCCGTCTTCTTCTGCCCCCCTTCTGAAGCTTCCCGCCCCCCCGGCCCATCTTTTCCCCGCCCTCCCCGCTCCCGCCCCCGCCCTCCCCGCTCCCCCCCGCGCCCCTGCCCGCCCCCTCACGCACCTTGCCCCCCGTGACCGCCTGCAGCGTCTTGATCAGCCCCACGCGCGTCTCCTTGTCGCCCGCCGGGATGGAGTCGATGTAGCCCATGGCCTGGCGCACCACCGCCTGGATGGCCTGTGGCGGGTCGGTGGGTGGTGAGGGGTGGGTTGTGGGGGATGGGTTGTGGCGGGTCGGTGGTGAGGGGTCGGTGGTGAGGGGTGGTGGGCAGGAGGGAATTGTTGCAGGTTGTCGTGTGGGTGTGGGGTTGAGGAGTTGGTGTGAGTGGCGGATGGCTGTGGAGGATATGGATTGTTCCTTGCGGGGTGCCCTCAGGGTCATGCCCCCACCGCCTGCCCCCACCGCCGCTGCTGGCTGCAAGAAGCCGCCCCTCGCCGGCTGATGTGGCAAGCCAGCCGCCCCAGTGCTTAGCTGCCCCTGCGTTGCTGCCAGGGCCGCAGCTGCCCGCCTGCACTGCCTGCCCACCGGCCTGGCACCGCTGGCTGCAAGGCCAGGCCCCGCCCGCGGGGGCACCGCGCCCGCGGCTGCGCGCCGGGTCGCACGCAAGAGGCTCGCGCGCGCGCTAGGCCCGCCCAGCTGCTGCATACGGCACCACCGGAATGTAATGTGCAGCATGGCGAGCACGCAGGCGCCTGGCATGCAGCTGCCCGCAGCTGCTGTGCGGGCGCTGCCTTACCGTCTCCGCAGCCCTCCCTGTCGGGTTGCGCCACGGAGGCCCCGCACCACGCGCACTCGCAATCACGCCGCCGCTTAAGCCCCAGCTTTGATACAGGCGGTGCGTGTGGTCGTGCTACGTCTGCGCCCACTCCCTGCCCACCCCTGCAGTGTGAAGCTCGCGCACCGGTGCACACACGGGCCCGCTCAGCCCGGCCTCAAGGCTGGGGCTGACGTGCTGCGCCGGGTACGCCGAGTCCGGCGCTGCGCCGAGCCCTCTCGTTATGACACACCGCCCGCGCAAGTCGCCCGCGCACCTGCTTAAGCTGCGACCGGCGTTTAGTGAGCAGCATCACGTTCTCCTCCAGGCCGCGCCAGTCCCGCGCGTCATAGCAGAGCTCAAGGATTGCCGAGCAGCATGCTTTCGTGGCTGTCACATCCTCCGCCAGACGGCTGCTCTTCTCTAGATTCAACAGCCCCTCAATGGCTTGCGCTCGTTGCCCCTGCAGGAGCATGGCGAAACTTGTTAAGAGACTGCATTCCGCGCGCAGATCTCGAGGTCCAACACCCGTCGAGCACGAAAACATGCATCTTAAGCACATTTCCAGCCATGAGAATTGCTTCATCGCCTCCGAGCTCGCTCAAAGCCCAAACCTTGGGCTTGCCTTTGCTGCGATTTCCTTCTGCGCTGCGATATCCGCTGTGAGCTTCACCATGTCAACAATAGAGCCCTTTGCCTTCTCCTTCTCGTCCATATCCATCGCTATATTGCTCGCGGTGAACTCGCCTACCGACATTTTGCCCGGGGCCTAGCCAAGTGTGCAAAAACAATTTGATAACTACAGGTCTATAGGTGTGGTCTGGGCTCTTGTCTCGGCGTGTAAGCGGTGGTGGCCTTGGAGCGTGTTATGCAGCGACAGGGACCTCGAGGGGCAAGTGGCAGGGAGGGTCGGGCTGGAGACGCGGCCGTGTGCCCCATGGCGTGTGCTTCTGCGCCGAGGCGAAGCTGCCTTCCCCCCTTGCCTGATCTGCCAGCGCCTTGATGCAAAGTTTACAGTACCTATTTGCTTCCCACCTAGAAGCTGCAGCACGTTCTCTGCACTCCCGCGCTTTGGCCACAGCCAGCTCGTAGCATTCTCTTCGACGTGTGCTGCCACCGCCAGCAGCAGTATTGCAAACGTATACAATCATTTGAGCAATGCATTTCGACTCGTTACGTTGCGCACGCGAAACACCGAGTTGCTAGCTTCCGTGGACAGCTCTTAGTTTGCGCACCTGTTATTGGTACAATTTGGAGGCTTTAATGCACAGGAGCTAACCGGCAGCGAGGAGAGCGAGCGGCTGCGAGGACAGCAAATGCGCGCCGCGTGGTGACCAGGCGGAGCTCAGCTGCACACGAATTGATGTGGCGTGGTGGCCTGGGGTCCGAGATGGATTTCGCGACTTCCAGCCACCGCCAGCGCTGGCTCTACACGAGAACTGGGCTGGTGCGTGCGGAGATGTTGACCGGCACGCAGGCGGCCCGAGTTTAAGCCTCGCCCTCGTAGGCATGGTTGAGGCCATAGACAAGGGAGAGCACCACTGGTTCAGTCCCGGATAACCCAGGCACCCTTCACGTCCTCTTTTTTGTGCGTCATGCCGCGCCGCGCCCATTAGTTTTCTAGTGGTCGCGCCAACGCGTGTCGGGGCAGCGACAAATGCAGATGCTTGGCAAAAACGCACTAATAGTCCAGGCGGCACAGACAATTTTGTTGGGGGGAGTGCCCAGCGTATAGTGTGAGTGCCAAAGAGGGGGAAGGCCAGTGCGGGGCGGTTACCGGGTGCATTATCCGCCCACAAGACCGAGAAGACGATGTTACAACGCGAAGAACACTCGTGTGTGCGTTTAGAGTGCCTCATTTGGCGAGGACTTGCGCCAGCGTAACCCTCGCGCTCCGTTTCCGGGTTTACGAGTCCGCTGACGACGCAACTCAGTACACGTACGATCTGCGAGCCCAACTGACATCCCTGTCCGGCTCGACACCCTTGGCCGGGGCCCTCCAACACGCCGACACGTCTTTTTGTGGCACGCGCACTGTGCTGCCGGGCCTGCGCACTGCGCTGCCGGGCCTGACACTTGCTGAGCGTTTTGACGCTTCGCCTCCCCCTGGCCGCTCAGGCACGCGCGCTCCGTCCGCATCTGGCCTAGCCCGCCCCCGCGCCGCGTGCCGCGTGCCGCGTGTCGCTCTCTGACCGGCCCTCCACCGCGTCTCTGTCCCCTTTTAGGGCTGCGGTAGCGATTATCGCGTGTCCTTCCCGGCCTTCCGCCCACTCCTCTCACCGCTTCATCTCCCCATGTGACAAACACGCAACGCACTTGCTACGCCACACACGCAGACGGAGGAGCGGCGCAAGCTGCAAGAGCGGGTGGTGGACGGGCTGCGGCGGCAGCGCCATGCAGCGGCGGCGGCGGGGGGGACAGCTGGCGGCGGCGCTGACGGAGGCAGCGGCGGCGGCGCGGAGTCGCCGGAGGTGGCGGGCAGCGCCACCAAGCGAGCACGAGGTGCGCAGAACGTGTAGCTAGCTGGCCGGGGGGGGGTTGTGGTTACCAGCCCAAACTAACCGGGGGGGGGGTAGGCGTGGCTGAAGCTGAGGCTGAGGATGTGCTGTGCTGGGGTGGGGGTGGGGGGGCGTGGGCCCGGTGGAGGTGTGCACGCTGGGGCCCTGGGGGCGGGCATGGGCAGGGGGCTGGGATGGATTGGCTGAGGGAAGAGAGAAGCGCCGCTGGGGAGGCGGTCGGGGCGGTTTGGGTGTCGCCCGGGTTGCAGCAGGTGGGACTGAGGGAGGGCTTTCAGGGAGGCGGCGGCGCAATGTGAGGTGCGTCCGTAGGATGAGGCGTAGGGTGAGGCTTAGGCAGGTGAAAAAAGGTTTCTGCTGGGTTTATAAAAAAAATTGCGTTAGGAGTTTACTGGGATATACGGCAACAACTGTAGTAATGCCGTAATGCCGTAGTCGGTTTATCCCAGATGCCCTTTGTGGCTGCGTAGCCAACGTCACGGTACTGACTTCGCATTTGGTGATGCCGTGGACCACCTGTCGCTGTGCGCTGTGGCGACGGCGCGGCACGGACCGCAGAGCGCCCCATTCGTCTTGCCTGCCGCCCTCTGACGGCAGCCTGTCCGCAGCCCGCAGCCTGCAGCCGCTGCCCCGTGCCCCACCCGTGCACTGCTTGATTTGCATCTCACCCTGCGGCACCGCCCCGCCTGCCCCTGCCCCTGCCCACCACCCCACCCGTCCCGCACCCACCCGCACCCACCCGCACCCACCCGCCCCTCCGCATCGCCCACCCACAGAGCCGCCGCCGCTGTCGGCTCTGGGCGAGCTGCTCATGCTCAAATACTACCAACAGATTATCCAGGTGGGCAGATGGGTTATCGGGGCTCCGGGGTTTTAGGGCGCTTAGGGGCCAGGTGTGTGGATGGCAGGGAGTAGTTGGTGTGTGGGGCAGCAGGATGGCGGCGGTGCAGGGGGGCGGGGCCGGCGGGCGGGTGCTGCAAGGGGCACAAGGGCGGCGGTGCGGGGGGGCGGGGTCGGCGGGTGGGTGCTGCAAGGAGCACAAGGGCGCGGGGGGCGTGCTGTGGTGCTGGGTGGCGGCCCGGTGGGTGCGGGCGGCCTGGGTGGCTGGCTGGCTGGCTGGCTGGCTGGGTGCTGGGTGCGACTGCGCCTGGTGGCGCCTTCGACCGGCTGTGCCGCTTCGGTAGCTGTGCTTCGGGGCGGGCGTGTGTGTGCCCCAGGTGTGGAGGGGCGGGGCTAAGGAAGTCCACCCATGCGCCTGTGCGTGCGTGCGAGCCGTTGCGTGAGCTGCAGGAGAAATGCCGGGAGATGCGGATGCCCGTCAAAGTGATGGTGAGCGGCGCCACGGGGGCCGGGGGGCGGGGGTTTTGCGCCTGTGTGCCTCTTGAAGGCCTGGCAGCGCGGCTCCCCAAACCTTGTGTCACGATTCATACCCACACACGCCCATACACACACACGCTCTCTCGCGCGCGCGCACCTACACACTGCCCACAACGTACTGCCCGACACCACACGGCCACCTAACCAACCACCCCAACCAACCAACCAACCAACCAACCGCCCAAACAGGCCACCGCCATCCTGTACCACAAGCGCTTCTTCCTGCGCCACAGCAGCATGGAGTTCGACCCGGGGCGCGTCATGATCACCGCCATATTCATGGCCACCAAGGTACGGGCGGGTGGGGGTGTCCTTGCAAGCCCCCTCGACCCCCCGCCCCCGTCTGCCCCTACCCCCGTCCCGCGGTGCATTCTGGGCCGGTAGTTGTTATCGAGTGTTCCCCGTTGTCAATATAGGCCACGCTGCTCTCCTCCTTCTTTTGCATTGGTCATGGTTTATCGGGCAGGGAACAAAAACCCCCTCAACACACACACACACACACACACACACACACTACACCAACGCAGGTGGAGGAGTTCTACACGCGCGCCGCCGACATCGCCAAGTCGTTCGACGTGACGGAGGACCTGGTGGTCAAGCAGGAGGTGAGGCGGGGCGGGGCGGGGGGGGCCCAGGAGGGGCCGGGGGCGGGGGCCCGAGCTGGGGCGTGAGGGTCTAGGGTCGGTGTGCGGGGGTGGGGCCGCAGTGCCTTCCCCCTTGCCGCGACCCATGTCTTCCCCCCAGCTGACCACCCTGAATTCCATACTTGCGCTCCCCCCCCCCTGCACGTGCAACGTGCCCACCCCGCTCTCACCCCTGGCCCCTCCCTCCCCTCTGTCTACATCTCCTTCGTCATTTATTTAACATGCATGGAATCCCCTCCCCTCTCCCCGGCACTCCATTATTGATTCAACACCATCCATGGATGGCTGCCCCACCACACACACACGCACACAGGTGGCGCTGCTGGAGGGCCTCAACTTCGACCTGGTGGTGCACTCGCCCTACAGGGCGCTGCAGGGGCTGCTGCAGGTGCGGGGGGTTCCATGCACTTAAATAAATGACGAGGTAGACGTAGAACAGACGTTGCAACACACGTTGGCATACCGATGACTGGGGGGGGGTAGTTCATTCCAAACCCAAGCAAAAATCCATAGACCCTGAACCCGAAACCAGCCGGGGGGGGGGGCGCGGGGGTAGATTACAGTGGGGGGGCCGGGTGCACGTGTGCAGTGGTTGGGCGGGAGTGGGTGTGGTTGCCGGTGTGGATATGGATGGGTGCGGGCAGTGGGTTGGGCGGAACGGGCAGGGTCGTGGTGAACCCCGGCACGCGTGCCGCCACGTCGCCATCGGCGTCGCTGAGTCAACGGCGGTCAGTGGCTGTGTGAGCCCTCCAGCCCGTACAGTTATCAACATGCACGCCAACGCACTCCCCCCCCCGCAATTTAACATGCATGGAACCCCCCCGCCCCCCTTCTGTGTCGCAACGTCTGTCTACATTCCCTCGTCATTTATTCAACATGCATGGCACCACCCACCTTCACAGGAGCTGAAGGAGGCGCGGGCCGCGGCCGCGGCCGCCGGCGGCGCCGCCTCCCCGCCCGGCAGCGCCTCGCCGCCGCCCGCCACTGCCACTGCCACGTCACAGCAGCAGCAGCAGCAGCAGCTGGCCGGCCTGCCGCCGCTGGATGAGGGGCTGCTGCCCGCGGCCCTGCCCGACTCGCCAGGTGGGTCTGCGAGGAGCGCCGGGCCTCTGCCCGGCCCGGCCCGGCCCCCCTGCGCAGCGGCGCCGCTGCCCGCAGCTGTGCTGCTCCCGCACCCCGCACCCGCAACCGGCCGCTGCAGCCAACGCCGCCGCGCTGAAGGAGAAAGATCTGGCCATACTACCCCGCCCCCGCTCCTACCGCTCCTCACACAACCACCACTCCCACCATGCCCAATCCCACCACTCCCACTCCCAACCCAACACGCCCCCCCCCACACACCTCCCCCCACCTTCTGGTCATCGGTACGCCTTCTGTGTCACAACGTCTGTCTACATTTCCCCCGTCATTAATTTACATGCATGGCACCCCCACCCCCACCCACACACACACACACACACACACACACACACAGGTCTGGACGCTGCGGCGCGCGCCGCCTTCGGCGCCCTGGACGCGCTGATGCTCAGCGACGCGCCGCTGCTGTATGGACCCGCGCAGCTGGCGGCGGCGGCGCTGCGCAGCGGCTTCAAGGCCAAGGGCGTGCGGGTGAGGGTTGAGGGTGAGGGTTTGGGGGGTGGGCTTCGCGGGTGGGTGTGGGGGGTTACTGGTAAACAGGCCCGGTGGGAAACAAAATGCGAACATGACTGGGTGTGGGGGGGGTTAGTACTTTCCAGAAAAAAAAAGCGACCATTGCAACCCTTGTGTGTGTGGGGGGGGGGAGGGCAGGAGATGGACGGCTGGGAGGCATAAGGGGAGGTGGATGCGGGGGTGGAAGGAGGGGCGGGCAGGGGAGGACAGGAAGAGGGGAAAGGAGCGGGGTAGCCCGGCCAGGGAGACGGGCTTCATGGCAGAGAACAAAAGGCATTGACGATTGTATGTATGTTTGTTTGTTTGTCTGTTTCTATTGTTGAACACAGATACCAAACTTCCTGGCACGGATAGCGCAGCGGGCGGCGCTGCTGCTGGGCGGCGGCGGCGGCGGCGGCGGCATGGAGGTCGTGGCGGCGGGCGCCGGGGCGGCGGCACCCCTTGGAGGCTCCGCATCGCCCTCGCCCTCGCCGGCGCCGCCCGGCGACCCGGCAGCGGCGCTGACGGCGGCGCTGGACGAGCTGGACGCACTGGGCAGCGAGGGGGCCAGGCGCGTGGAGGTGAGGGGCTGGGGGGGGCGGGGGCGCTAGGGGCTAGGGGCGGGGGCGGTTCATTCCGTGTCTCAAGATGGGAAAGGTGAGAAAGGCTATGCAAACCCAAGACCAGGCCGGGGTGGGACGCGGGCAGTGCTGAAAGCAGGGGCGGCGCCCTGGGGCAGGTTGAGGTGGACAGGCTAGGACAGGTCGGCTGCCGCACTGGCTTTTAGTTTAGCACTTCTCCCTGCCTCCCTTGCCTCTCCTCTCCCGACCGCCCGACCTGCGTTTGGGTGCAGGTGGACGAGGTGAAGGAGGCCAACGCGGCGGCGCGCGAGTGGCGCAACCTACTGAAAGAGGCGGCGGGGGCAGCCGGCGGCGGCGGCGGCGGGGCCGGCGGCGGCGGTGGCGGCGACGACGCGGCCCGCGCCGCCAAGCGGGAAAAGAAGCGCGCCGCGGCCGCCGCCGCCAAGGCCGCCAAGGAGGCGGAGCTGCTGGGCATGCCGCAGAGGCAGTAGCAGCAGGAGCAGCAGCAGGAGCAGCAGCAGGAGCCCTGCAAGCGCCTGGCGGCAGTAGCAGACCGTTCTGCTGCGGTTGCAGCGCCTGCCACGGCTGCGCAGGGCGCTGGGTCGGCGCCCGCAGAACTGACGAGGGCAGTAGCTGCCAGCAGCAGTTTTTCGTAAGGCTAGCACGTAGCAGCAGCAGTAACAGAAGCAGTAGCAGCAGCAGTAGCAGCAGCTACAGTAACAGTACGCGTTTCTCATGTCCCCATCGGGACCAGTCATACACACGTACACAGACACACAGCCTTTCGTTCAGTTCTCTCCCTCGTGGACTCTAGCACACACACACAGACACACAGGGCAGAAGCCGCTAGTCGCGGTCAATCCACCCCGCGGCTCCACGGCTTGGGCCTCGGGCCTGGGCTGTAGCAGCGGCTGCAGCAGCTGCAGCTGCTGGCGCCCAGCGCACGCCGCCGCTTGGTGGGCTGGTGTCGGCTCACACGCACGCACGCATACGCGGGCCTGCGCGCTGGCCTGCGGCTTGCGTCGCTTGGAAGGGAGGCAGCGCAGCACGGGCCGCCCATCGAGGTGGGGGGGGGGGGTACGCCTCAGGCTCTCCCTGGCTCGCGCTGTCAGGCACAGCACAGCGCACCGCATTGCATCAGGGCCCCTTGTGCTGGTAGCATGACGGGACAGTGCGGCTGCGGCTGCGGCTGCGGCTGCGGCTGCGGCTGCTCGCAACAACAGGGTGGTGCGGCGCAATGCACTGCAGCAGCGGAAGCGGCAAGCAGCGGCGATGTGTGCCGATGTCCCTGGCTGCCGCAACAGGCGGGGCGGCGGGCAGGAGGGTGGGAGGAAGGTTGTAGTGTGGTGCGGTGGCGGCTGCGGCGGCGACGGCGACGTGACGACGACAAGGCCGCCAAGGTTGCCAAGGCACACGGAGGAGGTTTGGCGGGGGCGCAGGCAGATGAATTCCATGGGGTTCGTTAGGCCGTGGGGCTAGGAGTGGCCCACACAGCTCGGCGCGCCTCCAGTCGGTCGCGTTAGGCGCGGTGGCGGGGTGGCGGCAACGAGCCGCCCGCGCCGCGGCGTTACGGAAAAAAGCTCGGCGTGCCATGGTAAACAGGGCTGGCGGGGACGGGTCTTCTTGTGATGGGGGGGGCAGGAACGGCTGTGGCGGCCGTGCCTCAGTCTTGTATGACTAGCACTACGGTACACCGCATTACATGCCCCTGCATGCTGTGGCCGATGTGGAGCCCAGCCGTGTCATTTCGCGCCCGAACGCAAGTCTGTTGACCGGTTGACGTTATTGCTTGGTTCTTATTGCGCTCGCTGTATGATATGATACCGTAAATCTGGTGTGATGCCGGTGGATGGCCGGACGAAAACGACTGGCGACATGCAAATGAGGTGGCGTTTTGTTGCGCTTGCGCGCCGCCCGCCGTATGGAACACACGAGAGAGCGCCAAGCCCTGGGCATTGTGTGGCGACTTGCAGCAGGGGCCGTGCACACCTGTTATAAAACACATTGTTGCATGCTGGTGGTGTGCACACATTAATCTGCATACGGATTGGCGGGGACGCGGCCTGGGCTCTCGCCATTACATGGGCGATGCGCCCTCGTGCGGCCTGTGTGTCCCCCACAACACCTGGCCACGCCATGCACCCCATGCAGACCAGCACCACGGTACCTGCGGATCCGGTATGGGGCGGGGGCCAAGAGGGACTGAACAGGGCATTGGGATCTTGGGGAGGCGCATGCGTGCCTGCGCGTTTTGCGAGTTCAAATGTTACTTGAGTGTGGTAATGATACCGGTAGTCCCGGGGGAAGCCCGACGGCGATGGGGATTCGTGGCCAAAATGTTTCGTTGCCTTGGGGCCGCCTGCTTGCACCCATCTCACCATGCAGCAGCATGGTGGTCGGTCGAAGCGCTTTTGGAAACAAGGCTCCTTCCTGCCTTGCCTCCTTGTCAAGGACTGTGACTGGAAGGACACCGACTGAAAGTTGTCCATAAGAATTGCAGCCTTGCAACTGCGCAATGTTTTCTTTGTTTTGGGGAAGGTTGTGTGTGGGAGGGGTATTTTTTGGTTTAACGCTTATGCGTCCCTGATGCGGCGCCGGGAGAAGGACGTTTACAGCACCTGCCTGTTGGAGCAGGTAATAACGCGACGTCGGCTGTACGACAAGCACAGAAACGGGCGCGGGGGCCCCGGCAAGCATACGGTAAATGGCGAGGAGTTGAGGAGCCGTGGACCAGAGAGTCACGACCGAACATGGGAGAAGGACGCGTTACAAGAGAAGGACCAATACTGGGGTTTGCAGTGCGGTACGGTAGGCTGGTGTTCATTTTGTTCACTATGCGAACTAAGGACGTGCGAACTGTGCACGCTAGTACCGGTAGGACCGGGTAGGAATGGTATCATTCCTATCGTGAGGGAATGAAGGGGGTGATGTGATATAATAATGAGTAATCGCTAGCGCGTTTGCGCGTGCCTAACTGTTGCGCACGGACTGGCGGGGAGAGGGTTCTCGTGAAATGCCCTGGGGGTGTATAGGGTGGGGGTGAGGAGGCGCGGTCCCTGGCGTGGTCCGGGCGGTGGGGAGGTAGCCGGGGAGGTCCAGGCCTTGGTGCAGGAATGTCGGCGTGCCCAGGCCTTGGCGCAGGAATGCCCAGGCGGTCATTCCTAAAATTATTACAATGGTATGCCTGTTTCTTTTTAACAAACGAACAAAGCAGAACATGTAAACTAAACTTTACTTAAATGTCAGCCTGGTTATTGACTGTATGAGCCTTAATGATCAAGCGACCTAGCGAAAAATATATATTAACAAAATAATTTACGTTGAATAGTTGTGGACGACCAGTCCGGAAATCCGCCCCGGCAGGCTCGCGTGAACACGGTGCTCGGTTTGTTTACAGAAACAAACCTTTGACGGTGCTCAATTCATCATGTTCCCTACGGGCGACCAGGGCCAGGATCCTGTGGTCGCCGCTGTTAGCGCCTCGGGAGAGGCGGGCCGACGCGCGGCACCTGTGTGGCACCTCGTCGCCCCCCACCTGCCCTCCCTCTACTACGTGAGTTGCTCGCCCTCCACCCCCCTACCCCGGGGCCCTAGCTAACTTGCAGGCTTGCTGTGGCGGTCGCATCGCTGCTGGGACGCGCCGTGCCCCGGAGTGGCCCCTCCTCCACGGCTTCTGGGTTCTTGCGTTGCGCTGCGTTGCGTTACGATTTCTGGAAAAGTAAAGCAACCCCCTTCACACGTCTCAACACACACGGCTCGCAGCGCATGCAGCCCCTCCGGCCTCTTCTCGACCCGCTGCCCTCTCTACCGCCCAACCCACCCAACCCACCCAACCCACCCAACCCACCCAACCCGCCTGCTGCCCGCCTGCTGCCCGCCTGCCGCCCGCCTGCCGCCCGCCTGCCGCCCGCCTGCCGCCCGCCTGCCGCCCGCCTGCCGCCCGCCTGCAGGTGCCCGACTACGTGGGCGCCGCGGAGGAGGCGGCGCTGCTGCGGGAGGTGCGCGCCAGCCGGGCCAAGTGGGTGCAGGTGAGGGGGCCGGCAGCAGGGAGGCAGGGAGGGAGCGAGCGAAGGGGGGGGGGTCGCAGGGGCAGCGATGGGGGGCATGGGGTTGTATGTACCAGCCCACCTAAACCATACCCAATGCTAAAAGGGCGAGGAGGAGCGAGGGGGGGGGTGTAAGTACCCGTATACCGGTACCAGCCCATTCCACCAAGCAGGCGAAGCAACTCACAGGCGAAGGCGACAAATGCAAGCAATTGGTACTGAGGGGTGGACAGCGGGTGTGTGGCACGCACGCTTTAAGGTCGACAGCTGCTGCTGCCCACCCCCCGGCCTGATGCACACGGCAATGCCTGCCACCGCCGGCTGCAATCGGGGCGGTCACAAGCAATGAACTACCCGCCCCACCCCCACTGGTGACGCCCTCGGCCATCGGTTCGCGCTGCTGCCTATCCTGCGCCCGCTGCCTATCTGCTACCCTTCGCTACCCAACCGTATCCCTTGACACCCCACCCCCACGCCGCACCCCCCTCCCCGCAGCTGTCGGGGCGGCGGCTTCAGAACCACGGCGGGGTGGTGCATGCCAAGGGCCTCATCCCCGCGCCCATGCCCAGGTGGGCTGTGGCGGCGGTGGTGGTGGTGGGTGGGAGGTTTTAGGGGGGAAAGGGCGGGTCCAGGGGCGAGGCAGACAGACAGGCAGCGTGGAGACCTGGGCTCGAGAGGACGGAGGCATGGATGGGAGTCGGGAGTAATGGGGAGCCAACGGGGAGGGCGGAAGACGCACTGGGGGTCAGGCCCCCCTGTCTGTCTACATCTCCTTCGTCATTAATTTAACATGCATGGAACCCCCTCCCCCCGGCAACTGCACATGCGCCACGCGGCTTCACGACAACCTACTGACTCTCTTCCTCCCTCCCTTCACACTCCCTTCACACTCCCTTCCGCCCCGCGCCTACACACACCGATGGGCCCCACCCTCCACTGCATCCGCAGCTGGCTGCAGCCGCTGCTGTCACGGCTGGCAGCCGAGCAGCCGCCGCCGCCGCCGCTGTCGCCCCCGCCGCCGGCCCCAGTCCTGGCAGCGCCACCACCAGCACCGGCGTCGCAGCAGGGGGCGGCGCCACCGCCAGCGGCCGAGCAGCAGCAGCGGCAACAAGAGCTGCCGCAGCAGCCAGACCCACACCCGCAGCCTGAACAAGCAACAAGCACCGCTGCCTCTGCCGGTGGCGCCGCCGGCGCCGCCGCCACGTCAACGTCAGTCGCGCCGCCGCCACATGCGGCCACATCCACGCAACCCGCCGCCGCCGCCCCAGCTCCCTCCGCCACGTCATCAGCGCCCGCACCCCCACTGCCCATGTCCTCCTCGCTGTACGGCGGGCGCCCGCCCAACCACGTGCTTGTCAATTCGTACATGCCGGGGGAAGGCATCATGGTGAGGGGGCAGGCAGGCGGGCGGGCAGGCAGGCAGGCAGGGCGGGCTGGCGTGTATGTTTTCGTTCTCACGGCTGTGCTGCTGCGGCTGCTGCTGTTGTGTATTTGGAACTCATCACACCACACCTCCCACACCACCCATCACCCCAACCTCCCTCACCCATCCCCCAACACGTCCCCCATCATGAGTGTAACCCCGCCCCCCTACGTCTACCGTGTCATTAATCAAACATGCATGGCACCCCCTCACCCTACACACACATTCCCAAGTCACTCGCCCACTCACCCACTCACCCACCCACCTACCCATTCACCCACACACCCACCCATCCACCCACCCACCCACCCACTCACCCACTCACCCACACACCCATCCATCCACTCACCCACTCACCCACCCAGCCACTCACCCGCCCACCCCGCACCCACCCACTCACCCGCCCACCCACAGCCGCACGAGGACGGCCCCGCCTACCACCCCGTGGTGGTTATCCTCAGCCTGGGCGCGCCCGCGGTGCTGCGCTTCACACGCAAGAGGCGTGAGGACCCGCGCGAGGACAAGGGCGGCCTGGCAGCGGCGGCGGGGGGCGCGGGCGCGGGCACAGCAGGCGCGGGCACAGCAGGCGCGGGCACAGCAGGCGCGGGCACAGCAGGCGCGGGCACAGCAGGCGCGGGCACAGCAGACGCGGGCACAGCAGGCGCGGGCACAGCAGGCGCGGGCACAGCAGGCGCGGGCACAGCAGGCGCGGGCACAGCAGACGCGGCCGCCGGCCCGGCGGCTGGGCAGCATGAAAACCAGGAGCAGGAAAAGCAAGGACAACAGCAAAAGCAGCAGAGGCCGGAGGACGCAGGCGGCAACAATGGCGGCAGCAGCAGCGGCAGCGGTAGCGGCCACTGTGGCGGTAGCAGCGGTAACGGCAGCAGTAGCAGCGGCGGCTACGTGGCCAGTGTGCTGCTGCTGCCCCGCAGCCTGGTGGTGTTTGCGGAGGAGGCGTTCACGGACTGCCTGCACAGCATACAGGAGGTGAGGTGGTGTGTGTGTGTGTGTGTGTGTGTGTGTTGGTAAACGGAAACGGAGAGGAATCCCCGCAATCGCTCGCAGTTACTGACGGATACGTGTGTGTGTGTGTGTGTGTGTGTGTGTGTGTGTGTGTGTGTGTGGTGAGGGGGGAGGGCAGTATGGCTTGGTGGGGTAAGCGGGGCACGAAGTAGGAGTAGGAGGGGAGGAGGATCACATGGAGGGGCCGACATACGGTGCTGTTTCCCACACACAACGCACATGCACGCATGCACACACATGCACATGCACAGGTGCACGAGGAGCTGCTTGATGAATCCGTGGCTAATCTGCACTGCCTGTGCGCTGCCGGCGGCGGCGGCGGCAGCTGTCGCAGTGACTGTAGCGGTGGGGATGATGGGTATGAAGGCGCGGGGGGCACCGACGGCACTGGCGCCGCGGCCGGGGAGCAGCGGCAGCCGCACCCGCCGCAGGCGACGACGACGACGACGGCGCTGCCGCCGCCGGCGCCGCCGCAGGGCCTGACGGTGGCGGTGGGGTCGCGGCTGCCCCGCGGCGGCGAGCGCATCTCGCTGACGGTGCGGCGGGTGGCCAAGGTGATGCCCAGCATATTGCGGCCCAACCGGTAGTGGCAGTGGCAGTGGCAGTGGCAGTGGCAGTGGCAGTGGCAGTGGCAGTGGCAATGGCAATGGCAGTGGCAGTGGCAGTGGCAGTGGCAGTGGCAGTGGCAGTGGCAGTGGCAGTGGCAGTGGCAGTGGCAGTGGCAGTGGGAAGGGAGGGGGCGCAGGGGGCGCAGGCGTGGCGAGGTGCGCAGCGGAGGCGGAAGTCGGGTCGTGTCAGGACGGTTGCCGGCGCCTTCGCGGCGCGTTCGAAAGTAACAACGCCCGCTCCGTTAAATTGTCCGTTTACTTGCAGAACCCTTAATTTCATGTGTAGTCATGAATGGTGAGACTTGCTTGGCTTGCCTGGCGCGGGCTCGGCGAGATGTCTGGTGGGATGGCAAGAGCTCGCGTGTTGGGCGGCGCTTGGTAGGTCGCGCAATAACTTCATGTCTGACTATCTGCTTTTGTCGATAAGCAATGTGAGTTTGGCAGCTTCGCGCGGCGCCGGTAACCGGAACGGTGTTGGAGGACCGGTAGCGCCCGACACGACGGGTGGAATGGGAAGGCCGCATGCGGCCGGCCCCGCCCCGGGCCCATAAAAGCCGGCGAGCTTGCGCCAACGAGCATAAACATTTGCACGCAGCTGCACACACCCTATACATACAAACGTTGTCGCGCTGTAAAGCAATTCCCGTCGACGTCAACCCTTCCTGAGGTCCAAGCCGCCCAAGCATCCCGAGCTCGGCCAAGATGCGTCTCGCCCGTCGCGTGCTGGCCCTCGCGGCCGCCGCGCTCTGCCTGGCTGCTGTGGCTTCTGCAACCGTTGTTGGTGAGTGTGGCAGGCGCGTGAGCACTTGGCGGCGGGGCTGCTTCGCCCAAGCATCCGCGATGCTGCAGCCAGTCAGGATGCTTGGCCCTTCGTCGCTTCCAGTTTCGGTCAGCTTTTTCTCTGTTGCATTGGGCATATTGCTCATTATGTAATGAATTAGAGTAATACCTGGGTTCCAGTCGCCTTCGCGCTAGCGTAGCCGCCTGACGCGACCGCGCATGTCATGTCGCTGCGGCTCCGACTTGTCTTTGCTCACCTTCTCCCTTACCCTATCCCTGTTCTCCTCCCCACCCCACCCTCCACACCCACCCAGACGACCCCGCCGCCGGCCCCCCCAGCTACGTGGGCGCCGACGGCTACCGCTACGTGCTGCAGACCGGGCTCATCGGCGACATGCGCACCTGGCAGGACGCGCAGTCCTACTGCAACGGCGTGTCGCAGGCGGGCCACGTGTCCGTGCTCAGCTCCTACAAGAACCCCGCCTTCGGAGACTCCGTCGCCGCCATCAACGCGCTGTGTGTGGCCCGCCGCAAGACCTGCTGGCTGATGGAGAACACCACGGCCGGCGCGCCCGATGAGAAGCTGTGCCCGCTGGTCACCGCCGCCGGGGACGTGGTGTACCAGGGCTGCCTGCAGGTGGTGTCCTTCGTCTGCCGCTCCTCCGTGCCCGTGGTCACGCCCGCCGTGCCCTCACCCTCGCCCTCCCCCTCGCCGGCGCCGGCGCCCGTGCCCGCCCCCGCCTACGGCCCCGCCCGCTCGCCCAGCCCCTCACCCTCGCCCTCGCCCTCCGTCCCCACCTACGGCGGCTCTGACGGCAGCGGCACCACGGACGGCGTGCCCAACGGCCCCGCCCGCCAGAAGTCGTACAACGGCCGTGACGGCCGCACCTACACCCTGTTCTTCCTGGGCGCCGTACGCACGTACCGCGAGGCCCGTGACTACTGCTCCGCCGCCGGCCTGGAGCTGTCGCCGTACAACGTGGCCAGCCTGTACGCCGGCGACGCCGCCTTCGCCGTGAAGCTGCTGTGCGCGCGCTCCACCTCCACCACCTGCTGGCTGGGTGAGGAGCCACAGGCGGGGCTGTGCCCCATGCTGGACGCGCTGGGAGACATGCACTACCAGGGCTGCGACCAGGTGAGAAATGGCGGATGGGGTGAGGTCGGGATGGAGATGGAGATGGAGAGGGCTGTGGGGGAGTGTTGATTGCCTGTGGGAAAGTAAGGGACATTGCATGAGAGGATGTGATGGGAAGACAACTTGTGATTGTGAGAGGCGTTCATTGTTAGCACCTCACTTGCTACACCATTACACACACCTCTTTCTCCTTCCCTTCCTCACACCGCTCTGCTCCCTCCTCCCTCCCTTCTCCCTATCCTCCTTGCCCATCCCGCCCCACAGCCCCTGGCGTTCGTGTGCCGCACCATCCAGGCCCAGTCCGACAGCTCCGCCGCCGGCGACGCCAACCCCTCCGCCGGCAGCCTGGCGCCCGTGGTGGAGGCCAGCCGCCTGGGCGCCGACGGCCGCCACTACACGCTGTACTCGGGGCCGGGCCTGGCGCGCCGCTTCCACCGCGCCGCGCTGGACTACTGCACCTCCATCGGCCAGGAGCTGAGCCCCTACGACGACATCGACCCCGCCAACCCCACCTACTTTGGCGACGCCCGCAACGCCGTCACGCAGCTGTGCGGCAGCCGCAAGCTCACCTGCTGGTACCTGGGCATCAGCGTGGGCGGCCTGTGCAACATCTACAGCGGCGCAGACAACCGCGGCTACCTGCAGGGCTGCAGCCAGCGCGTCAGCTGGGTGTGCCGCACGCGCGACGCCATTGCGCCCGCCACGCCCGCCCCCTCGCCCTCGCCCTCGCCCAGCCCCAGCCCCTCGCCTGACGCCGACAGCGACGACGGCCCCATCCCCGTCCTGCCCTCCAACGTCACCACCTACACCGGCCCCAACGACGGCCGCCTCTACCGCCTGTACGCCGGCGACACCCGCCGCAACTTCACCGACGCCCAGGCCTTCTGCCTGTCGGCCGGCGGCGCGCTGAGCCCCTACAACCGCGCCAACCCCGTGGGCGACAGCGTGCGCGCGGTGCGCACGCTGTGCGGCGGCGCGCGCACGACTTGCTGGGTGAACGAGCGCACGGTGACGGAGCACGGCGACAGCTTCTGCCCCATGGTGTCGCAGGAGGTCAAGGCCTACTGGCAGGGCTGCAGCCAGCGGATCCATTTTGTGTGCCGCTTCGGGGCGCGCTAAAGAAGCTTGCTTGGTGATGATAAGAAAAGGCGTGAGCGAGAGAAGGCTTGATTACTAGTAGCCTGTGTGTGCTAAGTGTTTGTGTGTTAAGTGTTGATGCGTGCATGGCGTCTTGTGAATTCGAGTGTTTGAGGCCTGGGTGCCGCGTTGCTGGCGCTTCGAGGATCTGTGTAAGGTAGCATGGCGGCAGGGCGTTGCAGAGGGCATGTGAGCATCAGGCAACTTGTGTGCGTGTGCATCAAGAGCGGGCTGTGTGCTGCTGTCGGTGCCGGGCTGCTGGTAAGGCGTACCGCGGTATTCATAATTGATGAGGGGCAACCTCTGACACTTGGATTATTGACGGGTTGAGGCAAGATCCGGGGCCAGACAAACGAACAAGTGCGTGGGCATGAGCAATCATTCATTGACCAATGCACCGCTAGCTGCCAGTAGCTAGTCGCGGCTGCTGACAGGGCACCGCATGCCCTGATGGCTGATGATGCTGCATGACTGACTGACTGCCCGAGGCCTGTGGCCAAACCGCCTCTGCGCACATGCGGTATGTAAGGACTACCCGCATGGAACCTTCCAGACCTTTCCTTGCTTATAACAAGATTACGAGAAGCACCTCGGTCTGGGTCACCGGTCCCGCCGCGCGTGCCTCCTTCACGGCCTTGGCTTGGCACGAGGGAAAGTGTTGAAGTCATGCCACAGGTAGGTTCTTATTCTCACTGTCGCCTACAGGCCTGGTAATGTTACAGCTGTGGGCCTGCCTCCGACCCGGGCCCGACACACGGCCTCTGCAGCCTACCAGTCTCTGGACTGGCGAGGGTGCTCACAAAAGCAGCGCTAGATACCCAAGCCCACATTGGCCCGCGCTGGTCTGAATGTCTGAAGCGCAATCCCCCACGGCGTTACTATGCTTCTGTGCTTGCAAGTTGCGAGTTTGGTGCTGAATGGGTTGCGTGAGAAGAGTCAGCGAGAAGCTGGTCTGGGTCGGTGGGTCCCAGGGGAGGTGGGTCCCACACGCCCCGCCGAACGTGCCCTGGTGGTTGGGTATGGGGACATGGATCCGGATCCATTTTTGCTCGCCGCCTGCTCCCCTCCATATGTAGTGCCTTAGGCGTTGTCAAGTACGAGGCGGCAACAGCTTGAATTCGTTGAAAGTTCGTCAAATACGCAGCCAGTGTAATAAAGCCGTCAGCGCGTTTTGTGCCATATTGTTTACCTCACGGCTCAAGAATAAACATGGCTATAATGTATAAGAGCCGCAATGTTTAACCTTGTAGACGTGCTCGACAGCTAGAGGTATCGGCAGTCGACCGCATCCTCGGCTCGGCCGCATGGACTGGCGCGCGGCTCGCTTGCAAGAAGCTACGAAGCTTTGTGGACTCCAATGTACGCAGGCCGACCCTCGCTCTGGCTCGGGAGAACGCGCCGAAGGACTCTCGCTTTGTTTTGCAATTGGCGCGCTTCCGGCGATGCAGCAGCCTGACGCTGGTCTTTAGGAGCAGCGATGGTGAAGCCGATGTTTTCCAGCACCCGGCGCACCTGGCGACCTTGTGCGTGGCCCGTGCTCTCCCTCCCATGTCCGCGCCCGTGCTCCCCCTCCCATGTCCGCGCCCGTGCTCCCCCTCCCATGTCCGCGCCCGTGCTCCCCCTCCCATGTCCGCGCCCGTGCTCCCCCTCCCATGTCCGCGCCCGTGCTCCCCCTCCCATGTCCGCGCCCGTGCTCCCCCTCCCATGTCCGCGCCCGTGCTCCCCCTCCCATGTCCGGGGCTGCGCAGGGCTGTATGTGACCGCCCTGTGGCCCCTGCCCTGCACCTTCCCTACGGTATCACCCAGACGCAGGTAATTTTGTTTTGTTACAGCGCTGTACGTCCCTGTGTGTGTGTGTGTGTGGCAGTGAGGCGCCGTGCTGTACAAGGTAGATGTCCCCACACCACTCACACACATGCTTCGGTGCCCCGGTGCCTTTGTTCCTCTTCGGCATGGATGTCATTCGGTCACCAGCGCCATTTCGCCGCTCCCTCGGCACGCATTGCCACCACACACGCTTTTGCATTCGACACCCGCTAACGGACCCTGTCCACCCACACAACCACAGCCCGGCCAAACAGTATCTGGCTATCAAAACTATGTAACAGATAGAACTGTCCAAAATGCTTTGTCCGGCGAGTCCAGGCAGTGCAGCCATCATCAGCGGGGCCGCGGGGCCAAGTGACTAATAAGTGTGTGTCGTGCGCACGTGCAGGCACACAGACAACCGCTGCAAACCTCAACAAAGAAAAGCAAGCAAAGCAGCGTTGGGTTACCGTAGTCACTAGCGCCCCGCCCCCTGAGCGCTGCTGCCCCAGCCATCCTGCAGGGTTGGTCATAAGCATCAAACACGTAAAACCACCGCAGTTGTCAACACCACAGAACATACACACGAGTCAAACTCAAACATGTTTCACCACTCAAGCCAGGCGCAATCAAGCCCTTCTCTCGCTCACGCCTTTTCTTATCATCACCAAGCAAGCTTCTTTAGCGCGCCCCGAAGCGGCACACAAAATGGATCCGCTGGCTGCAGCCCTGCCAGTAGGCCTTGACCTCCTGCGACACCATGGGGCAGAAGCTGTCGCCGTGCTCCGTCACCGTGCGCTCGTTCACCCAGCAAGTCGTGCGCGCGCCGCCGCACAGCGTGCGCACCGCGCGCACGCTGTCGCCCACGGGGTTGGCGCGGTTGTAGGGGCTCAGCGCGCCGCCGGCCGACAGGCAGAAGGCCTGGGCGTCGGTGAAGTTGCGGCGGGTGTCGCCGGCGTACAGGCGGTAGAGGCGGCCGTCGTTGGGGCCGGTGTAGGTGGTGACGTTGGAGGGCAGGACGGGGATGGGGCCGTCGTCGCTGTCGGCGTCAGGCGAGGGGCTGGGGCTGGGCGAGGGCGAGGGCGAGGGGGCGGGCGTGGCGGGCGCAATGGCGTCGCGCGTGCGGCACACCCAGCTGACGCGCTGGCTGCAGCCCTGCAGGTAGCCGCGGTTGTCTGCGCCGCTGTAGATGTTGCACAGGCCGCCCACGCTGATGCCCAGGTACCAGCAGGTGAGCTTGCGGCTGCCGCACAGCTGCGTGACGGCGTTGCGGGCGTCGCCAAAGTAGGTGGGGTTGGCGGGGTCGATGTCGTCGTAGGGGCTCAGCTCCTGGCCGATGGAGGTGCAGTAGTCCAGCGCGGCGCGGTGGAAGCGGCGCGCCAGGCCCGGCCCCGAGTACAGCGTGTAGTGGCGGCCGTCGGCGCCCAGGCGGCTGGCCTCCACCACGGGCGCCAGGCTGCCGGCGGAGGGGTTGGCGTCGCCGGCGGCGGAGCTGTCGGACTGGGCCTGGATGGTGCGGCACACGAACGCCAGGGGCTGTGGGGCGGGATGGGCAAGGAGGATAGGGAGAAGGGAGGGAGGAGGGAGCAGAGCGGTGTGAGGAACGGAAGGAGAAAGAGGTGTGTGTAATGGTGTAGCAAGTGAGGTGCTAACAATGAACGCCTCTCACAATCACAAGTTGTCTTCCCATCACATCCTCTCATGCAATGTCCCTTACTTTCCCACAGGCAATCAACACTCCCCCACAGCCCTCTCCATCTCCATCTCCATCCCGATCTCTCCCCATACGCCATTTCTCACCTGGTCGCAGCCCTGGTAGTGCATGTCTCCCAGCGCGTCCAGCATGGGGCACAGCCCCGCCTGTGGCTCCTCACCCAGCCAGCAGGTGGTGGAGGTGGAGCGCGCGCACAGCAGCTTCACGGCGAAGGCGGCGTCGCCGGCGTACAGGCTGGCCACGTTGTACGGCGACAGCTCCAGGCCGGCGGCGGAGCAGTAGTCACGGGCCTCGCGGTACGTGCGTACGGCGCCCAGGAAGAACAGGGTGTAGGTGCGGCCGTCACGGCCGTTGTACGACTTCTGGCGGGCGGGGCCGTTGGGCACGCCGTCCGTGGTGCCGCTGCCGTCAGAGCCGCCGTAGGTGGGGACGGAGGGCGAGGGCGAGGGCGAGGGGCTGGGCGAGCGGGCGGGGCCGTAGGCGGGGGCGGGCACGGGCGCCGGCGCCGGCGAGGGGGAGGGCGAGGGTGAGGGCACGGCGGGCGTGACCACGGGCACGGAGGAGCGGCAGACGAAGGACACCACCTGCAGGCAGCCCTGGTACACCACGTCCCCGGCGGCGGTGACCAGCGGGCACAGCTTCTCATCGGGCGCGCCGGCCGTGGTGTTCTCCATCAGCCAGCAGGTCTTGCGGCGGGCCACACACAGCGCGTTGATGGCGGCGACGGAGTCTCCGAAGGCGGGGTTCTTGTAGGAGCTGAGCACGGACACGTGGCCCGCCTGCGACACGCCGTTGCAGTAGGACTGCGCGTCCTGCCAGGTGCGCATGTCGCCGATGAGCCCAGTCTGCAGCACGTAGCGGTAGCCGTCGGCGCCGGTGTAGCTGGGGGGGCCGGCGGCGGGGTCGTCTGGGTGGGTGTGGAGGGTGGGGTGGGGAGGAGAACAGGGAGAGGGTAAGGGAGAAGGTGAGCAAAGACAAGTCGGAGCCGCAGCGACATGACATGCGCGGTCGCGTCAGGCGGCTACGCTAGCGCGAAGGCGACTGGAACCGCAGGTATTACTCTAATTCATGATTCAACGAATAACAATATGCCCAATGCGACAGAGAGAAAGCTGACCGAGACCGGGAGCGACGAACGGCCAAGCATCCTGGCTGGCTGCGGCATCGCGGATGTCGGGACAAAGCAGCTCCGCCGCCAAGTGCTCGCGCGCCTGCCGCACTCACCAACAACGGTTGCAGAAGCCACAGCAGCCAGGCAGAGCGCGGCGGCCGCGAGGGCCAGCACGCGACGGGCGAGACGCATCTTGGCCGAGCTCGGGATGCTTGGGCGGCTTGTACCTCAGGAAGGGTTGACGTCGATGGGAGTGTCCACAAGTGCTTTACAGCGCGACAACGTTTGTATGTATATGTGTGCAGCTGTGTGCAAATGTTTATGCTCGTTGGCGCGAGCTCGCCGGCTTTTATGGGCCCGGGGCGGGGCCGGCCGCTGCGGCCTTCCCATTCCACCCGTCGTGTCGGGTGCTACCGGTCATCCAACACCGTTCCGGTTACCGGCGCCGCGCGAAGCTGCCAAACTCACATTGCTTATCGACAAAAGCAGAGTGTCAGACCATGAAGTCACTGCGCGACCTGCCAAGCGCCAAGCGCTCCAACACGCGAGCTCGTGCCATCCCACCAGACATCTCGCGCACGCTTCTTGCCACACCCCCAAGTTGACCGCCCACGCTTGCACGTGTGCATTGACAAAGAAACAATATGCACACAGATCAATTGTACGGGGAGCGCGGCGTGCTTCTCCCACACCGTCCCACCCCGGCTCACATGTCGGCGACATGACATCTACGAACCGGCCTGGCTGCCAGGCACCCGCCCCTGGCTGGGGGTCCCCCACGCCTCTCACCACCACTCACAGACTCCATACAGACACTCTGAGTACTGCTACTGCCCGCCAGCCCAACGCCTCCGCCCCACTCTGTAACTCCGCTCCTGCCCCGCCCTTCCCCGCCGCCCCACCTGCGGCCGCCCCCCGCTCCATCCACCACCCCTACCGCCGCGTCCCCCACCGCCACCGCCTCCCCTACCTATCCACCTGCGCCACCTGCGCCACCTGTTCTGTCTGGTCTGCATGGTCTATCTGGAACACCGCCACGCGCATGTCGGGGAAGAGCTCCGTGAGCGGCGGCGGGCTGGGCGGCGGGCTGGGCACGTGCGGCTCGTGGACCTCGGTGCACCGCAGCCCCTGCGCCGCCAGCTCCTCATAAAACTGCGTGGCGTTTGGGGGTGGGGTGGGATGGTGGGGGCCGTGAATCGTGCGTGTGGGTGTGTGTGTGTGTGGGGGGGGTGGTTGTCTGGGGTTTTGAAGAAGCCGCGACATGAGGCACGTGGCACTGTCAGCGGCGGTAAGGACATAGCAGAGAGCTGCGGGGGGCCGGCCCAACCTGACGCTGGTGCACGTGAGACCGGCATGCATACATTTGTGTTAGAGATGACAATGCATGTGCGTGTGTGTGTGCATGCAGCGACCCTCCGGCCTCCGGCCGCACTTGGCGCAGCCACACCAGGGTGCCCCGCCCCGCCCCGCCCCGCCCCGCCGCGTGGCCCTGCCTGCAACCCGGCCTGCGACTCCAGTCCGGGACCTGCTCCGGGACCTGCTCCGGGACCTGCCCGCCCCAAGGCCCCCAACGCCCTGCCGCTCCCATCCTGCTCCCTCCCTTTTCCACCTAGGCCCCTCACCTCCACATCAAATTCCAGGCCCGCCCCCTCCCTCCCACCCTCCCACCGCCCAGGCAACCCGCTCCCTCCCTCCCGGCCTCCCTCCCTCCCGCCGACTCCTCACCCGCATGTCCCAGGTGTCGAAGCGGTGCTTGGTGTGGGCGTACAGCACGCGCGTGTGGCCCCCCGGCCGCGACAGCGCCTTGAGCACCTGGCGGGGCAGGCGGGCAGTGTGGAGGCAGGCAGTGTGGAGGCAGGCAGTGTGGAGGCAGGCAGTATGGAGGCAGTGAGTGTGGAGGCAGTGTCCCTCCCTGTCCCTCCCTCCCTGCCTCCCTCTGCCTCCCTCTGCCTCCCTCTGCCTCCCTCCCTCCCTCCCTCCCTCCCTCCCTCCCTCCCTCCCTCCCTCCCTCCCTCCCTCCCTCCCTCCCTCCCTCCCTCCCTCCCTCCCTCCCTCCCTCCCTCCATCTCCTCCCCCGCCTCCCCCTGCCTCTCACCCGGGGCAGGTACACTGCGCCGACCTCGTTGTACACCAAGTCGCTGCCGATGATCAGGTCCCAGCCCACACCCGACAGCCACTCGCCGCCGCCGCCACCACCCGCCCGCCCGTCCGCCGGCCCGCCCGCCCGCCCGCCGGCAGCCTGTCCGCCACTGCCTCCTCCGCGTCCTCCTGCTCCTGCTCCTTCTGCTCCTGCTGCTCCTCCTCCTCCTCCTCCTGCTGCTGCTGCCGCCGCTGAAACTCCTCCTCCTGATGATGCCGCCATCCCCGCGGCCGCCAGGCTGGCACCGGGCGCCAGCGGTTGTGCGTAGCACCGAGAGCCCTCCGAGGTGCAGCCGCCTGCCGCTGCGCCCGTTCCACTCCCGCCGCCGCCCTCCCCACCGCCCTGCTGCGATCCCCCGCCGCCACCCGTGGCTCCTCCTCCTCCTCCTCCTCGCGCCAGGAGCTCCTCCGCCTGGGGGTTGCAGTACAGGAACCAGTCGCACGCCTCCGCCCGCACCGCCGGCGCACTGCACTGCCCCTGCTGCTGCTCCCCCTGCTGCTGCTCCCCCTGCTGCTGCTCCCCCTGCTGCTGCTCCCCCTGCCCCGCCTGCCCCGCCTGCCCCGCCTGCCCCGCCTGCAGCCCCAGCGCGGCGGCGTTGAGGCGCAGGTTGTGTCGCAGCCAGTCCAGACCGCCGCCCGCCTCCTGTTCCGTCAGCACCACCTGGCCATGTGGCAAGTAGGTAAAAGTAGCGACAAGTAAGAGCGTGTGTGTGTGTGTGCGGGGCGGTGGTGACCGTGCAAAATGTGGTGGTGGCTGGGGCTGGTGGTGGTTCGATGCGAGTGGTAGGGCTTGGGCTTGTAAGGGCGGAGGAGGGAAGCCCTGAATCTTCGGCGTGTGCACTCTCCGCCCCTACCGCCGCCGCTGCACTGCCTGCTTCCACCGAGAGCGCAAGCCGCCCTCTCTCCCGCCCACCCTATCTTCCGTCCTCTGTTCACCGCTAGCCCCCCATCCACCCCAGCTCTACCCCAGCTCCACCCACTCATCCACCCCAGCTCCACCCTCAACCACCCTCCCCTCATCCCTCACCCACCATGCCGCCCTGCGCCGGGTCCACGGCTATGTTGCGCGCCAGGGTCATGCCCAGCCACCCCAGCCCCGCGCCCAGCTCCAGCACCCGCAGCCCCGGCCGCGACAGCCCCAGCGGCCCCGCCATCGCCTCCAGGTAGCTCGCCAGGCGCCGGGCCGCGTCCCAGACGCGGCCGCCGGTGGTGGTCAGCGAGGCGTGCTCGGTGGCGATGTCGTAGCGCCAGGGCGGATGCTGCGAGCTGGAGGATGGCGAGGCCGGGCCCGCGTCGGCGGCGGGCAGCGGCGGACGGTGCTGGACAGGCCGCAGCTCGCTGTGCACCGGTTCGCCTATTATGTCATCCATGATGTACCGCGTACGCAATGTGCTCTAGCGAGGTCTTGTGCTGTGAACTCGCCAGCAGTGTTGACTTGGTAATTTGCTAATTGGCTTGCACAAATTGAGAGGGCTCTAACTAACTCTAAGCCGTGTGCATGGGCCTTACGCAGAAGCTCTAGTACCTGACAACTCAATTATTCGCTGAATGGAATACAAGGACAGGGGACATGCTTGGCCTCAGACACGAACCCTGACAGCACACCCGCCTCACCCCACCTGGTCGCGCCTGAGCTCTGGGGCCTGTAGTCTGTGAAATTTTGCTACGGAACAATCCTGAAGTCTCCGCTTCCTCTTCTCACCAGGACATTTCGCTGGGTCAACGTACGTGTGCGCTCAGGGGTGTGTGCGCGGGAAAGTGACTCCTCTTGATGCGCCCCGCCAAGAGTCTTGGTCGTGCCGCGGCGCGGACAACAGTAGTCTTACATATACGCATATAAATAAAAATATTGAATAGGCAAACTAGCCTTCAAGTACACGAGGTCAGGCCCTGTCTTTCAGCCCCTCCTGCTTGATTGCGACTCAACGATAATGCAATAGCCTGAAATGTATAATTAAATGCGTATACACGATGGTCCAGCGCGAGGCGCTGTGACAGACTAAATTACGAGCTCTCTTCGCTTGCGCGCGTGCACAGATCGAGGCAATAAAATGATGAAAGGGATCACGTCTCAAAATATAGTCATGCCTTACCTTGCTCTCCTTGTGCTGCTGGGAGCCTCAGTGGCAGTTGCATCGGCAGCGGCAGACGTCGCTGCCCATGGAAGCCAGGCCGTGGAGCCGGGGCTCGCCCGCAGCTCCACGCAGCTCGCTTCTGCACGCCACGTAAGCACAGCTTACCGGCTCAGCGGCGCCAGCGCCGACGGCGGGAGGCCGGACGCGCGCCGCTGGCTGCGTTCGGTCTCAGCGCGGCGCCGGGCCCTCCTGGAGGAGGGCGCTGCTGCTGCAGCTGCGGGGGGTGCAGGAGCAGCTGCAGTTGCTGACGCGGACGCCGCTAGCAACCCCCTGGCCAGCGCCACCCACCCGGAGGTGGGGCTGGATGCGCTGTTCGTGCCGCGCAACGTCAGCTGCGATCCGCGCTGCACGGCGCGCGGCAACTGCAACGCGGAGGACGGCACCTGCGAGTGAGTGCCGCCGCCCCTCCCGGGCGCCGCTGGGTGCCGCCGCCCCTCCCGGGGTGCTGCTGGGTGCTCCTGGGGTGCTGCTGGGTGCTGCTGGGTGCTGCTGGGGTGCTGCTGGGGTGCTGCGCTCGCAGGCGCGGGCAGGGAGGGTCGAGGATGGTGTCTTTTCATAACCGTTCAAGTGAGGAAGGAGGGGCAGAAGGTCGGCAGAAGGTCGGCAGGACTGGGCGCAGGACAGAGCCCTGGGGGTTGGGGCTGCAGGGCAGCTGCCGCGCTGGTGCGGGGGTTGGGCGTGGGGGTTGGGGGGCCTGTGGCCTGGTTTTGCCATCCCCGACCCCGTCAGCTTCCGTAGTACAAGCTCTGCTTATTTGGTGCTGTGCTCGTTTCCTGCTGCTGCCGGCTTTTCCCGTGCCCAAAGACGGCCCGCACCCAATGCTCCTGTCGCTGCCACAGGTGCCCATTCGGCTACACGGGTGCGTGGCGTGCCGCTGCTGCTGCTGCTGTGGGGGCGGACTCAGTATTGCTTTAGGGGGCCCGGCATGCGGGGCGGAGGGGCCGAGGCCTGAAACCCTGTCAGAACGGAGTGGGGGAGGGGATCGGGTACTCGGTAGCCCAGTCCCATCCCTACGTCAACCAGAATGCGAACTCGAAGCGGGATGGGTGTTGGGTGGGATGGGGCCATGGGGCCATGTTGTACGACACGTGATGAACGCCAACCCCAGACAAAAGGGGGCTTGCCCGCCCGCCTACGCACGCACGCACGCTCGCACGCTTGCAGGCCCCACGTGTGAGACCCCGCTGATGCCCGCGTGCCAGGTGGGTGTGAGGGGCGCGGCGGCGGCGGCGGCGGCGGGGCCAGGCGGCGGGGGGGGGGGGGGCCAGGCCGCCAGGGGCTCATGAATGCAATATACACATGCGTCGAGGTTGTGAGGTCTCGGAAGGCCTGGCCATTATGCACAGGCCTAGCAATCTTTCTTGGGGTGGCTAGCTGGCTGGCTGGCTGACCAACGCCCCGCGCCCCGCACGCTGCGCTGCCCTCCTGCGCCCTCCTGCCCTGCATGTGCACACACGCACACACATACATGTACACACACATACGCATTGCAGGGATTCCTCTCCGTTTCCGTTTACTAACACACACACTCACACACACACACACACACACACACACACACACACACACACACACACACACACACACACACACACACACACACACACACACACACACACACGCAGGTGGGACCCGACCTGGAGCCGTTCTTCGGCATGATGGTCCCCCGCAGCTGCGAGTGCGCGCGCCAGGCCTCGCGCTTCTTCGGCTGCAGCGCGGACGTGAGTGGCTGGATGGCTGGCTGGCTGGTGGCGGTGGTGGGGATGGGCTGAGGGTGGCGGGGGTGGGCTGAGGGCTGAGGGCTGGGTTGGGGCCGGAGGTCTGGAGAGAGGCGCAACGAGTGAGGTAGTGGTGGAGAGTGGTCTGGGGAAATTGGGGCGGGGTAGTGGGATTGGTGGAGATGTGGCGAGCGCTGGTGTGTGTGTGTTAGGAAAGCACAAGGGAAAGGGTCGATACTGTGCGTGCGTCATGCGACAAGCAAACAGTGCGCCGCGTTCGGATTACCTCAAATTACCGCGCTGGTGTGTGTGTGTGTGTGTGTGTGTGTGTGTGTGTGTGTGTGTGTGTGTGTGTGTGTGTGTGTGTGTGTGTGTGTAACTACGGTTTACAAGGTTGCCTCCTTGAGTCTCGTGGATCGAGTACCCAGGACAACGTGCGACAGCGAGGCGCACCAGGCTTCACGCTGCCGCCACCACCGACCGTTTGTGTGCAGTGGTAGAGCAGAGCACGGCCCAGGCCAATGCTTGCTGCCTGTCGCCCACGACCCACACGAGCCCGCCCGCGCGCCCGCCCATGCGCCCGCCCACCCACTCCATACGCACGAACACGTCACGCAACGCAACGCAACACAACGCAACACGTCACGCAATACGTGCCACGTCACACGCCCCACCACACCACGCGCCACAGGACGACACGTGCCGGCTGTACACCATGAACTACCACGACATCCGCTGCTACGAGGTGGGTGGGCCGGCAGGTGGTGGGGCGGGGGTGGAGCAGGTGGGGGGAGCAGGTGGAGCAGGTGGGCTACTGTATAGGTGGGGATGGGGATGGGGCACACGGGTATGACGCCGGTTCGGGGAGGGGCGGAATCGTGTCCACACGTGTTTCTCTGCACACGCGCGTATTGAGCCCCCGCATTTCAGGCAATAACATTATAAACATATACGGAGCTTAAGTCCTGACGGGCAAGTCATTGTGTGTGTCGCTGTCACCAAATTTCGCGAAGCATGCTTTCGCCACGGCCCATTTATTTAACTGCTGTGTGTATCTTCTTAGTCTATGTATGCATACATTAACCGACGGCAATCAAAAGAATTGTCAAAGCAGGGACACTTTGGGAGTGA
Source organism: Chlamydomonas schloesseri (assembly GCA_016834595.1). Classification (NCBI taxonomy): domain Eukaryota; kingdom Viridiplantae; phylum Chlorophyta; class Chlorophyceae; order Chlamydomonadales; family Chlamydomonadaceae; genus Chlamydomonas; species Chlamydomonas schloesseri. The sequence goes on along the minus strand of JAEHOD010000019.1, from coordinate 283,477 downwards.
TAGAAGCATGTTGACCGCGACGTCACCGATTGCCTTCAAAATTAATGTTATAGAGCCCTCATATCATAAAATTGATATTTGCAAGCTACCAGGCTCTGTTAGCGAGGTCGGCCAGGCGACCGTGCCGGACCGTGTTGACAGGACAAAACACACCCCCCGGACAAAATGCCTCATTTCAGCTAGTTTGCGATGCGGTTCATAGATTCCCACGTGTGCCGCAGGAAGTTTGAGGATTGAACTAGATCGCAAACTATGTCAAAACCGCCATGCCGTTTGACCCCTCTCCCAGACCGGCGTCGTACCCGTGTGGGGATGGGGATGGGGATGGGGTGGGCGTGTGTGTGTGGGGGGGGGGTGGCATGGGGGTGTCTACAGGTGCGGGGTGTGTGGGCGTTTGGATTGTGTGTGGAGGTGTGCGGAGGGGTGTCTTATATGTAAGTTGCGCGTCGCGTTTCTCGCTGGCTTTTCCTCCTGCCCCCTGGTGCCACGTCCCATTCCCCCTGATGCCACGTCCCGTTCCTCATTCCGGCCTCACTTCAAACCCGGGGGGTCCAGCCCCCACCTAATCAACCGCCTCCACCTCTGCCCCTTACCTCCACCTCCACCACCTCTACCCCTTACGCCTGACCGCCGCCAGTTCCGCGGCCGGCCGGCGGAGCAGCAGTGGAGCGCCATGCCGCTGGAGGGCGCGGAGGGCGTGGACTGGTTCATCGGTGAGGGGGGGGGGGCGGTGGTTCATTCCATAAACCAAACGCCAATCGACCATTGCGCAACCCAGAATCCATAGAGTAAGGAGGTGAGGGAAATGCTCTTGTCCTTGTCGATACCGGTATCTGTAGTCTTGTTCATGTGGTCGTCGTTTGGGGGCCAGTGAGGGCCGGGGTGCAATGGACTGGGTTGAGCGGCGTTCGTGGGCGGTGAGCGTGTGTGCGATACACACACGCCTACACACACGCCTACACGCCACGTGTACATCTCGCCGCGCATCACCACCGGTAGGTACAGCACGCCCCACACACCGCGCGACGTCACCCCGGCCCTTCCGGCACCTTCCAACTGGACTCGCGCCCGCACCCACACCCACACACACACACACACACACACACACACACACACACACACACACACACACACACACACGCACACGCCGCTTCCCCCCGCAGGCAGCGTGCAGCGCGCGCCGCCGCGGCTGAACCCTACCACGGCCGCGGAAGGCGTGCTGGGCTTTGACATCTGGGGCAGGTGGGGATGGGGATGGGGGGGCGCCGGGGCGGGGCGAGAGGGAGGGATTGCCGCAGTCGTGACCGCAGCAGCCGCAGGTGCGTGCGTGGGCGGCCCGCCCGCCCGGCCACCACCACCCTCACACATGCCGTGACCACGTGCATAAATCTAACACCATTCGACACCCCCACAGCCCTGATTTGGATCCTGGTGTGAAGCGGTTTGTTTGGGCGCAGGGGTCTCAGCTCTCCCGCCCGGTGCTCCACCTTCCCCCACCTGCCCCCACCTCCTGCCCCAACCTGGAACCTGCCCCCCCCCCCCCACCTGCCCCCACCCCCAGGCCGCACCTGAGCCTGCCCCTGGACCGGTGCGGCGAGCGGCACTGCCACAACCGCGGCGCGTGCATCATCCCGCTGCAGGTGGGGGGCGGGGCGGGGCGGCGCGGGGCAGGGCTGGGCAGGGAGATGTGTGCGTGTGTGTGTGTGTGTGTGTGTGTTTGGGGTGGGGCATGCATGTTTAATTAATGACGAGGGCGATGTAGACAGTGGGGGGGGCCTAAGGGGGGGTTAGGGGGGTAAGGGAGTAAGGGCGGGGATTTGCAGTCCTCCATCCCGCCCACCCATCCACCCACCCATCCACCCGCACCCCGTGCCCACACCCCCACAACGCCCACCCAACCCTCACACCACCCACCCATGTGCTCCCCTCCCCTCCCCTGCCCCCAAGTCGGGCAAGGGCGGCGTGGTGGACCGCAACGTGGGCAACCGGTCGCCGCACTGTCTGTGCTACAAGGGCTACATGGGGCACACCTGCGGGTAGGAGGAGGTGCTGTGGCGTTGGCCGGGGGGGGGGGGGCGGGGCCGCGGGGCCGCGGGTGGCGGGGCGGGGGTACACGCAATAACAGCTTAGAACGGAAGGCGTAGCCAGGGGGCCGTAGCCAGGGGGCCGTAGCCAGGGGGCCGTAGCCAGGGGGGCGTAGCCAGGGGGCTGGGTCGTGGGGCTGGGTTCAAGGATCTTGAGCGAAGTGGTAGGAAAGGTACAGGAGACCAAGCGGGGATGCGGAGGAAGAGAGGGGGCAGGGAGGAAGGCAGGGAGGAGGAGAGAAGGCTGGAGGAGGGGGAGGAAGAACAGGGCATATCAGGTGTGGGCTAGCCAGGCAGGGAAAGGAGGGAGGGCGGGAGGGCGGCAGGGCGCAGGGGGTTTCGAGATTCCGTAACAGTGCCTGTGGACACGCCGCACTGTCGACTTGTTCTCTCCACACAACCCCCTCACGACCCCCAACCTACACCCCGCACCCACACCCACACCTGCCACACACCCACTACCGCTGCCACACACACCCACTGCCACCGCTGCCACACCCACACCCACACCCACGCAGTGACCCCATGAACTCGCTCTGCCCCAACGAGTGCCGCGGCCGTGGCGTGTGCCTGCGCGGCTTCTGCCACTGCAGGTGAGGGTGGTGGCAGGGGTGGGTGGCGGGGGTGGGGTTGGGGGCTGGGCAGTGCGGCAGCAGCAGTGCGGCAGCACCAGCAGGGCGGCAGCAGCGGTGCGGCGGCGGCTGATGGTGGTGATGGGGGCAGGCAGGGGTTGGCGGGGGGGCATCATCGGGCTGGGTGGATGCTGTTGCCGTTGAATTTGTAGGCGTGTAGCTTTGGCTTTGCTTGCCACACGCTCAAGCTCCCGTCTTATAAACCAGCCCATCCTTCCTGCCACCTGTCCCCCCTCTCCTGTCTTTCACACCCGTCTCCCCCCCCCCCCTCAACCTTGCCCACACCCAACCACACACCGAACACACGCACACGCACACTTAACACCAAACGCACGAACACCGAACACACGCACACACGCATCAGGCCGCCCTACTGGGGCCTGGACTGCAGCCGCCAGCGCGCCTGGGCGCTGGCCCCGGGCGTGTCGTCGCCGGTGCCCAACCGCGTGAGGCTGCGCATCTACGTGTGAGTGCGGGCGTGTGGGTGTGTGGGTGTGTGGGTGTGTGGGTGTGTGGGTGGGGTTGGGGGGGATTGCGATGGTGCGTGGGGTGGCTGTGGTTGTGGGTTTAGGTGTGAGAGCTCGTACGGCGTAGTGGGAGGGCGTGAGGGTGGCAGCAGCGGGAGTGTGTGTGTCAGGTTCGCTTGTCAAGGTCCTGTGTGTGGGGGGGGGCAGTTCATTCCAGAAGCGAAACGGGGGCGGGGGGGGGGGTTCACGTGGGGGGCAGGGGGCAGGGGGCGAAACGGGGGCGGGGGGGTTCACGTGGGGGGCAGGCGGCCAGGCGGCGCTAGGGGGCCCCTCTCCGGCCAATGGGGGGGGAGGGCCCGCCAAGCGTCATCCCGTGTGCTGTGTCCACTTCCCCTCCGCGCGCCGTCACCCTGGCCCCTCACTCTGTCTGCCCCCGACCCCCCAACGCCCCAACCCTACTACTGGCAACTCCCCCCCCCACAGGTACGACCTCCCTGCCAACGTCAACCTGCCGCACGCGTTGGTGCGTGCCGTGCCGTGTCGTGCCGTGCCGTGCTCCACACACCTCGCACCTTCCACCTCGCCAGTCAATGGCACGAAACACACTGACACGCGCTGGCAACCCCCCCCGCACCTCTCTCCCCTCCCAACTTCCCCCCCTTTAGATTGGTTTAGTTTGGGCTGGTAACCACAACCCCCCCTCTCCCCCCCAAAAAGGTCGACAACGTGTTCGACTTGAACGAGCCCAGCTACCCCCGTCCCTGTGCCACTGGCACGAAACGCACACTGACACGCGCTGGCACCCCCACCCCTTTCAACCCCTCCCCCCCCAAAAGGACGACAACGTGTTTGACCTGAACGAGCCCAGCTACCAGACCCACCGGCGCTTCCTGGAGCTACTGCTGCGGGACCCCGAGGTGCGCACAGGTAAGAGCGGGAGCGGGAGAAGAGTGAGAGAAGAGTGAGTGTGTGGGGGGGGGGAGGGGGGGAGGGGCTTAGCTGATTCCGGAAACCAAAGCGACCACTGCAACCGGGGGGGTGCAAGAGGGGTCGGGAGTGGGGGAGGGAATGGGTGGGGTGGGGAAGGCAGGGTGAGGGCTGGGAGAGGGCTGGGAGATATAGGGGCTAACCTGGGTTGCATGGCAGCTGAGCTCACACGGTCCATCCTCTCTACATTCCAACCTCCCCCCCCCCCCCGTTTAGTTTGGTTTGGCTTAGCTTGGGCTGGTATTTACAACCCCCCCGTAACCCCCCTGGACATCCGGCTCTTTATTTTTTGATAAACACCATCCATGGTTGGCTCCCCCCAAATCAACATGGGAAATGAAATGAACTACCACCCACCACCCACCCCGCCCCACCCCGCCCCACCCGCCCCACCCCTCCAGAGAACCCCGCCGAGGCCAACCTGTTCTTCGTGCCCGCTACCGCATACAGCTACGTGTCCAACATCAACCCGCCCACCTACCAGGTAGCTGGGGGCTGGGGGGGCCTGGGGGGTGTGTGGTTCATTCCTGGGGGGGCCTGGGTGCTGGGGGGGCCTGGGGGCTGGGGGGCCTGGGGCCTGGGGGCCGGAGGGTGGGAGTGGGGTAGTTCATTCCAGAAACCAGAAGCAAAACGAGGGGCTGCTGGGAGGAGCCGCGTGAGGGGCGGGTTGCTGGAGGGTGGAGGCGTGGAGGCTGGGGGTCGGAGCACGTGGGGTCGGGGGTCGGGGGTGTGGGTTGCTGCACGTACGGCGTGGGACGGCGTGGGGGGTTGTGTGCACGCTAGCATTGTCCCACGCTACCGCTACACTATCTTCCCGCTCCACCCACCCCCCGGCCACCCGGCCGCCCCCCTTCACCCACACGACCCCACACCCCACTCTACCCCACACACACGCACACGCACACGGCCCCCACCCCACACCCCTTCTAACTCTAATGCATGGCACCCCCCCCAACCCCCCCTCCAGCTCATCCACGCGCTGGACTACGTGTCGCGCCGCTACCCCTGGTTCAACGCCAGCGGCGGGCGGGACCACTTCGTGTGGACCACCGGCGACCGCGGCAGCTGCTACGTGCCCACGGGGGTGAGGCAGGGGGGGCAGGGGTGAGGCGGGGGGGGGGGGCAAGGAGTGAGGCGCGGGGTGGGGGGCAGGGGGGGTTGTGGTTACCAGCCCAAACTAAACCAAACCCAGCAGGGGGGGTTGCAAGTAACAACACAGCCAAACACAGCTAGCGCACTGCAGCACTGAGGCAGAGGCGGCAGGTGCACTGGGGGAGGGAGGGAGGGAGGGTGGTGGTGATGGCGGTGTGATGGTGTGTGCGGTTGAAGGCGTGGGGTGAGAGGTTGGGGATGGGGAGGTGCCCAGTGGCCGTGGCACGCCACGCCACGCCACGCTGCACGGGGCTTTGCCCGGCTGACACCCCCGCTCCTTGCCGCCTTCCCTCGTCCCTTTTCCCGGGCTCCCGCTCCCATGCCCAGCATCAAACACCTGCCAACACGCCAAACCCAAACACGTACCTAACACCACACCAACACGTGCCACCACCACGCCAACACCACACGTGCCCAACCCCACGCCCCCCCCTACCCCCCCACCCCCTCACCCCCTCACCGCCCACCACGCCCCATCTCCCCACCCCCACCTCCCCACCTCCCCCCCATGCCAACGTGTGTCGCAACGTCTGTTCTACGTCTACCTCGTCATTAATTTAAATGCATGGAACCCCCACCTCCCCCCACCCCGCCAGCTGTCGCGCGTCATCCACGTGACGCTGTTCGGGCTGCACGCCGACCTGAACCCGGGTGGCCACAACGGCTCCACCTTCCTCAACCCGCAGCCGCTGCACCACCGCTCCTACGCCTGCTTCCACCCCAAGAAGGACGTGCTGGCGGCGCCCTGGTGTGTGTGTGTGTGGGGGGGGGCGGAGGGCGGCGGAGGGGGGGGGGGGCAGTGGTAAACCATTCCCGTTATGAGGGGGGTTCCATGCATTTAGGTCAAGATGAGTAGGTGTGGGGGCTGGGGAATGGCGGGTTGGGGGGGGGCGGGTAGCCATACATGGATGGTGTTTAATCAATAATGAAGTGCCGTTGCCCAGAGATCGGGGGGGTTAGCCATCCATGGATGGTGTTTAATCAATAATGAAGTTGGGGGGGGGGGGGGGTAGCCATCCATGGATGGTGTTTAATCAATAATGAGGGGGGAAGAAGCTGGTGAGACAGCCTCAGAGAGGCCCTCCGTTCCCCTCCCCCCGCCCCCCGCGACCTAGTCCCACCTGGCCCTCCACCAGCACAATACCACCTAATACATAACCGCCACCACCTAACCGCCACCACCTAAGCGCCACCCAACAACCGCCTAACGGCCGTACGTAAAACCACCAACAACCACAACCGACAGGTACGACCACATGGTGGGCTCCACCGAGGCGCCGGACGTGTACCGCAAGGTGGTTGAGGCGGGCGGTCAGGCGCCGGAACGTGACCTGCTGTTCTTCTTCGCGGGTGGGTGGGGCAGGGCAGGAGGGTAGGGCAGGAGGGTGGGAGGGTGGGTGGGTGAAGGCGGGTGAAGGGAGGAGGACGAGGAGGAGGAGGAGGAGGAGGAGGAGGAGCAGGAGGGACGGGCAGAGGGAGGAGCGCAAGAAGAGGATTCGTGGATTGGAGGCCAGGTGGGTGGGTGGGTGCAAGTTTGGGATGCTGCCGTGCCCTTCTCACCACCACCACCCCGGCCCCCTCCCCCGTCTGCCCCTCCCCTCCTCACCCCCATCCCCACCCCCACCCCCGGTCCCAACCAACCCAACCAACCCAACCCAACCAACCAACCCAACCAACCCCACCCAGGCTCCATCCGCCCCAACGACCCCAGCTACAGCGGCGGCGCGCGGCAGGCGCTGGCGGAGCACCTCAAGGGCCTGCTGGGGGGCCCGGACAAGGACAGCTACAAGGACGTCCAGTTCATCGAGGGTGGGTGGGTGGCGGGGTGGGTGGGTGCGCTACGTAGGGCAGTGCGTGTGTGTGTGTGTGTGCGTGCGTGTGCGTGTGTGTGTGTGTGTGTGTGTGTGTGTGTGTGTGTGTGTCTGCTTCGTTGTGGTTTTGCATGTCTGTCCAGGTGGTCAGCCTGTCCAGGTGAAACAGGCGGCCCTGGGGGGCGGGGGGGGGATTGCGGGGGGGGGGGGCGAGAGGACGACGACGACGCCCCCTTGCACGTGCGGCTTCGCTGTGCCCCCGTCTCCCTAGCGTTCGCGCTGCCCCTGCCCCTGCCCCTGCCCCCCTCCACCCACACCCACACCCTACACACCCACACGCTGCACGCATCGGCGTTGGGTGGACCCTTTCCCGTTTGGCTTTCGGTTACACACCCTGCGCTCCTCCACCCATACCTTCTCCACCCGCACCCCGCACCTCCTACCTGCCACCCCCATTCCTATCCCCCGAATCGCCCACCCAACCACCCCAACAACCGCCCACTCCTAACCACCACCCAACCGCCACCCAACCGCCACCCAACCAGGCTACACGCCCGACTACGAGGCGCTGTACGCCCGCAGCCGCTTCTGCCTGGCGCCGCACGGGGCGGGCTTCGGCGTGCGGCTGACGCTGGCCATGACGCACGCCTGCATCCCCGTCATCATCCAGGTGGGGGTGGGTGGGGGTGGGGGTGTGGGTGTGGCTGGGTGCGGGTGTGGCTGGGTGCGGGTGTGGGTGTGGGGGTTGTAAATATGTGGGTGTGGGGGGTTAGCCATCCATGCGGACGGTGTTTGGGGTATGGGGGTAGGTCATGTCAGGAACCGAACCGTCGAACCGTGCAAACCCCAAACCCAAGAACCACAGGGCGCGGGGCGTGCGGGAGAGGGGCTGGGAGCGGCTCCTGCACCTCGCACCGTTGCACCTCACTGCAACTGCCACCAACTTCCCGCCTCACCTCGCCACCCATACCACCCGTCCCAACCGCCGCCCAACCGCCACCTAACCACCCAAACCAACCACCCGCATGGCTGTACAGGACTCGGTGTACCAGCCGTACGAGGCCGACGGCCTGCTGCCGTACCCCGAGTTCTCGCTGCGGTTGGGCAAGGCCGACGTGGCGCACATCGTGCCCATCCTGCGCGCCATCCCGCCCGACAAGCAGGCGCGCATGCGGCTGGCCATGGCCAAGTACCACAAGTGAGGGGGTTCCATGCATGTAAATTAATGACGAAGGAGATGTAGACAGGGGGAGGGGGAGGGGGAGGGGGAGGGGGAGGGGGAGGCAGGGGAGGAAAGGAGGCGAACTTTAAACCAATCCTGTTGGTTAACCAGTGCGCTTCGAGCAGGGGCTGTAGCCGCATGGAGCGGCAGGGGGGAGGGCGGCGGCGGCTGGGGTGGCACCGGCAGCAGAGGGGCTGAGGGCGGAGCGGTGCGGCTGTTGAGGACGTGGGAGGTGTGCGGAACAGGTGGCTTGAGAGGGGCATGCCTGGATTACCCCTCAAAACCACCATCCAACTCCAAACCACCCCGCAAAACCCTCAACCAGTCGAAGACCACCCGACAAACCACCGTGTCCGCCTGACCCATCCTACTACACCCACCACCCCACCTGCCACCCCCCACTACCCCACCTGCCCACCACCACCACCCCACCCCACCTGCCACCCCCACCTGGCCCCCCAACTGCGCCCCCCCCCCCACACACACACACTGCCACACACACTCCCCCCTACCCCACGCCCCCCCTACCCCCCCCCCTCAGGGCCTTCCTATGGGAGCCCTGGCTGGGCGGCCGCGCCTACCACTACACCGTGGCGGCGCTGGAGCAGCGGCTGGGCGGGCTGTGGGGCAGGCTGTGGGGTAGCGGCAGCAGCGGCGGCGCGCCCGCCAGCGGGGGCGGGAGCGGGCGGCGGCGGCGGCAGGCGCTGGAGGAGGAGTGGGCAGAGGAGGAGGAGGAGGAGGAGGAGGAGGAGTGGGAGGAGGAGGAGGGGGAGGCTGCTGCGGCCCGCGGTGCGGGCGGGGAGCAGGGGCGAGGGGCCCACGGGGGACGGGGGACGGGGGCGGGGACGGCAGCGCCCGGGAGTGGTAGCGCGCTGGAGGCGGAGGCGGCTGGGGGAAGGACAGCGGGGGCGGGGATGGCAGGGGTGCGGCCCGGGGCTGGCGGGGAGCCTGAGTTAGGGGGCAGCAGCAGCAGCAGCAGCAGTAGCAGTAGCAGGCGGAGAGGCAGCAGCCGGCGCGCAGGGCGGCATTCGTAGGCGCGTGGGCCGCATTGGACCTACGGTAGTTGTATGAAGGCGGAATGGGAAGTTTTAGGACGACTTGCAGCCTACTTGGGAGTATTGAAGATTGCTACTGCCCTAGGTTATGGGTGGTTCACTATTCATTGGTGTGCGTGCGTGTGGAGGAGGGGGGTAGCCATGCATGAGGACGGTGTGGAGCAAAATAGGAAGATGAAGTGGGGGTTGTGTGCCGTTATGCAGTTGTGTGTACAGCTGAGTTTTACAGCGGTCGCGGGTAAGACGGAGCCAGCGAGGTCCGGACGGCACCTGATGTCCTGATGGGTGGTGGTCAGGGGTGTGATACCCTGCAACAGGCAGGAAGGCCGGCGTGTAAAGTCGTGCCGGGTGTGCTGGGAGCGGTGGGTGGTGTCGACGACGCCAGGCTTGGTGTGCATGTCGACCGAGAAGTTTGCAGCGGTTACAGCCAAGGGAACTGCCGACGCAGTTCACGAGCCAGCACAGCACTAATTGAAAGAAGGCCTGGTGGTGCTGTGGCGGGAAACCTTCACAACTCCACAATAACCCCGCAAGCTGTCTCCGGCTAGTCATCAAGTCCTTTTACCGGCAATACTGCTACAGGTGCAGACCCATGGGTCCAGTGGTGGGGTGGTGCAGTCACTGCAGTGTGTGGGCAGGGAAGATGGGAAGGCGCCGCGGGATGCCTGGGGCAACAAGCCGTTCCACCAGTGGCTGTGTGGTAGCTCTGCAGTGCCTAAATGGGCAGCTAGGCTACATCGCCGGCATGGGGCCAACGGCGGCGGCGGCGGCGGCGGGGGCACCGGCACGAGCGTACGGGGGCAATCGAGCACACAGCACGCAGCTGGGGCCCGCTTAGTGACTGGAGTCGAGACTGGAATACAGGACTGGATTGCAGGGCCCCACAAGCTGTAACTGCAGCCCACCGTATGGCACCTCTATAGGGGTGGCACCCCTGCACCTCTACGGCGTCACTACGGACACGCGCTAAAATGCGAATGCGAAGCGGGCGAGTCACTTGCGGAGGAGCCGACGCGCCATGCCCACGTCAATAGCGGCTGGCGGCCAGCCGGGCTGACCGGCCGAGAGCTACGCACGAACAGAGGTCAGAGGGCGTGGAGCTTGGAGCTTGGTACGGGGTCAATGTGGGGTGGGGGACTAGCACAATGCGCCAAACGGCTATGAGGGGAGACGACCCGGCTTGGTCGGGTCGACGCCGTGTTGTGTCGGGGCAGCCGCGCCAGACAGCTAATAGGACTTAGCCGATGAATCAGCCACATTACTTGAAGAGCGATTAAGCACAGGGAGCGAGCTCGCATGGCACCCCCGTACGCGCGTACGACGAGCGGAGGAGGGGCCCTGCCGGGCCGTTGGCGTTAGGCCGTTTCCCGCGCTGTCGTCTTTGCTATCTTTTTCAATACCTGTTCACTTGCCTGCGAGCAGCGCCAAGCAATGGAGTTGCGCCATATTCGCTCCTGAGTGTTTTTTGTCGGTCGCTGCGAGCTTTGAGTGCCTCCATCCCATTGCTAACGACTACATAGTATGACAACCGCGGTGCTCGAGCCTGGCGCGCCCAGTTTGCCGAACGGCGCGGCGCCTGGAGACGCAGGCGCCTCCAAACTACCCGGAGCCAGCAGTAAAATGGTATTGAAGCACAGTCCGACACTGCTTTTTGATATTCTGGTGAGCGTGCTTAACGAGCAAGTTCCGCGAGTGGCCCCTCCCAAATTACAAAGGGTCACTGCAGGGTTTCGCGCACGAGGCGCTGTCAGCGGTCCCGTCAACACCAGTAGTTGCAACCATTACAAATATATCTCCTTGGCTTGTGCGGCGTCTAGGGGCACTCGACCATGCGGCCGACCTCGCCCGTCGATTTGGTGCCGCCCCAGTCACCATCGCCCGACCCCCCGCCCCCTTGCTACTCCCAACGCCCGCTCCCTAAACCCCATGGAACCCTCCGCAGTCGGAGCCTGATAAAGATAAGCTCAACGCAAAGCTTAAGGGTGCCACGGTCCCGGGCGCGCCGATCGCCGGCGGCGGCACAAAGGCGGCAACAGGCGACGCGGTGCCGGGCGGCAGTGGCAAGCCGCCGCAGCAGCAGCAGGCGACGTCACCACCGTCGGCTGGGAGCCAGCAAGCAGACAGGGAGGTCCAGGGGGAGGAGGATGGGGCGGTGGCAAACAAGGCGGCGGCGGCGGCGGCTGCAACCGACTCCGGCATCAGCGTGTCTGCGGCGGCCTCTTCCGCCCCGTCAGGTGGGAGGGCGTGTGTGCGGCAGGGAAGTAATTGGGGTTGCCATCCATGGATGGTTTTAATCAATAATGAAGTCGGGGGGCGTAAATACCAGCACAATTTAACCATAACCATGCAAAGGAGCGAGGGGGGGTGTAGCAGCGTGCGGTAACAGGGCGCGGGGGGGGGGGGGCGCAGGGCCGCGCTGGCGCCAGACGTGCATGACTGACTGACATGGCTGGCCCCCACAAGTCTGGGGTACCAGCTACCGGCCCCTGGCGTGGCGGAGTTTGCTGCTGGGGCTGGGAGCTTGAACAAATGGCAAAGTCCGAAGAAGAAGCATCGCGCACGCCGCCTGTCCACCTAAGCCCGCACACTGCTGCCACCACCCACCGACCCGCTGACCCGCACTCCCGCTGACCCGCACTACTCCCGCTGACCCCCGCACTACTCCCGCTGACCCCCGCACTACTCCCGCTGACCCCCGCACTACTCCCGCTGACCCCCGCACTACTCCCGCTGACCCCCGCACTACTCCCGCTGACCCCCGCACTACTCCCGCTGACCCCCGCACTACTCCCGCTGACCCCCGCACTACTCCCGCTGACCCCCGCAGGCGCCTGGGGCAGCAGCCTCAGCGCGGAGGGCACCGCCACCACCACCACCACCACCACGGGCGGCAGCGAGGGGTCGTCGGGTGTGGAGGGGCAGCAGCAGCAGCAGCAGCAGCACAAACCCGCCTCCGCCGCCGCCACGGCCTCGGCCGCCACGTCAGCAGCCGCAAACGAGGCGGCGGCAGCAGGAGGAGGAGGTGGCGGCGCCGCCCCAGGCGACGGAGCGGCGGCTGCTGCGGCGGCGGCGGCGGTGGGCGGGGTGGGGCCAGCGACGTCGGCGGCTCAAGGGGAAGCCGCTGCGGGTGCGGTTGCGCCCTCGGCTGCTGACGTGGCGGCTGCGGCGGCGGCGGCGGCTGACCCGCTTGCGGAATTCACTCCGCGTGTCATTCTGCAGGTGTGTGTTTGTGTGTGTTTGTGTGTGTGTGTGTGTGTGTGAGTGTGAGTGTGTGTGTGTGTGTGAGTGAGTGTGTGTGAGTGAGTGTGTGTGTGTTGGTAAACGGAAACGGAGAGGAATCCCCGCAATCGCTCGCAGTTACTGACGGATACGCACCGAATACTTCTTGGACGGTACCGCGTAGCCCCGGTAGTCATACTTACCCGCAGTAATAGCCTGGAACCCGTCGGGCGTTCGCGAAGCAAACCGACCCCGACATGCACCCATATGCTTGTGACATGCGCCTAAAAACGTTTACCCAGCACGCCTGTGTGTGTGTGTGTGACCCGTCGTCCCCTCCAACCTTGTAACGTCACAACAGTCCCCAAGCCCACAACCCACGCCCACGCCCGCGCCCACTCTCCGCACCCCCGCAACCCCCACTCTCCACCTCCCCCTCACCTCCACCTCCCCATCCACCTCCCCCCCTAATCAGGAGCTACTGGGGGAGCTGTTCATTGCGCCGGAGCGGCTCACGGCGCAGGGAAGCTTCGGCGCGGGCGCATTCGCCACCGTGCAGAGCTGCAGGTGGGCGGGTGGGACTGGCGGGTGGGACTGGCGGGTGGGACTGGCGGGTGGGACTGGTGGTGGTGGGCGTGGTGGGCGGTGGGGTGGTGGTGGGAGTGGTGGGTGTGGGGAGGTGGTGGGCGAGTGGGGTTGGTAGGCCTAGGCTGGTGGGGAGGTGAGATTTGCGTGGGGGGTGCAACGGCAGGAGGAGAAGGGGGAACGCTCATTAGCAGGGTCAGCATGAGCACATTGCGCAACACTATGCCCTCCCTCCCTCCCTCCCTGACCCCCACCTCTCCCTCCCTGACCCCCACCTCGCCTTTCCTCCCTCCCTCCCTCCCTCCCTGCCTGCCTCCCTCACCCAGCCTGGACCCGCCGGACGGCTGCGGCGGGCCGCGGCTGCTTGTGGCGGTCAAGAGCCTCAAGCCCGAGGTGCTGGGCGACATGGAGGACCTGCGCCGCTTCCTGCTGGAGGTGGGGTGCGTGTGTGTGGGGGGGGGAGAGTGAAGGGGGCTGCCAGGGCGTGTCGGGCCGGGCCCGTGTGTTTCGTGCCAAGGGCGGGCCGGGGGGCGGTTTTGGGGGACATGGGCGACCTGCGGGTGGGTGTGGGTGTGTGCTTGGGGCAACGAGGCAAATGATGGGGTTGCAGGGGGCGGGCGATGCCAGTTTGCTTCTCATGCCATCCTCCTCTTGCTGCTTGTATCACATCCCCATCTGAGCGCAGCGCTCTTTGCCCCCGCCCCGCTCCCCCCACGCCCCATGCCCCACGGCCCGCAGGCCAACCTGGTCCGCAAGCTGCACCACCCGTGAGTGACCCGTCCACGTTTCCCGGTTGCACTCGTCCACGCCCCCGCCCCCCACCCACCCCCCCCCCCACACACACCCGCACACCCCCCCCTGTCCCTGTACACCCCCCCACCCCACAGCAACATCGTGTCCATCCACGGCCTGGGCTCCCACACGCTGACCAGCCTGGACGCCCTGCGCTCGTCCGCCTACGTGGTCATGGAGGCGTGTGAGGGGGGGGACCTCAAGATGATGGTGCTGCGCCAGGTGGGGGGGGGGCGTGGGGGCTGGGGGGTTGGGTGGGGGGGCGGTGTGTGGGGGGCGTGGGGGCTGGGGGGTTGGGTGGGGGGGCGGTGTGTGGGGGCGTGGGGGCTGGGGGGTTGGGTGGGGGGGGGGCGGTGTGTGGGGGCGTGGGGGCTGGGGGGTTGGGTGGGGGGGCGGTGTGTGGGGGCGTGGGGGCTGGGGGGTTGGGTGGGGGGGCGGTGTGTGGGGGCGTGGGGGCTGGGGGGTTGGGTGGGGGGGCGGTGTGTGTGGGGGCGTGGGGGCTGGGAGGTTGGGTGGGGGGGGGCGGTGTGTGGGGGGCGTGGGGGCTGGGGGGTTGGGTGGGGGGGCGGTGTGTGGGGGCGTGGGGGCTGGGGGGTTGGGTGGGGGGGCGGTGTGTGGGGGCGTGGGGGCTGGGGGGTTGGGTGGGGGGGGCGGTGTGTGGGGGCGTGGGGCTGGGGGGGCGGGGGTAGCTCATTCCAGAAACCAAAGCGACCGTCACAAGGGGGAGGGGGGGGAGGGGGGGCGGTGCGGGAGAAGGGAAGGGGGAGAGGGGGAGAAGATGGGGCAGGGAACGGCGATGTGAGAGGGCTGGGGGAACGGGGAGAAGGCTGGGGGAGATGTGAGATGACTGGGGGAACGGGGAGAGGGCTGGGACAAGTGACATGAGGTGGGGGGCAAGGTAGTGGAACCTAACCGCCAACAACCGCCAACACCACAAACTGGTCGCCACCCTCACTGCCTCGCCGCCGCCCCCCGGCCTGTTTCCCTCCACACACACTCCACACTGGGAATGGGAATGAACTACCGCATCCTCCTTGCCTTGCCCCTGCCCCTGCCCCTGCCCCTGCCCCTGCCCCTGCCCCTGCCCCTGCCCCTGCCCCTGCCCCTGCCCCTGCCCCTGCCCCTGCCCCTGCCCCTGCCCCTGCCCCTGCCCCTGCCCCTGCCCCTGCCCCTGCCCCTGCCCCTGCCCCTGCCCCTGCCCCTGCCCCTGCCTCCCCCTCCTTGTGTGCCCCCCCCCCCCAGATGACCGGCCGCAGCCCCGCCTACAGCCGGCTGGACGCGCTGCGCTGGCTGACGCACATCGCCGCCGCCTGCGCCTACCTGCACGAGACCTGCCGGCCCATGGTCATACACAGGTGGGGGGGAGGAGGGGGAGGAGGAGGCGGAGGAGGGGGGGAGAAGGGGGAGGGGAGGAGGGGGGGAGGGGGGAAGAGGAGGAGGGGAGGAGGGGGGAGGGGAGGAGGGGAGGAGGGGAGGAGGGGAGGAGGGGAGGAGGGGAGGAGGGGAGGAGGGGGGAGGGGAGGAGGGGGAAAGAGGTTGGGGAGGAGGTTGGGGAGGGCAGAGGTGGGGTGGGGTGCCAGGGCTCAGCCGCGTGTCATGCCACTCAGGGCATCAGCTGCATCGCCCCCCTCGACCCCTCCGCAACAACAGCCACACCTACCTCCGCAACAAACCACACCCACCTCCACCCCCCACCCCCCCACCCCCACCCCCACATCCCCACTCCCACCTCCGCCCGCCCGCCCGCCTGTGCCGCTCACCCGCCTGTGCCCTCCCTCACCTGTGCCCTCCCGCACAGGGACCTCAAGCTGGAGAACGTGCTGCTCACGGGCGGGCCCGTGGACGGACGCGTGGTGGGTGGGGGTGGAGGGGGCGACACGGGGTGACACGGGGTGACACGGGGCTGCTGGCTGTGATGAGCACCTACCTACCGGGATGCGCGGGAACGCTAGACTGGGAGCTTCCCACTGCACTGCAGCCCCCGCACGGCCCCTGCACGGCCCCTGCACGACCCCTGCTTCGGGAGACACCGCCAGCACCGCCAGCCCCACCAGCCCACCTTCCCCCCCATTGCCACCCTACTTCCCCGCGCCCCTCCCCTCACCCCTCACCCCTCATCCCCTCCCCCGCCCCCGTCCCCGTCCCCGCACACGCGCACACGCACACGCACACACACACGTTCACACACACACAGTGCCGACCCTTTCCCTTGTGCTTTTCAAACACACACGTCCACAATCACGCACACGCGCAGGCCAAGATCACGGACTTTGGGCTGCACAAGCGCGCGATGCACAGCCGAACCGAGGACGCACTCATCGCCGTGACTAACGAGTGGTCCACGCGCGGTGGCAGCGTGTACCGCTCCGATGGTGCGGCAGCGGGCGCCGCCAGCGGGTACGGCAGCGTGCACGGCGGCGGTGCGGGCGCAAGCGGGTACGGCAAGCTGACCAAGGACCCGTCCTTTTACGGCGGGCGCAATTATTACGCCGGCAGCGGTTACGATGCTTCGTACTACGGCGGCGCCAACGGCAGCGGGCACGCGTACGGCGGCGGCTCCATGCACCGCGCCGGCGGCAGCGTGCACGGCGGCGGCGGCGGCGGCAGCACCAGCGCGCGCTATGTGGCACTGGCGTCGGCCGGCGTGGCGGCGGTGGCGGCGGAGCGGTCGGTACGGCACGGCGGTGCCAGCGGGTACGGTGATTCCGCAGCCGGCGGCGGCGGTGGCGGCGGCACGCCAACGGTTGACCCCTTCTTGGCGGCGGCGGCCACCGCCGCCATGGCCGCCGGTGGCGGCGGCGCCACCGCTGACGTCTCGGCGCATTCGCACGGCGGCACCTCGGCGCCCGCAGGCGGCAGCCTGCGCGCCGGCTCCGAGGCGGCGGAGGCGCTGGGGCTGGCGGCGGTGGCAATGAGCGGCGGCGGGGCTGGCGGCGGCGCCGGCGGCGGCGGCGGCGGCAGCAGCCACGGCGGCGCCACCGGCCCCATGCCGACGGTTGGCGAGCGCGAGAAGCCGTACCTGCTTGCATTCGACAAGGGTCGATACGATTCGCCGCTACCGACCAGCAAGTTCAACTCAACCAACGACCTCGTGGCAATGCACGACGTCGCCGTGGCGGCGGCGACCGCCGCCGCCAAAACCGTGTCGGCAGCCGCGGCCGCCGCAGCGGCGCCGGCGCCGGCGCCGCCAGCTCGCGGCGGCGGCGCGCTGCCGCCGCTGGCGGGCTGGACGCCGCCGAACGTAGTGCCGCCGGCGAGCCACGAGGAGAGCGTGCACCGCAAGATGCTGGCGCTCATGGCGCTCGAGTCGGCGGCGGCGGCGGCGCCGGCGGCTGCAGGCGGCGGCGCAGCGGCGTCAGACGGCGGCGCCGGCGGCGCCGCCGCCAGTGAGCCCTTCTCAGTGACGGAGTTTGTGCGGGCGGCGACCATGACGCTGCAAGCCGAGGCGGCGGCGGTGGCCGGGGCCTCTAATGAGGGCCGCGGCGGCGACGCTGCTGCTGCTACGGCCGCTGCTGACGGCGAGGGCGCGGCGGCTGTAGCGCTGACGCCGTCGCCGCTGACGCTCATGCGGTCCATGACGCTGGCGCTGCAGCAGCAGAAGGAGCAGGAGCAGGCCGCGGGTGGTGCTAGTGCTGCTGCTGCTACAGCCGGCGGCGGCGGCGGCACGTCACTCTCGCCGTCCGGCTCGCTCCAGTCGCCGCTGGGCGGCCTGGCGGCGGCGCCGTCGCGCGGCATGCGTGGCTCCATTGGCGCCGCCGGCGGTGGCGGCGGCGGCGGCGGCGCCATGATGAAGACCGTCCCCGAGGACAATCGAATGTCCATGGACCTCGGGCCGCGGCCCAACGGAGTGAACGGCGGGCGCAGCAGCAGCCGCGGCAGCGGCGGCGGCGGCGGCGGCAGCGGCTCCGGGGCCAGCGGCAGCGGCGCCGGCGGCGGCGGCGATCGCAGCGCGCGCGGCGGCTCGGCGCCGCCGCCGGCGGCGTCCACGGGGCGGCGCAGCGGCGGCGCCGGCGGCGGCTTCTTGTCGTCGGCGGCGAGCAAGCGGGAGAAGGTCGCGGCGGCGGCGGCCAAGATGGCGGACGCCACGCAGCAGGTACGGGGCGGGTGGGGGGTAGCCATCCATCGGATGGTGTTTATCAAATGGTTGTGAAGTGCCGATGTCCAGCGGAACAGCGGGTACATTACCGTTGGCTCCAGCGCCGTGTTCGCCGAGGCTGCGTTCCCGTTTGCTGGCGAGTATAGTAATCGGTATGTATGTCGAGTGAAAGGTAGCGCGCCCCTAAGCGGGCGGCTGGAAAAAGCAAGAAAAGGCGGCGAGACGGCGAGACGTGCGGTGCGAGAGACGCGCGATAGTTTGCTGAACGCCTTGCACCCATACGTACCTACGGAGCGGCGTGACAGTGCCACGCCGCAGGGAAACCCGAAGACGCGCCATGTGTGAGGGTGGCAAACAAAAAGAGGCAGGGACCGTTAAGGCGAGGGCGGCAAGGCAAAACAGAGAGAGGTCGCATGCGTGTGCACCTAAAAATGTTGTTTTGTTGGTGGGTGGAGGCTGTGGGTGGTGAGTGGTGGGTGGAGGCTGTGTTGCAGGCAGGCAGGCAGGCAGGCAGGCAGGCAGGCAGGCAGGCAGGCAGGCGGGCGGGCGAAATGGCGACGACCGGGCGTGGGCTGACGGCGGCCCCGTGCCCACATTGCTACGTGGCACACCCTCACACCTGACCCCCCCCCCGCCCCCCCCACACACACACTCCCCCGCTGTGTCCCCGCCGTACTGTGCCGTACCGCACGTGCAGGTGGGGTCACTCATCTACATGGCGCCCGAGCTGGTCACCAGCGGCTCGTACAACGAAAAGGTGTGACCTATCTGTGGGGTGTGACCTAGGGGTTGGGGCCGGGGGGGCCGGGGGGCGTACGTACCGTACGTTGTTGGTGGTGTGTGCAAACCCGTGGCGTGGCAGGGTGGCGGGGGCCGCCGCCGCCCCGAAGGCCCTCCACCACTCCGCTGGGGTTGTGTGCTGCTGCTGCTGCACTCCATGTCCTTGTCCATGTCACTGCTGCCTCCCACCTCCCACCTCCCATCTCTCCCACCTCCCATCGCTCCCACCTCGCCCTTAAGTCCCCTCCCCTCCCATCCTCCCAAACATCACCTCCAATCACCCAACCACCCAACCACCTCACCCCCCATCAGGTGGACGTGTTCAGTTTCGCGGTCATCGCCTTCGAGCTGTTCAACGGCAAGCTGCTGGCCATGAAGGTGAGTGAGCCGGGGGGTGGTGGGTGGGTGGGCGGGTGGGTGGGGGTGGGGGTGGGGGTGGAGGGGGTGAGGGGGGTTAGGCATGCTAGTGGTGAGGTTATGGGCATAGCAAGGTGGCACAGGTCACTGGGCAGGGCCGTTTGTGGATGTGGGCTGGGTGTGGGAGGGTATGCAAGGAGGCCGGGATAGACTGGGGAAGGACCGGAGCTGGAGAGGAGGATTTACAGGCACACAGGCGGAGCCTGCACCTGCAACCAACCTGCTCTTAGCCCATCCTCTCCCTCTTCCTCCACAACCACCACCACCTCCACGCCTTACCTCCCTGGCCTTCCCCACCACCCCCTAAATAATCATACACGCCTGCAACCCCCCTCTATCCCCTTCAACCCCCCGCTGCTTCAGGTCGCCAACGACGCGGCGTTCGCGGACATGGCGGCAGGCGGCGGCGGCGCAGCGCCCGCCACCCCGCCGGGTGCCGGCGCCGGCGCCGCCACGCGCAGCGCGGAGCAGGCGGCGCAGGACGGCGTCATGGCCTACGTGCTGAAGCGCAGCGGCGGCGTGCGGGAGCCGCTGCCCGGCTGGTGGCCGCCCGAGCTCAAGGCGCTCATCGCCGCGTGCTGGGCGCAAGACCCCTCGCAGCGGCCGCCCTTCAGCAAGGTGTGTGTGTGTGTGTGTGTGCGTGTGTGTGTGTGTGTGCGCGCTGTGTGTGTGGGGGGGGGGGTGGGGGCGGAGAGGGGTGCGGGGTGTCGGCGCGGAAAACGGGGGAGAGGGAGGGGGGCTGGGCGTGGAGGGAGTGGGGGGGGGAGTGGGGGAGGGAGGGTGCGTGACGGAGGCCGGGGTGCGGCAGCCAAGTGCGGGACAGGCGTTCGGGCAGGCAGGGGGCTCGGCCTGGAAGGAATTGAGGAGGGGCGGGAGGGCCACACGCGATGTGTACGGGTGCATGTGTGTGTGTGCGTGGGACAACCCATCTGGGTGCTTGGGGGGAGCGCGGGAGTGACGTATGCGTGTGTGGCGGTTGCGGCGGTTGCATTGTGTGTCATTGCGCCGCGTCATAGATGCCGCCCAGCCCACGAAACACGGTACCAGCCCATTGACCGTGTAATTCTGAACCTGATCCGAACCTTCGATCCACAAAACAGATTTTCCGTGAGCTTCGCAAGATGGCGTCGGACGGCACGCTGTCGGAGATGGACGCCAGGGACCCGCTGCGCGGCGGCGGCTGCGGCTGCAGCATCAGCTGAGGAGGGTGGTGGGGGCGGCGAGCAGGGGGGGGAGGCAGCGGCGCTTTTGAGGGGGGGGCGGGTGGGCGCTTGTGGGGCAGCTAGCTGGCGGGGGCAGCGCTAGCTGTGTATGTGCCGCGTAGGGGTTGCAGGCAGCAGGTGCAGTACACTATGGGAGGACCCCAGAGAGGTAGGTGCAGCGTGGGACCAAGAGGGCCCAAGAGGCGGGCGGGCGGGCGGGGGAAGGGCAGCCATGGCCCCCGTGTGGCCTGCGCCGCCCAGCAGTAGAACCGGAAGTGAGGTCGGTACAGCAGTGACTGGGCGTAGCTACTTGCGCGGCTTGCGGCGTGCCGTCCATCCACACTATTACCGAGAGCAGTTCGGCAGGTGCTTGTGTTGCATGAGGTTATCTTCCGTGTGTGTTGCGGGACGTGGCGGTGGCGGTGGCGGTGGCGGCGGCGGTGGGCGATGCGGGGTTGCGGAATCACGGCAACCGATCCATTTGGGAGCATGGCGTTGTGTTTGTGAGCTGCTGGCGGCTTCCGGTAACTGCTGGGAGTAGTACGCTACTACGTGTGTGACCTAATGTGGCACGGGTCAGGCACTCCCTCTTTTTCATGCAGCTAGCTCGAGGAACGCTGCCGTGTGTTATGTAGCCCCGCAAAGGTTTTACTCTACACCCGCCTGCGCGGGCTCGAAGAGTTGATATGGTGAATGCACTTGTACATTACTAATTACCATCAGAAGTATACGTTGTACGTTGATGATCAAGAGCTGCTCGTAATCCTGCTGGCCTCATGTTTGTGTGCGACCGGCTGCTGCACCGCATGTATGCAAGGATGAGCCACAGCCGCGACAGTGGTGCTGGCTGGTGTGAGCACTCGAGCGAGCGGCATGCGGCCGGCAATGACCACACACCGCATGCCCGCCGCCGTAGCACACTACTGCTGCTGCTGCTGCTGGTGTTGGCCGTACGGACCACACTGCAGCTGCTTTGAATGCGGTGCGTGCGGAGTTATCCTGTCAGCTGGCCATGTTTGGCACGAGCCTGCCTGCCCTATGATGTGAGACTACTTACTGTGTAAAGCTAGCAGTAAAGAGTGAGCGGTGACTGGCGCGACGGCTTTTGACTACTGTACTCCTGCCGGCACCGCAGGCAGGCATGCCTGCTGGCCGTAAGGGAAGCTGGTTTGTTGGTATGCGCAGTGGTGGACAATCAGTCAAAAGAGCATGTCATCAGCATGTGAGAGTTTTATTTTGTACGTCCGTACGCGCGGTACCATAGCCGCTGTGCAGGGCAGTTGTGCTGATTTGGGGGCAGCTGTGGCAGCTGGAGCGACGGAGGAGGGGCGACGTGCGTGCGTGGCCTACTGGGTGCCGCACTGCCGCTACCAAGCGGGCTGCTGGCTAGCGTACGTAGTGGCTGGAGTGGAACCGCGTACCGGTATGGGTGCGCGTGCGCTGCAGTAGTGCTGCCCAAGGGAGGACCTCTCCTGGTGTTGCCGGTAGTGTGCAGGCACGTTTACAATCCGTCCGTCAGCCCCTCGGGCAGTGGGCATCAGTGGAAATAAAGAAGCAGCTGTAACATATCAGCTCATAAAAGAAGCACTGTCTAGAATGCCTGGCCAGGCACAATCCACGGCCGAATGTCCGCTGGCAATTGTTCTCTCTCTCTCTCTCTCTCTCTCTCTCTCTCTCTCTCCCCCCCCCTCTCTCCTGTATGTAACTAGCTGGTGCACTCCGAGCTCACTCACGGCATCACAAACCACTAGAGCATACAGGTGTGTGTGTGTGTGTACAGGTCCGAACGTGTGTGTTAGTCACCCTTGTGCTCCCACCCTGTCTGATAGCACTCACAGTACAAGCACATCCTGTCTTCTCATCCCTGATCACTCACTGATCCCTGATCACTGATCACTGATCCCTGATCACTGACCTCTGTCACCCGGGGCTGCTGGGTGGGCACGACGTGACCAGGCGGACAAGTCCCCCATGACGGTGTGTACACTGTCCCTTTCTTGTAACCCGCAATCATGACCACCGTATGAATATCTATTGCATTCCTCGCCCTGTCCCGTCGGCCCTGCTGCCCCCTTTCCGCCCCCCCACCCACCCAAAGCGCAGACAGCCACCGGCGAGCCTTGGTGGCCATGTCCATGCCGGCACCCGCCGCCACCAGCGCGTTGACGATGTCTGTGTGGCCGTTCCTCGCTGCCCAATACACAGGCGTGTGCCCGTCCTGAGCGATTCAGTGGGCGCGGGAGAGACAGCGGGAGGGTGTTGTGACGGAGGCAACGGCGCCTCACGACAGCACGGCAGCAAGCGGCATGGACAGGGAGCCACAGGAGCAGCAGGCGCCGGGCGGTCCCTACCTGGCAGCACAGCAGCTGCATATGGCACATGGGGGCAAGGCAAGCCCACGGCTCGGGAGGGGCGCGGATCTTCTTCCCTGGCCGCGAGTCCCACCCCCCGCATACACGTTAGAGAGAGGGGAGAGAGAGAGCGTAGCATTCGAGGCAATAATTTAAAGTATATCGCTACCTAACGATGTGAAGTACATCGCTACCTACAGATGCGGTTGCGTGTCAGAAGGGCGTTTCCTGTTCCCTCCAGGATCGCTGCATTCTAATGTTCAGGATGCAATCCGAGTCAGGGATGCTTTCATTACATGTGCATGTTCAGTGCTTCTTTGCGTCGTCCTCGCCTGCCGCCTTGCTCCCGGCCAACATCAACGCACATCGACGGCCGTTACCACACAAAACTGCAAGCCGCCACCTCAGGTCAGGTCAGGGGCCGTGCAGGTCACTTGGCTGCCGCCGCCGCTCTGCGAGCCCCACGCGATCCAACCCTTCACCTTGCCACCAGACGCCTCGCCGGCTGCACGTCCGGGAATCTACAGCCGACGGCATGCAAGTCACCACCTTGCTGATGCGGCATCTAGCCGGTAGCACCAGCCGGTCTAACACACACACCTCGTGACTGCCCCATGACTACCCCTGCCGCGGCGCAGGGTTGCCCCCACCCCTGCAGCCGCCCGCGGGCTCGTCACTCTTCCTCAAAACGTGCATCCCCTCCCGGCGCGACCTTGCTGGTTGGTGCGTGCGGATCACCACGTATCATGGTGCCACACGCCCCGCGGCCGCCAAATCATCGCGCGCCCACTTGCGTCGCAACTCACAGCTGCAAGCAGTCCCCTGCCGCCCCTCAACGCACACGATGCGACCGGCCACAGACACACACACGCAAGGCGGCAGCGGACACGCACGGGGGGCACTTGGCCAGTGCACCCGCAGTACGTACGTCTGTGCTCATTCGTTCATAGGATACAGTCATGTCGCCCTGCCCACTCCACACACGCAAAGTAATACTACACTGGTACCGCGAAAACATCCGGGGTGTGTTGCTGGCGGCGCCGCGCGCTCGCGCTGCAGCCGTCATTCACAACTTGCCCCCAGATCAGTCCCACACCCCGAAAGCAGGGAGACCCCCAGGCACACTCCAAAAGCGCACAACATGTTCGGGCGCCTCGTCCGTTTGACGCAATGCTGGTGGTGCAGCGACAATACATACCCTAGCAGCAGCCCGTGCCTTGCCGAGCTCGTGCAGCACTGGTCAGGCCCCCCGTTCAGTGCAGTGCGTCTAAACCCGTAAACGTCATGCACAGCCTATCTACGACTGGTCTCTGGACTACTACTACTGGAGGAGACGACCGTGCGCTCTCCCGCCTCATCTGCCTAGTAGCTGCGTCCCGCTGCCGACTACATTTACCCCCTCCTGCGGCTCACGCCCGCACCGCCACGCCGCCTGCGCCGTCCTTGAGCTGCTGCTGCTGCTGCGCGGCAGCGGCCGCCGCCTCCTCCTGCTCGCGGTTGGTGCCCAGGCAGCTGCGCGACACGCTGGTGAACAGGTTCTCAATCTCCTGCGCGCACTTGGTGAAGCTGTGCGCCCAGAAGTTGTAGCGCCTGCGGTGGGCGGTGGGAAGGCAGGTCCAGCAGCAGCACGCACGGGGGCCACAGCGTCAGCAATGTGCAAAAGGCATGGCCAGCCAGCAGGTCTTGCTGATGTGGGAACAGCAGCGCTACCAGCACCAACCCTTGTAGCCTCTACGTACTAGTCTCACCCGAGCGCCGCGCTGAGGGTCTGCGTTTTCCCGTTTCTTCCTCGTGTTTCCAACAAACGCCCACAGGCCCACACACAGCTGTCGGTGCGCACGGCGCAGCTGCCCCCACGCAGCCGCCCCACAGCCCCAGCACCCACCTGTTCTTGATGAGCTCGATGAAGGTGATGAGCAGGCCCCAGGGGTGCGGCCGGTTCACGATCAGCCGCTCCAGCAGCGTGCGCGTGATCTGCTCCTTGAGCGCCTCGCTCTTGGACTCCAGGAACAGCGTCAGCAGCGTGCAGGAGAAGTAGTAGGTGTGGGCGTTGGGGTAGCGCAGCTGGTTGGCCATGGCGTTGAGCAGCAGGTAGCGGCCCTCCGCGTCCAGCTCGCCCGCCATGCGCACGTACATCTCCTGCGCGCCCGGGTGCAGCGGGCTGGACACCGTCTTGGCCTGGCTGCCAATGTACAGCACCAGCGCGTTGATCAGCGGCACGTTGTAGTTGGCGGCGCTGCTGCCCGCGCCGCCCGCGCCCCAGGAGGCCGCGCCCGCGCCCACGGCCTTGTCGGCGCCGCCCGCGCCCCCGGCAGCCTTGTCGGCGCCGCCCGCCGCGCCCGGCGGCGGCGGCGGCGTCATGCAGCGCTTGGCGAGGTCCAGCGGCAGGCTGGCGGGCGTGCGGGTGCGCAGGAAGGCGTCCACCTGCTGCCGCAGCGCCTCGGGCAGCAGCGTCTCGGGGTCGGGCACGATGCGCGGCGGCTGCTGGATCTCGGGCAGCAGGTCCACCTTGAGGTTGGGCGTGAAGGGGTCGGGCAGGCGCATGTTGCGCGGGAAGGCCGACAGCACCAGGTTGCGCATCTGCACCGCGGGCGGCGGGATGGCCTCGCACAGGCTGAAGTGGTGCTCGCACAGGAACTCGGGGAAGTCGTGCAGCAGCACCAGCAGCAGCCGCAGGCAGCCCTTGTACAGCTGCTTGATGGACTCGGACAGGTCCGCGGCGCGCAGGTAGGGCTCCAGGAAGCGCAGCAGCGCGATCAGCAGCGACGCGAACAGCGGCCAGCCCGACGCCAGCGGCGCCGTCAGCACGCGCGGCATGAAGGAGCGGTGCGACACCAGCTCCAGCCAGGCGAAGGCGAAGCCCGGCACCGACAGCGGCTGCAGCGCGTACAGCGCCATGCCGCAGGCGCGCAGGTAGCGCAGCTGCGCCGCGGCGTCGGCCGCGGGCGGCGGGCTGGCGCCGCCGGCGGCGGGCGGCGGCGGCGCGCCCTCCGCGGCGGCGGCGGCGGCCGCGGCGGCGGCGTGGGAGCCGGGCATGACGCCCAGCTCCGACATGAGGCCCACCCAGATGCGCAGGTAGGGGCGCGCGTTGAACTTGACGGTGGCCTCGTCCGCGTCGCGCTTGATGACGCCCACCAGCAGGCCCAGGTAGCGCCCCAGCAGCGCCTCGCCGCCGCCCAGCTGCACCACCAGCGCCGCCACCAGCGCCACCAGCGCGTCCGTGGCGATGTAGCTCAGCGGCCCCGCGCCCGCGGCGTCGTGGCCGGGGCGCGGCGGCGCGACGGCGCCGCCCGCGCCCGCGGCGGCGGCGGCGGCCGCCGCCTCCGCGGAGGCGAGGCAGTGCGCCACCGCCAGCTCGGTGAGGGTGCGCAGGAAGCGGTCGGTGGTGTCGTCCATCTTGAGCACGCCGGCGGAGCGGACCTGGTTGGACAGGAAGCCCAGCAGCGCCTTGTCCTCGGCGTGCATGTTGAGCAGGTGCACCCACTCCTCAAACAGCTTGAGCGTCTGGTCGCGCAGGCCGGGCGGGTCGGCGGCCTTGTCGCGCACCGCGGGCGGGATCTCGCCGGGCGGGCGCGACAGCGCGGGCGCCACCACCGCCTTGCGCGCGGCCTCCACCATGGCCGCCAGCGGCGGGTTGGTGACCGCCATGCGGCCCAGGAAGTCCATGGTGAGCGGCAGGTCGGGCGCGGACACGGCGCCGTCGCGCAGCGCCATGAAGCGCAGCAGCAGCAGCACCATGTCCGACACGCCCTGCGGTCAAGACAGTCCAGCCAGCCAGCCAGGCGTGTGTGAGGCAGGGTGGTGTGATAGCGATGTAATGGTGGTGCGAAGCAACATGGCAGGACCATCGGCTTAGACCCGACTCGCTAGCGAATCAAGACTGCTGCCCATACAGCGGAACTCACCCTGCCCATAGCCTGGCTCCGCCCCGCTACATTGACACACACACACACACACACAAACACACACACAAACACACACACACACACAAACACACAAACACACAAACACACAAACACACAAACACACAAACACACAAACACACAAACACACAAACACACAAACACACAAACACACACACACACACACACACACACACACATACACACACACACCGACCCTTTCCCTTGTGCTTTTCTAACACACACACCGACGCCGGCCGGCCCGCCCACCTGCGTGCGCAGCGCGGGCGTCTGCAGCAGCTTGTTCATGTAGGCGTCCAGGTCGGGCAGGCTGAGCAGCCGCAGCCGCAGCAGCATCTCAACCAGCGCCGGCGCAAACTTGCGCTCGTCCTCCGCCGCCAGGTAGCCCAGCGTCACCTCGCTCACCACGCGCCCGCCCGGCGCCGCGCTGTTGAGCAGCTCCAGGCAGGCGGCGTGGAAGGACAGCGACAGCTTGGAGCCGCCGCCGCCGCCCGCGCCGCCGCCCGCGGCGGCCGAGTCGTACAGGTGCTTGAGGATGCGGCGCGCGAAGAAGGCGGCGGCGTCCTCCGGCGGCGCGGCGCCCGAGGCCACCGCCTCGGACAGCTCCGCCAGCAGCGCCTGCAGGTCGGACTGGTCCGAGCCGGCGCCGCCGGGGTTGGCCTCCTTGGCGGCGATGGCGGCGTCCACGGCCTGCTGCCACAGCAGGTAGCGGTCCAGCAGCGCGGCGGCGGCGGCAGCGCCGTCGGGGCGCACGCCGTCCAGCGGCTTGGCGGCGCCGTCGGCGCCTCCGCCCGCCGCGGCGGCGGCCACCAGCGCGTCAATGCCCTGGAAGGAGCCGGGCGCGCCGGGGTAGCCGGGCGGGCGCGGCGCCACGCCGGGGGGCGGCGGCGGCGCAGCGCCGGGCGGCGCGGGGGCACCAGGCGGCATGCCGGGCGCGCCGGGCACGGCGCCGGGCGCGCCGGGCGGCGGCACGGCGGGCGCGGTGCGGGGGATGCGGGTGAAGTCCTCGTACACGCGCAGGTGGTGCGCCTGGATGCCGCCGGGGCGCGGGCGCAGGCCCTCGGGCAGGCTGCCGGGGAAGCGGCTGCCGGCGCCGTGGTAGGCGGCGGGGTCCACCCAGGGCTTGCCGGCCTGGCGCGCCTTGATGCGCTCGTCGTAGGCGGCCTGCAGGCTCTTGTCAATGTCGCGCACGGCCTTGTCGGTGGCGGCGCGCTCGATGAGCGTGCAGCCCAGGTCCAGGTTGTCGTTCACCAGCACCGACACGATGTTGTCCAGCATGGCGGCGTCCGACACCTGCGGCTGCAGCATCTGCCGCAGCTGGTTGGTGAGGCTGATGCGCAGCGGGTCCTTGGCCGTCACCAGGCTCAGCGAGCCAGCCAGGCTGGACACCATGAGGTGCGCGGCCTTGCGCAGGCGCGTCTCGTCGGGGTCGCCCGCAAAGTCCTTGAGCACCAGCTCGTACGTGGTGTAGCAGGCGATGGTGACGCTGCGCTCCACCACGGGCGTGATGATCTCGCCGATGGCGCGGTCCACGGCCGCGGGCACGTGGCGCTTGAGCATCAGGCGGTCGGGGATGTCGCCCAGCGAGGGGTTTATGATCACGTGCTGGTGCAGGTTGGCGAACAGGCCCGCGTCGGGCGGCACGCCGCTGCCCGGCGCGCCGGGCACGCCGCCCGCGCCCATGCCGCCTGGGCCGCGCGCGCCCGCGCCCACGCCGCCGGGGCCCATGCCGCCCGCGCCCATGCCGCCGGGGCCGCCCATGCCGCCATAGCCGCCGGGGCCCATGCCGCCCTCGGGCCCGGCGCCAGGGCCGCCCGCGCCCACCATCGACTTGGGCGTGGTGTCCATGGAGCCGCCGGGCGCGCCGGGTGGCACCAGCGGCACGCCCGGCGGCCGCACGCCCTGGCCAGACAGCGGCCCGGGTGAGGCCGGCGGCTGGCCGCCCGCCTGCGAGGAGGGCGGCGGCGGCGAGCTGGGCACGCCGCCGGGCTTGGCGCCGGGGCCGTCGGGCAGCGGCGGGCCGCCCTGGAACTCGTTCTGGATGGACTCCAGCTGCCAGTCGGGGTTGGTGATGCGCTCGCGCGGCAGCGTCTTGAGTGAGTCGCTGGGCTTCACGTCGTGCGGCGACAGGCCAAAGGCCTTGAAGATGAGCTCGATGGAGAAGGCGTTGTTCATCTTGAGCCCCTTCATGGCGTGCAGCTCCGCCAGCAGCGACAGGATGCCGGCCACCATGGGGTTGGAGGGCTTGAACACGCGGCTGTGGCGGCAGCCCTCCAGCAGCTTCTGCACGAACGGCAGCACCGCGATCAGGCGGCCGCGCTGGTAGGCCTCGCAGATGACCTGCTTCAGCTCCAGGTCGCGGCTCAGCACGGGCTTGTTGCGCGCGTAGGTGAGCAGGCCCAGCCAGGTGCCCAGGTTCTTGAGCAGCGCGCGGTCGTTGGACTCCTTGAGGATGCGCTCGCTGTACAGCAGCACCTGTGGTGGTGAGCGGTGAGGGGTGGCAGGACGAGGGTGCAGGTGGTGAGGCAGGCACGTTGGTACGGGCGCGCGGACGCATGGGTTGACAGGCATGACGGTACTGCAGGGTGGGTGCAAGGAAGCGGTGGACGAGGAGGCCTTCGGCAAGAAAGCACTTGGGGGCGTCATCGCGACGGCCTGCTCCCCGCTGTCCGCAGCCCCCGCCCCCGGCCCCAGCCGCACCTTGACGTAGTACATGGTGGTCTTGACCATGAGCCGGTACAGCTCGCGGTCGCCCAGCTGGTCAAGCAGCGACATGTACAGCGTGTGGAAGTTGGCCTCCTGCGCGCCGGGGAAAAATGAGGGGCCAGGAGCGGGGGTTCCATGCATGTTATTAATGACGAAGGAGATGTAGACAGACGATGCGACGGCGGAGACAGGGTGAAGTTGTGGTTGGCAACGGGTCTAGCTCACTCGAGCAACATGCAGGCACCAGGCCTCGGCGGCAAGGCAGCAGCCTCCCATTCTCGCAGCACCGTGCCCTGCCTGCTGTCCCCCGGGCACTGGAGCAAGCCCACGCGGCCACACGCGCCCACCTGCGCCGCGCGCTTGACGACCATGTAGTTGGCAAACCAGGCCAGGAAGTCGGGCATGACGCGGTCGCGGATCTCGCCGCTGCGAGACTCCATGTTGTCCTTGGTGATATTATTCATGATGAAGTGGATCCTGATGGGAATAGGGAGGCGGGAGGAGTTTAAGGCGGTTGGTTGGTGCGTAGCGCGGGCTACCATTGTCATCGTGGGCAGCTTGCACATCAAGATAGTATTCCTCCCCATGCCAGGCCTGATGCTACCATCACCACCACCGGCCACCCCGGCCGAACCCCGCCTAAACCAGCCAGCCACTCACTTGTCCGCCACCGCCTCGGGCGGCTCCTTGAAGTCACGGTACTTCTCCGCCGCGCTCTCCAGGCTCTCCGTGTTCACCAGCGCCGCCAGCGAGGGGCCCATGGTGGGCGCCAGCGAGGCCGCCGCCACCTGCATCGCCAGGTTGATGCCCACCGCGTCGCCGTCGCCTGCAGCCAGCAGCGGACCAGGCAGATGCAGGGGGGAGGGAGCACAGCAACGTCAGCGCCAGGCGCGAACCCATGGTCGGCATGGTCAGCGTGACGACGCGGCGGGCGGGCAACGACAAGCCGTTCTGTTGCCCGTCGACAGCCGACAACTCCCGGACTGGCGGTCTTGCACCACCGCCCCTACACACAAGGTGCAGCGCCAGCTCCAGATGCACCGCCTAACAACATCAGCCGCAAGGAACTCACCCATGGACAGACTGGTGTTGCTGGGCTGCGCGCCGCCTGCAGCTGCCCCCGCCGCGGCGGTGTTGCTGGACGCCGTAGCAGGCCCGCTGGCCGCGGGCCCGCCGACGCCCGCGTCCCGGCCGCCCATCTTGCCGCCGCCGGGCGCCATGTTCGGCCCCACGTCCCGCCCAGACGGCCCCACGTCCTTGCCGCCCCGGCCACCCGCCGCGCCGGGCGGCGGCACCTCCACGTCCCCGCCGTTGCCGGAGGAGGCGGAGGGGCCCTGCGTGTCCGCGGGCTGCAGGTTGAGGAAGCGCGAGGAGCCCTGGGAGTTGGAGTCCGGCGCGCCGCCCGCACCCGTGTCCAGCTGCTGCCCCGCCGGGCCCGACTGCTGGCTGGGCGGGCCGGAGGGGCCGCCGCCCGGCGCGCCGCCGCTGACGGTGGGCGTGGGCGGCGGCAGCACACCCGCCGCGTTGGCGCCGCCGGCCGCGTGCTGCGACGCCTCCACGCGCGCGAACAGCTCCGGGTCGGCCTCGCGCAGCTGCGGGTTGGCCAGCAGCGCGGCGCAGAACTGCGGCCATGGCGCAATCATGTGCGCGAACTGGCGCAGTGCCTGCGCGGCAGACGTGGCAGCAAGCAGCGAGGAATGGGTGTCAGGCTCGCCGACTCTTTCCTTTAATGCAGCCCCAGGCTCTGGCGCCATTCCTACGCTTGCCGCCCCTGCAACTGACGACCGCCTTACAGCAGCATCTTCTCTCAACCCACCCCTCCCTCCCCGCCTCTTCCCTCTCACCTCCAGGCCGAAGATGAACATCTTGTTGCCGGGCGGCTTGCGCAGCGCGTCCAGCACGTAGCGCAGCGCCATGCCCAGCGTGATGCTGCTCACCAGGCCGTGCTTGATCAGCGAGCCGAACAGCGCGGCCGTGATGTGCAGCTCGCGGTCCGGGTAGCGCGCAAAGAAGCGGTACTCGTCAAACAGGTTGTGGATCATGCAGGCAAACACCTCCTGCGGGCGGCCGGAGGGTGGTGGGCGAGACGAGGACGCGGTAAGGCAAGACACGTTCGGTGATTGTGGGTGGAGGCACAGGGACGTGTGGGCGTCATGGCTCTTGCGTTGCGCAGCCTGCCGAGAACCCACAAACCCGACAGCTCGCGGGTAGCTGTTGACTGAGCTCAGGCCGGGTGGCGCACCTGTTCGCGGGGGTTGGACGAGGACTTGTAAGCCTGCATGCGCGCGATGATCTCGTCGATGGGGCGCTGCTCGTTGTAGATGGCCTGCGGGGGGCACGGCATGGGGCCAGGGTTGAAGCGGCGGTCGGTCATGATGCCACGGGGCCCAGATTGCCTCAACGGCGCGCGGTGCATGATCAATACTGTTAGACTTGGCCCTGCCCTTCTTCAACACGTGTGTGCCGCGCCTCACGCCCAGTACCCACCTGGAAATAGCTGTTGGCCTCCTCCTCCACGTCGCTGGCGAAAGTGTCGTTCAGCGTCGTAATTTGGGAGGCCAGCGCCGGGAAGTTCTTGGCGATGGCGCTCTGCACGCCCTGCACACACACGCGTTCCAAGCGCACAAGCGCAGCCGCGCGTCAGCATGGCATCCGGATTCCGGACTCCTTACCTTCACCCTGCCCACGCCGTGAAGTCCCTGTTTCGCCCTCCCCCCGCCCCCTTTCAGGCCCTCACCTTCATCTCCTGCATCATGTCCACCGGCAGCCCGGCCTGCGCCGACGCCTGCAGCACCTTGAGGATGGCGCGCGCCGCCTCCGCGGCCAGCGGCGGCCCGCGCGGCGGCGGCGCGCCCGGGTGCCCGTCCGGCCCCGGCGGCTGCGGCGGCGGCTCGGACGTCTTGTCCAGCACCAGGCGCATCATGGCCGACATGGCCGTCATGATGTCGCGGTTGCAGAAGTCGCCCAGCCACGCCTCCAGGTTGATCATGCCCGCGCCGCCCGCCCACGCCGCCACCTCCAGCGAGATGGACAGCGGCAGTGAGCCCAGCACCTGCGGCAGCACGCCCAGCTCCATGCACACGCGCACGATACGCGGCGTGGCGTTGCCCGGGTCCTGCATGTACAGCTCGATGAGCAGGTCCAGCAGCACCTCGGGCGGCGCCGCCGACCACACGCGCGTCAGCAGCTCGCGGCTGCGCGCCTTGCCGGCCGGCGGCGTGGGGCCGGTGGCCACCTGCGCCGCGTTGTTGATGTGCTGCGGCAGCAGCGCCGCGAACACGTCGCGCTGCAGCAGGTTCCAGGTGGTGCGCGTCTCCGAGATGGTGATGAGCAGCAGCTCGGGGCAGGCGGCGGCGGGGTACTGCAGCACGTCCCGCGCCGGCCCCACAAGCGCCGCGCCCTCCATCAGCATGCACAGCGCCTGCAGCGGGCATTCATGAGCAGCGGGTGTGCTTAGCATATGCAGGCAAGACCTGCCAGACGCGCTGTCGCGTGGAGCCCTTCCCATGCACGTGCCCTCAGTTCGAGGCCGGCCCCAAACCGCCTACGCGCAGCCCTTTCCCGCTTTGTGTGGGTACACCGTGAGCCACCCGGCACATGTCCGCGCACACTCGCACCTGCAACAGGTCCACCGATGCCCAGGCACGGTTGGGACTCATGGCGGCGATGTTCATGCCCTCCAGCGGCGTCACCAGCCGCTTGGAGCTCTCGAAGCTGAACACCTCCGGCGGCGCCGAGGCAGCCAGCTTCAGCAGCGCCAGCTGGCACGCCGGGCTCTTCCACATGCGGCCCGTGAGCGCCGCAACCGGCAGCTGCTCGCCCGCGCCGCGGCGGAAGGCGGACGCCAGGACCGTGAACGCCGCGGCGTCCGGCAGCAGCGCCCGCTCGCTGTCCATGCACTCCGCCACCTTGGCCCAGCTCAGGCGGCCGGACTGGCCCTGCGCGGCCGCCTTCAGGCAGTCGACCACCAGGGGCCAATTCCAGCTGGTGAGGGAGGCGGCCTCCGCGGGCGGCTGGCCCAGGCCCAGTGCCATCCACAGGGCTGATGGAAGGGGCTCCTTAAGCCCGGTGTGGGTGCGGGCCATGAGCAGCAAGACGTCTGCGACCGCCTGCTCCGTGGGGGGTTCGGGCAGGTGGCGCAGAATCGCCTTGAAAATCTGCTCATCGACTGTCGCGCCATATCCAAGCTCCTGGAGCAAAGCCGCGAGGCTGTTGTCGTGGCCCGCCAGGAAATTCTGCGCTGCCGCAGAGGCAGCAGCGCCAGGGGTAGCCATCGCTGACCGGTTGCTTCCGGAACGGGCTTGCGAGCCCGTTACCAAGCTGATCAGCTGTGCTCTAAATAGATTATACGCCGATAGGTATCGGCACTAAAAGCTGTGAGGGCTGCGCACAGGGGATCTGCAAGCGTCGCAATACGCCTGCTGTATGGCCCCGTATGCTAGCAGTGGAGACGACCGCCCGAGCAGCTCACGAGGAACTAGGCTCCAGCTGATACGGGTAAGACCGGGTGAAGGCTCTGCGGGCAAGGGTCAGATGCAGGGAACAAGATGTCTAGCCAGCCCGGGGACAGCTGGAGAGCTGGTAGCGCAGGGACACCGCAACCAGAACTTTTGTTTGACGGGGACCAGGTCACCATGCTCCCGCGGGCCCCGCCAGCCCCGCCCCAGTGCGGATCGTCGCGGTCGTCCAGGTCTTTGCCCCGCTACGCTCAGGCGCCGGGTTACGAGCGAATGCACCCAAGAGTCTTAGCTCACCTTTGCTGGAGCTTGCACCAGTCGCTGCTTGTCCAGCGCCGAACCAGAGCGGGGTTTAGCAAAGGGGGCCAAACTGGCGACCCGACGCGTTGCACCCTGCTGTAGCTGGACGCCCTTATCGCTGCTGAGTTCAGCTGCCTGGCTGGCTGGCTGGAATGAGAGCTAGTTTGGGCGCTGGGGGCTCAGTTGAAGGGGAAGGGGTAGCCCAGCGCCCCAAGGAAAAGGCTGTAGAAAGAGCACAGAGCAAAATATGGCCCAACGTCAGCAAATGCGTTGAAGGAAGGCGCTAAGACGCAGCGAGCGCTGACCTGGTGCAAAAGGATTTCGCGGGGCTCCTCCTCCGCCTACTCGACACAACCAAGACCCGGAGGGCCCATTGTATACTATGCCGACGCCAAACTCCTACGCAGGTTGGGTTGTGAGGCCTCCTTGGGCAGTTCCCGCGGGGGCCCATGCACGCAAATCGTACGCCGCTCTGAATTAGCCGTGCATGAAAGGATAATATCAATTGCCATGCAACTTGGAGGTTGGAAGACGCATGCACTGGGTTCGCGCTCGTGGCAGTTTTGACCCGACTCCCCTTGCCATCCAGGCACGCATCTTGTGCTGACCGGTGCTGCCATGTAAGCTTTGTAATACCTACACGGTAGCACACCGCACATCTGGTCGTGAGCGAGCCTGGGAACACAGGCGACGGAGTGCCTGCGCGTGCGCTGCGCGTTGGAAAGTGCCCAGCAGTTGGGGCCAGGGGAGGTTGGGGCTGTGGCACCGCGGCGCTGTCGCAAGCCCTCGCAAGCAACCCGGGGGCTTCCGGACACGCTGGACAATCATCCGCCCTGTTATACCCGTACCACCACGTCAAATTTCCTTATCAGCGCCCAAGCAAGGCGGTCGGACTACACGACGCATCCAGGGTACGTCGCACGCCGCTTGCTGCACTCCATCAGCCGCCGCCCTCGGCCCATCCACCCCAAGCAACACAGGATGCTGGTGTAGTGATGTCTCGGGGTGCAGCCCACGTGGGTGCCATTGTGACGCTATGCAGCGGCGCTGCGGCGCCACTGATCTGGTGTAGAGTCTCAGGTGAGGGGCATTGCGGCACGCTACGAGGGCTGCTGACGCGCCATGTACGGTCACATGCTGGGGCGTGACAGCAGACTGCTTGGGCGACTGCATATGATGCAAATTACAGCGACGGCAGGGCATTGCGTCAAGATTGGCTGCGCTTGAGCTGCTACGAAAGCGGGCACCAGGGTTATTGCCGTGGCCACGCGTTCTGAATTCTGCCAGGCCTTCCTTCCAAGGACAGCGTCCAAGACAACGTGTCCGCCCTTGGGACTGGGCACGTATGCATGTGGAGGTAGGTTCCAGGTTACCGCTGCGTGATTGGCACGGCTGGGGGTCGGGGTCGGGTCGGCTGCAATGGGAGGAGGAGGCCAAAGCACCGTGAATGGGCACGGCGCGTCCACATGAGCGGTCACTCATAGCAGCTTTTCATGACTTTTTCTTTTTTCATTTAATCATACGGTTTAAATGGCCCTCAGCGACTCAGACCCTGCGCTTCCCAGAACTGCAGGCTCGAATGCAACCCCGTGGCATAAGCTTACGCCTGAGTTGATTCGAAGCGTAGCAAGCCTACTGTCAATAGCGGATGTGGTCGCCGGACTCAAGCTCAGCTGCCGGGACGCAGCGGCATGCCTCCGCGATTTTACGCTTGTTCGGCTCACAGCGCAGCCCGCGCCGAGGCGCCGACCCAAGGAGAAGTATGGTCCAATCACAGCGGTTTCGCCCTGGCCCGCCACGCACTTCGTGGCGCATTGGGGCCGGCCTGAACCCTGGCGCGGCCTGTCGCTCCGCCAGCGGCAGCGTCTGGTGGCCCTGGTGGCGAGCAGCGGAGACGTCCCCAGCCTGGAAGCCGCGCTGGAGCACTGCGGCTGCAGTCTGACGGATGAAGTGTTGGCTGCAGCGGCAGCAGCCGGGCACGCCGCCTGCTGCGAGCGGCTGCTGGCGGAGGGGTGCGTGGTTGAGGTGGAGGCGGCGTGTGCCGCGGCGGCGGCGGGGCAGCTGCCGCTGTGCAAGCTGCTGTGGAGCAAGCGGTGCCAGGACCACGAATACATGGA
Source organism: Chlamydomonas schloesseri (assembly GCA_016834595.1). Lineage (NCBI taxonomy): Eukaryota > Viridiplantae > Chlorophyta > Chlorophyceae > Chlamydomonadales > Chlamydomonadaceae > Chlamydomonas > Chlamydomonas schloesseri. Next base: position 247,122 of record JAEHOD010000019.1, on the reverse strand, counting down.
CGAGGACCGCGGTGCGTCGGGCGACGGGGATGTCGGGAGGGTGGCTGAGGCGGCCTGCTTCGGCGGCCACGCGCACGTGCTGCAGTGGCTGGAGCGGGAGGCGGGACTGTACGACGAGGCGCGGCGCTGGGGCCGGGAGTACCGGCGGCAGGAGATCCTCGAGCAGCTGGTGGCGGCGGCGGCACGTGGCGGGCACGAGGAGGAGCTGCTGGAGCGGCTGCTGCTGCAGCTGGGCTCGCCGAGCTACCCGCGCGGCATCTGGCTGCGCCTGCTGGCCGACGCCGCGCTGGGCTGCCCGCTGCCGCTCTTCGTCAGCCTGGCGGAGCGCTGGCGGCAGCTGCGGCCGCCAGGCGGCGGCGGCGACGGCGATGGTGACGACGACGGCGCCGCTGCTGCCGCGCCGGCTGCAGCCCTGCTGGGCGGCGGCGACGGCGACGACGGCGATGACAGCAGCGGCGCCGTTGCCGTGCTGCTTCACGCGCTGGGCAGCGGCACGCGCGACTGGCGGGACAAGGTGGACTGGGTGCTGCGGCGGCGGCCCGACCTGCTGGCCGCAGCCGCGGCGCAGGAGGAGCTGGGCGGCGGCCCGGCGGCGGGCGCCTGGCGCGTCAACCACTACCAGTGGGCGGCCGCGCAGCCCGACTATGAGCAGCGCCTGCGCTACCTGGTCGCGGAGAAGGGCGCGGCGCCGCCCGAGGCGGCCGCGGTCGCGGCGGCGGCGGCGGGCGACGTGGGCGCGCTGCGCTTCCTGCTGGACGAGTGCGGCGGGCGCCTGCAGCTGTCGGAGGGTTGCGTCTTCGCAGCCGCCGACGCCGACCAGCGCGCGGTGCTGGAGTTCCTGGGGGCCCGGGGCCAGCTGCTGCTGCCCAGCCACATCCCCAGCCCCAGCCCCGGCCCCAGCCCCATCCGCAACGGGCACGCGCCGGGCCTGAGCGCAGCGCCGGTGTCCGTGCGGGGGGCGGCGGTGGTGGTTGCGGCCACGTGCGCGCAAAGCGTTGGGATGGACGGCGAGACGTACGGGGAGTACTTCTGGCGCAAGGTGTTTGAGCGTGTGGCGGGCCAGGGGGGCGGTGACGTCGCCGCGCTGCGCTACCTGCACGAGCGGCTGGGTGTGCCGGTGGAGGCGCGGCCGGTCGCGGAGGCGGGGTCGGTGGAGGCGCTGGAGTGGGCGCTGGGCGTGGACCTGCATGTGGTGGCGTGGGCTGCAGGTGGCGGCGCCGCCCGCGGCGCCGGCGGCGGCGGCGCGGAAGCGGCCGAGGGCGCGCAGGTGAGCGGGTGGGCTGGGTGCCGCCTGATGGGCGGGGCGGGGCCGGGGTTGGGGTTGGGGTTGGGGTTGGGGTTGGGGGAGGGGCGACTCGCTGGGTTGATGCCATGATGCAAAGGGTGATGCAGGAGGGCAAGACGGGGAGTCAAGTCAGCCTTCCAGGCCCCGAGCTCTGGTGTTGGATTGCGCTGCCGTTGCACGCGCTGACCACGTGCTCGTTTCGCATGCAAGCCCACCCCGTGCGTGCTTTCCCCATGTGCTGGCTGCTGCTGCTGCTGCTGCTGCTGCTGCCGCTGCTGCTGCCGCTGCTGCTACTGCCGCTGCTGCCGCTGCTGCAGGGTGGGCCGGCGGAGGGGGGCTTTGGGCACCCTGGCGAGGCCGAGCTGCACGCGCTGCAGGTGGCCGCGCTGCAGGCCGGCAACCTGGCGGCCGCCTCCCACCTGCTGCTGCGGCCGCTGCCGCCGCCGCCGCCGCAACAGCAGCAGCAGCAGCAGGGCGCCGCCGCCGGCACCTCGTCCAGCAGCACTGAGGTGCAGCAGCAGCGGCTGCGACTGCAGCAGCAGCTGCGGCTGCTGCCCGACACCACCGAGCTGTTGCCGCGGGTCGGCAGCGAGTATGACCGGGAGCCGGGGCCCTTCGCCGGGATGCGCTGGTTCGTGGAGCAGCGGCTGCGGCTGCTGCACGAGGGCGAGGGCTGCGGAGGGCTAGGAGGCGACCAACCGGCGGGACCGGGGCAGGGAGGGGCGGGCGGGAGCGCTGGACCGCCGCCGCGCAGGGTGCGCACTAAGGAAACGGCCAACGCCGCCGCGCGCGGGTATGTGATCAACCGAGAGGGGCCGGGAGTGGCGGACGTGGAGTGGGACGACCTGCTGATAGAGGTGGGCGAGATGGGCAGGTTCCACGGCCGCTACTCGGCCAACCAGTGGGAGTGGCTCACGGGCGCCTTCCTGGCCAGCCCGGTGGCGGCGGCCGTCACCCCCGCCTACACCGCCGAGGGCTTCGACTTCTCCAACACGAGCCGCGAGCAGGTGGTGGCCAGCGTGCAGCGCGCCCGGCGCAAGGCGGCGGCGGCGGGCGCGGCCGCAGCGGCGCCGCCAGCAGCGGCCGCAGCCGCAGGCTCTGGGCAGCCGCAGCCGCAGCAGCAGCAGCAGCAGCAGCAGCAGCAGCAGCAGCGGGTGGAAGGGGCGGGGGAGTCCGCCGACGCGCGGGCGGAGCGGGAGCGGGTGGAGGACGTGCTGGCGGTGCGGCGGCTGGTGGTGGCGGAGGTGGAGGAGCGCTTCCAGGAGCAGGTGGCGCTGGAGGAGGGGCGCAAGGCGTACGCGGACGAGCAGGCGGAGCAGGACGACGAGGCCATGATGTACGAGTACCAGGACGGCATGGGCTGCAGCGACGAGGACGACTTCGATGTCGACGAGTTTGGTTACCTGTTCTAGGCCCCCGTTAGCGTGTGGACGAAAATCTGAAATCTAACAAACAGGGAGAAGCCCGCGCAACGGCGGCGCGTGGATCCGTGTGTGTGTGTGTGTTAGGAAAGCACAAGGAGAGGAAGGGTCGACACTGTGCGTGCAGCATGCGTAGGCATCGATTATCGTCGTTCGCCGCGCGTGTTACCTCGTTACCGCGTCATCGGGCCGAAGCAGCTCCACATACTTGCCCAGTGAGTGTGACAAGGTTACCGTGCGCTTTAGTCCATACATTCTTCCTAATTCATCATTATTCCTGCATTCGTGTTTGATCGTTTGCAGTGCGGCTGCATGCAAGGCTGCATGTGCGGCTGTCGGCGCCCAAGGCGCCACTAGCAGGGCATTCAGCTAGTGTGCCGTCAGTGCGGTGGAAGGAAGGGGCATGTGCCGTGGCTACAATGACGTATACTGTAATCCCTGTGGACTATGCGAACTTGAATCAACATGTTGTACGGTTGTAAGCTCATGCGCTTGTGTTATTGATGCTGCGTGAGAGAGGTACTGCCAATGCCGTGCATGCACAAGGTGCCCTAGGTGAAAAGCACTTCTATGGATAAGTCACTCACGTTGTGCGCAGAAACCCGTCCCAACCCAAACCCGCCGCCAGGGAAGGCGCAAGGGGCTGGGCACCCCTGGGGCTCAAGCTCGGGCCTGGGGGGCTCGGCGCAGAACGTGGCCGGGTTCGTGCTGCCGAGCTTCACTGCCATCGGTGTTAATGGTGGCACCCAACCATTGCATAAATCAGTATATATAATTTGCGCGAAGTGTCCAAACACACAGCGACGTGTGAAGGGTGCCGCCAACATTCTAGAAACGCTTTGTGTAAAATGTCCGCTTTGATAGACTTTTTAATGGGCGGCAGGCGACCTGCTATTCAAGCGTCTCGCATGCGATTTCCAGGCGAGGAGGAGGAGCCGGCCGCGGTGCCGCAGCGGCCATCGCCGAAGCCCACCTCGCGACTACCTGCCCACCTCCAACTAAACCCGCCACAGGCGCCACGGAACCCACCGGCAGCAGCTTCTCATAGCGCAAACGCTGTTCCTGCAGTCGCGACACCAGCAGGGCTGTCCGCGAGCGCCTCCCAGGTTGTCGACAGCAGCGTCAGCACTCTCGGGGCCCAGCCCGCTGCCGCGTCCCTCCCTGCTGCCTCGGCTGCGGCCGCCCCCGCCACCGCGACCGCGGCCGCCCCCGACACAACCCCAGGCAGCCGCAGCAACAAGCTCTCTGACTGCAAGTCGCGCGCATGCTCGGGCGTGCTCAAAGCCTTCAAGCGCGCCCTGCACGAGGAGGGGCAGATGCCCGCCCCCGGGCCCCAACCCGCCTCCGCGGCGTCCTCCTCCCCACCAGCCTCCTCCGCCTCGTCAGACCTGCACCCGCCCCCCGCCGCCACGATCGCCGCCGCTGTCGGCACGGCCATGGGCGCCGCCGCCTGCGCCGCCGAAGGCGGCGGCGGCGGCGGCGGCGCCGCCGCCGCGCCGCCGCCGCCGCTGGCGGCGCCGTGCCCGCCCGACACGTGGGAGCTGGGCCGCGCCACGTGGACGTTCCTTCACAGCGTGGCTGCGGCCTACCCGGCCGCGCCCAGCGGGCGGCAGCAGGCGCTGATGCGCGGGCTGGTGGAGGGGCTGGCGGAGTTCTACCCCTGCGAGGTGTGCCGCGAACACCTGAGGTGCGTGCGTGCGAGCGAGCGAGCGGGGGCGGGCCGTCAGGTGGGGCGTGGGGCGTGCCGGGCGTGCGTGGTTGGGGCATAAGGTGGGGCGGAAGGTGGGGCGGAGCGGGCTTCCACTGGCACGATCTGACGTGGCCTCCTGACCCGACCACCCTGCCAGCCAGCCTGCTCAGCCCCACACACTTCTCACCACCTGCACCCTGCTACCCGCGCACTCCTCACCTGCCAGCACCCCTCGCCTCCTGCCTGCCTGCCTGCCCGCCCCGTTACTCCACGCTCCCTCTACCCCTCGCCCCCGCCCCCCCTCCCCGCCCGCCCCCTACAGGGAGCAGGTGGCCGCCCGCCCGCCGGCTGTGGAGAGCGGCCCCGCCTTCAGCCTGTGGCTGTGCGGCTTACACAACGAGGTGCGTGCGTGTGTGTGGGGGGGGGGAGGGGCAGGGGCAGGGGGCCGGGGAGGGGGAGGGGAGGGTTGGGGAGGGGGAGGTAGCCATCCATGCGGGGGGGGGCGCGCGGGGGGTAGCCATCCATAGGATGGTGTGTATCAAATGTTTGTGAAGTGCCGATGCCCAGGGGTGCCGGGGGGAAGGGGAGCTGATAAGGTGCTTGAGTGGAGGAGTGACAGGCAGTTGGGCTTATGGGTGGATGGGGCCGGGCTGGGCTGGACGCCGGCGGCGGCTGGCAGGCCGCCTCGGCAGCCACCGGCGTGCGGTGCGGTCCTCACTCGGACAGCCACTTGGCATTGTCCTGAGGGCTTTGGCAAAGGCAGCGACAACGGCAAAGGCAACGACAACGGCAACGATAACGGCAAAGGCAACGGCAAAGGCAAAGGCAACGGCAAAGGCAACGGCGTGCTGGCGTCGCTTCCCGGCGCTGCCCCGCGCTGGCCACGTGCCCGTGCTTGGCCCATGCGCACATGTGCACATGCCCACATCCCATGATGCACCTCATGTAGCCCCCTTTGCGCTTAAAACACGTCGTGGCTGCCGCCGCCGCCGCCGCCACTGCCGCCGCAGGTCAACGAGATGCTGGGCAAGCCGCAGTTCGACTGCTCGCGGCTGGGCGAGCGCTGGCGGGAGGGGCCGGCGGACGGCTCCTGCGACTGACTGACTGACTGACTGACTGACTGACTGACTGACTGACTGATTGGCTGACTGACTGGCGGATGCCCGGGTCGGGCTGATGGATAGGATGGTGTGTATTAAATGATTGTGAGGTGCCGATGTCCGAATGGGGGCCGAATGGGGGCCGGGGGGCCGGACTGATGGGGCGGGTTGGGACTGATGAGTGGTAAGGAGCGGGCTGACGGAGCAGAGAAGCAGGCTGGGGGGTTCCATGCATTTAAAGCAGGCTGGGGGGCAGGCGTGTTGGCTGGCGGCTGGGGCGGCTGGGGGCTGGGTGTCCAGGGTGCAGGGTGCGAATAAGTGGCTACCGACCTAATGCTGCTGCTGCTGTGTGTGTGTGTGTGTGTGTGTGTGTGTGTGTGTGTGTGTGTGTGTGTGTGTGTGTGTGTGTGTGTGTGTGTGTGTGTGTGTGTTTGTGTGTGTATGGTGCGGGGGGGGGCTGTAGCGGCGTGCTGTGTGGGGGCTGTAGCGCCTGCTGTGTGGGGGCTGTAGCGGCGTGCTGTGTGGGGGCTGTAGCGGCGCCCAGCCGGGCCAGCTGCAGTGGTGGGGGTGAGACTGTGAGAGCGCGCTGTAACGCTGTTGCGAGAGCGCGGTGGCCTGATGGCGGTAGGTGCTGCCGCTGACCCTTGCTTGGGTTTGTGGTCTGTGGCTGCTGCCTACAAGATACGGGCAGTGGTGTCCAGCAGTCCAGGGAGCAAGTGTGGGCCTGTGTCCGCCAGCTGGTGTCCACGGAGCAAGTGTATGTGTGTGTGTGTCCGCCAGCTGGAGGCGTGCGTATGACATTTTATTTGTGTGTTACAGACAGTGCGCCCAAGCGCATCAACTGCCCGCTGCGGGGCGCGTGCGTTTGCACATTTGTTGCCTCCCCCGCCCGGCGCCGCAACCTCTAGTAAGCACACACGCAACAAATTCGGCCATATCATATTCAGGTGGCCATGACAAACGAGGCCTCCCACGGGGCCGCAGCCGCCTGTGTCGTTATTGGCCTTAGCCATGAAGCCGAGTGCCCGATTGGCACGTGGTTGGAGGTACGCCTGCACCTGTCTCTGCTACTGCTAGCCGCATGCGCCTCCGGGTTTCAGCCTGCAGACCAACTGACACACGCGCGCTAACGATCTCCTCGAAATCTCCGCTACTGCTCTTGGTCCGAAACCTATATTATTTCAATAATGCGGAGGTGTCATGGTAAGAAGTGATTGACCCACCCTTGTATGAGATAAATCACGAAACACAGCGTGTAATAAAGCATACTGCAGCTTTCATGCTACAAGCAAAAAAAACGCACTGCCATAGCCAGCTCTGCTCGCTCCATGCACACCGGTGGGAAATGCACCACTCAACACGGGGAGCCCTCACAGGACCTAGCCAGTGAGCCAAAAACGCAGGAAAAATTTGCGTAGCTTGTGTAAACACTTGTCCCCCCCCCCGCGCATGCCTTGCACGCACACTGCTAGTGCGCGTGTGTGAGTCGCGTTCTCAGTACCGTACTGCTAGTCAACACGCCCGGGCGCTGGTGCCCCTGCCTCCCGCAGCGCGCGCACACACACATGCATTTCTTTCTTAGTTCTCTCCCTTGTGAACTCTAACACATGCATTGCTGCTTGTTTCGTTTTCGTTAACACACACACACGCATCGCTGTTTATTTTGTTTTCGTTAACACACACGTGCATCGACCCTTCCTTTCCTTGTGCTTTTGTAACACACGTGCATCGCTGTTGCGCCCAATGCCGCCCAATGTCGCCCAATGCCCCCCAATGCACGTCGGCCCCACACACGCCAAAGCGGCTCACACCTCTCCGCGCCCCTTCCGCCTGTGCTAGCTCCTTTCCCTCGGCATCAAACTCACCCTATCGTCCCAAATCCAGGGCAGCCCACCGTTGCCCCAGCGCCCACCAGCGCCGCCCTTGCAACGGCGCGGCGCGCCCGCAACACCTGTCCTGTCCCCGACCTGACCGCCCCGACCTGGCTCCCGCCGCTTCATGCATGGCGGCGGTGGTGATGCAGGTACGCACATACGTACGTACGTGCGGACGTACGCAGGATGTACGACGGTCGCGGCCGGAACACGGCCCCGCCCGCCGCCCCTGTTTCGCTCTGTGCGCATATACGCGCCGCAAGGCAGCTTCGTGCTCCCGATACCACATACCCAACATACACGTAGCAGCAGCAGCAGCAACAACAACAAGCGCAACAAGCGCAACCATCAATTCCGCAATTGACAGGTGTGGCACCCTGCCGCGGTCGCTCGCCCGACCAAGGGCTTCTGAATCCCCCCCCCCCCCCAAGACCGCTGCACCAACCAACCCCCCTCCAGACCCAAAAAGAATGCAACCAAGCCACCCCGGACGGACGCGGGTGGACGGCCCCCCAGCCGCCCGCGGGCCCTCCCACCTCATCGCTCGCTTCGTGGGCTTGTGAGCGCCTGAGTCACCAACAGCCTGCCTGCCTTACCCGGTTACCCCCCTCCCGCTCCTTTTGCCACCGCCCACGCGGCTCTTCAACACGGCGCCAACACGCCAAGTAACGCCAACATCCTCAGCTGAGGGCTGAGGGCAGCAGCCGCCCCGCAACCCGGCAGGCAGGGCGGGCGGGCGGGCAGGCGGGCGGGCGGGCCGGGCGGGCCGGGCCGGGCGGCTCTCAGTGGGCGCACCACAAAACGCACACGTGCAAGCACACCTGCTGCGGGCGGGAAGCCCAAAGGGCGCCGTCGCTTCGTCTCCGCGCGCGACACCACCCACAGTCAAGCCCACGCCCACGCCCGCAGTGGCCCGCAGTGGCCCAACCACATCACATTACGATGCAGCCGCAGGCCGGCGGCGGCCGGCCGGCGCCCCAGCCCTCTCCCTCCGCCGCCTCCCCTGCTGCTCCCCCTGCCCCTCCACCAGCCATGCCGCCGCCGCCGCCGCCGCCGCCCTCGCCGCCGCACGCGGCGTGCTCGGCGATGGGCGGGAAGGTGCCTGGGCGCGCCTTGGGCGCCGGCGGCGGCAGCTCCGCCGCGCCAGCGGCCGCCCGCGCCAGCAGCACGCGCGTGGTGGAGCCGCTGCTGGCCTCGGCCATGAGGCGGCGGCCCAGCTCCTCGGGCGTAACAACGCGCCCGGTGCGATTCGAACCCGGGGCTCTGCGCACGTCGGACGCACGCAGCGTGCAGGAGATGAGCCGCAGCGCCGCCGGCGCGTCGCCGCCCGCCGCCGGGGAGGCGGAGAACGGGGAGCTGCCGGCGGCGGCGGCGGCCGCCGCTGCTGCCGCAGCGGCCGCAGCGGCGGCCGCAGTGGCGCTGCTGCGCCCCGAGAACGTGGGCTGGTGGTGCATGTAGTGCAGTGGTGGCTGCAGCAGCATGGCGTTTCCGCCGCTGCTGTGCGTGCCAAGCGACGAGTGCGTGACGGTGGTGGCGCCGCTGCCGCTGCTGCGGGTGCTGAGGTAGGCGGTGGCGAGATGGTGGTGGCGGTGGTGATGGTGGGCAGCCGGCAGCAGAGCTGCGACCGACGCCGCCGACGTCGCTGCAGTGGCAGTGGTGGCAGTAGTGTGGGGAGCAAGGCTCCCGGGGACGTTGGACCGGCCGGAGGAGTGGGGCCGCGAGGTGGGCGCGTGAACGCGCCCTGCAAGGCTGTTGGCGACGGCGACGGCGGCGGCGTGCCTGGCCGCCGCCGCGGCCGCCTCTGCTACAGCCGCGCCGAGCAGCCCGCCGCCGCTGGGCGTGCCGGCAGGGCTGTAGCCGGCGAGGCTGGAGGTGGTGCTGCTGCTACAGCCGGCTACAGCCACGGGCAGCAGCGACGCGGTGGAGGGGGCGGTGCCGGTGCCGGTGCCGCTGGAGGCGGTGGCGGCGGTGTGCGCCGTGCCAACGGAGCAGTCCGAGGGCAGACGTGCGACGTGGAAAGTGGCGGGCGCCACAGCCCGCGTGCCGCTGCCGGCGCCACCCGCCTCGTGGCCCGCCGCCGCCCCCAGCCCGAAGCCGCTTCCCACGCTGACGCCGCTGCGGAAGCGCGACGACGCCCCCGTCTCCTCCTCCTCCGTCTCCTCCTCCTCCCCGCCCCCGTCGCCGCCGCCGCTGGCCGTGCTGCGCCGGAGACCGCTGCCATTGATGCACGCCTGCCCCTGCTGCCAAGGTACCCCCGGCCCAGATGCGGGCCTGGGCGTCCTGCTACTGCCGCCGACACAGCTGTTGCCTGCCCTGCTGCTGCTGCTGCTGCCGGTGTCGTGCACCGGCGCGCAGACCGAGCCACGCAGCAGGAGCGCGCGGGCGTCGTCGTGCGTCCCCAACGGCGGCGGCGGCGGCGGCGGCCAGATCTGCAGCGGCGGCTGGTGACCCTGGTGGTGCGCTGGGTGCGGCTGGTGCGCTTGCGTTTGCCGCGGCGGCGCCTGCTGCCCGCCCGCCACCTGACACGCCGACGCGGCGTGCGCCGCTTTGACCAGCACGCTGCTGATTTGGTTGCTGCTGCTGGTATTGTTATTGCTACTGCCGCTACTGCCGCTACTGCTACTGCCGCGCGCTGGTCGCTCGTTGTCGGCGCTGCGCCACAGTAGCTCCAGCGTCTGCTGCAGCTGCTGTGGCCCCAGCTGCGGCCCCAGCAGCTCCGGGTGCAGCACCGGGTCGTCGTCGCGAGCGACCGCGCCGCCGCCCGCACCGGCGCCCCCACCGGCGCCGCCGCAGACCTGGCCGCACCCACCGTTGCGGCCGCTGCTGCAGCTGTTGCAGCCACCGCCGCAGCTGCAGCCACTGCGCGGGGCTGCTGCTGCTGCTGCTGCATCTGCTTCGGCCGCTGTGCTGCAGGCAACAACCGGCTGCCCGCCCTCCACAGCGACGGCTGCTACTGCGGCTGCTGCGGCGGCGTTGGGGCGGCGTGGAGAGGTGCGGCTGCCGCCGTCGCTGCCGGCGACGGCGGCGCAATCAGGAGCCGTGGCTTCCGTCACGGCGCCCGCCGTGCCGCCGCCCCTACTACCGCCGCTGCAACTTGGGTGCGGGTGCGGGTGGGGTGGCTGGCGCAGTTGTCGGTGGTTGTGGACAAGGCTGTTTGCTATGGCGAGGGAGCAGGCGGCGGGCAGAGCCGCGGCCGGTGCAACGGCGCCGAGCGCTCGGCCGGACACGTTGCGTGGCGAGGCCACGGCTGCTGCCGAGCCGCTGCGAAAACGGTGCGAGGTCGGTGCGGCGCCGGGTGACACGAGCTGGCAGAGTCGACGATGCGTGGCATCAACTCGCTCGCTAGCAAGCGTAATGCCGTTGCTGCTGGGCGAACACGAGAAGGCGCGAAGTAAAACTCCGGGTTTCATGGCGCCCCGCCCGTCCGGCAACGCCGAGGCCGTGGCTGCGCTGTCCTCGGTACATAACGTTGAGTTCGTGCTGGTGCGGTACCTGTGAACAAAGGGATCAAGGGCGCGAGAAACATCAAAGCATGCCTGCTCGGTGTCTCTACTTCGCGCTGGCAGCAATGTAAATATCAGAATGACTAATACCGAAAATCTGAGCCTGCGTTGGCTGGCGACGCCAAGGCCGGCGCAAAGACGGTATCCCAAAAACAGTATCCACAGCCGACCAGGCCGCTCACCAGTTTTTTGACTGATCCGTGCGTCCAGCATATGCGCTTTCGTGTAACGCATTCGGCGCTGCTGTGAGCGAGGGGTCGCACGCAACCGAGGCCGGCCCGTCCGGGGCCAGCGGAATGCTGCTGCTCGGCATAATGCCGGCGATCAATACATTCGACTGCTAGCTTTCCATGACGCTGACAGGTTCACTCCCGGGCGGTGTTGGCCCACGACGACGCCTAGCTTCGTTTGGAATTCCGGCGCCGAGGCAAGCTGACGGCCATTTAAAATGAATTTCACAACATATATAGGTTGCGGCACACAGGAGCCCAACTCAACAAGAAGGCATTTGCAGCAATAACTTGTGCTCGCTCTGTTTTGCAGCCACAAACTGCAGTGAACAAAAGAGCAACGTTCACTACTGTACTATGTGTGTGTGAACTAGCTGTCTGGCTTGTGCAGCGCCGACCGGGGGTTTCCGCCGAAAAACACGGGCAATCCGTGGGCAGGCCCGTGCACGAGTCCGTGCCGTGATTTCTCAGTCCACACCGCCCACGACGCGCCCAGCCCCACTGGCCTTGCAAATCGGTGTCATGTAGCTTCCGCGACACGAGGAGCCCTGCAGCCACCCAACGGCCCAAATCCCGGCACAGAGCGCTCAGCGTCCCTGAGACTCCTCGGCACATGTTGCCACATGCGGCCGCACGCCCGAGCCCCACCTCAACCCCTGCGGCCACCCAACCGCCACTGCTGCTGCTACTGCTGCTGCTGCTGCTACTGCTGCTGCTGCTGACGGCCACCACACACAGCTGGCCGCCTCCCTCGTCCCCCCTCCGACTCGAGTCCAGCCACCCCCTCCAACGCAGCACAGCCACCCCGGCGGCGAGCACTGCAGCCACTGCAGGGCAACACGACGTCCCGCCCAGCGCCTGATCGCTCGCGCATTCATTCGGTCTCGGGCCACACAACCCTCCCCCGACACCTGCCTCACACCTGCCTGCCTCACACCAGTGACAGCCGCTCAACCCCATCCGCCGCCGCCGCCGCTGCCGTCGCTGCGGCGCCGCCTGCAAGCGCCGCCCCGGCCCGGCCGCCCAGCGCCGCCGCCAGCGCCGCCAAGCCGCGGCTCAGCAGCTCGCCGCCAGCGTCCGCCGCCGGCGGCAGCGGCGGGCAGGCGCTCGGCAGCGCCGCCGCCGCCGCCGCCGCTGCGGCCTCCTGGGCTCCTGCGTCACTGCCGCCGCCGCCGGCTGCTTGCTGCTGCCGGTGCCGTGCCACTGCTGCTACAGCCGCGCGGTATAGCGCGAAGTGCAGCAGCAGCCGCCGGGCCAGCCCGTCGGCAAACACGGCGCCCCACGGCAGCCACGCCGGCGGGGGTGGCGCCGCCGCCGCCGCCGCCGGCACCGCGGCCGCGGCGGCCGCCGCCGCCAGCTGCTGCGCGAGGTCTCGGCCCAGCGTGAGCAGCAGCTGGTCCAGCACCTCCTGTGCGAACAAGTGGCGGTTGTTGGTCACGGCGTGTGTGCGGCCGGGGCGTGTGGGTACTAGTTCAGTGCCAATGACACAGCGCCAAGTGATGCCCACGAACCAGCACACACACCATGCGCTACATGCGCCATACACACGCCACACACGCCGCCACACACGCCGCGTGCCGTGCCCCTCCACCCCTCTACCCCTCTGCCCCTCCCCCCCCTGGACATCGGCACTTCATTATTGATTAAACACCATCCATGGATGGCTACCCCCCCCCATGTTCGATTGTTCCCGCTGTACCACGGAGTCCACGACTACTGAACCCAACAACCCCCCCTCTCCCACCTGCACCCGCTGCAGCGCCGCCGGCGCCGGGTCCGCCTCGCCCGCCAGCAGGCACAGCGCCTGCGCCGGCCGCGCCAGCGCCAGGGACAGCAGGCTGCCGTAGCGGCTGCTACTGCTGCTGCTGCTACTGCCGGTGCTGCTACTGCCGGTGCCGGTGCTGCTACTGTCGCTGCCGGGGGGCGCCAGGGGGTCCCGGGATCCGGACATGAGGCACAACAGCGGGGCGCCGCGCTCCTGGCCCTGATGGAGGGAGGGAGGGGGGAGGTGTGGCGGTGCGGTGTGGGGTGTGGGGTGTGGCGGGGGGCGGGGCGGGGGCGGGGTTTAGCGGGCGTTGGGGCGTGCGGGGAGGGGTGTCAAGGGACGAGTGCGACCCGGGCCCGCCAAGCCGCTGGGCTGGGCTGGGCCGCTGCAAGGCGTGCACACGGGTGCCCTGACGCGCACTCGCCTCGCGCCTTGCCCACTTGCCACTAGACCCATGCCGCAACCCCACATGCAGCACACGTGCGCCACACGCAGATCCCACAGACCCCCCCCTCCTCCACACCCTCTCACTCTCCATCTCTCTATCTCGCGCCCTCCCTCCCTCCCGCCTGCCTGCCTGCGCCCACTCACGCCCACTCACGCCCTCACGCCCTCACGCCCACTCACGCCCACCCACCCACCCACCCACCCACCCACCCACCCACCCACCCACCCACCCACCCACCCACCCACCCACCCACTCACCACCAGCGCCGCGAAGTCGGGCCCCATGTCCGAGTCCGCCACCACCAGCAGCCGCCGCCGGCTGGCCACCAGCAGCTCGGACGGCTGTAGCAGGCAGTCGCCGTTGCTGCTGCTACTGCTGCTGCTACTGCCGCTGCCGCCAGTGCCGGTGGCACTGCCAGCGGCCGCTGCCGCTGCCGCTGCAGCGCTGGTGCTGCCGCTGCTACTGCCGCTGGTGGAGGCAAGGGCGGTGGCGGCAGTAGCGGCAGTAGTACCCGAGCTGCCGCTGCGTCCGTGTCCGTGGCCGTGCGGTTGGCGCGGCGGGCACAGCAGCATCTGCCGCGCCGTAGGCTGCTGCGGCCCACTGCTACTGCTACTGCTACTGCTGCTGCTGCCGCCGCCCGCCACAGACGGCGGCGCGGCGTCTGCATTCAGGTACAGCAGCACAAAGTCGTCGGACGCGCCGCCGCCTCCGCCGCCGTCGGCGGCCGGCGGCGGCAGTGCTGACGTGGCTGTGAGCAGGCAGCGCAGCAGCTCCGTGGCGCTTGGCTTGTACAGCAGCAGGCGCGGCGGGTTGCGGCAGGCGGCGGCGGAGGCGGCGGAGGCGGGGGCGGAGGCGGAAGAAGAAGAGGAGGAGGCGGGCCCCGGCCCGGCCGCGGCTGTAGCAGCCGATCCGTTGGTCCCTCGACCAGGCTCCGCGGCCTTGCTACTGCCGACGGCGCCCAGTGCGGCGGCGACACCGGAGCCACCGGCGGCCGAGCCGTCGCCGGAAACGGGGCCCGGGCCCAGCGCGGCTGCAGCGCCTGCTGCTGCAGCTCCCGCTACAGCCGTGCTACTGCTGCCGCTGCTGCTGCTACTGCCGGTCAGGCGGTCGTTGGTCCACTCCAGGGCCTGGGCCATGCGGTAGAGCTCGATGGGCAGCTCTGCCACCTTGACCTGAGGTAGGGGGTAGGGGGGCGGGGTTGGTGGTGGTGGTGCTGGTGTCGGTGGTGGTACGTGGTGGTGGTGGTGGTGGTGGTGGTGGTGGTGGTGGTGGTGGTGGTGGTGGTGGTGGTGGTGGTGCGTGGTACGTGGTGGTGGTGGTGGTGGAATGTGGGGCGGGGTCCTAGGTATGGGTTAGTTAGGAAATGGTTGTAGACAGGGTAGTCTAAGGAGGGGGGGGGTGCAAGGACCGGGCAGCCAAGTGGTGCGACAGGTGCACGGTGTGGGGTGCGGACACGGTGTGGGGTGCGGACACGGGCTACGTCATCGCCACCAGCGCCACCACCTCTCGACCAACATGGCATCCCCCCCTCCGCCCCCCACGTCCGCGCCCCTGAGACTGAAGGTCCACGCTCGGCCCTCGCATTCGCACGGGGCGGCGGTTTTCATCACCCCTTACCCCCAGTGCGTACACTGTCCTGATGCCCCCACCCCCCAACCCCCACACGCACCTGTCGACTGCGATACGACACCAGCAGCGCCTCCCGCAGCCGCGGCCGGTGCGGCGCGGCGGCGGCGGCGGGGCCGGTCAGCCTGTGTGTGTGTGTGTGTGTGTGTGTGTGTGTGTGTGTGTGTGTGTGTGTGTGTGTGTGTGTGTGTGTGTGTGTGTGTGTGTGTGTGTGTGTGTGTGTGTGTTAGTAAACGGAAACGGAGAGAATTCCCCGCAATCGCTTGGAGTTACTTACGGACGCATGTATGTGTGCGTGGCGTGTGGTGTTTGCGGCGCTCAGAGCGCGTGGAGCGAGAGGGGGCGAGAGCGATTGGGTCCAACATGCGACCGTGGCACCGCGTGGTGGACCCAACACGCCCAAAACCATACATCGCTCGCCCCACAACGCTCGCCAGCCAGCCAGCCCAACCCTCAGTCAGTCACTCAGATTCCACGCCCCCAGCCCCCCAGCTCCCAGCCACTCATCCCCGCTGCTCTCTTTCCCCCACAACCCCCCTCCGCCACCGCACGTCAACAAAAACGGGAATTTTGGACTTCGGCCTCAGCGGGACTACCGGTACTTGCCAGCGCCAACGGTAATGTTCCCGCTGTTCCTCTGGGCATCGGCACTTCACAACATTCGACCCATATCCACCCTCCACACACTGACACCCCGACCCCGCCCCCGCACCGCACGTCTCGCCGTCTCGCCGCCTTTTCTTGCTTTTTCCAGCCGCCCGCTTAGGGGCGCGCTACCTTTCACTCGACATACATACCGATTACTATACTCGCCAGCAAACGGGAACGCAGCCTCGGCGAACACGGCGCTGGAGCCAACGGTAATGTACCCGCTGTTCCGCTGGACATCGGCACTTCACAACCATTTGATAAACACCATCCGATGGATGGCTACCCCCCTCCCACCACCCCTACAGTAGCACCACCCCCACCAACCACCACCCCCCGCCCCCTCCCACCACCTCTACAGTTGCACCCCCACCACCCCCACCAACCACCCTTACCAACCACCAACCACCACCACCCCCACCTGCAGCGGCAGGGCGGCGACCACGGCTCCTCCAGCGCGCCCGGGCTGCGCGGGGCGGGCAGCGCCGCCGCCTCCGCCGCCGCCAGCGCCGTCACCTCGTCCGCCACACCCTGCGGCGGGAAGCGTAGCGGCGGCGGCGGCGGCAGCGGCAGGGAGGCGGCAGAAAGGTGTATTCCAGGCATACTTAGTTATGGCTTGAAGAGTTGGACACGGGGGGGAGGGGGCAGGTGATGCTCTCGTGCCCAGCAGCCCACATCCGGGGCCAAGGGGGCAGGCCGACGTGCAGGAGTGGGGTTGCGCCGGCGTGATAGGAAGGAGCGTTCGGCACACACTACGCACACACACACACACACACACACACACACACACACACACACACACACACACACACACACACACACGTCGTTGTGAACTCTAACACACGTCGTTCATTTGTTCTCACACACATCGCGACACACACACACACATGTGTGTCAGAGATCACAAGGGAGAGTACTATGAAAGACATGTGTGCGTGTGTGTGTTTGTGTGTGTGTCATTTGTGACGCTTCACCGGGGCCGCACACGGGTCACGATCCACAACCGAGGCGCACAGCTGGCCGCACGCACGCACACACACACACACGCCCACACACACGTGAACTCGCCCCCGCGCCGCACCTGCCAGTCTGCCGCGTCGGGTGGCGGCTGCGAGCCGGGCGCGGGCGGCAGCGAGTAGGACGCCACCAGCGCCTGGTGTGGGTGTGGGTGTGGATGGGTGGTGGTGGTGGTGGTGGTGGGTAAAGCGGCATTGGGAGAAAGCTTGGAAAGGGTTTATAAAAGGGCTCCACGAGCCAGTCAGACAAACTCCTCTGCAAGTGGGCCGACAGACAGACAGGCAGGCAGGCAGGGCGGCCACACACATGACCACGGACAGCGGGCACCCGGCCTGGGTGCCGGTCAGCAACATGTGACCACCGCGCACAGCTACCCAACCCACGTACCCAACCCACGTACCCAACCCTGCAACCTTGTTTCCAATACCCCGACGTCCGGCCCCTATCAATAAGTATCTGTACCTTGCATTTGTCGCCTGTGCCTGTGCTTCACTCGCTAGTTTGGGTTCTTGGTTTAGAATGGGCTGGTACCCCCCCGTGGTACCCCCCCCCAGCTGCTTGGCGGCCCCACCCCACCCCACCCCACCCGGCCCCCCCCCCCCCCCCACATATACACAACACACACCCACCTGCAGCTCCTGCAGCAGCTGCAGCGCCTCCTGCCGCCGGCCGCACAGCAGGCACACCACCACGAAGCGCGCGTAGAACCGCATCTGCCGCTGCGCCGCCTGCTGCTGCTGCTGCTGCTGCTGCTGAGCCGCCCCGTCCTTCATGGCGCCGGGGCCAGGGCCGCCGGGGGCTGTTGGTGTTGTTGTTGTGGCGAGGTATCCGCGGCTGTGCACGGCGTCATAAAAGGTGTAGGCCTCCAGAAGCGCCCCCGTGTCGCCGGAGCGGAGGTAGACTGGGGGCCGGGGTGGGGCGGTGGGGCGGTGGCAGGGTGGGTGGCGGTGGCAGGGGGCGGGTGGCGGGGAGGGGAGGGGAGGGGGGCAGTTCATTCCGACGATTGCAAAACCCAAAACCCAGAACCCAGAACGCAGGCAGGCAGGCACGCAGGCAGGCAGGCAGGCAGGCAGGCAGGCAGGCAGGCAGGCAGGCAGGCAGGCAGGCAGGCAGGCAGGCAGGCAGGCAGGCAGGCAGGCAGGCAGGCAGGCAGGCAGGCAGGCAGGCAGGCAGGGAGCCAGAAAGAAGCCGAACAAAGCCGCATGACGGACATGGCGGGCGGCGGGTTCCATGCGGACCATGCGGACCACGCGGATCACGTGGACCAACGGAACCTCCACTGCGGCCGCCGCCTCCACTGGGGCTGCCCCCACTGCGGCTGCCCCCTCAGCAACCCTCAACAATACCTCGTACCTCCCAAGTCAGCTCTGATGCTCTCTCGAAGCACCGTATGGCGCCTATCGCGAACCCCCTTCCTTCCCTCACTCAAAAACCGACATGATTACTAACAACCTGGTGCCCTGTGTGCGCTTTTTGCTTTTTGCTCTACTCACAGTTGTAGTACAGCTGGCCGATCTTGGACGCGATGCCGCCGAGCTCGCAGCGCTGCAGCCCGCTCTCCAGCAGCGCGGGCCTGTGGGCGGCGGCGGCAGCAGCAGCAGGGTGGGTGGGTAAGGGTGGGTGGGTAAGGGTGGTGCGTCCGCCAGCTAGCCAGGCGGTGACTTTGTATGATGAGTGATGGGATGAGTGAAAGGATGCGTAAGTGGTACCGTATGTAGGGGCGAGTAGGAAGGCGAAGGGGGACATCGGCGGGGGATGCGACGAAGCGCCAAAGCCCGTGAAGCGCCGGCACCAGTCCCACATCACACCAATAACGACGCTTGCCCAGGCCATGCAACGGCTGCACCCGCAACCGCACCCGCACACACACACACACACCCGCACCCGCACACCTGTGGGTCATCTGGAACGCCCACAGGCGCGAGAACGCGTCGAACGTCTTGTTGAAGGCCGCTGCAAGCCCACCGGCAGCCGCAGCCGCCGCCGCAGCGCCGCCGCCGCCGCCCGCGCCGCCTGGGCCGCCGCCGGCGCCGACGAAGGGCGCGTGCTCGGCCAGGCGAGCATGCAGCTTCAAATGCCGGCGGTTGGCGGTTTCTAGGAGCGCCGCAAACTGCTTGCGCGCGGCGGCGGCGGCGGTCGATATGCCGGCGGCGGCGACCGGCGGTGCAGCTGTGGCGGCGGCTGCGGCGGCGGCGGCTGGGCTAGCGGCTGCGAGGGGCGCCATGGCGGGCGCCGCTGCCGCTGGGGTGGCGGGTGCAGTCGCAGCGGAGGCCATAGCCGGCGCCCTGGCTGCAGCAGCTGCTGCGGCGGCTGGGGCTGCTGCTGTTAGTTCTGACGCCGCCGCACTTTCTAGACCTCTCACTAATGCGTCCCTTTTTAGCTCCTGCTTCACAGGCTGATGCGCTCTTCAGGATTCGTGTGAACACTGGTGGAAGTTGCTGCTGCGCGACCCCTGCGGCTGCTCCAATAGCGCCGGACGACTGCTGCTTGTTACGCCTGTGATACGGGCAACAAGCGAGTTGCATGTTAGGTGCATGCATTCTAGAGCTATCAAGCTTGATAGCTCTAGGCGCCCTAGTTGCGGGGGCGGGGATGGCGCAGTGCTTGGGGGGAGGGTGCACAGACTGCTCACAAACAAGTCTGGCCGCCCCCGCAGTCTTGGGCGGGTAGCTGTTTGGCTTGGCCCGTTCCCCCAAGACCGCTTAATGCCCCAGATCGTAAACAGCGACAGACCGCCTGCACAAACTAGCACAGGGGGCGACGCAATTCCAGCTCAACGGCGACGTCTAGTTGCACGCCATGTGTGCCGAACAGTGTTGGGGCCCCGCTCAAAGCGCCGCAGGCTCCTTAGCACTTGCTCGTATACCAAGTAATGTCTGCATGCTGTTCTAATTACCTTGCTAAACCGAGGACGACGAGCACGCGCACGCCCGAGCACGCCCGCGAGTTCAGTCCTGCCACGCCGGTGCGTTCTTCTTCGTGCAAGGCAGTCTCAATTATGTACCTGAGACTTAAAATGAACTTAAGCAAAAGCTTACGCCGACTTCTCGCGGCGGGACTAGAATTGCCGTGGCATGAGCTTTGCCAAAACACCATGTTGCCCCTGACACCACATTTGCACCACACCAGCTGCGGGGCCTTCCAACGGGTTGTTGCCAGTATTTGACTTCTAGCTTGCAAATCTGAAGTGTGCAGAGCTCTGTGCTGAGACAAGCAATTGTAGGAGACTCGCGTCCGTCCACCATCTTTACTGCCCCAATGCAATTCTGAGTTGGTATTGTACAACAAGTACATCTAGGTAACAAATCTCAAGCTGGAGCGGCTGCGGGAGCCGCTTGCGGGCGAGGCCCTCCGTGTGGCCTCGCCCGCATCCGCGGTCGGCACTTCCCTCTTATGGTAAGAAACATGTGGAATTCTCCCTTTAAGTGTTCGGCTGGTGGATTCTGATGCCCCTTTGCCGAACCGCCCGTCTCCTCACAGGCCCCGTCGCCATACTAACCGTCAGAAGCTGGCTGCGGCCCAGTCTCTCTCTAACTTTGCTGAACTGGTAAGCTGAGTAGCGAGGACCGGGTCACCGGGTGCAGTCGGCGGAAATGGTGTGCCCCGTGTGTGGCGAATGGCAGCGGTGCGTTTACCGTGCAGCTCGCCCGGCTCCGGCGCCATCGCGGCCACAAACAAAGCAATTATTAGCGTGCGGGTCCGCCGCCGCCAGACTTCGGGCCGGCACGTCGGCTCGAAGGACGTGGTGTTGCGCCCGGTGTCGGACGTGCTGCTGCTGATTTGTGGGTTGTGGCCGCGCCTGGGACATCGCCCACAAGTCCTCGCGTCACCCCTTTCCTCTCCTCACCCCCCACCTCCGCACGTATATAACAGACGTCTCGGAGGAGCCGCGCCCGCAGCTTCCTGGCAGCTCTGGGCCACGTGGGCCACCAGCACCGCGGCGCGGCCGGCGGCCTATGCCCCGGCTTCAACCGGGGCGGGGGCCGGGCCCCGAGCCGCCCACATGCCGTGGTGGCGGCCCCGCCCGCCCGCCAGCACACAGCTGTGGCGGCAGCGATGGGGGCAGCAGCAGCAGGAAGAGGAGGAGGAGCAGGAGCAGCAGCAGGAGGAGCAGGCGCGCCTGGCCCTGCGGCCGGAGAGCCTGGGCCAGCGGCGGCACTTTGGCGGGTGGCCCAGCCCCAGCCCCAGCCCCAGCCCCAGCCCCAGCCCCAGCCCCAGCAGCAGCAGTCTGGGGTGACGGGCACGGCGCGGGCTTCAGGCGGACTGATGGCGCCGCCGCAGCGCCCCAAGCGGCAGGTGGGTCACGAGGGAAAGGCTGGGTAGCTTGCTGGGGTTTGATACGCTACAATCTGGAGAACGGTCGCTTTTTTGTATGCGGGACGGCACACGGCAAAGGGCCAAACAGGCCACCTAGGGGCCCACCTCTGCACGCACACACACCAACCTCCCTTGTGATCTCTAACACACCAACCTCGCGAGCCGCTGACGCTGCTGTTGCTGCAGGGTCCCCAAGGGGCCGACGCACCACACCGGTACCACCAATCCCAGGCCCACACGGCGGGCGCCGGTGCCGGTGCCGGCGGCGCCGCGGCCCAGCCGGCCTCGGCAAGCGGTGCGCCCATCTCCCGGCGCCTCTGGCGGCGCCGCCTGCCGCCCGCCGCCGCCGCGCCGCCGCCGGGCCCGCTGGTGGTGGCGCGCGGCGCGCGGCTGCTTGAGGCGATGGAGGCCGCCGCCGCCGCCGCCGCCGCCGCCGCCGCCGCCGCGCCCTTGCGCGCCCGGGGCAGCACTGGCAACGGCAACGGCAACAGGGGCGGCGGCGGCGGCGCCGCCGCAGGCGAGCCCCAGGGCCCCGGCAGGGCCAGCGGCAGCGGCAGCCCGACGGCTCGCGCTGCCGCCGCCGCCAGCCTGCGTGTGGCGTACTTTGGCGCCGGCAGCTCGGCCGCCGCCGCCGCCGCCGCTGCCGCCGCTGCACGCCACCGCCTCCAGCCGCCGCGGCCGCCACCCGAGGGCTTTCCCGCGCCCCTCGACGCCCTGACGCGCGACCCAGGTCCCGAGTCCGGAGGCGCCGACTCGTGGCCACAGCGCCCACGCCTGCAGCAGCAGCAGCCCCCGGGACCGCTCGAAGCCGAGCAGCTGCTGCAGCTGCAGCAGCAAGGCAGTAGCAGCGCAGTGGGGCAGGGGCAGGGGCCTGAGGCGGCGGGTGGGGAGCAGCGGGGGCAGCGGCGGGGGCAGTACGAGGCCGTCGCCCCTCGGGGGCAGTACGAGGCCGCCGCCGGGCCCGCTGCATCATCGGCGCACGCCGAGGCGGGCGCTGGCCACGACCACAGCAGCAGCAGCAGCAGCAGCCGCGGTAGCGGCAGTAGCACCAGTAGCACCTCCACCACCCATGGCAGTAGCACCCACACCCACGCCCACAACGGCAACGGCAACGGCAATGGCAACGGCAACGGCAATGGCAGCACCTCCGCCGCCTCCTCCGCCGCCTCCTCCTCCTGCCTGAGCGAGGGGCGGCTGTTCATCGCCATCCGCGACCAGGCGCGCAGCCTGGCCGAGCTGCGCGCCCTGCAGGCCGCCGCCGCCGCCGCCGGCTGCCTGCTGCCAGCGCACATGCCCGCGCTGCTGGCGGCCGCCGCCAAGCTGCTCACGGCCAAGGCGGCGGCGGCGCCGCCGTCGCCGCCGCCGCCTTTGCTGCGGCAGCGCTCGCCTGCGTCTACCTCTGCTGGTGCTGCCGCGTTGGTAGCAGGCGCAGAAGAGGTGAAAGCAGAGGCAGCAGAGGCAGCAGAGGCGGCAGCGGCAGCAGAGGCAGCAGCAGCGGCAGCGGCAGCGGAGGCGGATGCGGATGCGGAGGAGCTGGTCTACGTGTGGGAGCTGGCCGCCAGCTGCCTGCGCCTGGGCCGCGCGCGGGAGCTGCCGCCGCGCAGCCTGTCCACCGCGCTGTGGGCGGTGGCCAAGGCCGCGCCGCGCCTGGAGGCGCTCCAGCGGGCTGCTACTGCCGCTACTGCTGCTACTACCGCAGCCGCTACTGCTGCTGCTACTGCCGCTACAGCTGATACTGCCGCTGCTACCGCCGCTGCGAATACTGGAGGCGAGGCAGGGCGGCGGCCGCCGCCGCCGCCGGGCGCCTGGCGGCGCTGGGCGGGCGAGATGCTGGTGGTGTGCCAGCCGGCGCTGGGGCGCTTCAGCGGGCAGGACCTCAGCCTCACGCTGTGGGCGGTAGCCACGCTGGACGGCCTGCCGCCGCCCCCGCTGCCGCCGCTGCCGCCGCCGCCGCCGGCTCCTGCGGCCGCCGCCTCGCCCTCCGCGTCCCTGCCCTCTCTCACCACGCACCACCAGCACCAGCACCAGCACCCATACGGCGAGGAGGGCGGTCCCGGGCAGGGGCAGGGGCAGGGGCAGCAGGGGCAAGGCCAGCAGCAGCAGCAGCTACTGCTGCTGCCGCCCGGCTTCCTGCGCGACGCGTTGGCGGCGGCGGGCCGGCGGCGGCTGCTGGAGGAGCTGTCGCCGCAGTCGGCCGCCAACGTGCTGTGGGCGCTGTCAGCGCTGCGCTTCCAGCCGCCCGCCGCCTGGCTGGACGCGCTGTGCGCCGCCACCGCGCCGTGGCTGCACGCCTACGAGCCGCAGGCGCTGGCGGGCGCCGCCGCCGCGCTGGCGCGCTTCGAGTTCGCGCCGCCGCCGGCCTGGCGGGCGGCCTTCCTGGAGCGCTGCATGGGCCTGTGGCGCGAGGCGGCGGCGGCGGCGGCAGCGGAGGCGGAGGAAGGCAGCTACAGTGCCGGCCCACGGCAGCAGCAGCCGCAGCGGTGGCGGCAGCGGCGGCGGACGGCGCTGGAGCCGCAGTCGCTGGCGCTGCTGGCGTGGGCGACGGCCCGGCTGGGCCTGGCGCCGGGCGGCGAGTGGGTGGCGGCGCTGGCGGGCGCCGCCGCCGCCGCCGCGCCGCGGCTGAACGGCCAAGACGTGGGTCACCTGGTGTGGGCGCTGGGCGCGCTGCGCTACCGCCCGGCCGGGCCGGCGGCGGCGGCGCAGCTGCGGCGACTGCTGGGCGCGTGGGAGCGGTGCTGCTGCTGCTGCGACGCCCCAGGCGGTGCTGCTGATGCTGCTGCTGCTGCAGGGGGAGCGGGTGGTGGTGGTGGTGGTGGTGGCGGTGGTGGTGGCGGTGGCATGGTGCCGCAGCAGCTGGCGGCGTGCCTGGTGGGCTGCGCGCACATGGGCCTGACACTGACGGGGCCGCCGGCGCAAGGGCCGCCGCAGCCTCCACACGCCGCGGGCGGAGCAGGTGAGGTGTCTGGCGAGGAGGCGCTGCTGGCGCTGCTGCCGCCGGCGCTCGTCGGCCGCAGCCTCACGCTCCTCCTCGGCCCCACCGGCGGCCCCAAGCGCAGCGCCGCCTCCGCCTCCGCCTCTGCAAGAGGCGGCGGCGGCGGCGGCGGTCTGGAGGTTGCGAACGCGCTGTGGGCGGCGGCGCGGCTGGGCTTCCGGCCGCCCTCCAGCTGGATGGCGGCGGCGGTGAACCGGCTGGCGGCGGCGGTGGAGGCCGAGGAGGCGGAGGAGGACGCGCGCGGGCCGCAGCAGAGCCCGCAGCAGGCGGCGTACTGGGGCGGCAGTAGCGGCAGTAGCGGTGTGGTGGGCGTGGGGCCGCAGGAGCTGGCCAACGCCTGGTGGGCGCTGGGGCGGCTGCGCTGGGCGCCGGCGCCGGAGGCGGCCAGCTGCCTGCTGCGGCGGCTGCTGGCGGCGGCGGCGGCGGGCGAGCTACGCAGCGGCGAGCTGGCCATGGCGCTGTGGGGCGTGGGGCGGCTGGGGCTGGTGCTGCCCAAGGTGCGTGACTGCCTGCGTGATGGCCTGCGTGACGACTGCGTGACAGGGGCACGGGGCAGGGGGCAGGGGGCAGGGGGCAGGCAGGCAGTTCAGCCGCGTGCGGTGTGTGGTCCGTGTGTGTGTGTGTGCGATGCAGAACACAAGATAGGGGACTGGTGGATGGCGCAGACTAATGAGCTGTGCGCTGTCCCTGCTGTTTCTGCTTTGTTTCTCACACATTAGGTACATGACACGTCCTTTCTCATCTGCATCTGACTTTGTAGAATCTGACCTGCACGTGTGCATGTGTGTTTGCAGAACCTGCTTGACCGACTGGTGGCCATCGCGCGGCGCCTGGCGGCCGCGGAGGCGGACGCCGCCTCCGCCGCCTCCTCCTACTCCTCCTCCTCGTTTGGCCCTGGCGTCGGCAGCTCTAGCCACAGCGAGCCGCCGCACCAGCAGCAGCAGCAGCAGCAGCAGCAGCCGCAGGTGCGCGGGACCGCCGCGGCGGCGGCGAAACGCGGGGCGGTCGGCAGCGGGCCACTTGGGGGGGCCGTGGTGCCGCCGCGCACGCTGGTGACGCTGCTGCGCGCGCTGGCGGGCATGGGCGCGGCCTCGCAGCGCAGCACCGCCGCCGCCGCGCTGGAGCGCTCGCTGCGCGGCTGGGCCGCCGCTGCCGCCGCCGCTGCCAGATCACCTGCCGCCGCCGCCGCCGCCGCCGCCGGCACTGCGCCCATTGCGTTAGGGGACGGGCCAGGGGCGCATGGGGCTCCAGCGGCGGGCGCAGCTGCCGCCAGCCCGCGGCAGGTGGCGCTGGCGCTGCACTCGGCGGCGGCGCTGGGCGTCACGGTGGAGGGGCGGCGCGGGCTGGCGGGCGCCGTGGTGGCGGCGGCGCGGCACGTGCTGCTGGCGCCGCCGCCGCCACCGCCGCCATCGCGGGGCCCGCCGCCGCCGGGCACTGGCACTGGCGGCCCGCCCGCCTCTGCCGCGGTCGCTTCTGCCGCTAGCCTGACGGGCGGCGGTGGCGGCGGCGGCGGCGGCGGCCAGGGACTGACAAGCCGCGACCTGGCCATGGGCCTGGCGGCGCTGGCGGACATGCGCGTCGTGCTGCCGGCGGCGGCGCTGGCGGCGGCGCTGCGGCGGCTGGGCGAGCTGTGCGCCGCCGCCGACGCCGACGCCGCCGATCAACGCGACTCGGCGCTTACGCCGCCGCCTCCCTACCGCCACCTGCCCACCTCGGACCTGGCGCTCAGCCTGCACAGCCTGGGCCGGCTGCTGCAGGCTCACACGGCCGCGCGGCAGGAGGCCTGGGCGGCGGAGCGCCAGGGCCGCCTGCTCGCGCTGCGCCGCCGCCAGGGCCGGCAGCAGCAGCAGCAGCAGCAGCAGCAGCAGGCAGCGGCGCAAGGTGCGCCTGCACATGCTGAGGGGCAGCACGCACGACAGGTCCTAGAGCGGAGCGCTGCGGAGGAGCCCACCGCGGTGGCGGGCGTGGCTATTGTTGAGCAGGAGGCGGTGGAGGAGGAGGAGGTGGAGTTGGAGGCGGTGGCGGCAGAGGCGGAGCCGCGGGTGGCGGTGCCGCGGCAGTGGGAGGCGGCGCTGCGCGAGCGGCCCGAGCTGGCTGTAGCAGCGGCCCGCGTGCTGCGACTCCTGGAGCGCCGCCTGCTGCTACAGCCGCTGCACGCGCCGGAGCTGGCTACAGCCGCAACCGCGGGTGGCGCAACCGCGGCAGCAGCAGCTCGGCACGACGGCAGCGGCGGTTCGCGCGCGGCGGCGGCCGTGCTTGCGGCTGGGGCGGGCAGTAGCGGCAGTAGCGGCAGTGACCGGGACCTTGTGCAGCTGCTGCAGGGCCTGGCCGCCACCCGGCTGGGCGCCGTGCACTACCGCCGCCGCCGCTGCCACGGGCACCAGCAGCAGCAGCAGCAGCAGCAGCAGCAGCAGCAGCAGCAGCAGCAGCAGCGGGAGGCGGCGGCGGCGTCACGGCGGCTGACGCAGCGGCTGGCGGGCGTGCTGGCGCGCCACATGGCCCCGCCGCCGCCGCCGCCCTCCTCCTCCTCCTCCGCCGCTGCCGCCGCCACAGACACCGGCGGCGCTGCCGGGGCGCCGCCAGCCGCGCCGCTGCCGCCGCTGCCGCTGGGCGCGGCGGCGTGCGCCTGCGCCTCGCTGCCGGCGGCGGCGGGCGGCGAGCTACACCCCGCCCTGGCGGCGCTGCTGCTGCGGCGGCTGGCGGCGCGCGCGGCGGCGGTGGCGGCGGCGCGGCGCGGCTTCAACACGGTAAGCGGTGACAGCAGCGGCGGCGGCGGGCCACGAGGCGGCCGCCGGCAGGGCGAGGACGGCGAGGCGGAGGGCGAGGGCGAGGTGGTGGTGGCGCGGCAGCTGCAGGCGGCGGCGGAGGCGCTGACGGGGATGGCTGCGCTGTGGGTGCTGCGGCGGGCCACGCGGCGGCGGCGGCGGCGTGGCGGTGGCAGCAGGAGTGGGGGTCGGGGCCGCGGGCAGCAGCAGCAGCAGCAGCAGCAGGAGGAGCAGGAAGAGGAGGAGGAGGAGGAGCCGGATGTGCGCTCGCGCGGCGGGCGCGCGGCGCTGCGGGCGGCGGCACGGGCGGCCGCGCCCGGCGCACTGATAGGTCTCCGGCGGGAGGCAGGTCGGCTGCAGCTACTGGCGGCGGCGGCGGCGGCGTGGCGCTGAGGGCGCATGGTGGTTGTTTCCCATTGCCTGTCATTATTGGGATGCGCGGACATATGAGGTAATAGCAGGCAGATGTGCAGCTGTGATGTAGGCATGTAGCCAAGCGATACGAATGTGCGCCCACGTGTGTTTTGTAGCTTAGTTGTTACAGTATTCAGTATTGGCTGACGTGGTTGCATTAAAGAAACAAACTGCCAGTTTGTCTTCTGCTGGGCGGGACTTGCTGGGGCGAGGGCACACGTCAGCACCTCGCGACCAGGTGCCCGGGGCGGCGGGGCAGGTGCAAAGTCGAATGGAGCCTGGAATGGCGCAGTGCGGCGCGTTACCCGGTCACCGGTGCAATAGAACTGCGGGACACTGGGTTTTCGAAAGACAGAGCTGTGGGCCGTGAGAGGCACCTGGCTACCACACTGTAACAAACGCTCAAAGTACTTTTGACTCGTTCGTGCAAGTGTGCGACCGGCAGCTTGAAGCGCGCCCAACTCGCCTGTCGCCCGCCTCAACAGCCCACGCGCTGCATCACCGCGCACCCCTGATTATTCTTGCTCTCCAAAGGACAGCGCGTGACCAGCGCCTCACCTCGCCTGCGGTTTCTCAGCGGCTGCCTGTTGTGATGCACGACATCGTGGCACGGCTGTAGGCACTTGCGGTGGAGGGGTTTGGGGGCCGAATCGCCGCGCGGTTCCTTCCGACAAAAAATACGACAGAATAACACTGGGCAGCCCCGGCTCGCTTAACTGTCATCAAGCCCGCTACCACTGTCACATACGACTTCAACCTCACACATCGAACCTTGCATGTAGAACGTCTGAACAACGCGAGCGAGTCCCATTCCCAGCAATGGCGGGCAATTTCACGAGCAACCCTGACTTCAAGCGCCGGTCAGCGTTGCTGTAGGTTTAAGCAGGTAGCAATCACCGCTGCGATGCCGACGGAGTTCCGCGTGGGAGCTGCTGAGCGGCTCATTTCGGGCGTGCTCGCGGTCGTCGGACTCGTGAGCTATGTGCAGCTCACGGTGCCGCATTGTGCTGGACTTCCATCAACGGTGAGGGAGCCGGCAAATATGCTTGGGGTGCCAAGTGCGAATTTCGTTGCGAAAAGCTGGAATGTCGTCAAGTATCGCGCCGGCGCGACGTCAGCCCGCGCTCGCACCATTTACCACGGCTGGTCATCAGTGCACTGCACTCTAATGTAGCTCTAAGGTAGCGGGGCTCGATCGATCAGCGAAAGGCCTCTCGACGACCGCTGCTGGGACGTGGCCCCCCAGCAGCCGTCCCAGCTTCCACCTTACCCGGCCATGCCATGGCCCACCAAGCCCCCACCCTACGGCAACGCCTCCCTCCTCCACACGCCACCACGCTTCCTGCTGCCCGGTCGCTTTGGTTCCTTCTATAAGCTACCCCCCCACCCACGACTCCCTCCCCCCTCCCCCCCTCCCCCCCCTACGCCGCCACGCCGCCACACGCTGCAGCTGCCCGCCGACTCGGCGCTGCTGCGCGGCTTCCCCTGCGGCGGCGGCGCCGGCGCCAAGGCGGCGTACGTGCTGCTGCGGCCGCACCTGGCACTGTACGACATGGCCCGCCTGGCGCCCAATGTGGGTGGGGGGGGAGTGTGTGTGAGGGTGTGTGTGAAGGGGTGTGTGAAGGGGTGTGTGAAGGGGTGTGTGAGGGGGTGTGTCTTGGTATGAGTGAGGTGAAGGCTGTTGGGCGGCGGGTTGAGGTGAGGTGAGGAGATGCCACAGAGGTGGCGAGAGGCGGGAAGGCCCGTAGCCCGCGCTCAGCCACCACTCCGCTTCCCACCTCCCACCTCCCACCTCCCACCTCCCACCTCCCACCTCCCACCTCCCACCTCCCACCTCCCACCTCCCACCTCCCACCTCCCACCTCCCACCACCTGATGGTCGATTCGGTTTCTGGAACTCAGCATTATAACAGCACCTCCACCACCACCTCCTCCATCACCACCACCTCCACCTCCTCCACCACTCGCTGCACCCCAGCACGGCAGCCTCCCTCGCCACCCTCTCAGTGTACTCATCCGCCTCCCCCGACCTCCCCCCCCCCCCGCCCCCCCCCCCGACCTGCCCACCACCTTGCCCACCCACCCCCACCACACACCCACCTCTTTCCCCCCCACACACACACCTCCCCCCCGCTGGACATCGGCACTTCACAACCATTTGATAAACACCATCCTATGGATGGCTATCCCCCCGCGCTCTGGGTTGGGCTGGTTGGTTTGGGTTCTCTTGGTCGTTCCGCTTTTGGTTTCTGGAATGAACTACCCCCCCCCCACCCCCAACACACAGGACCGGTGGATGTTCAGCGGCGTGCTGTCGCTGCTGCTGCGCTTTGTCGCCACGCTGCTGCCGCTGCCGCCCGCGCTGTACTGCCAGGTGGGTGGGCGGGCGGGTGGGGGTGGGTGGGTGGGTGGCGGGTGGGTGGCAGTGTGTGCGTGTGTGTGTGCGGCAGGGTGGCAGTGTGTATGCGTGTGATACATTTATACTTGGACCCCCCGTCCCCCCCTCTGGTTCTGGGTCTTTGGGTCTTTTCGCTTGGGCTTGGAATCAACTAACCCCCAGACACACCCCACACACACCGCCCCTCCCCCACCCGTTTGGTTTAGTTTGGGCTGGTAACCACACCCTCCCCCCCCGACACACACACACACACACACACACACACACACACACACACACACACACACACACACACACGCCACGCCACGCCACGCCACGCCCGTGCAGGTGGTGGCGCCGGCGCTGGTGTTTTACACGCGCGCCATAAACACGCTGTACCACGTGGCGCGCGGCCCCTCCTTCAGCCCCTCGCCCCTGGCGCTCACCTCGCTCTTCGCCAAGCACGCGCCCTTCGACGTCGTGTTCTTCCTGTCGCTGCTGCACATCTGGGTGCGTGCGGGTGGTTGGATACGGGTGGTTGGGTACGGGTGGTTGGGTACGGGTGGTTGGGTACGGGTGGTTGGATACGGGTGGTTGGGTACGGGTGGTTGGGTGGGTGAGGTTGGGTTGCTGTGCTCTGCTGCGCCCCACGCCCTGCCGCCCTCTTCCCTGCTGCCACTGTTGCCACTGTTGCCACTGCTGCTGCCACTGCTGCTGCCACTGCTGCTGCCACTGCTACTGCCACTGCTGCTGCCACTGCTGCTGCCACTGCTACTGCCACTGCTGCTGCCCCTGCTACTGCCACTGCTGCTGCCACTGCTACTGCCACCGCTGCTGCTGCTGCTACCGCTGCCACAGCGCGTGAGCCTGGCAGTGGAGTTGGCCTACAGCGCCTGGGCGGCGGCGTCGCTGGTGCTGCTGGCGCACTGGTACCGGGTGGGTGGGCGGTGTGAGTGTGAGTGGGCGGGTGGGGGTGGGTGGGTGTGAGGGCGGGTGTGGGTGGGAAACTGGCTGGCTGGCTGGCTGGCTGCCTGTTTGGGTGACTGGCTGGCTGTCTGGGTGGGTGGGTGGGCGTGAGGCACACGAAGGAGCCACGGAGGAGAGGTTGAGGGAAGTGGGGGTAGTTTATTCCAGAAACCAGAGGTGAAACGACCAAGAGAACCCGAACCAGGGGGGTAAAGTTAATCCCTTCGTGCACCGATGGGTGCGCGCCCCCTCCACCGCTGCCGCCACCTGCTGCCGCCACCAGTAACTGCCCCGTCTGCCGCCGCCCACTGCTACTGCCGCTGCCGCCCACTGCTACTGCCGCTGCCGCCCACTGCTACTGCCGCTGCCGCCCACTGCTACTGCCGCTGCCGCCCACTGCTACTGCCGCTGCTGCTGCTGCTGCTGCTGCTGCAGGACCTCGTGCCCGGTGGCGTGTCCATACCCTGGCAGCTCGCCACCCGCGCCGCCGCCACCGCCGCCGACCTGCTGCTCTACTACCACTTCGTGCTACTGCCGGAGCGGCGGCGCCGGCAGCAGCAGCAGCAGCAGCAGCAGGGCCAGGGCGCTGCCAGCACGGGCAGCGGGGCTGCAGGCGGCGTGCAGGCGCGGGTGGAGGGCGCGGCGGCGGCGGCGGCCGGCGGCAGTAGCAGCGCCGGCAGCGTAGCTGCAAGGGAGGGCGCGGGGTCGGGCAAGGTCCCTGGCGCCCGTCCTGTTCCGGTAAAGGAGGGGCTGGAGGAGTGGGTTCGCACGGACCCGAGCGGCAGCAGCAGCAGCAGCAGCAGCAGCCCGGGTGCAGCTGCGGCTGTAGCAGCGGCTGTAGCAGTGCCAGCCGGCGCTGCAGCGCCAGGTGCTGCCGCCGCAACAGCGACAGCCGCGTCAGGGGCAGCCGCAACGGCTCGGAACAGCGGCGAGGCCGGTGACGGCAGTAGCGCCTTCGCCGGTGCCGCCTTGGCCAGCGCCGCCGCCGCCGGCGGCAGCAGCAGCAGCAGAAGCAGCAGCCGCCGCGGCAGTAGCAGAAGCAGCAGCCGCCGCGGCAGCAGCAGCAGCCGCGGCAGTAGCGATGCAAGCGTTGTCACCGTGCGCAGCACCGTGGCCGCCGCCGCCTCCACCATCACCACCACCACCACCACCACCACCGACACGGACGCGGATGGCAGTAGCAGCAGCAGCAGCAGCAGTAGCAGCGCGCTGAACCGCACCGTCGACGCCGCCGCGCTTGCTACAGCCGCGGCAGCTGCAGCTCGTGCGGGTGACGGTGCTGCTGCTACAGCCCTCGCAGAGTCCTCCCCGACCCTCCGCCCGCTCCTTGCCGCGGCAAAGCCTGCGCCCACGGCAACGACGACGGGCCCGCTACAGCCGCTACAGCCGCTCCAGCAGCAGCAGCAGCCTCAGCTGCTACTGCCGCACCACCAGCAGCTACAGCCGTACAGCCTGGCGCCGCCGGGGCTGCGGCCGCTGTACCGCTCGCGGCTACAGCGGCGGGTGGCTGTGCTGAAGGTGCGTGGTTGGGGCAGGGCGAAAGGAGATTGATTCGAGGGGTATGCATTGAAACAAATGCAAGAAAGGCAAGTGTGCGTGTGGGAGGGGTGGTGGGGGCTCCAGGTTGGTAGGCCCGGGGCCCGGGCCATGTACCGTATTCCCATAGCAATCCTATCCTCGTCCTCCTGCATGACTCCCTCCCCATGTCGCGCAGATCCCCTGGGCGGACGCCAGCCAACTGCCCGGCTACGGCGGCAGCGCCGCATCAGCTACAGCCGTCAGCGGCGGCAGTAGCAGCTCTGCGGCCGCGGCTGCGGTAGCTATGGCGCAGCGGCGGGCGCGGCTGGAGGCGGTGGTGGCGGGCAGCGGCGGCGGCGGCGGTGGCGGCGGGCAGCAGCAGCGGCTGTGGGGTGTGGCTGTTGAGTCGGGTTGCATTCGGCTGACGCTGTTTCTGCAGGCGCTGCCGCCTGGGCTGCCGCCACTGCAGCAGCAGCAGCAGCAGCAGCCGCCTCCGCCTGTGAGGCGCCCGGGACACCCGCCCGTGTTGGTGGAGGAGGACGAGGAGCAGCAGCTGCAGCAGCAGCAGCAGGGAGAACAGCAGGAGGGGAAGGAGGATGCGCCCAACAGGGGGGCGGAGGGGGAGGAGGGCGCGGGGGTGCAGCTGGCGGGCACACGGCAGCAGCCACACAGGCAGCACACACAGCCGCGGCAGCGGGCGCTGGCGCCGCAGCCGCCCGCGCCACTGCTACCCCCTGCCAACCCGCAGCACCACCACCACCACCACCACCCCTCAGCTCTGCCCGACATAGCCGAGCTCGTGCGGGCGCTGGGGCTGTGGGAGGTGGCGGGCGGCGCCGCCGCCGCCGCCGGCGCGGCCGCCGCACACCTTGGCGCTGGCGGCGGCGGCGGCGGCGGCGGGGCTGAGGGCGAGGAGGGGACGGCGGGCGTGGGGGAGGGGGCGAGCGAGGTGGGCGCAACGGGACGACATTGCCTGGGCGAGGGCGAGGGCGAGGGGCGGGGGGAGAGCGAGGGGGAGGAAGGGGGCGAGGAGGAGAAAGCGGGCGAGGAGGAGGCGGCCTCGCGCCGTACCCGCCGCCTGACGGAGGCGGCGTGGCAGCAAGTGGAGGTGCTCACGCAGGGGGGCGGCGGTGGCGGCGGCGGCCTGGACGGAGCGGGCGGCGGCGGCGGCGGCGGCGGCAGCGGCCTGGACGGAGAGGGTGGTGGCGGCGGTGGCGGCAGCGCCTTGCAGGGCGACTGGCGGGCGGTCATGGGCGGCGGCGAGGGGCCCGGCGAGGGCGGTGAGGAGGGTGGTGCGGCGGCGAGGGGGGCCGCGGTGGTGGAGGTGGTTGAGCTGCGGCCGCGAGTGCTGCACGTGCCACTGCCGCCGCCGCCGCCGCCGGCGCCTGCAGCTGACTCAGCCGCCGCCGCCGCCGCAGGTATAGGTGTGGCGGCGGCGCCGGCGGCGGCGGCGGCGGCAGTGGCAGTTGCCTCGCTGCCGCGCCTGCGGCTGCTGGTGCGGCTGCCGGCGTCTCGGGACTCTTGGGCCCAAGCGGCGGCGGCCACTGCCACTGCCACTGCTGGCGGGGGCGGGGGCGGGGGCGGGGGTGCAGCCGCTTCCGCCGCCGGTGACGCCAGCGAGGGCGATGGCGGTGAGGAGCTGGGCGGCGGGGGCGAGGGTGGCAGTAGCGGTGCTATTGAGGCCGCTACTGCCGGCGCTACTGCCGGCACCGCTGCCGCTGCGGATGCCGCCGGCGTCAGCCTGCCTGAGGGGCTGCTGGAGGGGCTGACGGCGACGCTGCGCAGCTGCGGCGGCGAGGCGGCGCTGCCCGTGCGCCTCACGGCCCTGAGCCGCCGGCGCTGCGGCTGCGGCTGCGGCTGGGGGCGCTGCGGCGGGCCGGAGCGGGCGGCGGGTGGCGCGGCAGTAGGGGAGGCGGAGGCGGAGGCGACCGCGGAGGAGGGGGAGCAGGGGGACGGGGATGCCTTGGTGGAGGGGCGGACAGCCGGAGGCCCTGCGGCGGCGGCGGCGGCGGCGGCCCCTGGGGATAGGGACATGGGCGGTGCCGAGATGGCCGC
This sequence comes from Chlamydomonas schloesseri, assembly GCA_016834595.1. Classification (NCBI taxonomy): domain Eukaryota; kingdom Viridiplantae; phylum Chlorophyta; class Chlorophyceae; order Chlamydomonadales; family Chlamydomonadaceae; genus Chlamydomonas; species Chlamydomonas schloesseri. The sequence goes on along the minus strand of JAEHOD010000019.1, from coordinate 213,111 downwards.
AGCAGTAGCAGCAGCAGCCGCGGGCGGCGGCGGCGTCGGAGCGCAGCCAGGCGACTGGGAGGTGTGGGAGCTGGAGCTGGAGGTGGAGCTGCTGCTACAGCCGGTGGCGGCGGGGCAGCAGCAGCAGCAGCAGCAGCTACAGCCGGCGGCGCTGGCGTCGGCGCTGCTGTCGCCCGGCTCTGCCATGGTGAGTCAGTCAGTCGGTTGGTGGTTGTGCCTCGGCAACGGCCGGCAACGGTGCCTGCCTGTTGGTGGTTGAGTGCGTGTGTCACAGTGATTTTGTTGTTCGCACAAGGGGATCGCGCAAAGATCAGAAGAGCAAACGCCGTACCGGTATTAAGTATCTGGCATCTGCCTGGCATCAATCCGCAGCATGTTGGTGTCTCCTCACCTCTTATAATTCGTACCTTCCGCGCGCCTGCTCGCGCTGCCTTGCCCGTCCGCCCGCTCCCGCACGCCTTTTTATCCATCCGCCGTACGCCGTACGCCATCACGCCGCAGCTGGAGGTGCGCGCCAACCGCCACGTGGCCGCCACGCTGCCGCTGCTCGTGACGCCCGACGCCGAGCTGGCGGCTGAGCTGGCGGCGGCAGTTGACGGTTGGCCGCGCGGCGGCCACATGGCGGCGACACTCAACGACCTAATGTACGACCTCGGCGCCTGGACCGCCGCGCTGTACGGCGGTGGTAGTACGGCGGCGGCGTACGGCATCACGGCGGCCCCTGGGGTGTCGTACGCAGATGTGGTGCGGGAGTATGTGGCGCGGCCGCTGCTGGGGTACGCGGAGGGGCAGGGCTGGGTGGTGACGGCGGGCCGGCTGCGCGCCAGCCTAAGCTCCGGCAGTAGCACCGGCAGCAGCACCGGCAGCAGGAGCAGCTTCGGCGCCAGCGGCAGTAGCACCGGCAGCAGCCACCTCAGCCCCGGCTCCGGCCCCAGCCTCAGCTCCGACTGCGGCTCCACCTCCGACTGCGGGCTGGGCGCGCCGAGCAGCGGCAGTAGCGGCAGCGGCCCCGGCGGCGGCAGCGACGGAGCCAACGAGCCCGGCGAGGGCGTGTGTGCTGCTACTGCTACTGCTACTGCTACTGCTACTGCTACTGCTACTACTGCAATTGCCGCTGCTGCTGCATGCACAGTCTCCGTTGCAGCAGTGGTGCCTGTGCCGTCCATCCATCAGCAGCAGCTGCTGCTACTGCCGCAACACCAGCAGCAGCAGCAGCAGCTGCTACTGCCGCAACACCAGCAGCAGCAGCAGCTGCTACTGCCGCAACACCAGCAGCAGCAGCAGCAGCAGCCGTCACGCCACCAGGCCGCCAGCGCGGGCGCGGCCGTCGCCATCCAGGGCAATGGGCATCACCATGGGGCGGACGATGGGGATTGGGATGAGGATGGGGAGGATGAGGAGGGCATGGCGGCGGCTGTGGCGGCTGCAGCGGCTGTAGCTCCGTACCCCGACCCGATGAGGCCCGCCACAGCTGTGGGCGCAGCAGCCGCGCAGGCGGCAGCAGGCTGGGCTGTGGAGGGCGCCGCCGCCACTGGCGTGTCGGTGGTGGCGGCGGCGGCGGCGGCGATGGAGGGCGGCGGCGGCGGCGGCGGCGCAGCGCAGGCGGTGGCGGCCTCGGCGGCGGCGCTGGCGGGCGGGGCGCCCACGTGAGTACGTACGAACTGACGTACGGTAGTGGTTCCATCCATGACTGCTACTGCTTCCACTCCTAGTGCAGGCAGCTGATTGCTTCCACTTGCTTTGCTCCCGGCTTGAATCAATCGGCAGCGGCGGCACTGTACGGTGTGGCACTCCGGCGCTCACTGCATGCAGTTGCATGCGCCCCGGTTTTAATGTCGTGCTGCGCCAGAGTACCGTCGCAGTGTCATGGCCTCAGCGTTCCACCCACTCCCGCAGGAGCGGTTTTAGCATTGACCCCCGTTGCAACCTACCGTACGACGCAGGTGGTGGGCTGGCGCCGTCACCCGCCTCGCCTGCGCCGCCGCCTGGAGCTGGGCGGCCGCGGCGGCGGCGGCGGCGGCGCCAAGCGGCGGCGGCAGCGCCCCTGAATCAAGCGCCGTGCCGCGGGGAGGCTGGCGGCCGCTGCGGCTGCTGCTGCTGCCGGTAGCGGCGGCGGTGGCGGCGGAGGCGGCGGCGCTCCTCGCCGTGCAGGCGGTGCAGCTGCTGGTGGCGGTGGCGGTGGCGGCGGCGGCGGCGGCGGCGAGGGGCGGCGGCGCGGTGCCCTCCCGCCAGCAGGATGCGGTGGCGGCGGCGGCGGCGGCGGCGGTGGTGCTGCGGCTGCTGCTTTACGCAGCCATTGCGCGCCGGGTTGGCGGCCCGAGTGGCGCGGCGAGGCCGGCGGCGGCGGCGGCGGCAATGCCCTGGCCGCGTGCGGCGCTGGAGGCGGCGTATGTGGAGGCGGCGGCGGCGGTTGTCAGCGGCGTGCTGCTGAACACGTGCCTGGCGCTGGAGGCGACGGCGCGGCGGCGGCGGCAGCAGCAACGGCGGCGGTGGCAGAGGGTCGGTGCGGGCGCGGGGGGAGCGGCGGCTGCTGGCGGCGGCGGCGGCGGCGCTGCTGCAGCCGTAGCCGTAGCCGCAGCCGCGCCTGTGCGCTGATGTGGGTCTTGGGGCCGTATTGGGCCGGTGGCCCTGATTATAGGGTGTTGCATGTGGGATATGCTGCGAACCGATTGAGACACAACGCAAATGCAGAATTAGGGCACTGCTTTTCAACCAATGCTCCGTTCGGGTGGTCTGCGCGCCAGAGATGCTCAAGTAGAATGCAACGACAAATGCAAAACATTTCGAGGCTGCGAATGCATGTGCGTGCATGTCGTGTTGAGACCCAGCGGCCGAGGCAAACGCAAACGGAACGCGCGCAATGTATGCCGCTTGTGGCTGTGCATTAAGTGCATGTGCATGAGCATGATCATGTGCATGTGCATGCATGAAGTCTGCATCCCGCAGGCTAGCAAGTATTATCAGGTCGGGGAATGTTCGCAAGTATAAATCCAAGGGACCTTTGACGGCGAGACCCAGTATGACTGCATGTGTATGTGGCGTGCTGAGGCGGACTGGCATTGAGGGTTGCACCTGTCACCTGCACCAACACACTAACACGCTGTGGGCACCATGGGCATCCGCTTGCACCAAAGCACACGTGCATGTGCATGTGCATGGCCGCGGTGGCGGCCGCATCCCCCGCGCCGGCTCGTGACATCCAGTGTCCAGATGTACATCCAGCCGCCCATTGCTAACCACAGCCGGCCCCGGCGTACCGGGCAGCTTATTATGCTTCATTGCTTTACTGTCAGCCACGGGTGCTATGTTTATTGCGGTGCCGAATGGATGACTTTTACGGAGAAGATATATACGAAGTAAAGCGCGGCTGTGAAAAGCATAACCGGGCTGCATGTGAGTATACGTGTGTGGGGAATGCGATGGAGCCCGAGGCGGGAGACCAAGACCCTCTTGACCGGTCATGACCTTTGTTTGTTTTTATCCTGGGATCTATTTCTGATGCCGTTGTTCGTTTGGAGAGCGTGCCAAGACGTGAGCGGGGTGAGGGGCCGGGAAGAGCAAGGTGACCGGCGTGATGGTGGGGTGTGACGGGGTGCGGCGGTCGGCAGTTGCAGCAGGCGCCATAGCCACATCAGCACCCCGCAACCTACAGCGTGGCAGCTGAGCCGCCGGCGCGCCGGCGCGGACCCTCACCAGTGTGTGTGTGGGGGGGGGGGGCGGACCCTCACCAGCGTGTGTGTGTGTGGGCGCGGACCCTCACCAGTGTGTGTGTGGGGGGGGGGGGGGGGGGGGGTAATGTCATGGCCGCGCCGCACCGCCATCGGTCGACGGACAGTTTGTGGTCCCAGCGGCAGTGAAGGGCAAATGGAAAGGGCGATGCAGAGAAGCGGTTGGACGGAAGCAGCGGGGGCGGGGGCCCTTTGGAGCTTTTGTTCTGCGAGGTTGGCGGGGGCAGCCTGAAGCTGCTGATTGTTGCCTTGCAAGGTGTTTATTTGCTGTTTATGCAGTCGGCAGGGGCGTGATTGAAGCAGGGGTTGGGAAGAGCCGCACAGCAGCAGCAGCTGCTGCTTGTGTGCGGGGCGGGCTTCGAACACTATTGGGACGTCGCGTTCTTGCCCATGCCCTGTAAGTTCCATGTGTGCGGGGCTCTGCTTGGTCGGCTTGGTACAGGCGGCGGCGCATTTCCCTGCCTGTTGCTGTCAGGCACGGGGTCGGTCAGCGTATGGATATGCTGTAAACTCATGTCCATCACACGGTAGCTTTCGGGCAGCTGCATGCATGCAGTGTCATGTCGTTGAATCGGCGTACCATGTGCGGCGGTGTGATGAGAGGGGGCTGCGAAGTGGATGGGCGAGGGAGGTGGCTCGCATCTGTCCGTCCCATGCCCGGCCCTTCAAGTTCTGAAGATTCGCACAGAGACGCGCACAACATTGCAACACGCTGTATACCTGCATTCTATACTTCCATTACAGTGCAGTACACCTGACAGCAAAGCCAAAGCGTGGCGCAAACGACACATGGCCCCAAGCTAGCGGACCCACTCCGGGATTCTTAAGTCCGCCGCAGATAAGGCACAGAGATGGTAGGTAAAAGCACAAAAGCAATTACGGAATCCTCTACGCATGGCCGAGAGCTCGCAAGTCATCTTGGGGTTTCTGAAAGGCTCCTGGTGCGACGCGGGCTTGAATCAATCGCAGGCGAGCAAGCGCATGCCCAATTTGCTGAGGCGGCTGTCCGAAAGCAACCCGCCAACGTTGAGGTAAGCACGCACGACTCAGCAATGCTGAGGCCTTGTCGGTTGTTGGCGGCTTTTACGACTATGCATGCGCGCATGGACCTCGAAGACTGCAACTTGAATGATTGCAGGCAATGGTCGCCGTCCAGCAAAGAGAGCACGCTGGAGGACATGCTTGAGGATTGCGGGGCCGCGGAAATGTCGCAGAAGACCAGCCACGGGGACACGGCGCTGCACCTTTTGGTACGCATGGCGTGGAGGGCAACTGCTTTGGTCGGGCGACATAAAAAACTGTGTTTGTGCTGGCAACCGCTGCGTGCGAGACCCTGCGAGACCCAGGCCCCCCCAGTCGTTGCGCGCCCCTGATTCCCCCTGAACGGCGACCTCCCCCCCCCCACCCACCCCCCACACACACACCCTGATTGCAGGTGAAGGGCTGCCTTAATCGAGTTTATTTTCCTGACCGCAAGGTAAGGTAGTGCGCGCGAACGTGCCCTTGCGCGACCTGAAAACCTCGAACGGCCTGCATGTTGCGTGGACGCACCCGCCCGCCCGTCCTCATCGCGCCGCATCCACCTCCACCTTTCTTTACCCGCATCATCAGTACACCCACCCCTCTGCCTACACGTCATACAGGGGACGTTCCGCAAGGACGGCCGCTGCCAAGTCGGAAAGCGGGCGGACTACCTGAGTGCTGCGCTGCCGGCACTGCTGCAGGTGCGTGCGCTATCTACTGGGCCCGGTGCCAGATTGGATATCAGGCACATGCGCAACCTGGCGGCGGGCATGTGGGCGGGCGTGTGGATGGTATGAGGGCGCGCGCCCCTGCCCTGCGCGCATTGCTTTGAAACTCCTCCTACTAATAATCCGTCCCCCCTCCTCCTCCTCCGCCTCCTGCTCCCTGTCTCCTGCTGCTTCCTTTCTCCTCTTCCTGCTTCCTTGCTCCTTCGCCTCCTCCTCCTCCTCTTCATTCCTCCAGGCCGGCTGCAACCCTCGCCAGCGCGACAGGGCCGGCCGCAGCGTGCCACAGCTGCTGACGGAGGGCCTGGACGACCGGTACAGCGAGGGCGGCGCCAGGGCCCTGCGGGAGGAGGGCCGCGAGCGGGACGCGGAGGGCTGGGCGCGCATGCGCAAGGCCATAAAGCGGGCGCAGGCGGAGTGCAGGAAGCCGTGGCCACAGCAGCAGCAGCCGCAGCCGCGGCAAGAGCAGGGGCAGCGGAAGCGGGGCGCTGCCGCCAAGGCGCAGCGGCAGGGGCAGCGGGCTGCAAGTGAGGACGAGGAGGAGGAGACCTCAGCAGAGGAGTCGGATTCGGAGGAGGACGAGGAGGAGGGGGACGGGGACGACGACTCATCAGAGGAGCAGGAGATGGGCACCTCAAGCTCCGACGCAGATGCGGGCGTGGATGACGACTCAGACGACAATTCGGGCTCAGGGGACTCTGATGACGATAACGAGGAGTCGGAGGAGGAGGAGGAGGAGGAGGAGGAGAGGGGCACTCACGCCACCGCCACCACCGGGAAACCGAAGAAACGCACTTGGTCTGACGACGATGAGGACGAGGACTCCAGCAGCGGTAGCAGCGGTTCGGAGGAGGAGGAGGAGAAACTGCGGGGCCCTGCGGCCCACTCTACTCCGCCTCGCGCGTCCCTTGCAGCTGCTGCTGCTACTCCGGCGGCAGTGCCCGGCGCGCCGCACAAGCGCGCCCGCCGGCCCGCCGCCACAGGGGCCGCCGCCACCGCAAGTGATGATGATGATGAGGAGGAGGAGGAGGAGCAGCGGCGGCGGCTGACCGAGGTGCCGGCTGAAGACATGGACGCCATGTGCGAGCGGCGAGACACGTTCTGCGACCAGCCCGAGCTGCTGAAGCAGCTGCTGCAGTGGCAGCTGGTGCGGCCCATCTGCAGCGAGGGGCAGCCGCTGTCAGTTCTTGCAGCTGCCGCCAGCCGCTGGTCCGAGGCGAAGGCAAAGGACAGGGCAGATGCGGGCGCTGCGAAGGTGGACGCGCTGGCGCGGGATGCGCTGCCGCCGTACGACGAGCAAGGCAGGCGGCAGTTCCCGAAGACGGACCACCACCTGGACGCCGCGGTCGCCGCGGCCTTCCGCAGCGGCTACCAGCCGGCGTTGCGGCCGGTGCAGGGCCCGGTCACGGAGGCCCGGAAGCGGCAGGCGGAGCAGGCAACCATGCCGTTTGGCGAGCATGCGGGCAAGCTGCTTAAGGAGCTGTCCCCCGACTACCTGGAGTGGACGTGCACCCCCAGCCTGCGCTTCTGGTCCCTGCACGAGGGCGGGTGGAAGCGGCGGCAGAAGCGGCTGCTGCTGGAGCACCTGCAGGTGCTGGGGCGGCTGCGCTGTAACACCGAGACGGGCAGGGTGGAGCCGGTGGGCCGCCGGGGGTAGGTGGTGATCTAACTTGATGAGGGCCGGCCATCCGCCGCCGGAAGCAGTCTGCTGGCTCGCGGCTGGCTACCAGCAGTGCTGCTGTGGTGGAGTTGTATGTCATCAGTATGTGGGAGGAGTGATGTGGGGAGGAATAATGACAGTAGTGTGGGCGGCACCAGCAGCAGCAGCAGCTGGTGTATGGCGTTGCAGATGAGGGGGAGGGGGTGCTGCAGAGCCTGTTGTCGCATGGATCAACGCATAAACGGGAGGGGGGGTGAGGGCAGTTGCATGGCGGTTGTGTTGAAAGTGGCGCCAGGGTGACGGCGGGAGTGCTGACAGATAATTGACCAAGAAAATGTGCAGAACATCGGTATTCCATCTGGCTGTTGTGCCCTTGACTGCAGTATACGGTGAATGCCCCGACGCAGGGCAGGAGGGCAAACCAAGCAATTGCGGTCCCGGCGGGAAGGGCAAAGGACGGCAAGGCACAGAAGCTTGGGACTGGCGGCTATGTGTGCAAGCAGTAGCAGTAGCATGGGCGTGTTTTCTTGCCTGATTTGTTTGTGACTGTAGTGCCAGGAGAGAGCACTGGCAATGACTGGTAAACTGGTGTTGAAGAGGCGAGAACAAACACAGATGCCTTAAGCTTGCTTGTGTGTCCAGTTGTATGGCGGCGGTGATAACTGCCAGTACTTTGCAGAAATGGATCCGGTGGGCAGGTGTTGTGTGTGGTTCTATCTGTGGGCAACGTATGGGCTTATGGCTGCGATTTCTGGTAGGGCCCTGCTGCTAGGGAGCGGCATGCAGCTGCTAGGGAGAGGCATGGGTAGGCCGTGCTATGGGGTGACGCTCTGTTACTGCTGTTGCCACAGGGTGGCGTGCGCTGTAGCTAGCTAGGTTAGGGGTATGCGATTATCACATGCAGATGTCGCACTAGGTGCACGCGAATTTGCTGGACGCAGCCTGCTGCTGCGGCGGCGGCTGCTGTAACTGCGGCGGCGGCTGTAACTGCGGCGACTGCTTTGGGACCGATACGGTGCCTCGCTCTGCACAACCGGGGCCGTGACGGGGACAAGACCGTTACGGGGACAGGACCGTTACTACGGGGACAAGACCGTTACGGGGACAAGACCGTTACAGGGACAGGACCGTTACAACCGGGGGCCCAAAGTGTACCGGGGGGATACCGGGGCCGTAACGGACTTAGGTCCGTTAGTACGGGGCCGGTAGCAATCGGACCCCGGCATGCGGACATAACCGACCCCCGTAACGGCACCCCTTGGCTACCGGCCCCGTAACGGGCCCTCAGCCTCCCATAGGGGTTAGTTGTGCACGGGTTGTGACTCATCCTCGCGGGGTCTGCATGGGATCCTGCCTGCCTGCCTGCCTGCCTGCGTTGGTTCTGCCAGCACGGAAAACACTACGTCAGCCAACTGCACGGCTCAGCAGTAGGCCTGACCAGCTAGCCTACACCGCTATCACATCACTGCTGCTCCTTATTATCGCCGGCTGCTGCTGCAACAGCTGCTGCCGCCAGCCCTGCCAGCGCCCGCGCCGCCACCAGCACCGCCACCTTCAGCCCGTCCGCCACCCACAGCGCCGCCATCGCCGCCGCCGCCGCCACCACGCTCAGCCAGCCCGCCGCCAGCCACACCGCGTTCTCCGCCGCGCCAAGCAGCCCCGACGCCGGCGCCGGCCGCCGGTTGCGCGGCCGTGCGCGCCAGCCGCCGGCGCGGCGCGCACGCACGGTGGCACGCAGCATACCCATCGCCTCCAGCAACCGCGCGTCACTGGCCTGCGGGCGTGCGTGCGTGCGGGCGGGCGTGCGGTTGGTGTAGTGGCAGTGCGTGGGTGCTTATTGTGTGTGTGTGTGTGTGTGTGTGTGTGTGTGTGTGTGTGTTAGAAAAGCACAAGGAGAGGAAGGGTGTGTGTGTGTGTGTGTGTGTGTGTGTGTGTGTGTGTGTGTGTTGGTAAACGGAAACGGAGAGGAATCCCCGCAATCGCTCGCAGTTACTGACGGATACGCACCGAATACTTCTTGGACGGTACCGCGTAGCCCCGGTAGTCATACTTACCCGCAGAAATAGCCTGGAACCCGTCGGGCGTTCGCGAAGCAAACCGACCCCGACATGTGTGTGTGTGTGTGTGTGTGTGTGTGTTATAAGGAAGAGTAGACTGCGGGGCCGAGGCAGGTGACTAGCACGCTGTCACCACATTATTCGTGCTAGCTAGGCACGTCCCGTCCTTGCTTCGTCCCGCCATCCAACAGCCCCTTGACGACGGGTGTGATCACATTCCCTCCGCCTACCCCGGTACCCCCCCTCCACATCCCTCTCTCTCTCTCGCCCCATAATCCTCTCTCTTGATCCTCTTGTCGCCACCTCCTGACCCCTCCCTCCTCTCTCAGCTCATCCTTCCTCCTCTCCCAGCTCCTCCCAGCACCTTCCCAAGCAACCCACCTGCCCCGGCGCCAAGGGCAGCCCCACCTCCACCGCCACCCGCCGCCGCCGCGGAATGCTCCAGTGCCGCGGCAGCGCGCGCTGGCTGCCTGGCAGGGTAGGGCAGGGTAGGGCAGGGTGGGTAGGCAGGGTGGGTAGGTAGGTAGGTAGGTGTGGGTGTGGCGTTGGGGGGTTGGGTGCTGGTGTTTGGCATGTGGCTGGTTCGGAGTACGGGAGTACGGATGAGCACCCCCACCACCACACCTGCTGCCGACCTCGTCCATCACCCACCGTCTCACCACACATCAGTACGCGCAAGGCGGTTCGTTCCCACCAGCACCAGGCCACCCACCCACCCGCCGCCCTTGCTCCACGCACTCACGCACCCCAGATCCCGCCCACCCACCCACCCACCGCTGATGAAGGCTGGCACCACGGGGCAGCCCAGCGCCGCCGCCAGCGCCGCCACACTCAGCCGCCACGGCCGCCGCAGCGCGCCCTCCCGCCCGCCCACCCCCCGCTCCGGAAACACCACCAGCGCGCGACGGGCGGCGGGGCTGCGCGGCGGCGGCGGCGGCGGCGGCGGAGCTGAGGGCGCTGCGCTTGAAGCAGCAGCAGTGGCCGCGGCGGCGGCGGTGGCCGTGGTGGTGGTGTGCTTCGCACCCGCCTTGCCGCCGCCGCCGCCGCCGTAAGTGCGTGCTGCGCAGCACGTACAATTAGTTGCGCGCAACAGGGGACAATTAAAGGAGGCGAGCGTGTTCATTTGTGTTAATGTGTGCCACCTTGGGTTTGCCATGCTCGATTGGTCGCCTGTCGTTGTGCAGCCTACCCTCATCATACGTCAACCACGCAACAGCCCCTACCTGCCCCGCAGCCGCCATCAGTTCGGGTCCCCCCCGCCCATACACACACACATGTGCACACCCACACCCACACCCACACCCACACCCACACCCACACCCACACCCACACCCACACCCACACCCACACCCACACCCACACCCACACCCACACCCACACCCACACGCACACGCACACGCACACGCACACCCACACACACACACACACACACACACACACACACACACACACACACACACACACACACACACACCCTGCAGCTCGGCACGTATGGCCGCCGCCAGTGCCGCCTCGTCCACGTCGCTGCGCACCACCGCTGCAGTAGGGTCGAGGTCGGGTTGGTGGGGTGGCAGCGGCGGCGGTAGCGGCAGCAGCGGCAGCACGTTCCCCAGCAGGGCCGCGGTCAGGGTGGTGGCGACGTCCTGTGTGATGTGAGGGGCGTGGTGAGGGGCGTGGTGGTGTCGGTGGTGTGTGGGGTAGGTAGGGCGCGAGTGCGAAAGCGAAGTCGAAATGGTCGGCGGACTCATCACGATGCATGTGGAGGCACATGTTCAGGTGTCCCACCACCACCGCAATCATCACCGCAACCCTGACCGCAACCCTGACCCACCCACCACATACACCTGCTCCCCCCCACCCCCCACTCCCACGCCCCGACGACCGCTCCCGCCACAGCCATCCAACCCGCCCTGCCACCACCCGCCTTGCCAGCACCCAGCCAGCACCCACGCCCCCACGCCCCAGCACCCCACCTGCTCCCCCAGCACCAGCACCTCGTCCACGCCCAGGCAGCGCAGCGCCACAGTCATGAGCGCCTGCCAGTGCCAGTAGGGCAGGCAGGGGGCGGCAGCGATGTATGGGTAATTGTGGGTGGGCGGGTGGGTGGGTGGGTGGGTGGTTAGGCACGACGACACGTGATGGGATCGGGCACGTGTCAGTGCGTGGAGGGGGGGGCGGGCGGGAGGGAGGCGCGGTTGTGGATTAGCGCCGGAGCAGTCCCGATGATAATGTACTCCAACAAACACAGCCATCACGCTCAACCCCATAGAAGAAAAGCATAGCAGCACTGTTGCGAAAACCACAACCCGCGGTTTGGGCTGGTAACGAACCCGCTCGCCCGTGCACCCACCCACCCAACTAACCAACCAACCAACCACCCATCACGCACCGGGTCTAGCTGTGACTGGTGGTTGGCGACCACGATCACACCCGCTCCGCTGCCAGTACTGCTGCTACTGCCGCTACTGCTGCCGCTGCTGCTGCTGCTGCTACTGCTGCTACTGCCGCCGCTGCTGCTGCTGCTACTGCCGCTGCTGCTGCTACTGCTGCCGCTGCTGCTATTGCTGCTGCTACTGCCGCTGCTGCTGCTACTGCGGGACCAGCGGGCGGCCAGGGCGCTCAGGCTCATGCCGTACACCGACAGGCACAGCCAGCTGCATGGGTGCGTGGGAGGAGGAGGGAGGTGGGAGGTGGGAGGGGGGAGGGAGATCAGGGTTGGGGACTTGGGGAGTGGGATGGATGGAATAATGGCGAAAGAAACATGAAGAAGAAACTGCACACTGTGTCATTCACAACAGCAGGCCGGAGGGATGCCACGTGGCACAAGCCGGCCGACCCGCCCCAGCCCCACTAGCCCCACTAGCCCCTCCCAGCCTCCACTAGCCCCCACTAGCCCCCCCTCCCCCTCCCCCACCCCCCCCCTCCCCCTCCCCCCCCCCACCCACCGGCTGCACAGCCAAGTGGTGTAGGCCCACCACAGCCGCCGAGCCAGCCCGCCACTGGCCCAGGCAGGCGGCGGGCTGAGAGAGCCCGGCAGCACCACCTGCTGCTGCTGCTGCGGGTGCTGTGGGTGCGGGTGCTGCTGGTGCGGGTGCGGGTGCGGGTGCGGGTGCTGGTGCTGGTGCTGGTGGTGCTGCGGGTGCAGGTGGGAAGGCCGCTGGCTGCTACTACTGCCGCCGCCGCCGGACAGCTGTGGCCGCTGCTGCTGCTGATGGCCTGCCGCCTGGTGCTCCTCCCCCCGTCCCTCCGCCGCCGGGTGCCCCTCCGCCTGCGCCTCCTGCTGCTGCTGCCCCTCCTGCTCCTCCCGCAGGTGCCGCAGCCGCAGCTGCTGCCGCCGCAGCCGGGCGGTGAGGGCAGCCAGGTCCTCCTCTCGCGGAGACACCTGGAACCGCGCCACCACATCCCTGCTACTGCCGCTGCCGCTGCCGCTGCCGCTGCTACTGCGTCCGCCAGTGCTGCCGCTGATGCTGCTACTGCCGCAGTGGTGGGATGGGGGCTGCTGGGGCGTGTGGCAGCCCGGCCCGTGCAGGCGGGCTCTGGGCCTCTGGCAATGACCCCCTGACATCAACGGCCTCTGCGGCTGCAGCTGCGGCGACTGCTGCGGCGTCAATAGGAGCACCTGGGGCAAAGGCGGTGCAGATGCCGCGGCGCAGCAGACCCGCGCCGGTGTCAGGCCTTTCGTTGTTGGCGACATTCGAAATAAGCCAGGAGCCAGCTGCAAGCTATCAAGGCTGCCGGGCGCAGGCAGCTGCTGCCTACCGGTAAGCAGCAGCAGCCGCAGCGCTGTAAGGCCGCGACGGCTACGGTGCTGCTGCTGCTGCTGCGGTGGTGGTGGTGACGAGGCAGAGGAGGAGCTGGCGGAGCTGCTGCTGCTGCTGCGGAGGGCCGCCGCCGCCATTACCGCCTGCTGCTGCTGTCGCTCACGGTTGCGTGCTGCCGGCCTGTACTACCTATTCACGAAATATGTGCTTGCTTTTTCCTAGGAGCCAGGAAAACGCGACGAGCTGATATCCACCAAAAGCTCAAGCTCCTTCGCGAAACAAGTGGCCCGATGACGTTTACGTTTACTCTACTACTAACTGCATTACGACGCGCTGTCAAGTGTCAAGTCAGGGACCCAAGCCCTCCCTGTTTCATGCCAGCTAGTCTGCCAGTGGCGCATGTCCGCGGGTCTGTGCCCCCGACGGCAGTCGCCCGCCTCCTCCTCAATGCCGCCACGCCACTCCCTGCCCTAGTCCTGCCAAACCCACACCGCTTGCACCGCCTTTCGCGCAACCGCCCTTCGTGCAGCCTCCCGGGAGGGTCACGCCCCAAATCCGCCCCAAACCTCCTGCTCCTCTCGTAATCCTCACTACGGTACTCTGTCCCCCCCCCCGCTGGCTACCGGCTACCGACACATGCCACCAGCAGCTGAACTACAACAGCGCCTATCGCCCACCTCCCCGGCCCCGGCCCCGCCCGCCGCCGCCGCCGCCGCCGCCGCCCGGCCGCCCCTGCATGGCCCGCTGTGCCGTGCGCGCGCTGTCGCGCGCCCCCGCCGCCGTCAGCCCCGCGGCGTGCTGCGCCTGCCACGCCGCCGTCAGCTCAGCGGCGCTGCCCGCCGGCCGCACGAACGCCGCCGCCGCCGTCAGGCCGCCCAGCCCCAGCCCTAGCCCTAGCCCGCCTAGGGGCCGCGGCGGCGGCGGCTTGGGCGCCGCGCCAGCAGCCGCGGCTTTGGGGGCCGCCGCTGCGGATGCCGGGGCGGCTGGGGACGCAGCAGCAGCAGCAGCGGTCGCAGTAGCAGCGATGGCGGTGGCGGTAGCAGCACCAGGCTGCGGCGGCTTGGCGAGCGATGCCGGCGCGGATGCGTGCGGCTGCCCCTGGGGGGGCTCGGCCCGGGCGGGTGGTGCTGTGGCGCTGACGGGCTGCGCAGCACCCTCGCCGCCGCCGCCGCCGCGCCCACGCCCCCCACGCCCGTATCCTCGGCCCCCGTCGCCACCCCGGCCGCCGCCACTATCAGAGCCGCGCCCGCGCCCACGGCCGCCGCCGTCACCAGAGCCGCGCCCTCCAGGCGACGCGCCGCGGCCTCCAAACCCGCCGCGGCCCCCATAGCCGCCCTCCCCGCGGCCGCCTCCCCGGCCTCCGCCGCCCCCGCGACCGCCTCCCCTGCCGCCACCTCCACCTCCACCCCCACCTCCAGGTGTCCACTGCTGCTGCTGCTGCTGCTGCCTCTGTCGCTTCCAGCTGGGCGCCGCAGCCGCCTCCTCCTGCTCCTCATCCATGAAGTCCACCACACCCGGCGCGGCGGCTGCAACGGCAGCTGCCGCAGGCGCCTTCCCGGCCGGCGCGTGCTCCCTCGCCCCCTCTTCGCCCTCCAGGCCTTGCTGCTGTGGTGTGAGCTGCTGCTGCTGCTGCTGCTGCTCCGGCGGACTGCTCCCGCGGAGCCTCTTGCCGCCACTCCCAGCCGCCGCCGCCGCAGCAGCAGCGCCGGCCCGCTGCCGCCGCCGCTGCTGCGCGCCCTCCTCCTCCGCAGCACCACCATCATCATCCGAGTCCACATCCACAAACACCTCCTCGCCGTCGTCGTCACTGTCACCGCCGCCGAAACGATCCAGCAGCGCCGCCGCCACCGGGGCCGCGCCGCCGCCGCCACCACCACCAGCAAGGCCGCCCCGCCCTGCGCCGCGGCCGCCGGCGCTCAGAGGCGTCCGTCCGCCGCCGCCGCCGCCGCCGCCGCCACGGCCGGCAGTGCTTTTGGGCGCGGAGGGGATGAAGATGTCTGTAGCGGCCGCCGCGCCGCCGCCCACCACCACCGGGGCGACGGCGCCGCCGGTCTCGCTGCCTCCTCGCTTGTCCTTGCCCGCCCCCGCCCGCGCCCGCGCCGGCGCCGGCGAAGGTGTGTCGGCCTGCTTGGCTCGCTTGGCCGGCCGCCCTTCGTCGCCGCCGCCGCCGCCGCCGCCGCCGCCAACACCGCCCGCTGCCGCTGCAGCCGCGCCAGCAGCCGCGGCAGCGGGCGGCAGGGCCTTTTGCGCCGTCGTGACCTTAGCCGCCGTCTTGGTGGAGGTCGCGCCCGGAGACGCCGCCACACCGCCAGCGCCGCCCACCGCAGCCCCACGCTCATGCTCGTCCTCTGACTCATGCATGAAGTCGGTCGTGGTGGGGGCCGCGGCGGCGGCGGCGGCGGCGGCGGCAGGAGCGGGCCGCTTGCCAAGCGCCGCTGCCGGCGCGGGCTTGGCAGCCGCCTTGGCAGCAGCAGGTGCGGGCGCCAGCTTGGCGGCGGCAGCCGCGGCCTTGGCGGCCTTGGTTGCCACCGCCGGCTTGGTGGCCGCAGCGGTGGCAGCAGCAGCGGCAGTGGTGGCGGGGGCGGGGGGCTTGGGTCCGGTAGGGACCAGCAGCTCCCTCTGCTGCTTTTGCGCCACTGCCTGTGCCTGCTGCTTCTGCTTCTGCTGCAGGGCCTTTTGCGCCTTCTGCTGCTGCGCCTTACCTGCCGCTGGCTTTGCTGCCACCTGGACATTGTCGTCATCATCGTCGTCATCGTCATCATCGAAACGGGACAGCGCCGCCGCCGCCGCCGCCTGGGCCCTCGCACCGCCCAGCTGCCGCCCCGGGGCCCCCTCCCCCTCCTCCCCCTCCTCCTCATCCGTGAAGTCCACCACCCCCACGTCCTCCGTGGGGGCCGCCGCCGCCGCCGCCAGCGTCTTCTGCTCGTTGCTGTGCAGCGCACCCGCCGAGGTGGGCCCCGCCGCGTCGCGACCGCCGCGCCTCTGCTGCTGCTGCTGCTGCTTCTGTTGCTGCTGCTGGTGCCGCCCTCCGCCGCCGCCGCCGCCGGCCGCGCCCATCTTCGCCTCGATGATGCGCTGCGACTGCTCCTCCGCCGCCAGCTTGCGGCTGTGGGAGTCGATGGACTTGAGCACCTTGAACATGGACAGGACCTCGCCCTTGACCTCGCGCTTCGCAGGGGCGGCGGCGGCGGCGGCTGCGGCTGCGGCCTTCCGCGCGGCCTTCTTACTCCCGGGCGCAGCGGCAACTGCAGCAGCAGCAGCAGCGGCAGCGGCAGCAGCAGCGGCGGCGGCGGGCTTCGCGGCCGGCGCGGGCACCGATTGCTCATCCCCGGTATCCTCCTCCGCCTCCTCCTCCGCCTCCTCCTCCTCCTCCTCCTCCTCCTCTGCCTCTTCCTCGGCCTCCTCCTCCAACCCTGCAGCGGCCGCCGCCGCGGCCGCGGCCTTCTTGGCTGCGGTCCGGGCCGCCGCCGCCGCGGCTGTCGCCACGCCGACCGCCTTGCCCGCACCCAGGCCGCTGACCGCCGCCGCCGCCGCCGTGTGCTGCGCGTCAGAGTCAGGCCCATCTGAGTCGCCGTCGCCTTCCTCCAGCAGCCACGCCGGCGGCGCCACCGCCACGCCGCCGCCGCCGCCGCCGCCTCTTGCTTGCTCGCCGTCCGCCTGCTGCAGCTGCAGCTGGGGCTTGTAGGGGCGCATGGGCTGCTCGCGGATGCGGTTGATGTGGTACAGCGCGCTGGGCGGCTTGGCCGCCGGCTGCTGCTGCCGCTGCTGCTGCTGCTGCTGCTTCGCCTTGGGCACGGCGCCACGTCTTGCCGCAGCCAGCTGGTGCTGCTGCTGCTGGTCCTCGCCACCGGTGTTGATGTTTATGTCCAGGTCATCCTCGTCATCATCCTCGTCGTCGCCACCTCCTGCAGCCTTGCCCGCGCCCGCCTGCTGCTGCTGCTGCCGCCGCTGCTGCTGCTGCCCCGCCTTGTGCTCGTCCTGCCCCTCCTCCTCCTCACCATCGTCCTCCTCCTCGTCGTCATCCCAGTCCCCGGGCCGGCGGCAGGGGTCGTTCCAGTCCTCATCAGCCCCCCGCCCCCCCGCGGCCACCCACGGCAGCCGGCTGGGCGGCAGCGGCGCCGCCGCCGGGAACGACCGCCGCGGCGGCCGCTCCGGCGCCGCCAGCGGCACCGCCAGCGGCTTGTAGCGGCAGGCGGGGTTGGGCAGCGTCAGCGGCAGCGACAGGTCCGCGGGCGCCGGCGGCGGCGCCACCGGCGGCCCGCGGCACCACGCCGGCTTCTGCCGCCGGTCCGCCGACCTGGCGCGGCGCAGCGCCGCCGCCGCCGCCGCCGCCAGCGCATTGTCCAGCGCCGCCGGCGTCACCGCCGCCTCCACGCCGGCGCGTGCCGCCGCCACCTGCGGCGGCACCACCACCTCCTCCACCACCACCGGTGCCGGCGCCGGTGCGGGTTTCGCCCTACCATCCGCCTCCGCGTCTGCCTCCGCGTCCGCCGCCGCCTCCGCCGGCGGCAGCTCCGGCGGCGCCCACAGCCCCTGCTGCTGCCGCCAGTCCACCACCAGGCGCGCCAGGGGCCCGGGGCGGGCCAGCTCCACACGCAGCGTGTGGCCGCGCCATTTGGAGTTGTTGTACACGCTGAGGCACTTGCGCACCGCCACCGCGTCCTGGGGGTGCGTGGACAACGAGGGGGGGAGGGGAAAGGTGTGTGTGTGTGTGGGGGGGGGCCCAAGGACAACTTCCAGCTTTCGAGGTTGAAGGACAGGCGCAAACGACGTCCAAACGGTGGAAAGCAAGAGGAGAAGCGAACTATGGTGTATAGGTATGAGTATGAGCTGCAGCGGTAGGGGGCGCGGGCGTCGAGACGGGGTGGGCGGCTGTGCAGGCGTGCCGGTGCCCATGTGTTCCCATGTGTTCCCTGTTTGGGGCCCCCTCACGGCCCTCCACCCTCCTCCCCTGGCTTCTCTCATCACCCCTGGCTTCAATCCAGGCTCCAGACTGACAGTCACAGAAGCACAGAGGCACCACCACTTGCCTTGGGCTCAAACTCCACGTACGCAAACCCACGGCACGAAGCGGGTGCGGGCAGCGATGAGGGGGCGCCCCGGCCCGAAGGAGCTTTCTGTGTCCCCGATGGACCATTATCTTTAGGTGGTATGAGCTCAACACTGCTGACTTTTCCAAAAGGGCTGAACCGCGACGAAAGGTCGGCGGCTGAAATGTCAGTGGGCAACCCGCCCACGAAGAGGCGGACGCCCATCTTGTTAATATGGTTTAAACGTAAGTTGGATTGGCATAAATATCAATTGGGCACAAATGAAGCTCGCCAGCTGAATCGGCCAATTGCGAGTGGCAATTCGGGCTTTCTGATGCTCCGTGCTTTCCTATTGTATCACAGTCGTCATTAATGCTCACATGCATCATGTTTATAAAGTCGTGTTACTGAGAAGATAGACGCTGCTAGCGCGCAAGTGCATTTTGCGAAAGCGTGCGACTGGTCTTCTTGCGTCACGGAAGTCTCTAAGCTCTATGTAGGAGCGCGATAACAGCACCTGAAGCGACCACGCGACGCCGTTAAACATACGAATGGCGCCAGAGCCGGAGCCGGAGCGACCGCACTCGGCTTCCGTAGCGGTGCCGGCCGCGCCCGCCGCCGACGCCCGGGCCGGCAGCAGCCACCCCGCCGGCACGCTGGCGCCTGAGGCGCCTGAGGCGGACGCGATGGCGGCGATGGCGGCGATGGCGCCTGAGGCGGCGATGGCGGCGGCGCTGCACAGCAGCGTGCTGGCGCCGCAGCCGCCCACGCCCGCCCACGCGCCGCTGGTGCGGCTGCTGCGCTGGGCGGCCGCACGCGGCGCGGCCATGCCCCTGTTCGCGCTGCACCCCGGCCACCCCCGCACCTACGTGGCCGCCGCCGCCGCGCCGCCCGACACGCCGCTCATCACGCTGCCGCAGCGCCTGCTCATGCACGCCGGTACGGCGCTGTACGACCGGGTGTACGGGCCCGCATTCCGCGCGCTGCGGGCCGAGATGGCGGCGGCAGCGGCGGCGGCGGCGACCAAGCAGCAGTCGCCGCAGGCGACGACGACAGCGACGACTGGGCAGGAGGAAGAGCAGCAGCAGACAGGTGCTGGTGCTGGCGCTACGGCCGCGTCGGTGCCAGTCTCTTACTGGGAGCCGGGGGCCGGCGGCGGCGGCGGCGGTGGCGGCGGCGCCGGCGGCCAGGGGGGCTCAGGCGGTGGTGTGGGCCTCAGTGCGGGCCTCAGCGACCGCGAGCTGCTGTGCATGGCGCTCATAGTGGAGCGCGCCAGGGCAGACCGCCACCGCCACCGCCGCCGCAGCAGCGCCGCCGCAGCGCGGGAAAAGGCGGCAGTAGCAGGGGCAGCAGCAGCAGGACCGGAGGCTGTAGCAGCAGCAGCAGCGGAAGGGAAGGCGGCGCCTTGCGGCGGCGAGGACGGTGCCAGTGATAGCGACTTTGCGGCGGCCGGTGACGGCGGCGGCGGTGGCGGCGGCGGCGGCGGCGGCGGCGGCGGCGGCGGCGGCGGCGGCGGCTCGGAGTGGGGCCCCTACATCGACATCCTGCCCCGCACCTACGACGACCCCGCCTGGTGGGGCTGTAGCAGCGGCAGTAGCAGCGGCAGTAGCAGCAGCAGCGGTGGCAGCGGCAGTGCCGCGATGGCACTGGTGCGCGGCACGCGGCTGGCGCGCGCCGCCGCCGCCTACGCGCCGGGGCTGGGCCGCCTGGTGGGCGCCATGGCGCGGCTGCGGCAGCTGCACCGCGAGCTGAGGGCCGGGGCCGGGGTTGGCGGCGGCGGCGGCGGCGGCGGGGCGAGGGGGAGGGGGAGGAAGCAGGTGCGGCGCGGGGGCGGCTGTGTGTGTGTGTGTGCGGTGCGGTGCGGTGCGGTGCGGCTTAAGTGGATAGCGAGGGTGTGCGAGGATGTGTGAGGCGAGGCGGTCTGGCGCATGGGTGGCGGGGGGGGGTTGTGGTTACCAGCCCAAACTAAACCAATCTAAAGGAAGCGGAGTTGAGTAACGCAATTACGGTAATACAACGAAATACTCGTTAGGTTGAAGCAGTCGAAGAAGACGTGTGGAGTGCGCCGGCGACTAGAAATGCCACCCGAGCTCGGCGGGGGGGTGTGCGGGGTGTGTGTGTGCGGGGGGGGGGGTGTGCGGGGGGGGGGGGAAGCGGGGGGGGGGGGGGAGCGGGGCATGTAGTCGCTGAATGAAAGCAGTTTGGCGCGTGTGTGGCACTTGTGGGCAGTTATGGGCAGCAGCAGCAGCGGCAGCAGCGGGCGCCCTGCAGCGCTCCCCGGCTCTTTCCCAGCCCTCAATTCACTGCTGACTCATTCATCTGCATTCACACTTGTTTCCACAGGCGGAGCAGGACTGCGCGGAGGATGACGAGGAGGCGGAGGAGGAGGAGGACGCGCTGCTGGGCGGCTGGGCTGCCAGCGAGGAGGCGGCGCGCTGGGCCCGCAGTGCGGTGTGGTCGCGCGCCTTCATGGTGCGGCGGCTGCGGCTGGGCCCTGCCTCGGGCGGCCCGGACAGTGTGGGGCGGCTGCGGCTGCCGGGGCTGTTGCGGCCCCGGGCCCCGGGGGCGGAAGGCGAGGCGGCTGCTGCTGCTGCCGGGGAGAAGGACAGGGGGGCGCGGGAGGAGGAGGAGGCGGCGGCGGAGGAGGAGGAGGCGGACGAGGCGACGGAGCCGGATGCGCAGCCGCTGGCCATCTGCATGGTGCCGGGTGAGGTGGTGGTGGGGGGGGGGGGTTGGGGGGGGGCGGGGGGCGGGGGGGGGGGGCGGGGGGGTAGTGACGTCAACTGGCAGCTTGAGGAGGTGCCATGCAGCTGAGAGGTGTGTGTCAGGTGTCAGGTGCGGCCGCCCCCCCTGCATTGGTCATTTTTCCAAGGCACACAAAGGCGTTATTACATGGCAGCGGCCGGTGATAGGCAGGCGCAACGACCGCAACCTTACCTAGTCCCACTGCCCCACCACCAACCCTTTCCAGTGCTGGACATGATCGACCACGCGCCACGCCTGCGCGCCGCCTGGCACACCGGTCCCGAGGGCCGCCACCCCTTCACCTGGCAGCAGCACCAGCCGCTGGAGCAGGTGGGTGGGACCTGGGCGGGCGGGTAGGACCTGGGTGGGCGGTTGGGCGGGACCTGGGTGGGTGGGCGGGTGGGCATTTGGGCAGGTGGGCACCGGCATAGCACTCGCAGGAGGGTGGGCACGGGGATAGACGGCTAGAGATGGGGGGCATCGTACAAGGCGGCCTCGAGGGTGTCGGGTCCGGCCCCTTGTGGCTCCTTGTAGCTCCTCCGCCTTCCCTCCCCCCCTTGGGCTGGCTGGTTTGGGTTCTCTTGGTCGTTTCGCTTTTGGTTTCTGGAATGAACTACCCCCCACACACACACCTGCCGACCTTCCCACACACATACCTGCCTGTGCTCACCACCCACCCAGCTCACCGCCGACAACTACAACCGCCACTGTCATCCAACCGCCCTGAGCCCTGCAATGTGCCATCGCACCCCCACACACACTCGCCACACCCCCCTACCCCCAACCCGCCCCACCCATCATCCCAACCGCCAACCAACCCGCCATCCGACCCGCCAACCGACCCGCCACCACAACCCGCACCCACCCACCACCCACCACCACTACCACCCACCCCACTCCCCACCACCAGGGCGCGCTGCTGTCCAACAACTACGGCGACAGCAAGGACGACTGCGAGCTGCTGCTGGGCTACGGCTTCGTGCTGCTGCCGCCGGAGGCGGCTGAGGCGGCTGGGGCGGCTGGGGCGGAGGAAGCCGGCGGCAGCGGCAGCGGAAGTGGCTGCCCCAACCCAGCCAACTACGCTTCGGTTGAAATAAACTTCGGCC
The DNA here is from genome assembly GCA_016834595.1 of Chlamydomonas schloesseri. Classification (NCBI taxonomy): domain Eukaryota; kingdom Viridiplantae; phylum Chlorophyta; class Chlorophyceae; order Chlamydomonadales; family Chlamydomonadaceae; genus Chlamydomonas; species Chlamydomonas schloesseri. Next base: position 191,276 of record JAEHOD010000019.1, on the reverse strand, counting down.
GCGGCGGCGGCGGGGCAGGAGAGGAGCAGGAGCAGGAAGGGACGGCAGCAGCAGGCGGTGGCGGTGGCGGCAGCGGTGGCGGCAGCGGTGGCGGCGGGGCTGCGGACGCCCTGGCGGCGGCGGCGGAGGCGCAGCAGCGGCGGCTGGTGGCGGCGGCGGCGGGGCTGCCGGTGGGGTTCGGCGGCGGCGGTGGTGCAGGCGGCGGCGGCGGCGGCGAGGTGCGGCTGACGCTGCAGGACCCGCTGCCCGAGGCGCTGCTGCAGGTGGGTTAGCCACGTGGGTGGGTGGGTGGGTGACAGCGCTCCGAGTCACTGGGGGACACAGGGGGGACATGGGTGTCGCGAGCCGTCTGTGCACTAGCAGGTGCAGGCAAACCACATGGGGCATTACTCATCAAGAACTCGCACACGTGTCGTGGCAAACCTACCTACCTACCTACCCTGTACGCCCCCGCCAGGCTTCCCGCGTCGCGCTGGCCTCGGGCGCACGGCTCTACTTCGCCGCCGCGGAGGCGCTGGCGCCGCCACCACCACCATTTCACAGTGAGGCTTCGGCTAAGGCGGGCAGTAGCAGCAGCAGTAGCAGTACCGGCGCGCTGGCGGCGCTCCTGAGCGGCAGTAGCGGCGGCGCGGCGGCGGAGCTGCGGGTGCTGGCGGCTGTAGCAGGTCAGCTGCAGCGGCGGCTGGAGGCCATGGTGCACACCGAGGCGGAGGCGAGGCAGCTACTGCGGCTACAGCCTCAGCAGCAGCAGCAGCAGCGGGAGGAGCAGTCCGAGCAGCAGCGGGAGGAGCTGCAGCTGCTACTGCCAGACGATTGGCTGGAAGCCGGCAGCAGCAGCAGTGACGCAGAAGAGCCGGCCGAGCCGGCGGCGGCTGCGCGCTGGCGGCGGCGGCGGCTGGCGGTCTGGTTGCGGCGCCAGGCAGCGGCGCTAGACCAGCTGCAGCAGCAGCAGCAGCAGCAGCAGCAGCAGCAGCAGCGGGAAGGCAGTAGCAGCGCAGTGGGGCAGGCGGCGGTGGTGGCGGCAGTGGGTTGGCACGAGCGGCTGGCGCTGGCGGTGCTGAACGGTCAGCGGGCCATCCTCACGGCAGCGGTGCATGCGGCGCGGCGGCGGGTGGCGGCGGTGCTGCAGGTGCGCGGCGGTGGCGGTGGCTGTGAAAGTGGGGATGAAGCGAGCGAAGCACAGGCACAGGCGGTGGTGGTGGTGGCGGTGGCGGTGGCGGTGGCGGCGGCGGACTGCGGCTGCTGATGGTACAGGTTCAGGTGGTGATTAGTATTAGCCGCCTATTAGCACAGTAGGTCTACACAGCTTTATCCATTTGTTTTGAGTGCACTGCGTCTTGAGTGTTGTGATACGTCCCCACCACCACACCACACCATACCACACCGCGTGTGTCCACTCACCCACCAACACACACAACAACCTCACCAACCTCACCACCGCACGCAGGCTGCCTGCGAGGCCGCCTCGCACCCCGCGCTGTGTGTGGCGGCGCCGCCGCCGCCGCCGCCGCCGCCGCCGCCGCCGCCGCCGCCGCCGCCGCCGCCGCCGCCGCCCGCCCACCACGGCGACGGTGACGGCGCCCTCGGGTCGGCCCTCGTGCTGACTGAGGCGCTTGGGCATGAGGGCGGCAGTAGCAGTAACAGCAGCAGTAGCAGCAGCAGTGGCGGAGGTGGCGGAGCCGCCATGGGGTCCGCGCCGCCACTGCCGTACCGGGCTGCCGTACACACCGTGCGCCGGGCGGCGGCGGGCGAGGTGCTGCTGCGGCTGCCGCTGCCGCTGCCGGGGCGATCGCCCCTGGCAGGCCCGGCAGTAGCAGTGTCAGGGCACGAAGGTGGGAGTGGCGGCAGCAGCAACGGCGGCAGTAGCACCGCGGGGAGTGGCAGTAGCGGCCAGCAGCAGGAACAGGCAGAGCTGGCCTGCATCGCGGGTGAGGGCGCGGGGGACCTGGTGCGGACCCTGGTGCTGGCGGCGGCGGAGGAGCTGCAGCGGCAGCAGCAGCAGCAGCAGGGTGCTACTGCCGCTACTGCCGCCGAGGCGGGGCAGGAGGAGGCGGGCGCAGCGGCAGCGGCAGCCGCAGTAGCCGGGGGGCACGTGCTGCCCGCGGCCGGGCAGCGGGCGCTGCTGCGGCAGCTGCTGGCGCACGTGCCGCCGCCGCCCGTGGTTCGTATGCTGGTGCCGCCGCCGCCGCCGCCGTCACCTGCTGCTGCTACAGCCAGTGGCGGTGGCGGTGGCGGTGGCGGTGGCGGTGGCGGTGGCGGTGGTGTTGGTGGTGCTACAGCCGGCGGCTGCGGGCCGCACCTGCTGGCGGCGCTGGAGGGCAGCCCAGTTAATGCCGAGTACGAGGCGGCGGCGGCAGAGCTACAGGTGTGCGTGTGTGGTGTGTGTGTGGGGGGGTGGGGGTGGGGGTGGGGGTTCCATGCATGTCAAATTGGGGGGGGGGGGTTGTGGTTACCAGCCCAAACTAAACCAAGCTAAAGGAAGCGGAGTCAATCAATGCAGGCGGGGGGGGTAGGTGTGTGGGTGTGTGCGGGTGTGAGTGTGAGTGTGTGTGTGTGTGGGGGGGTGGATGGGTGGGGGTGTGTGGGGGTGTGAGTGTGGGTGTGCGGCGCAGGCAGGGCTGTAGCTGGAGACTTTGCGTGGCCGTGGCCGTGGCTGTTTCTGTCGCATATCGGGCGTTTTGGGCTGTGGCTGGTTTTGGATACCACCACCACCACCACCACCACCACCACCACCACCACTTCATGCCTCCGCCTCGGATCACGCCTGTCTGTCCGTCCGTCTGCCTGCCTGCCTATCTGTCGGCCGCATCAGCCCCCCGCCCGCACGCCTCCATCCACGACGCGTGCCCACACGCGGCACGTCGCTGATCATGTCTTTGCAAACCCTCTCCCGCCCCCGACCCACCGACATGCCCTCTCCCCCCCCTCCCCCTCCGCCCCCCGCCTCCCCCCCCCCAACCCCCGCCCCCCCCCCCCCCGCAGGACGACTTCAACTCCTTTATGCAGCAGCGACTGGCGCCCCTGGCCGAGGCCTCCGCCGCCGCCGCGCCGCCCTCCGGGGCTACAGCTGATGCCGCTACAGCTGATGATGCTACAGCTGATGCTACAGCCGCCGCTGCCGCGGCGGCGGCGGCGGCGGGCCTGCTGATGGGCCCCAGCTGGCCGCCCGCCGCCGCTTTCCGGCTGTACGGCTGGGCGCGACACGTGGCGGAGGGGTGTGCCGTACAGGTCGACGTGGCGGAGGGGCGGGCGGCGGCGAAGGAAGGGCTGCAGCAGCAGCAGCAGGAGGATGAGGAGGGAGGGCAGCCGCCGGGGGGGCGGCGGCGGCTGCTGGTGCTGGCGCCGGTGCTGTGGGCCCTGCCGCGGGTGCGTCGCCGGCTACTGCTACTGCACGGGTCTTGCATGAAGCGGTCTTGGAGTGCTCGATGATTGTTTGTCGTGTGAAAGACGCGAATGTCAACGCTGGCGTCATCACTTCTTTGTACACTGACGTCGCTTCGTTTTTGTGGTTTGCAGGAGGTCCGGGACTCGGCGCTGTCCCTGCGCCTGCACGCCCCCACCCCCGCCTCCACCACCACCAACAGCAGCAGTAGCAGCAGTGGCACCTGCTGCTGCCTGGAGGTCGCCGCCGCCGCGCCCCTGCCCGCCGGCCTGTGCCTGCACCCCGCCTGCCTGCTGCCGGCTGCGACCGCTGCTACAGCCACTGCTGCTACAGCCGCTGCCGCCACTGCTACTGCTACTGCTACTGCCGCTGCCGCTGCCGGCGTGGACACGGACGAGCTCATGGTGCGGCACGGTCCCGAGGCGCTGGTGGCGCTGCAGCGCATCGCTGCTACTGCCGCCACTGGTGCTACTGCCGCCACTGGTGCTACTGCCGCGACCGCCTCTGGCACGGCAGGTGGTGTAGCTGACATGGAGGAGGAAGAAGGAGAGGAAGAAGCGGCAGAGGAGGAAGAGGAGGAGCAGGAGGGGGGACGGCAGCAGCTGCTGTGGCGGCTACTGCCGCCGCCGCCACCCCACGTGCTGGAGCTACTGCCGGGCGGGGAGGACGAGGACGACGAAGAGGACGGGGAGGGAGAGGAGGAGGTGGAGGTGGAGCTGCAGAGGGCACGGCGGGTGGCGGAGGGCGGCCCGCGCGGGGCTGCGGCTGCTGCCCGCGCGGCGGCGGCGGCGGAGGAGGAGGCCGAAGCACGGCGGCGTGACACGCGCTGCAAGCGGGCGGCGCTGGTGCGGTGCGGGCTGGGCATCACCCACCACCTGGGGGCAGGTGCGTCTTTTGGGAGGGTTGGGGGCCGGGACTCGGGGGCTAGGGGGGCAGGGCGCGGCAGGGCGCGGCAGGGGGCAGGGGGCAGGGGGGCCCCGGAATAGGGTGCGTGTGTGTCTGGGGACACGGGTCTGCCGCCGACTTGGCCGCAAGCTCGTCGATGACCGCCGGAACCGCATATCCCATCCCATCCCATCTCACCCCACCTCACCCCTGCTCGCCGTGTGTCATCCTCGCCGCACGGCCCTGACGGCCCTGGCACAGGCTGCGCCGGGCGGCCGCTGGTCAGCGCCGCACTCAATCTGCTACTGCTGGAGCTGCTGCCGCAGACTGGCACTGCCGCTGGCGGCCAGGGGGGCGGCAGTAGCAGCAGCAACGGCAGTAGCAGCAGCGGTGCCGGCGGAGCTGGCGGCTGGGGCAGCCGCCTCCTCGCAGCCGCGGCGGAAGCCGGCGCGCCAGTCGCGGCTACTGCTACTGCTGCCGCTACTGCCGATGTGGCCGCGGGCGCCGTGGCAGCCACGGCTGCAGCAGAGGGGGGCGCAGCGGCGGCGGCTGCGGCGGAGCCGGCTTCGGCCCTGGCTCAGGCGCCTGTTGACGGCAGCAGCGAGGGCGCGGCAGGAGCGGCGACGTCCTCGGCGGCGGCTGCAGCGGCGGCGGCGGCCCTGGCGGAGGCGCGGAGGCTGGTGGGCGCGCTGTGCGCCCTTCCTGAGGGCCAGTCGGTGTGCAAAGCGGCCAGGTGGGGGGTGGGGGTGGCGGGGGTGGCGGGGGTTGCCGGGTTCGTGGGGGAAGCTGGGTGCGTGGGGCAGGGGGGGGCTGGGAGGTGCACGGGTGCCCGGGTGCCGTGTGTCACTGGTGACTGGCGGTTGCCTCCCTGGGGGCCCACCTCGCCCCACCTCGCCCCACCTCGCCCCACCTCGGCCACCCTCGCTCCCGCTCACCATCTCGCCCCCCACCACCTCGCCTGTCATTACCTGTCGCCCACCACCACCACCACCACCACCACCACCCCCACCACCACCACAGGAAGACGCTGCGCGCCGAGCTGCAGGCCGCCCGCCAGCGCCTCGCCTCCCGCCTGCAGCAGCTGCCGCCGCCGCCGGCTGCTACTGCCGCTGCCGCGGCTACTGCCACTGCTACTGCCGCGGACGGTGTGCGGCTGTACCTGCAGCTGTACGGCCGAGGGCTGGCTGACTGGGCGGCGGCCCTGGGGCTGGAGCGGGGCGGCGGCGGCGGTGGCGGCGCCGGGGGCAGCGGGCGCAACAGCAGCGGCAGCAGGCCGAAGAAGGGCAAGGGCCAGGCCGCGGCTAAGAAGGAGAAGGCCATGAAGGCGGGGACCGCTGGCACAAAGGACGGCGGCGGCAAGGAGGGCAAGAAGAAGCGCAAGGAGGGCGAGGGAGACGGGGAGGGGGGAGCAGCGGCGGCGGCGGCACACGCTCCGCAGGCCAAGAAGGCGAAGAAGGGCAAAAAGTAGAAACTGGGGCGCGTAGGTGGAGCGACGCGGCATCATTCGGGGCTTGGGGGCGCCGTCTGCTTTTTGGTCTGACACCTTGCGTGCGATTCTCTAGCAAAGGCGTGACGTGCTGTGATGCACATTTGTCACGCGTTGTGTGTCTAGCGCGCCATGCGCAGGCCGCGAGGAAACTTCCGCCGTGGTTTTGTTGCGAGCGGCCAACCGCTCTTCGAGTACCGGATATTTGCACGCTCATGCTCAATAGCAAGTCGTGCTAAGGCTTTGTATTTGTCAATCATTTTTAAATACCATACAACTAAGGGCAGTCGGACGGGGCAGCAGCGATTTGTATTAGCTCGTTCTCACACGCACCGGCTTGCAAATAATGCTCTCAAAAACACAAACTTACCAAATTATGACTGTAGTGGCGAGGTAGTATTCAAACCAGCGCCACTTTGGAGAAGCTGCAACACGAAGCTCTAACTCTCAAGCGGCATGCGCCATACTAGCAAATGCACAATCACTATGAAACAAGTATTCTGGTTACAGCAGCCATAAATGGGCAGAGGACGCGAGCGTCGTCCTGAGGCGACGTCATGGGCCAGTTTGGAGCGCGCGCAAGTGCAGGGCCCGGCTTGGGGTGGCCGCTGCGACTCCTGCTGTGCCTTGCGGCTGTAATACTGCGCAGCTGCTATGGCCAGGGTAGGTCACAGCCTGGTGTGGGCGAGAGGAGTGTGGGCGTCAGGCCTCGTCGGCGGAGTGGCTTGGCTTGGCTTGGCTTGGCGGCAGCCCTGCCCTATAGCGCCCATCACTCGTTCGCACCTGTGGTGGCCCCGCTCACCGCCTGAGGGCAGCGCGCCGCTCTCTGGCTCCCGCTGGGGTCTTTGGTCCAGGCCTCCTGCCCCCAGCCCCCACGGCATAAGCAGTAGGCCAGCCCTTGAGCCTCGCGTCGTGGCGGCTTGGTGGCGGCTAGGCGGCTAGTAACGCGGCTAGGCCACCATGCATGCGGCGCGAGCGGGGGGCAGGGGGGCAGGGGGGCAGGGGGGCAGGGTTGCACGGGGGCAGGGGCAGGGGGGCAGGGGCAGGGGGGCAGGGGGGCAGGGGTGCACGGGGGCAGGGGTGCACGGGGGCAGGGGCAGGGGGGCAGGGGCAGGGGGGCAGGGGGGCAGGGGGGCAGGGGTGCACGGGGGCAGGGGTGCACGGGGGCAGGGGCAGGGGGGCAGGGGCAGGGGGGCAGGGGGGCAGGGGGGCAGGGGTGCACGGGGGCAGGGGGGCAGGGGTGCACGGGGGCAGGGGGGCAGGGTTGCACGGGGGCAGGGGCAGGGGGGCAGGGGCAGGGGGGCAGGGGCAGGGGGGCAGGGGCAGGGGGGCAGGGCGGAGCCGGCTGCCGGCTGCCGGCCACATGCATGCGGAGTGCAAGTCGACACGCGCCACATGTGCCCCCCCCCCATGTTGCCAGCCACAGCCCCCGCTACCGCACCCCCCCTTCCTTTTCAGCCTTCGCAACTCCCCGACATCATGCCAAACACACACACACACACACACACACACACACACACACACACACACGCACGTGCGTCTTAAACCGTACACGCGCGTGAGTCGCAACTCACACACACCGCCGTCAGCACCGCCACACTAAATGGTGCCCACACCCCCACGCCACGTGCCATGCCACATGCCCACTGACACGCTTCAGCCACGCCCGTACGACAGATGGCGCCGGCACCACCGGCACCACCGACGCTGACAGGGCCTATGACTGCTCCGACCAGTGCGGGGTGTGGGCGGCGGGCGGCGAGTGCGCCGCCAACCCCGGCTACATGCTCGCCAGCTGCGGGGCGGCGTGCCAGGAGTGCGTGCCAGGTGGGGGCCGGTGGATGCGGGGCCCGGGGGGTGGGGTGGGGCCCGGGGTGGGGGGGGCCCCGGGCGGCATGGCACGAGCCAGGGTTTGCCGGGGGGGGGGGGCGCGTGTGCAGGGGTAGAGGTGGGTGGAGCGCAGGGGTAGTCAACTGAAGCAGGCTGAAGCTGCGTACATGGAGGGGGGAACGAGACCCCGCTGACCCTCCCTCGCCCGCTGCACCCCTCCATCCCTGCATTCCCCTCCCCCCACTACGTTGCCGCTTCCATAATCACCCCCTCCCTCCCATCCGCCCCAACACCAGACCCCGGCGGCGACTGCGGCGACCTGCACCCCAACTGCGGCGGCTGGGCGGCGGGCGGCGAGTGCGCCGCCAACCCCGGCTACATGCATAGCCACTGCCGGGCCGCATGTGGGCTGTGCGGCGACAGCTCCCCACCGCCGCCGCCGCCGCCGCCGCCGCCGCCCCCGGACGCGCCGCCGCCGCCGCCCGCCCGGCCGTTCGTGGTGCCGCCGCCCACCGACTGCCGGCTGGTCGTGGACGTGACGGGCGTGGCGCCTGCTGACCTGGCTGCTGCTGCTGCTGCCGCCGGCAGTAGCAGTAACAGCAGTACTAGCGGCAGTAGCAGCAGCAGCAGCAATGGCAGGACGGCGGGCGCGGTGGTGCAGCTGGATTGCGAGCAGGAGGAGTCGGGCGGGCCGGGGGGCGGCGGTGAGGGCGGCAGCGGCGAGGCAGGGGTGGTGCCGCCAGGGGAAGCAGCAGCGGCAGGAGCAGCAGCAGCACCGCCGCCGCCAGGGGGGTCAGGGCCGGTGCGGGTGGTGCTGGGGGCGCGGCTGCTGCCGTACGCCTCCGACTTCAGTGGGGTGGCCGTGATCTCGGCGGCGGAGGCCACGGCCATTGTGGCAGCAGCAGCAGCAGCAGCAGCAGCAGCAGCAGCAGCAGCAGCAGCAGCCGGAGCAGCAGCAGCAGGAGGAGGCGGCGCCAACGGGACCGCGGCGATACCGGTGGTGGTGTCGGAGTGGGGCGTGGCGTTTGTGGGCGTGACGCACCTGCGGCTGGTGGATTCGCTGGTGGGTTGGGCGGGGTGGGGGGCTGCTGGGGCTGCTGGGGCTGGTGGGGCTGCTGGGGCGGGGAGTACCAGACCACACGAGCAGCACATGCGGCATGCGGCGGGTGCAACACACAAGGCGCACGCCGCCGCCGTCAGACGCCGCCGCCGCCGCCGCTGTCAGACGCCGCCTCAAAGCCCCTCTCTCACCGCAACGCTCACGCTGCCCGCCGTTACCCCTCCCTCACCTACTGTTCCCCTCCACTTCGCCACATATCCTTGCTACCCCATTCCCCCCGCCCGCCACCGCACCACACTACCACACCACACTACACACTACCACACCACACACCATTCCTCTCCGTTTCCGTTTACCAACACCACACACACTGCACACCACACACAGGTGGCGGGTCCGCCGCTGAGCGCCGCCGGCCCGCACCTGGCCACACACCTGGTGCCGCACGTGACCCTGGGCGGCGGCGGCGGCGGCGGCGGCGGCACCACCCTGCGGACCATGTTCGCGCCCGCGCGCGATTGGCGCTTCCGTGAGTGGCGTGCGCGCGTGCCGCCCACTTTGTGTGTCATGGTAACGATTGGGCGTAGTTGCAATGCTGTTATTTGGGGTGCTGTTATTGGGGGTGCAGTTATTGGGGTGCAGTAGGCACTGCGGTCTTCATGCGGCAGTGTGTGTGAGGAGTGTGTGAAGCGGCCAGCGGCGGCGCCGCGCCGGGTGGCACGCCTGGTGGCACGCCTGGTGGTCCCCGGAGTGTGCGATTGGTGCCCGCAGTGACCCGGTACTCAGCAGCACACCCGCCTTGCAACACACCTCGCGCCACCGCACACACACACCGACGCACACACGACTCCCAATGCCCCAAACGACACAATAAACCCCCTATAAAAACAAAAAAATGCCACCACCGCCACCGTCACCACCACCACCACCACCCACCACCGCCACCACCCACCACCACCACCACCACCACCACCACCCGCCACAACAACAGGCGCCGGCTTCGACCCCGCCGCCGGCGCGCCCACGTTCGGCCCGGCGGTGCTTGACGAGGTGGTGACGGTGCGGCTGGAGCGCTTCACCTGCAGCTCCGTGCGCAACGCCGCGGGCTGGGCGTGCGTGCTGGCGCGCTGGGCGGGGCGGCGGGGGGCGCGGCGGCTGTACGGCATAGATGCGGCCGCGTACGGCGGCGCGTACGACGCCGCCGGGGAGGGGGACCCGGGGCTAGGGCCGCCAACCGCGCCCCCCTGGCTGTACGCCACCACCTCCCGCTTCTACAACAACAGGTGGGGGGCTGCGGGGTCTGTGTGCGTTAGAGATCACAAGGGAGGAATTATGAAAGACTTGTGCGCGCGACTTGTGTGTGTGTGTGTGTGTGTGTGTGTGTGTGTGTGTGTTTGTGTGTGTTGGGGGGGGCGTGGTGTGTGTGTGGTGTATATTCGGATACCGTAATTGATTCTCAAAACTGAAGCGACCATTGCAACCCAACAAACGGGGGGTGGGGCTGTGTCATTATGGGGTGTGGCGGGCGTGTGTGTGTCGTGATTGTTTTGCTGTGTATCACCGTGTCGCGTGTAGGTCTTTGTTACTTTGTGACATGATGAGGCCATGAGCCCATTTGCCTGACTGTAACTACCCGTGTGCTGTGCATGTGCGTGCCGCCAACCCTGCCACCCCTTCTTCTTGACTCTAAACGCGTGCACCCCCTCCCCCCCGCCTGACAGGGTGCAGCAGGGCGGGCAGCTGGGCGTGGGGCAGGCGTTGGCGGCAGTAGCGGGGAGCTCCCCGTCCTCAGGCTGTAGCAGCAGCAGCGGCAGTAGCAGCGGCAGTGGCAGCGGTGTGCAGGACGCGGTGGTGTCGTTCAACGAGGGCTTTGGGGCGCTGGTGCTGGCACCTGCCGCCAGCCTGCTCGCAGAGATGGGCGAGTGGCGGCGCCGTACCAACACGCCGGTAGGTAGGGGTGTGTGTGGTGTGTGGTGTGTGTGGTGTGTGGTGCGAGTGTGGTGTGAGTGTGGTGTGTGGTGTGTGGTGTGCTGTGTGGTGCGGTGTGTTGTGAGCGGGTGTACGGGTGGATTGGTGTGAACCATGTTGGGGAAGGCGCCAGGGCCATGTGTGGCGCAAAGGCCCATGTGTGGTACTTTGAGGTTAGTTGCCGAACGAGGTTGGACGTGCACCTCGCTCGCTCAGTCTATACTTCCCGCCACGACCCCAACCCCTACACACACCCCCATCGGCGCTTCATATACAATTGACCCACACCGTCCGCATGGATGGTCGTTTCGCTTCTGGTTTCTTGAAAAAAACACTACCCCCCCCCATGCACCTTGCACACGCTTCGTGTCCGCAATCCCGCCGGCCCGCCACCGCCCCCCCCCCACACACAAACACACACTAACCCCAACGCCCTCCCCCCCTTCCGCGACCTCAACCCCCCCTGCATTGCTTGACTCCGCTTCCTTTAGCTTGGTTTAGTTTGGGCTGGTAACCACAGCCCCCCCCCACCACCACCGCCACCGCCCACCACCACCACCGCCCACCACCACCACCACCTACCACCACCTACCGCCACCACCGCAGGAGGGTGCGGGCGACGCGCAGCCCTTCCTGAGCCTGCGCGTGTCGGTGGGTGCCGGCAGCAGCGCCGAGTCCAACTCCGGCGGCAGGGGGGCTTTCCTTGCGGTGATGAACGGCGTCCACCTGGTGGGTGTGGAGGGTGGGCGGTGGGGTGGGGTGGAGGGTGGAGGGTGGCCGTGGTGGCGGTGGTGCGGAAGAGCTGGCTAGCTGGCTGCAGCTAGAGCCCTAGTTTGCTTGGTTTAGCCACAAAGCGTCACGGGGCAAGCGTTTGGCCCACAGCCAGACGCCACCAACCAAACGCGCGCCTTTCTTTCCCGGCCGCCACCGTCTGCAATCAATAATTACCGTATGACATCTTGCATTTATTTATCTAAAATACACACACACACACACACACCCAATGCTATCTCCTTGTGCTTTCCTAACACACCCAATCATGCAGCTGCACTTTGCGATCTTTGGCGGCAGCCGCCTGGCCGACAACTACGCCGACCTGGGCGGCGGCGCGGTGTACAGCCAGGCCCCCGCCGCGGCCGGCGCGTTCGGCGTCACCGCCACGCTGCGCCTGAGCCAGGGCGCCACCATCGCCGGGAACCGCGCGGGCGCCGGCAGCGGAGGTGGGTGGGTCTGGGTGGGTCTGGGTGGGTCTGGGTGGGTGGATGGGCGGGTGGGTGGGTGGGTGGGTGGGTGGGTGGGTCTGGGTGGGTGGTTCTGGGCGCATGGGGGCGCATGGGGGCGTATGGGGGCGTCTGTGTGGTGCCTACCTACGGCCTACCTGGGGAGGGCATGTGTGGGCCCTCGTAACACACACCACACACACACACACACACACACACACACACACACACATACACACACACACACACACACACACACACACACACACACACACACACACACACACACGCGCGCGCGCCCCCCCCACACACACACACGCGCGCGCGCGCCCCACACACCACACACGGCCGCCCTTCACGCCGCCTATCACGTCCCCAAATCCCCCCCTCCCCCTCCGACCCCCCCACCCCCCTGCCCCAGCAGGCGCGCTGCTGCTGGCCGCCCACGTCGGGCGGCTGGAGGTGTCGGCGGGCGCCTGCCTGGGGCCGCGCAACACCGCGGCCGACGGCGCGGGCGGCGGGCTGGCGCTGGCGGACGAGAGCGGCATGGGTGCGGTGGCGTGGGTGGGGCGTGGACATTGGTGGGGCATTGGTGGGGCGCTGTGGGGCGTGCAGGGGCGCTGTGGGGCGCTGTGGGGCGGTTGCTTGGCGGCTTGGCTTCATGTGTGTTGACACAACGAAACCGGGAGAATGGGTGTGTATGTGTGTGCCTGGGGGTGGGGTGGGGGAGGAGGTAGTTGTAAATACCAGCCCATCCGTAACCAAACTATGGGAGGGGTGGGGGTGAGGGCATGTGCATGCGGCCGGGGGCGGGGGAGGCGGGGCGGCTGTGTTTTGAGGGGGCGCGTGTGTGGTGGCTGATGTCTACGTGTGGGTTGTACTTACCAAGACCCAGGTCACCATCCCCCAAGGTCGCTTTGGTTTCTAGAATGAACTACCCCCTCCCCCTCCACCCCCTCCACCCCCTCACGCCTGCACCACCCCTGCACCCATTCCCAACCCCCCCCCCCCACACACACACGCACACGCACAGGCGTGTTCCCGCCCGCCCTGGACGAGCTGCACCTGCTCACGGGCGGCGCCATACGCGGCAACACCGCCGCCGGGCGGGCACGGGCGCCGGCCCCGGGGGCGGGCCGCGGTGGCGGCGTGTTCGTGGCGGGGGCGTGCGGCGCCGTGCTGATCGAGCAGGGGGCGAGGGTGGTGGACAACAACGCCACGTCCCAGGTGGGTGCTGGTGGGTGCTGGTGGGTGGGTCGGCAAGGTCCGTGGCGTGTGGGATTTTGGAATGTCGCGTGTGCCGTGGAGGGGTTGTTGCCGTTTGCTGGGATGCGGAATTCAGGAGGAGGTCTATCTGGAAGGCGTTTGCGGGTGCGGGATGTGGGCGGCAGATAAATGTGTGTGCGCGTGTGGGGGCGGGGCTGCCATGCCGTGTGTATGTGTATGTGTGTGTGTTTTACCCCCGTGTTGGTCATCAGACACCGCGGGTCGCCATGGCGGGGAATTGCAAACACATGCATACGTGCATGCGTGTGTGTGAGAGACACACACACACGCAGAAACCAACCCCAACCAACCGACAGGGCGGCTTCATGGCCTGCCTGAACAACAACAACGCCGCCGGCCCCTCCATTGACACCATCACCATCGCCGACGGCGGCCACGGGGCGGGCGCCGTGGTCGCAAACAACACCGCCGGCCTCAAGTGCGTGTCAGCGTGTCAGCGTGTGCGTGTGTGTTAGCGTGTTAGCGTGTGCGTGCATGCCTGCGGGTCCGTCTTGTGGCGTCGTTCCGTTTGTCCTGTTTGTCTTGTTGGTCATCGGTCTACTTGTTTAGTCATCACCGGGAATCGCAGCAGTGTAGGGCCGCCGGCAGCAGCAGCAGCAGCAGCGGCGGCAGCAGCAGCAGGGGCAGCAGCAGCAGCAGCAGCAGCAGCAGCAGCAGCAGCAGCAGCAGCAGCGGCGGCAGCAGCAGCAGGGGCAGCAGCAGCAGCAGCAGCAGCAGCAGCAGCGGCGGCAGCAGCAGCAGGGGCAGCAGCAGCAGCAGCAGCAGCAGCAGCAGCAGCAGCAGCAGCAGCAGTAGCAGCAGCAGCAGCAGCAGCAGCAGCAGTAGCGGCAGCAGCGGCAGGGCGGCCCCACGCTGCCGGCGGCGCACACGCCACGTGGCCCCGTCCACTGCTCGCCCCGACCCGCTTCCGTCGCACGTGACCCGGCCCTGTCCGAATCCCTCCCTCCGGCCGTGTCCTCCCTTGTCGTTCCCCACCTCTCCACGCTCTCCTTCCTCGCCTCCCCCCCACCTCCTCTCCAATCCACTCATGCATGCAGTGGTGGCGCGTTCGCGGCACTGGCCGGCTCCGTGACCCTGGTGGGTGGGTCCAGTGGGGCTGGGGCGTCGGTGGTGGGGCTCGCTGGGGCGTCGCTAGCGCTACAGTGGGCGGGCGGGGGGCGGGGGGCTTCCGTGCGGATGGATGTGTGTACGACAGGCATTGAGGGAACTGGGTGAACCGGGTGCACGCCGTGCGCCGCCGCCGCCGCCGCTGCTGCTGCTTCTGCTACTGCTACTGCTGCTGCTACTGCTACTGCTGCTGCTGCATGGGGCCGCCACCATGGCGTGTCATATACACATGCCGTGTGTGTGTGGCATGCCGCGCCGCACACAACATCGTCCACCCCTCCCCCCCCCCGCATGCATCTGTGCCCATCCCAAACCGCCGGCTCTTTCGCAGACCCCTCCCCCTTGGCCTCACCCCCCCTCACCTACCCCCTCTCCCCTCCCCTCCCCTCCCCGCCCGCCCGCCCGCAGCTCAAGATCTCCAACAACGCCAGCAATGCTGCTGACGTCAGCAGCGGCGGGGGCGGCAGCCGCTCGGCCGTGGAGGTGGTCGGCAACAGCGCACGCGGCGGCCGCGGCGGGCTGCTGTATGTGGTGGGCTCCCTCGGCGCCGTGGAGGTCAGCAGTAGCGGCATGATGCAGCCGCCGGCCGGCAGCGGCAGCGGCAGTAGCAGTAGCAGTAGCAGTAGCGGTGATGACAGCGGCGACGTTGTGCTGGTGGCGTCGCCCGCGGTCAAGGTGGAGCTCAACAACGCGGGGTGGGTGGGTGGGTGTGAAGTAGGGTAGTGACACACTGCATGCGGCTGACACTGCTACCGCCGCCAATGCCGCTACTGATGCTGAAAGACGGGCCAGCAACCCAGTTCTGCCTTAAGCTGCTGCTGTCAAAGCTGGAGGTGTTCCTTAGTCTGCTTTCATGGGTATTGCGCCGCGCAGCTCGGATGGCGGCGTGATAGCGGCGGAGGGCGGCTGCGGCAGCGTGGTACTGCGTGGCTCCGGCACACACGTGCGCCGGAACTGGGCGGCTGCGGGCGATGGCGGCGTGCTCTACGCAGGCGGCGGCTCAGACGTGCGCAGCTCGTCGGCTGTAGCCACGGCCTTTGGTGGCAGTAGTGGCGGCAGTAGCGGCGGCAGTGGCGGCGGCAGTAGCAGCAGGCGGCGCGCCGCGCGCCGCAGCCTGGTGCTGGTACGACCGGCATGGCCTGGAGCCGCTGCCACTGCTACTGCCGCCGCGGCTACTGCCGCCGCCGCTACTGCCGCCGCCGCTACTGCCGCCACCGCCGCTACTTCCGCCGCCGCGAACAGCAGCCGCATGCACACAGCCGCCTCTGCATGGGGCGCCGCCGGTGCCGCCTTTGCTACTGCCGCCGCCACCGGCGCCGCCAGCAGCAGCAGTAGCAGTAGCGGGCCCTACTTCGGCAGCCAACAGACTGAGCGGCAGCAGCAGCAGCAGCAGTGGCTGGCCTGGCGACGGCGCCTGGCGCGCGGTCGGCCTCATCATATCGGGGACGAGTCGGGTGGCGAGGGAGAAGCGACCGGCGTTGAGGGCGGACGCGGCAGCCGCAGCCGCAGCTGGCGGCAGCTGCAGACGGCGGCGGCAGGTAAGATAAGAGGACGGCGGGGGCTGCCGCTGCCTGGGGCCGGTGGGGGCGGGGCCGGTGGTCAGCAGCAGGCCGCGAGATAGAGCGCCGCCGCCTCACACACGCGATGCAAGCCCCCCCCCCCGCGCAAGCTGCTTCTGCCTTTGCAAGTGCTACAGCCGCTACTGCCACTTGCTGCTGCTGCTGCCGCAGCTACTGCCGGCGTGCGCACCGCCATCACGGCGCTGCTGCTGGAGGACGGCGTGTGGGCGGCCTACAACAGCGCCAAGGGGGTGAGGGGCGTGATGATGGCGGCGCGTGATGATGGTGCAGTGGCTGCTGCAGCAGCAGTGGCTACTGCTGTGGCTAGTGGCTGTAGCAATAGCCATGGCCGTGGCAATGATGAGCAGTGGCTGTAGCAGTGTGCAAACACAGCTG
Organism: Chlamydomonas schloesseri; assembly: GCA_016834595.1. Lineage (NCBI taxonomy): Eukaryota > Viridiplantae > Chlorophyta > Chlorophyceae > Chlamydomonadales > Chlamydomonadaceae > Chlamydomonas > Chlamydomonas schloesseri. The sequence continues at coordinate 175,096 of JAEHOD010000019.1, read as the reverse complement.
GGCTGTGCCGCCCTGTCGTCCACGCCCTGTCCAGCCACGTATGCCCGCGCAAGCACGCCCATCCCTACCTACCTTTGCGCCGGCCGGCCAACCCCACTGCTGTGCGATGTCCCGCTGATCTGCGTGCACCCATCCGCCACCTTGTGTGTGCTGCTCCCCCCCTCCTCCCCTTGCAACCGCCGCGCGCTGGGTCCCCCCACCCACCCCCACGCACCCTGCCACCAACCCCTACCACCACCACCGTACCACCCTGCCACCACCAACTCCCTGCCACCAACCAGGGCGGCGGCTTCGCCGCGGCGTGGGGCTCGGTGGGCGGTCTGGTACTGCGCGGCGGCGCGGTGGCGGAGGGCAACGCCGCCGACACGGGGCCGGGCGGGTTCCTACTGGTCACCCGCGGCGACCTGGGCCCGCCGCAGTCCCCACCCCGGCAACAAGAGCAGCAGCAGCAGCAGCAAGAGCAGGAGCAGCAGGCGCCGCCGCCAGGCGGCGAGGGCGGCAGTGAGGCCGGAGGCGATCCCACTGCGGCGGCAGAGAAGGGGGAGGGGGGCGGTGACGCAGACGCAGACGCGGGCACGGACGCGGGCACGGGCACGGGCGGCTGGCGCTGGGGCGTGCGGCTGAGCGGGCGCGGCACGGGGCTGGTGTGGAACCGGGCGGCGGAGGAGGGCGGCGGCGTGGCGGTGGTGGGTGGCTGGCTGCGGGGGGGCGTGCTGGTGGAGGGCGGCGCGGCGCTGCGGTACAACCAGGGGGCCAGGTGCGTAGGGGAGTGGGTGGGTGTGGATGGGGGGGAGTGTGTATGTGCGAGTGTGTGTAGGGGGGGAGTGTGTTGGTGGTGGGGGGGGATTGGTTCATTTCAGGAGCCAGAGCGAACCAGCCGAGAGAGCCCGAACCCAGCCGGGGAGAGGCGCTTTATGGCACACACACGTACACACGTGTGTAAGCACACACACACACACACATACACACACACACACATACACACACAAACACCCCCCCCACACACACACACAAACACACACACGCAGCGGCGGCGCGGTGTACGTGTCCGGCCCCTGCGGCCCGCTGGTGGTCAGCGGCCGGGGCAGCGCCGCCGCCTCCAACGGCGCGGCGGCGGACGGCGGGCTGCTGGCGGCGGAGGCGCTGCTGGAGGGGCTGTGCGTGGAGGGGGGCGCGCAGGTGGGCGGGGGGGCGGGGGGTGGGAGGGGGGGAGGGGGGTTGAGGGAGGGACAGGGAGGGGGGTTGAGGGAGGAGGTGCGGGGGGAGGAGTGGGGAGGTGCGGGGGAGGGAGGAGGTGCGGGGGGTGCGGGTGGCGCGTGGGTGCGGGGTTGCGGAGCGTGTATGTATGTGCGTGTGTGTGTGTGTGTGTGTGTGTGTGGTGGAGGGGGGGGTAAGGGAGTACGTGTCTGCACCACCTACCCCTTTCCTCGAGCCACGCCACGCCGCGTGTGCACCCCTGCCACCCCTGGTTGCCGGCCCCCCCACCCCCGCACACACCCTGCACACACGCACACACACCTACGCATACCCCTCCCCCCCCCACACACACGCAGGTCACGGACAATGCCTCGGGCCGCAGCGGGGGCGCGGTCTTCGCCGCCCAGTTTGCGCTGGGGCCGCCATCCAGCAGCATGGGCGGCGGCGGCGGCGGCGGCGGCGGCGGCGAGGCCGCCGCCACCCTGGCGGCCGCCGCGGCGTACGGCTGCCGCTACGGCGGCGCGGTGGTGGGCGTGACGGTGGCGGGCCGCGGCACGCGCGTGTCGGGCAACAGCGCCGGACAGAACGTGAGGGGGAGCGAGGGGGCCAGCGGCGTGTGTGCGTGTGCGCGTGTGCGTGTGTGCCTGTGCGTGTGTGCGTGTGGTGTGTGCGCGTGCGTGTTCTTGGGGGCGGTTGTAATTGTGTGTAGGCGGGCTGCTAGGGAAGGGTGCCTGGGCTGGTGTGAATGGTGTGATGCCGCCGTGATGCCGACCTTTGCCCCGTGATGCCGCCGAATGCCGCCCCTCAATCCCACCTGGTCCCACCTGACCCGCGTGCGCCTCCCCTCTCTTCCAAGCTCGCCCCTCCCTCTCCCCCCTGGGAATGAACTACTGGTACCCTCCCTCTTCCCCCCTCCCCCTCCGGCCAACCAACAACAGGGCGGCGTGCTGGCGGCGGCGAATGTGCAACTGGCCTCGTGAGTCAACAATGGCTGAATGGGCACATGCACGGAGTCACGTGCGCACATGTGCACATGTGCACATGCACATGCACATGCACGTGTGCACATGGGCCCCTAGTTAGCACCGTGCCGCGCATATCGCCGCTGCTGCTGCGGGGCCGGCCCCCCTGGGGCGGCCCCCCTGGCTATCATCAAACTGGGACGACGCATCCACACGGCCAACCAAACACTTTGCCCCCGCCGCCCTCTCGCAGCGACCCTGTCTGCCGCTCCCGGGTTGGGCTGGTTGGTTTGGGTTCTCTTGGTTGTTTCGCTTTTGGTTTCTGGAATGAACTACCCCCACCCCCCCACCCCCCGCACACACACACACGCAGGGTGACCATCCGCGATGGGGCGCAGGTGGTGGGGAACGCGGCCGTGGGTGAGTGCCTGCCTGCCTGCCTGCCTGCCTGCCTGCCTGCCTGCCCTGCCTGCCTGCCTGCCTGCCTGCCTGCCTGCCTGCCTGCCTGCCTGCCTGCCTGCCTGCCTGCCTGCCTGCCTGCCTGCCTGCCTGCCTGCCTGCCTGCCTGCCTGGGTGGACGCACAAAACCACACAAATGCATCGCCATGTGCTGCAGGCGGCGACGGCGGAGTGCTTTGGCTGCGAGAGGGCTTCAAAGAGCTCTCTGTTCGGGTGTGTGGGGGGGGGCGGGTGGGGTATGTGTGTGGGTGGGTGTGGGTGTATGGGTGGTGGTGGGAGAGGTGGACCGGGGGGGGGTGCGGGGCGCCCATGGCGCGTCCCAATCTTCCAGGTATCTCTCTCGCGCACGCAACCGCGCACACAACCAACTCAGTCGTTCCATCCACAGAACCACTAAACCATGTAGCCACAACACACACACTCACACGCACACGCACACTCCCATTTACCGTACCGCCGTACACACACACACACACTCCCACCTACCGTACTGCCGTACACACAAACACACACAACACACACACGCACACAGGGCGCCGGCACGCGTGTGTCCGGCAACCGGGCGGACGAGGGCGGGTTCGTGTGGGCCGACGGCGCGAGCGGCGCCCTGAGCCTGGGGCCGGGCGGGCAGCAGGGGTTCGGGCTGCAGGTGGTGCAGGAGGGGCAGGAGGGGCGGCAGGAGCAGGAGGGAGGCGGCGGCGGCGGCGGCGGCGGGCCGGTCGTCACTTCGGCCTGGCTGGGCGAGGTGGGCGGCCCCCGGCAGCGCCAGTGAGGGGCTGGAGGTGGCGGGCAATGCGGCGCGCATGAACGGCGGGGCGGTGCGGGCTGTTTGGGCTGGAGCAGGTGAGAGTGGGGTCCGGGTGGGTGGGTGGGTGGGGCCGGGGTGGGCCGGGGTGGGCCACCGGTGGGGGTGAGGTGGGTGGGCCACCGGGTGGGGGTGAGGTGGGTGGGCCACCGGGTGGGGGTGAGGTGGGTGGGCCACCGGGTGGGGGTGGGCCGGGGCCACCGGGGGGGGTGAGGTGGGTGGGCCACCGGGTGGGGGTGAGGTGGGTGGGCCACCGGGTGGGGGTGAGGTGGGTGGGCCACCGGGTGGGGGTGAGGTGGGTGGGCCACCGGGTGGGGGTGAGGTGGGTGGGCCACCGGGTGGGGGTGAGGTGGGTGGGCCACCGGGTGGGGGTGAGGTGGGTGGGCCACCGGGTGGGGGTGAGGTGGGTGGGCCACCGGGTGGGGGTGAGGTGGGTGGGCCACCGGGTGGGGGTGAGGTGGGTGGGCCACCGGGTGGGGGTGAGGTGGGTGGGCCACCGGGTGGGGGTGAGGTGGGTGGGCCACCGGGTGGGGGTGAGGTGGGTGGGCCACCGGGTGGGGGTGAGGTGGGTGGGCCACCGGGTGGGGGTGAGGTGGGTGGGCCACCGGGTGGGGGTGAGGTGGGTGGGCCACCGGGTGGGGGTGAGGTGGGTGGGCCACCGGGTGGGGGTGAGGTGGGTGGGTGTGGCGCACTGGGGAGGAGGGAGAGGAGCGTGAGGAGCGTGAGGAGGAGGAGGAGGGTGAGGTGAGGTGAGGGCGTGTGAAGGTGAGGTGAGGTCTGGATGGGGTTGGGTCAGAGGGATGTCTGTGGGAGGTAAAGGGAAGGTGTGCGGGTAGCTATCTTCCTGCGCCTTCCCCTCACCTCACCTCACCACAACCACAACTCCTGCGCCTTGCCCTCACCTCACCTCACCTCACCTCACCACAACTCCTTACCTCCACCCCCCCAAAAGGCTGGTTCGGGTTCTCTTGGTCGTTTCGCTTCTGATTTTCCGTCATTAACTTAAATGCATGGCGCCCCCTCCCAGTTCTCCATCACCGGACCGGGCGTGCGGCTGGTCGGCAACACCGCCGGCGCCAGCGGGGGCGGGCTGGCGGTGATGGGCGCCGTCACGGGGTCCGGCAGCGGCGTGGGATTCGGGGCGGTGGTGGCCGGCAACAGCGCCGGCCGCTCCGGGTATGTGTGTGTGTGTGTGTGTGTGTGTCTGTGGGGCGGGAGTGCGGGTGGGTGGGTGGGGGGGTGGGGGGCAGGGGGGCAAGGCAGGGGGGGGGGGGGCAGGGGGCGGGCAAGGAGGCTGGGAGGCACGAGGGATGGAGGAAGGTGGCGAAGGGGGTGGTTGGGGGAGGGGAATGATTCTTTTATTGAGGGGGTGGGACTGCTGGCCTTACCCCCTGTGTGTGTGTGCGCGCGTGTGTGTGTATGTGTGCGATGCGCAGGGGTTTTCTCTTCGTGCAAGGGCGCAGCTCCGTCTTGGCAACCGGCGACGGCAGTAGCAGCGATCGCGGCAGTAGCAGCTACAGTGCGGACGGTCTGCCGCTCCTCACCGTGTGGGCGGCCGCGCAGGTGTCGGGTAACCGCGCGGAGCGGGGCGGCGGCGGCGCAGTGGCGGTGGTGGGGCGGCTGGGGCTGCTGCGGGTGGCGCTGGGGGCGCAGGTGGTCAACAACAGCGCGGGCAGCGACGGGGGAGCGGTGCAGGTGGTGTCGGGAGGAGGAGGCGGAGGAGGCGGAGGACGCGGTGGCAGCGGCGATGGAGATGGCAGTAGCGGCAGTAGCGGCAGTAGCGGCAGTAGCGGCAGTGGGCTTCTGGCGGTGCTGGAGGTGTCGGGCGGGTCGGCCATCAGCAACAACAAGGCACAGGTGAGGGGGGGGTTAGCCATCCATGGATGGTGTTTTATCAATAATGCATGGGGGCGATAGATGCAGGCATGCGACCGACCCAAGCCGCCACGCCACTGAAGCCACGCCTCGTCCGCTGGCACGCACACGTGCTCATATACCGATATACGCACACGCTGCACACCCACAAGCAACCGCCCACCCACCCACCCACATTCCCCACCCACCCACATTCCCCACCCACCCATCCACCCACCCACCTACTGACACACACAGGGCAGCGGCGGCGCTGTGTGGGCGGTCTGGGGCCGCCGGGTGGAACTCAGCGGCGGCGGCGCCGTGTCGGGCAACAGCGCCCGACTGGACGGAGGTGGGTGGGTGGGTGGGTGGGTGGGTGGGTGGGTGGGTGGGGGAGGGGGCGGGCGGGCGAGCATGCAGCGATGAGGAGCGAGGCTCCTGGGGTGGGGTAGGGTGGGGTGGGGTTTACGAGGGCGGGCCGGCGGTTGGGGCCACGTGCGTGCAAGGAGCAGCAGCCTGTCCGATCGAGGTAGTGGGAGGGGGGGCAGGCAGTGGGCGCACAGGGGGGGCGGCGGGTAATAACTGGCAGCAGGGGTGGACTAGGCGACAACGAGGGGTGGACTAGCAGCAGCAGGGGTGAGCAGCAGGGTGTGCGAACACTGTGCCCGTGTGCACTCGCCCCCTCCTCGCCCCATGTCCAACCCCCCACCCGCCTCGCCCCAACACACAAACACATACCTGGACATCGATACCTCCCACATTTGATAAACACCATCCATGGATGGCTACCCCCTCCCCCCCATACCGTATACACACACACACACACACACACACACACACACGCACACACACGCACCAGGTGCCCTGGCCTTCGCCTCCTGCTCCGCCTTCGGCACCGCCGCCGGCGTCAGCACCGGCGTCGCGGACGGGGAGGAGCCGCCCGCCCACAGCAGCGGCGGTGACAGCAGCGGCAGCGGCAGTAGCAGCAGCGGCAGTAGCAGTTACGATGACGGCGGGCTGCGTGTGCTGCTGAGCGGCGGCAGCCGCATGGACGGCAACAGCGCCGGCCGTGACGGGGGCGCGCTGCACGCCGCGGAGAGCGGCAGTAGCAGCGGCGACGGCAGTAGCGGCAGTAGCAGCAGCAGCAACGGCTACTTCGCCTACCCGGCGGACGGCTGCTGCATGCTGGCGCGGCTGGAGCTGCGGGGCGGCAGTAGCATTTCCGGCTGTAGCGCGCAGGCGGCGGGTGAGGGGGTGCGGGGACCGCGTGGCGTGTAGCGTGGCGTGCGATCAGTGTGTGTGTATATATGTGTGTGTGACCAGTGCTAGCACCAGCATGAGACCAGTGCCGCCAGGCGCAGCCCCCACGTGCCCAAAAAATGCCGCACTCGCCGCACTCGCCTCACGCCGCTATTGGCTTCCATCTGTGTGTTCCATTCTGTGTGTATCTATCGCCGCCGCCGCCGTTGCTCCATGCGCACACTGCCGTACTGCAGGCGGCGCCGTGCGCGCGGACTCGGCGGGTGCCGTACTGCTGGAGGGGGGCAGCAGCATGTCGTACAACACGGCCGCCACGGGTGCGATGGATATGTGGTGTCCATGATGTTTTGTGTGTGTGTGAGGGAGCCCAGACAGCAGCAGGGGCAGGGGTGGGGCCGGACTTGAGTCGGCCAGGCGGGGTTATCAACAATCCCAGGTTATCAACAATGCCAGGTTATCAACAATCCCAGGTTATCAACAATGCCAGGTTATCAACAATGCCAGGTTATCAACAATCCCAGGTTATCAACAATGCCAGGTTATCAACAATGCCAGGTTATCAACAATCCCAGGTTATCAACAATGCCAGGTTATCAACAATCCCAGGTTATCAACAATGCCAGGTTATCAACAATCCCAGGTTATCAACAATGCCAGGTTATCAACAATCCCAGGTTATCAACAATCCCGATCAATGGGCATTCATCCCACATACGGTAGCCATGCCTGCTGCTAGCGTCAGCCGCTGACCCCAGGCCCTGCCCCCCTAAAGTGCCGCTCCCCTCACTACGCCCCCTTACCACCAAAGGCAACGGCGGCGCCCTGTCCGTGTCGTACCGCCTGGGGCGGCTGCGGCTGGCGGGCGGCAGTACGATGTACGGCAATGCGGCGTACTCGGGCTCGGGCGGCGCGCTGGCGGCGGTGGCGGTGGGCAGCGTGGAGGTGGCCGGGCGGGGCAGCGCGGTGAGCGGCAACAACGCCGCGCTTGACGGTAGGAGGCGGGAGGCCTGTACTGGGTGCAGGCGGGGGGAGGGGGAGGGGGAGGGAGAGGTGTGCGGTGCGCGCTTGTGAGAAGCCAGCCAGCCAGCCAGCCAGCCAGCCAGCCAGCCAGCCAGCCAGCCAGCCAGCTGACAGTTTGCCGACCCAACGCCAACAACGCCCAACCCCAACTGGCCAACCCCAACTGGCCTGCCGCCCAAACCCCTGCCCCCCACACCCCCATCCCCTCATCCCACACCCACACCCCCACCCCCACCAGGCGGCGCCATCGCCACCGCCGCGCTGGGCTCCCTGGCGCTGTCGGACGGCGGCGCCGCAAACGACAACGTCGCCAACTCGGGCAGGTGGGTGGCAGGGTGGGCGTGGTGGGTGAGGAGGGCGTGCTCGTGAGGCGGGTGGGTGGAGGCGTGTGTTGAGGCGGGTGTGGGCCCGGGTCAGGGTGTTTTTTCCGTGGGGTTTTCCGCTACTGCCATCACTGCCATCACCCCGCTACTGCCACCACCCCGCTACCGCCACCGCCCCGCTACGGCCACCAAATCTGCTACTGCTCCCTGCCTACTACCATTGTCACTGCTCACTGCTGCTACTGCCACACACCCACACAGCGGCGGCTTCCTGCTGTACGCCAGCGACTTGAACCTGGCGGGCGGCGGGGCGCGCTGCGGCACGCCGGGCGGCTACCGGCAGGCGGTGCCGCCGCTGCGCCTGCGCCTGCGCGACTGCCAGCTGGCTGGCAACTGGTGGGTGGCTGGCTGGCTGGTTGGGTGGGTTGGGTGGTTGGGTGGTTGGGTAGTTGGAAGGAGGGGGGACCATAGGGGTTGGTCGCGGAGCGTGGGGTGGCGGCAGGACGGGAAGGGGGCGGCGGCGCCAAGGGCCAGGAGAGCGACGGCCTGGGCAATGGAGAGCCCCCATGCACTCACAGGCCTCACACACACACACCCCACACATACATGCATGCCCACATGCCCACATGCCCACCGCCAAACACACACACACTGCCACGCATTATAATGCCGCTCAGGGCCACCCGCCGCGGCGGCGCGCTCGCCATCGCCAAGCCCGCTGGCGACGAGCTGGGAGAGCAGCTCACAGCTAACAGCGGCGGCGGCGGCGGCGGCGGCGGCCCCCTGCTCCTCCGCCGCTTCATGTCCGCCACCAACTGCACTATCCAGGGCAACGGCGCCAACTACGCCGGCGGCGCGATATGGCTGCTGTTGCAGCAGTCCGTCCGACTCATGCCGCCGCCGCCGCCGCAGCCGCAGCAGCCGCCGCCGCCGCCAGAAGTGGCGGCTGCGCCGCCGCCGCCGGCGTTTCCGCTCCCGGTGATGGAGGCGCCGCGTTTCGCAAGGCGGCGGGCCGCACCGCCGCCGCCGCCGCCGCTGCCGCCGCCGCCGCCGCCGCCGCTGCCGCCGCCGCCGCCGCCGCCGCTGCCGCCGCCGCCGCCGCCGGCCGAACCGCCAGTGTCGGCACCCGGTGGTGGCGGCGGTGGCGGCGGCGGCAGCGGCGTGGCGTGGGGGTCAGACGCGGCCGTGCGACCCGTACAGCCCTCCGCGCTGTCATCAACCCCACCCCCACCCCCACGCCCGCCCCCACCTCCCGGCTACCCTGCTGACGCACCCAGCAGCCTGTCGCCGCCGCCGCCAGGCCCTCAGCCGCAGCCGCAGTCGCAGTCGCAGCAAGAGCCTGCAGGGGCCGGGGCGCCCCATGCCCGCCGCCGCCGCCGCCGCCGCCACCTGGCCCAGGCGGAAGCGGCAGTGGCGGCGCCATCTTCCCCGCCCGGCGGGGCACCGCCCGGGGCGCCACCCCCGGCGGCCGGGCCGTCGGCAGTAGCGGCAGTAGCACCATCGGCGCACGGCGGCGGCGCCTCATCATCGCCTCCAGGCGGTGACGTAGTGATGGAGTGGGACGCGATACGGCCCGACGAGCCGCCGCTGGGGCCGCCGCCGCCGCCGCCGGCCTTCCGCCGCGGCCCCCGCGGCCCAACGGCGCCGCCCCCGCCGCCGCCCCCGCCGCCGCCGCCTCCCGCCACCCCATTCGAATACCCAGACGATCCCTTCTCCGGCTCGTCTGGTGCTGCAACTGGGGGCGGCGGCGCCGCCGCCGCCGCCGGCGAGCAGTCACAGCCGCCGCCGCCGCCAGCTGGCGTGCTACAGCTGCTGTTCGAGCGCTGCAGCCTGCTGGGCAACAGCGTCGTCTTGGGCAGCGGCGGCGCAGTGGCGGTGGAGCGCGAGGTGGGCTTCGGCGACTGGAGCGGCCAGCCGCTGCGGCGCGTGGTCGGGACCTGGATCCAGCCGGAGGAGCCAGCTGCATCTCACGCCGACACCGCAACTGATGATGGCAGTAGCAGCAGCAGCAGTAGCAGCACCGGCAGTAGCAGCAGCAGCAGCAGCAGCAGCAGCGCGGGCGCGGCCTGGCTGTCGCGGCCGCCGGCGCTGCAGCTGCTGTTCCGCGACTGCCGCCTGCTCGCCAACCGGGCGGCGGGGCCGGAGGAGGCGGGGCCGGGCGGGGGCGGCGGGGCCGTGGCCGTGGTGCACACCAGCACGCTGGGCACCCTGACGCCCGACGACATAGACGCCAGCCTGCGCACCCTCGCCGCCGCCGCCACGACCTCCACGCCGCCGCCGCCGCCGCCGCCGCCTCCAGCGGATGCAGCTACAGCCACAGCGGCGCATGCGCCGCCGCCGCCGCCGCCGCCACCGCCGCCGCCGCCCGCCTCGCCGCCGCCGCTACAGCCGGCCGCGTACCCCGGTAGCGCGGCTGCTGCTGCTGGTGGTGGCGGTGGTGAAGGTCGCGTGCTTGAAGCTACTGCTGCTGTCGCGGGTGACGGCAGTAGCCGCGACACGGATAACAACGGCAGTAGCGGCAGTAACGGCAGTAGCGGCGTCATCTACAGCGCCTATGAGCTGATCAACAGCCGCCACGCGCGGCCGCTGCTGCGGATGCTGGCGCTGGCGCCCGCGCCGGAGCTGCAGGTGGGGGGGCTGGTGGGGGCTGGTGGGGGCTGGTGGGGGCTGGTGGGGGCTGGTGGGGGCTGGTGGGGGCTGGTGGGGGCTGGTGGGGGCTGGGGCTAGGGTTGATGTTGGTGTGGGGGTGGGTGTGTTGGTCCTGCAGTTGTCATGCCCCTTGGTTGCGGAGATCCTGCGTTTTTTGGGGGGGGGGGGCGGCCCATGAACATGTGAACGAATGAGCTTGAGGATTACCACACATGAGCCCAGCAACCGCTGATGGTGATAGATGAGCACCAACCCGCTACATGCTCCAATGCGCCCTTTCTTGCGGGCTGTGGTCTCCTGCGCTGCATCACCTGCTGCGCTCTATCTCACACGCCACACACACGCTACACACACGCCACACACACGCCACACACACGCCACACACACGCCACACACACGCTACACACACGCCACACACACGCTACACGGCCACACGCTGCACGCATGCACGCACGCACGCAGGTGGTGTTTGAGGGGCCCGGCACGCGCGTGCGAGGCAACTACGCCGGAGCCGACTTGACCTCCAGCAGCTACGGCGGCGACCTGGGGGCGGCGGCGGTGGGCTCGGCCCCGCACGGCGGCGCCGTCAGCGTGCGTTGCGAGCTGGCGCTGGAGCAGATGGTGCTGTCGCAGGTACGGGGGGCGGGGGGCGGGGGGCAGGGGGCGGGGGGGGGGGGGGTTGTGGTTACCAGCCCAAACTAAACCAAACCCAATGCATAAGAGCGAGGAGGCGAGCGTGGCCTAGTATGGGAGAAGGAGGAGGAGAAAAAAACTCGCAAACATTCCCACAACCCGATAAGTCCCGGTCCCGAACCCAAAATTCCCAGTCGCTGCCCATCGAGCCACCCAAACTTAACCTTTGAATGAGTAGGCGATTACCACTTCAGTCTCGGGGGGTACGAGGTGGGGGGGACGAGGTTGGGGTGGGGGTGGGCGTGGTGGGAGTGCTGTGGAAGGGCGTGTGTGTAATCCCGTCGTGTCGTCCCATATGCAGCCCTGTACTCATCCTAGATACTGTGCAGTCACCTCCTACTGCTCGGCTGCGGTGTCCCCTGGGCGGCACTCCTGCCCCCCCCCCCGCCCGCCCCCGCCCGGACTGTTTACCAGTAACCCCCCCCGGTTTAGTTTGGGCTGGTAACCACAACCCCCATCCATGGATGGCTACCCCCCCCCCCCCGCCCCCGCCGGTAGGGTCTGGGGGGAAGGGGGCGTGAGGGGTGTCTTGGCTACGCGTTGTGAATGGAGGTGGTCGCGGGGTAGATAGGTGGCACCCGCTACCACACCCACACTAGCTAGCTAGCCCCCATCCCATCCCATCCCATCCCATCCCATCCCATCCCATCCCATCCCATCCCATCCCATCCCATCCCATCCCATCCCATCCCATCCCATCCCATCCCATCCCATCCCATCCCATCCCATCCCATCCCATCCCATCCCATCCCATCCCATCCCATCCCATCCCATCCCATCCCATCCCATCCCATCCCATCCCATCCCATCCCATCCCATCCCATCCCATCCCATCCCATCCCATCCCATCCCATCCCATCCCATCCCATCCCATCCCACCCCCATGCCTCCAGGTGGGCACGTCCGAGTACTTTGGCCGCCCCAGCGGCGCCTACAACCCCAGCAGCGGCGGCCCCGGCGGCGGGGCCCTGCGGCAGCGCGGCAGTAGCGGCGGCGGCAGTAGCGGCGGCAGTAGCAGCGGCCGCACCCCCGCCGCCGTGCTGGCGGATGCGCTGGCCGCCACAGCCGCCGCCAACGCCGCCGCCAACGAGACGGGCCGCTGGGGCGTGAGCGGCGTGCTGCCGGCGCTGTGCCGCGTCGTGCTGCGGCCGGGCGGTGGCGGCAGTAGCAGCAGCGGCAGCGGCAGCAGCGGGGCCTGGAGCGGCAGTAGCGGCAGGTACTATGGCAGTAGCAGCGGTGGCGACGAGGATGGCAGTAGCGGCGGCGCGGCGGGGGGCGGCGGCATGCAGTGGGTTGCCAACTCGGCCAAGGGGCGGGGCGGCGCGCTGCACCTCGTGGCATGCTCCCTGGAGATCCAGTCGTCCGGCCGCAGTAGCAGCAGTGGCAGTAGCAGCAGTGGCAGTAGCAGCGGCAGTGGCAGTAGCAACGACAGCCTGCCCTGGCCTTCTATTGTGTTTGCAAACAACACGGCGACACAGGACGGCGGAGTCGTGTCGATGGAGGTGGAGCAGGCGCCCAGCGGCAGTAGCAGCAGCGGCAGTAGCAGCAGCGCCGCCAGCAGCGCGGGCGCCGCCGCCGTGGGGCTGCTGCGGCTGCTGCTGGCGGAGGCCCGGAATGCGTCCCGGCAGGCTGCCGCAGCAGCCGCAGCGGCTACAGCCGGCAGTAGCAGTGCCATTCTTGGCAGCCAGCCGCGGCGGCGGCGGCAGTTATTGCAGCAAGAGGCTGCGGCTACTGCCGCAGCATATGGGGCAGAGGCGGCGGCACTGGAGGCGGCGCTGGCGGCTGTGGTGGCGGCACGCCAGCCGCGACTGATCGTGGCGCCGCCCCCAGACACCGCTGCTACTGCTGCCTCTGCCGCCTCTGCTGCCACTGACCCTGCGGCTGCTACTGTCAATGCGGCGGTGTCCTTTTCAGGCAACACGGCCCGGTACGGCCAGGGCGGCGTGGCGCGCGTGGAGCTGCACCCCCTGCTGGCGCCGCCTCGGCTGCTGCTGCTGCTACAGCCAAGCCCTTCAAGCGGCCCCGGCAGCCTAGGCAGCCCCACCAGCAGCAGCAGTAACGGCAGTAGCAACGGCAGCAGTCGCGCCGCCGCCGGAGGGCTGCAGCAGCAGCAGCAGCAGGCGCTGGTGTCGCTGGTGGGGGTGGAGCTGCGCGGTAATGAGGCGGGCTTCGGGGGAGGGGCGGTGGCCGTGGTCAGCATAGCGGCGGGCGACGAGGCGGCTGCAGGCAGTGGCAGTAGCACCGGCAGTAGCAGCAGCAACAACAGCGGCAGCAGTAGCAACATGGTGGAGGCGGCGGTCTTCAGCTACGCCAAGGAGGTCGGGGAAATCCTCAGCAGTAGCAACGGCAGCAGCAGCAGCAGCAGTGTGCTACTGCGGCGCTGCAGCCTCGTCGGCAACCAGGTGACAGGCGCGGCGGGCGGCGCTACGGCCTCCAGCGCCGCCGCCACGTGCGGCGGCGGCGGTCTGCAGCTGGTGGGGCCGCTGGCGGCGGCGGCGCTGCAGGACGTGGCGCTGGTTGGCAACGGCGCGGCGCCGACGGGGCGGCCGCGCGCGTGCGGCGGCGGCGGGCTGCAGGTGGGCGAGGGGGCGGCGGCGGTGCTGTCGGGGTGCCGGCTGGAGCGCAACGCCGCCTCCGGCAGCGGAGGGGGCCTGCTGTGCAGCTCCTGCGCCGCGCTGCACGTGTTCGGAGGCTGGCTGAGAGGCTGTAGCAGCGAGGCGGCGGGCGGCGGCCTGGCGCTGACGGCGGACGGCAGTAGCAGCAGCGGCAGCGGCAGCGGCAGCAGTGGCGCCGGCGGCTGGCGGTCGGTGCTGGTGGGCGTGGAGGTGCGCGGAAACAGAGCGGTGACCGGCGGCGGTTTGAGCGCCTGGGCCGCGCCCAGCAGTAGCAGTAGGATTGGCGGCAGTAGTGGCAGTAGCAGCACTGGCTCGTGGCTGCTGCTGCAGCAGTGCCTGGTCGCCAACAACTCCGCATCCATACCCGGACTGGAGGCCGCGGCGGGCACGGCTGCCGCCGCTGCTGCTGCTGCTGCCGCTGCCAGCGGCGGCGGCGGCGCCGCCGCCGCCGCGGCTGTAGCAAGCCTGGGCCAGCCGGTCGCGAGCTACAGCGGCGCCGGCGGCGGCCTGTTTGTGGGCGGCAGCGTGGCGGCGGCCGTCAGCCGCAGCGACCTGTCGACAGGCAACGTGGCGAGCGGCGCGGGGGCCGCCCTCGCGTCGGCGCAGCGCTGCCCCAGCGGCCTGGCGGCATCTGCTACAGCCGCGCCGGCTGTGGCTGCTGCTGCTGCTGCTACAGCCGCGGCGGCCGGCGCGCAGCTGCAGGTGCTGCTGCTTCCGCCGGGGCTGCCCCTGGGCTCCTCCTGGGCATTGTCATGGCTGCAGCAGCAGCAGCAGCAGCAGGTGAGAGGGCATGGATGCGTGGGTACTTGGTAGGTATGGACACCGGCGGCCCCTGGCGAGTTCGGGCGTCTGTTCACTACCATGTACAGCCCCCCTATGGACACCGGCCCCTCGCTCGCGCATCCGGCCGCCCATGCCTGCCGCCCTCCCCCTTTCCCCTGCTGCTGTTACAAACGGTGTTGCAGCCCCTCACACTGGCAAGCCTCGACCGCCTCGCCACCACCACCAGCAGCCGCAGCAGCAGCAACTCCCCCACCGCTACTGCTACTGCCACTGCTACTGCCGCGCCGCGCTGCTGGGCGCTGGCGCTGTCCGACGTGGCGCTCATCCCGCCGGCGCTGGCGCTGGCGCTGGTGGTGGGCGGCGGCGGCCGGCAGGTGCGCTGGGTGGTTGGTGCGGTGGTTGGTGCGGTGGTTGGGGCGGTGGTTGGGGCGGTGGTTGGGGCGGCCAGACATGTGTAACACGTGCCGGTGGAGGTGGCGGCCTATCCGGTTGCACGTGCAGTCATGAGTCATGCAGCTGGACGGCTCATCATGGACTTTCCTGGGTGCCCACGTGGCTGTGGGACTGCCACCACGCGCCCATGTCCGTCCCCTCTACTGGCTTCTCTCCTGCTGCCCCCTCCTCCGTCGTCCTGAACAGGCCACGTCCAACACCAGCACCAGCAGTAGCACCACCGCCACAACCGCCGCAACCGCCTCCCGCGCGGCGCTGTGGTTTGAGGACACCTACGCCGAGGCGCTGGCAGTAGCCTGCAGCGAGGCCGGCTCACAGGCCCTGGCGGCTGGCGGCGGCCTGGCGAGCGGCCTGAGGAGCGGCAGTAGCAGCAGCAGTAGCAGCAGCAGTAGCAGTAGCAGTAGCAGCAGCACTGCACCCGCATCGGGTGGCTTGGGCGGGGGCAGTGACGCAGCTGAGGCGGCGGCGGAGGCGGACCAGGCTGCTGCCGCCCTGCTGCTCACCAGCACTGGTGGTAGCGGCGGCAGCAGCAGCAGCAGCAGCAGCAGTACCGGCAGTAGCGACAGTGAGCGGCTGCGGGCGCAGCAGCAGCGCGTGGGCCTGGGGCTGGCGGCGTGTGTGGCGCGGCAGGTGGCGGCGGCGGCGGGGCCGCAGGCGGCGGCCGACTTCGCCAACGCAACCAGCGGCAGTAGCGGCAGCACTAGCGGCGCCGCCGCTCCCTCCACCGGCAGCAGCAGCAGTAGCAGCAGTAGCAGTGCGCTGTCTCGCCTGGCTGCCGCGCTGCTGTACCTGCCCCCTGCACGGCTGCGGCTGGTGGGCTTGGCTCTTGCGGGCGCGGGGGCGGGGGCCCAGGGGCAACAGGGGCAGGGGCAGCCGACGGGCGTGTCATCCTCACCCTCATCGGCCATGGTGGTGATGACCGTGCCTGACGCCCAGGCCGCCGACGCGGCCGAGGGGCTGGGGGGGCTGTTGGGCGGCGGTGCTACAGCCGCTGCAGCCGCCACAGCCGCCACCGCAGCAGCAGCAGCCGCGGCGGCGCTGCGGTTCGGTGTGGATCCCGCGGCGGTGCGCGTGGCGCCTGCACTGCAGGTGGGTAGGCGAGGTGGGATATGGTCCCGGGTGTGTGTCTGTGGGGGGGGGGCCAAAGGAGGCGATGCCTGCTCTCAGCCCTGCTATCACCCCTGCTGTCAGCCCTGCTCTCACCCTGATCTCAGCCCCGCTCTCACCCCTGCTTACCCCCGATTGCCTCTGCACCAATCGCCCCTCACCTGCACGCTCTCCCCTCCCCCCTACACACACAATCACACATTCACCCCTGCACGCAGCTGCCCACGGGCCAGCCCTTCTCGCTGGCGCTGGAGCTGGTGGACGGCGCTGGGCAGCGCGTGGCGGGTGAGGAGCGGGTGGGTGGGTGGGTGGGTGGGTGGGTGGGTGAGGGTGAGGGTGAGGGGCGGAGTTGGCGAGGAGGGTTGTGTGTATGTGTGTACGTGACGTGCGTGACAACGAATGGCCTGTGCGTGGCGACCGTGATCAGAGCACACTGGAACCCTCCGGCCCCCCCCCGCATTCAAAGCCAAGCAAGCACCCGCTGCATTGCGCCCCCAGCCAATGGATGCACCCCCTCACGCCTCCGTCCTCACACGCCCCTCACGCCCTCACCCTCACCCCCACAGACCACAGCCAGGTGACGGTGGAGCTGGCGGTGGGGCCCGCCGCGCGCGCCGCGCTCACCGCCTCCTCCTCCTTCGCCGCGCCCGTGGTGGCGGGGGCCGCGCAGGTGGGCGGGCGGTGATTGATGGGGCGTGTGTGTGGATGCGCGGGTGGGAGTGGGGCTGGCTGCGGGTGGTGGGGTGTGTGTTAGGGGGCGGCGGCGGCGGGGAGTTCACGGCCCTGTCCCGCCCTGTGGTCCCTTGCGGCTCCTGGTCGCTGCTGGGCGCTGGGCTACACGTATGTATGACGACACGTGACAGCCGGCAGCCGGCGCTAACCCGTGTGCACGTATACGTACGTGTGATGACGGGCGCCCGCCGCACTTGGGATCTGCCCCATCCCTCACACCCACCCCCCTCACGCCCACCCCCCCTGTGTGTGCACCCGCACACCCGCACCCGCACCCGCACCGCCTGCGCCACCTGATGGGCTGAGTGCCGCAGTGGTTCGGCGTCACCGCCCGCGGCTGGCCGGGCCCCGTGACCCTGAGCTTCAGCGCGGTCAGCCGCGACGGAGCCTACGCGGTGAGCGGCGAGCGAGGGGCGGGATGTGCGTATGTGCGTGGGCGAGGGGGGGGGTACTTCATTCCAGAAATCAAAGCGACCATGGGGGGATGGGCAAGGGGCACGGCGGGAGGTAGCCTTGGGGGCTGTGTGTGTGCACGAGCGGCACTACCACCTTTGGGTCTTCCTCCCTGCCCCTTTGGGTTTAGGCAAAGATTGGGCTGGCATTTTAGACCCCCTCCTCGCTCCCTCACAACGCGCTGCTTGATCCCACCCACCGCAACCACCAAAACCACCACCACCACCATCACCACCACCACATCAACCCACCGCCACTGCCACCTCACTACCCCACCTCACTACCCCACCACCACCACCACCACCACCACACACGCATACCTCACGCATACCTCACTACCCCACCACCACCACCACACACGCGTACTCTGCCCTGTGTGAGAAGTGAAGGCATCCTGTCCTTCGGCGTACTTGTTTTGACGCTGCTATGGCCACGTGCCTGACTAGTAGGTTAGTGCATGTCCTTTGCCAGGCGAACAAACAATGCACAGTGACCACGTGCCGGCTAGTAGTAGTGTTGTTCAAGACGGGGTGCGGCTCCTAGGGCCAATTCAGTGGTTGTTTCCGTCTACTTTGCACGTTGCGGCTTGGGAGACACAGACTACCAAACCAATGCGTGATTCTTTGGGATGCTAGTGCTCTGCCGCTAGCATCGGACAGCGTCTCAGATACACGATTACGTGATCCACCCAGATAGCTGTAAACCCGTTGTTACACGCACCCACAGATCCCGCCGCTGTCGCTGCCCGCGGTGCTGCTGCCGTGCGGCCTGGGTGAGCAGCTGGCGGCGGGCCGCGACGCCGCGCCGCCGCCCTGGACCTCCTGCGCCGCCTGCGCCGCAGACGAGTTCGGGCTGTGGGTCGACACGCGCGGCAGTAGCAGCAGCAGCAGCAGCAGTAGCCGCGTTGGCAGTAGCATGAATAGCAGCAGTAGCAGCGGCAACGGCAATAACGCGGCGACAGATGGAGTGGTGGCGCTGATCGACGGCGGCGGCGCGGACGCGGGCGCGGTTGCTACAGCCATGCTGGCGGCGCTGGCGGGCGCTGCGCCCTGCTACAACTGCCCGCCCAACGCGGTGTGCCCCGGCGGCGCGGTGCTGGTGCCGCGCCCCGGCTACTGGCACAGCGCGCCCAACAGCACCGCCATGCGGCGCTGCCCGCAGCCGGCGGCGTGCGTGGGCGACGGCGCCGCCGGCGGCGGCGGCGTGGGCGACCCCGTGAGCGCCATGCTGTCCCGGCTGCAGGCGACGGCGGCGGCGGCGGCGGCGGCGGCGGCGGCGGCGGCGCAGCAGGCGGCGGCGGCGGCGGTGACGGCAGTGCCGGCGGCGCACAAGCGGCAGCTGCTGCAAGAGCAGGCGCCGGAGGCAGCGGCGGCAGCAGGAGCGGGCTGTAGCAGCGGCAGCGGCAGTGGCAGTAGCAGCAGCGGCAGTGCCAGCGGTAGTACGCCGGCGCGGGGGCGGGTGTGGCGGGCGCCCAGCCTGAGGGAGTGCCAGGAGGCCTGGTACGGCAGCGACCCGCCCGGGGCGGCGGTGCTGGCGGCGCTGGCACTGTACCGGTCTGACATGCAGCAGCAGCAGCAGCAGCAGCAGCAGCAGGGGGACGCGGCCGGCAGTAGCAGCGGCAGTAGCAGCAATGCCTCAGCCGCCGGCTGCCTGCAGGGCGGCGGCACGGCTGTAGCGGCGGAGCCGCCGCCGCCGCCGCAGCAGCAGCAGCAGCCTGAGGAGCTGCTGCGGCCGTGCCTTCTGTGGGGCTACGAAGACCACGAGCTGGGTCCGGGGCCGGGGGGGCAGGGTCCGGGGCAGCTACAGCTGCTGCTACAGCCTCTGAGCTACATGGCGGCGCAGTGCGCCCCCGGCTACGCGGGCAACCTGTGTGCGGCGTGCAGCCCGGGCTACTTCATAGATGCCGAGTTCGAGTGCCAGCGTGAGCGAGTTGGGGGAATGACGTGACGTGACATGCATGGGACACACGCGTTGCCAAGCAGTCCTGTGTGCTGCTTAAACCTTTTTGTGTGCGCCGTTTGCGCCCCCTCCCCTCCACCCCCCTTCCCCCTCCGCACGCCCAACGAATGTGCGCCCCTGCTGCGCCCCTGCCCCTTCACCTGCCTGCCCCTTCTCCCCGCCTGCCCTGCCCTCCTGCCCGCCTGCCCCGCCCCTCCCCCTGCCCGCCCGCCTGCTGCCCTACCTGTACCTGTAATGTACCTGTAATGTACCTCTACCTCCTGTGGCTTTCCTGCTGACTGCAGGCTGTCCCAGCGTGGCCCAGACCGCGGTGCTGGGGGTGCTGGCGGTTCTGCTGTCCGCGCTGACCGTGCTCTACACCGCCTTTGCCACCTTTGCCGAGGTGGATGGAGGCGCGTGTGGGGGCCGTGTGGGGGCCTTGTGCATGGGGGTGGGGGTGGGTGGAGGCGCGTGTGGGGGCCGTGTGGGGGCCTTGTGCATGGGGGTGGGGGTGGGGGTGGGGGTGGGTGGAGGCGCGTGTGGGGGCCGTGTTCGCGCAGCGTGGCTGTGGCCGTGCGTGTGTGTGGTCTGCGTGGTTGTGCGTGTGCGTGTGCGTGTGCGTGTGGACACCCCCCTAGCTGGGTATCTATGTGTGTGGCCACTGCCACCACCCACTGCATTGCACTGCCACCACCGCCACCACCACCACCGCCACCACCACCACCACCACCACCGCAGGACCAAACCAACACCGCCAGCGTCAACGCCAGCGAAATCTTCAAGGTAAGGCAGCGGGCGGGCGGGAAAACTGAGGGCGGCTACGGCTACGGCGGCCACACACACACACACACACACACACACACACACACACACACACAGACGGACGGACCCAGATACCTCTACCACCACCGCCACTGGCCGCTGCCTCCCAACGCCCTTCCCCATTTACCCACACCAGTACCCGCCGTCCTGCCTCATCCTTCACCGCCCTCCCCTTTCCCCATCATCCCTCCCATCGGCGCCCCTCTCCCCCCCCCCCCGCGGCCGCCCCATCTCTACACCCAAACGCCCCACCTCTACACACACCTGCCACCCGCCACCCGCCGCACCCGCAGGTGGTGGTGGTGCACCTGCAGTTCTTCGTGATCGTGACGCGACTCAACATCAGCTGGCCGCGCGTCATACAGACCATGAGGGTGAGTAAGGCGGCGTGAGGGTAGGGTGAGGGCGAGGGTGAGGGTGGGGGTGGGTGCATCCAGGGGTGCAGGCAGCGCTGAATACGCTCAATGGACAGTGAGCTGGGGGGCTGGGGGGCTGGGGGGCTGGGGGGCTGGGGGGCTGGGGGGCTGGGGGGCTGGGGGGCTGGGGGAGCCTGGGCGGAGGCGGCAGGTGCTGCTGCTGCAGCTGCGGAGGCAGGTGCTGTGCCTATGTGCAAGCAGGTGTGCATACGCCAGCGCCGCCAAGGACTCCATTCCCAGTCAAGCTTTCCTTCCTTTCACCACCTCCCTCCCACGACCCATGCTCGACCACCTTCCTCCCCCCTCCCTCCCCTCCCCTCCCTCCCCACACACACACACACACCCCAGGCGGTCATGGCCACGGTGACGGGCGCGGAGACGTACATCACCTTCAGCCCCTCCTGCCTGCTGCCCGCCTCGTCCAGTGCGGGCGCCAGCAGTGGGGGCGCCAGTGATGATGGAGGTGGCTGGAGCGGCGGCGCCGCCACCACCCCCACCTCCACCTCCTCCTACAGCGCCGCCTCCGCCCGGGCGCAGCTGGCGGGCGGGCTGCTGCTGCCGCTGGCGGTGGTGGGCGTCAGCTGCACCGTGTGGGCCGTGAGGTGGGTGGGGTGTGTGTGAGGCCACGCGCGGCATGCGGGAGGGGGAGGGGGCGTGACTGCGTGTGGGAGGGAGGGAGGGAGGGAGGGAGGGAGGGAGGGAGGGAGGGAGGGAGGGAGGGAGGGAGGGAGGGAGGGAGGGAGGGAGGGAGGGAGGGAGGGAGGGAGGGAGGGAGGGAGGGAGGGAGGGAGGGAGGGAGGGAGGGAGGGAGGGAGGGAGGGAGGGAGGGAGGGAGGGAGGGAGGGAGGGAGGGAGGGAGGGAGGGAGGGCAGGGAGGCTCATTCACCGCTCCATACACACGCATGGGGCTCTCACGCACTGCTGCTCCCTCGCGGGCACTCATCACTTCCCGCCTCCTCCCCCCCTTGCTGCTGCTGGCCCATCCACTACCCACACCCACCAACGCAGGCACCAGCTGTTTGGCCAGGCGCTGCTGAAGCGGCTGCGCAACCGCTCCGGCGGCCCCGCCGCCGCCGGGGCCTACTCCGCCTCCGCCTCCAGCTCCTCCGGGCCCAGCCGCAGCATCTTCAGCTTCGGCTTTGCGCTGGGCAGCGGCAGTAGCGGCGTTCCCGGGGCCGGCGGCGGCAGCGGCGGCGGCAGTAGCAGTCTGTGGAAGGCGCTGACGCTGACGACGTGGCGGCGCAGCAGTGCGCCCTGGCGCAGTAGTGACACGACGTCCACAGGCGGCGGCGGTGGCGGCGGTGGTGGCGGCGGCGGCGGCGTCAGTATGGGCTCGGGCGGGCTGGGGGCCGGCAGCGGCGGCGGTGGCGGCGGCGGCGGCGGCGGCAGTAGCACCACCACTGTGCTGCTGCGCCCCGGCGGGCGGCGGGCGGCCCTTGCGGCGGAGATCCTAAGCTCCATGGCGGTGCGGCAGGACAGCATATTCGGAAGCAGCAGCGCCGCCGGCAGTAGCACCGGTGGCAGCTACAGCCTCGGCCGCTGCGAGGAGGGAAGGGAGCAGGAGGAGGAGGAGGCGCCGCAGCAGGAGGAGGAGGAGGAGGGGGCGCAGGTGCGCAGCAGCGGCAGCAACAGCCGCCGGCGGCGGCAGCAGCACCCGGGCGTGTGGCGCGGCAACCCGCTTGCTGAGGCCCAGGCCCAGGCCCATGCCGGCAGGGCGCCTGACGCTGAGCCAGCCGAGGCAGCTGTAGCAGCAGCAGCAGCAGCAACAGCAGCAGTAGCAGCGGCAGTAGCAGGAGAGCAGGGCGGCGGCACAAGCCACGCGCTGCCACAACAGGCTCCGCCGCCTGTTGGCGTTACTCATCCCGGGCCCGTCCCCACCACGGCTGGCAGTAGCACGCAGGCCGGCCCCTCCACCACCTTCGCCGGCAGTAGCAGCTACAGCAGCAGCGGCAGCGGGCGGCGGGCGGTGGACTCGTGGCGTTACCTGCTGGCTCCTGCCTCCTCCTCCTCCTCCTCCTCCTCCTCCCGGGTGGGGCCGCCCTCGGCCTTCGCCGCGGCGCAGCTGGACCTGCTGGAGGAGGAGGAGGAGGAGGGCGAAGACGAAGCGGGCGAGTCTGTGGCGGCGGAGACGAATCGGCCGGGGCAGGGGCAGGGGCCGGGGCAGGGCCAGGGAGACGAAACGCCCCGCATGGCGGCGGGCAGCACACGCAGCATGCTGGGCCAGCAGCCGTCCCAGCCGCAGCCGCTGCCTAGCGTGGCGTCATCGGCGCTCCGCCGGTCGCCGGCAAAGTCCCAGCAGCAGGGGCAGCAGGGGCAGCAGCAGCAGCAGGGGCAGCAGCAGCGGCCGCCGCCGTCACAGCGAAGTGTACGTTTCTCGGACCCTGGCGGCGGTGCAGCCGGCGGCGGCGGCGGCAGCGGAAACGCCGGTGGCGGCGGCGGGGCAATGCTGCTGGGGTCACGGGCAAGCCAGCTGCTGCTGGTGCCGCAGCCACAGCAGTTGCCGCCACAACAACAAGCGGAAGGACACGAGCCTGCGGCTGCGCCACACCACGTGGCCCTGGCCATCGAAACGAGCGAAACCGTCGCGGGTGGTGGGAGCGGTGGCGGTTGTGGTGCTGGACAGGCAGGCGGCGGGGCGGCTGCGGCGGTGGCGGGCAGAACCCGGCGGCAAGAGTCCGAGTGTGAGCAGCAGCAGAAGCAGCAGCAGCAGCAGCAGCAGCAGCAGCCCCTGCGGCCGCAGCAGTCCGCGCCCGGCTGCCTCAGCCCCTCGGCTGGCGGCGCGGGGGTGGGGCACCGCGTGACTCTGCTGCCCGCTGTCATCAGCAGCAGCAGCGACGTCGGCGGCGGCGACCGTAGCAGCTGCGGCGGCGGCGGCGGGGCGGCCGCGGCGGCGGCGGCGGCAGCTCCTGGTGGCAAGGGTGAAGCCGCTAAAACCACGGTACCGGGCAGGAGGCCAGGCAACGCCAATGGGGAGCGCCTGACGCCCACGGCTTCCGCCCCAGTAAGGGCGGTCAAGTCCGCAAAGCGAACTACTACAAACAACGCCAGCAGCAGCAGCAAGAGCTCCAAAGCCAAAGCCAGCAACGGCAAGGCTGCTGCTGCTGCTGCTGGCGCCGGCGCGGTAGCAGCAGCTGCTGCTACTGCCATGCCCCCGCGCAGCGGCACGGGCGGCAGCAGCGCCGCCAGCGGCAGCCGCCGCAGCCGCCGCAGCGGTAGCCGCAGCAGCAGCCTGCCGCAGCGCGGCAGCGCGGCCACTACTGGCAGTAGCAACACCGGCGGCGGTGCTGGCAACGGCAGTAGCAGCGGCGGCAAGCCGGCGGCGGGCGGCGCTCCGGCCCGGGCCGTGACGCTGATGATGCGGCGGGCTCGGGCGGCGGTGCGGCCGCTGGTGGGGGAGGTGGTGCCGCTGCGAGTGGCCAAGCGCTCGGCCCTGGTGCATGTGGACACGGCGGTGAGTGTGTGTGTGTGTGTGTGTGTGTGTGTGTGTGTGTGTGTGTGTGTGTGTGTGTGTGTGTGTGTGTGTGTGTGTGTGTGTGTATGTGTGTGTGTAGGTGTTCAGTCCAGAAACCAAGCGAGCCGGGGGGGCGGGTGTTGTGAATAAGGGTGTGTGCGGGTGCGTATCGTGGGTCGGTCAGCTCCCCCCCTGCCTGTTGTGGGTTGCATCTGCTCCTTTTCCTTCCATCTGCCAGTCCGTCACGCCACCCACACACACGGCTGCGTGCCGCCGCGGCCGTGCGGGACTAGGACTCGGGACTGCTGCTCCGGGCCGTGGTGGGAGTGCGGCCCCCTCCCCTCCCCGCCGCTCCCGCCGCTCCGACCCCTCCCTGGCCTCGGCTTCCGCCGCTCCCCGCCCCTTCCCCGCCGCCGTTTCCATCCATGCACACGCACACGCACACGTGCCCACGCCCTTCTCCACGCCCCCAACCCCCTATCTCCCTCCCTGCCCCCCCTCCACACACACACCTCCCCCCCGCCACACACACACACACTGCCCACCACGTCACCACCCCGCCGCAGGTGCCGCTGGCCAAGCAGCTGCTGATGCTGGTGCTCATCGCGGTGTTCATCCTGTACCCGGCCCTGGCGCAGGTGGGTGTGGGGTAGGTGTGGGTGTGGGTGTGGGTGTGGGTGTGGGTGTGGGTGTGGGTGTGGGTGTGGGTGTGGGTGTGGGTGTGGGTGGGGGTGGGGGACCCGCGGTGTGGTCACGCGTGTGGTGGTGGGGGTTGGGCGGGGTGGAGGTGGGCTGAGGTGCATGTGGTGGTGGGGCTGCGTGGTGGCGGGCGGGGTGGCAATCCGGGAACCGGGAGCCTTCATCTGTGATTCATCATGCTCTTCATCGGGACAGCATTACTTCAAAGTGTTCATTGCACGGTTCATGGAGGATGGAATGACCTTTTGGTACGGCACGGGTCGGGTTGGGGTGCGTATGGTGCAGCAGTGAGGCCGGCCGGAAGGGGGCTCGCAGGCCGGCCGGCCGGCAGGGGCTGCTGTGGGCTGCAGCACTATCACGTGCATGTCCCCTGCCTGCCTGCATGCATGCATGCATGCATGTATGCACATGCACGGGCCCCATGCATGCGCATGCACCCGCCCCATGCATGCATATGCACCCGCCCCATGCATGCCCATGGTGTTTGTCTTCTGTCGATTCCAAACCCCCTATCATATCGCTGCGGAATGAAACGATGGAATGGGGGCGCGATGTGGTCCATGCAGGCCAATGCACTGCAATCGCAAAGTCCGCGAGGGCGCGCACGCGCGCACGGACGGCCGCACGCGCGCAAGGGCGAGGGGTGCCGCGAGCGCTGCGGCAGCGCTGGTCGCGGCTTGGGCAGGGATGGGAACCTGTGCACCGCGCGGAAGAGGGAAACCGGCAGAAGCGGGACGGAGGGACCAGCGCCGATGGCATTGTAGCGACAGTCCCCACAGGAGGCGCACATTATGCGCAATAATGCATGCGCCCGACGTCCTTGCCTCGTTGATAAGCGCCCAAGTTGCTGGGAGAACCGCGCACGCGAACGCACAGCGATGGGGAGGTCTGTATGAAACGTGTTGCTCCGGAAGTCGCGCGAACTCGCTGAAACGTGACGGGGACTTATGCGCTAATGGCTGCACACTCTGGCGCTGAAATGGGGGCATTGTACGTTAGTCGCGCTTCGCGCGACCCCGCGCGGGATAGTGGTTTTGCTCGGGGAGGGCCGTTTCGCCTCGCGGAAAATTCCTACTAACTCGTACTGACGCGCTCTACTCGCATGGGGCAAAAGGCTACGGGGAAGACAACTTTGCGCTCCGGTTCGCTCGCATTGGGCCGCTGCGCGGCCCCATTCCGTGCGAACCTGCGCGCAAAGTTGTCTTCTGCACCCGCCCCATGCATGCATGCGCATGCACCCGCCCCATGCACGCATGCATATGCACCCGCCCCATGCATGCATGCACATGCACCCGCCCCATGCATGCATGCACATGCACCCGCCCCATGCACCCGCCCCATGCCCCATGCAGGTGTCGCTGTCGGTGTTCAGCTGCTACCGCATCGACACGGGCGGCGGGCCCTACCCCGAGATGCAGCGGGTGAGGAGGGGGTAGGGGGGAGAAGAGGTAGGGGGTAGTTCAATCCAGAAACCAAAAGCGAAACGACCAACGGGTGGCTTGTCAATACCAGCCCATCTAAACCAAAACCAAACTAGCGAGCGAGGCACAGGCAGTGGCGGCAAACGTAAGGGGCATTGATGGCGGCGGTGATGGTGTTTTGGGTCGGGGGGGGAGAGGTTGGCATGGAGAGCGCGTAGATAGGTAGGGGGGAGCAGAGCACGTATTTCCGTTGATGGCACAACTTTGCTTCCAGTCCTCCACGCCCCTGTACCGCTCCCTTACCTCCCTTACATTTGCCCTGTGTGTGTGTGTGTGTGTGTGTGTGTGTGTGTGTGTGTGTGTGTGTGTGTGTGTGTGTGTGTGTGTGTGTGTGTGTACTCAGGCCACCTGGGAGTGGGGCTACTGGTGAGTGGACCTGGCGGCACTAGCGGGCGCGGTTTGGCGGTGGTGCGTGGGAAGCAAGGCGGATGGGGAGCCGCCCCCCCCCCCCCCAGGCCCGGCGCGGCGGGAAGGAACCGGCCCCAGCTCTTCACCAGCTTTGTTTGTATGGCGAAGCGTAGAGCGATTGTCACTGTCACTGTCACTTCTGCTGCGTACTGCACCCACCCATACATTGGGTGTCATTTCGCCGCCGCCGCTGCTGCTCGCTTTCACTTGCCCCGCATGCATGGACCGCATGGACCGCACACGCAGGGTCCGCGACATGAACGCGCAGTGCTACTCCGGCACCCACCTGGCGCTGTACGTGCCGCTGGGGGTGGTGAGTGGTGGCGTTTGGTGGTGGGGTGGGGTGGGGTGGGTGGTGGTGGGGTGGATGGGTGTATGGGTGGGAGACCAGGTAGGCGGCGCGAGGCCGGGCATTGTGAGGGGGTCAAGGGGTTGGAGGGCTGGCTGCAAAGGGCGGGGTGGGCTACCTGCGTTCCTGAGACCGTTGGAACGGCGACTGAGGGGGTTGCGTGTGTGTGTATGTGTGTGTGTGTGTGTGGCCAGCAGCAGCAGGGGCTGAACCCACACGTTGCACAGGTGCGGGCTCTGCGCGCACTTTCCTCACCCACCTTTGGTGCGCAACCCCGTGCACAAACGAACGCACACACCCACGTGGACACCCACAGTCATGCCCCTCCACACACCCCTCGCCAAGCCCCCCCCCCACACACCCTCCACACCCCTCCACACCCCTCCGTCACACACACACACACACACACACACACACACACACACACACACACACACACACACACACACACACACGCAGGCCGCGGTGTGCCTGTTCTGCCTGGCGCCGCCCGCCGCCGCCTTCGCCATCATGTGGGCGCACCGGGGCTCGCTGGACGAGTACCACACCGCGCAGACGTACGGCTTCCTGTACAAGCGGTACAAGTGAGCAGTATGTACGGCAGTCGAGATGTTGACGCGTGAACTACTGTACGGCGCTGCTGGATGGACTGTGGATTATGCGGTGGCTGGCTGGCTGTGGCTGTGGCTGTGGCTGTGGCTGTGGCTGTGGCTGTGGCTGTGGCGCCGTTTCACTGTCATGGCAGCTGCGGGCTCTGGGCAGGTTTGTGGGCTTTCGCGGGAATCCTGCTTTGAGCCGCCTGCTTGACAACACTCTTCCACTGCCCTTTCGCCCCCCACCGTGCTCGGAAACAGACCTCGCTTCTGGTTTTGGGGTAAGCGTGCTGCGTGGCTTGGGGCACGTTTCACAGCAGAGTTCATACATCAGGCCCTACATGGCACCACCACCCACATGCACCAAGCCATCTGTGTGGCACCTACATCCAACACCCTTCATTGAACCTACCGCCACAACCGCACTACAATCCTGAACCCGTTCCCCGACCCCCCCCCCCCCTGCCCACACACACACGCCCGCACATCCCTCCATCCCTCCACCCACCCAGGCGCGGTGCAGCAGCTGCAGACGCTGGGGCTGGTGGTGGTGGACGTGTTCGGCCGCTCACTGCCCCCGGTGCAGCAGGCGCTGGTGCTGCTGGTGAGGGGGTGGGGTGGGGGTGGGGGTGGGGGTGGGGGTGTGAAGGCGGGGTGGGGGCATGTGTTTGCGTGCGAGGGTACGTGTGTGGGGGGCGCACACCACAGTGTGTGGGCATGGGCGGGGAGGAGCAGAGGAAGCGGTGGAGCGGAGGGGGCGGATGTATGCGGAGGCGGATGTAAGCGGAGGCATGGCTGGGACGACGGGCGGGTGAGACGGCGGCGGCGTGAGTCAGTTGGGCCAGATAGCTAGGGCCAGTTGCACATACACAGTGGTGGCACAAGGCGCGCATGTGCATCAAGACCGGCTTCTCCCTCATCCACCTGCAGTTGGGCTGGCTGGTTCGGCGGGTCCTCTTGGTCGTTTCGCTTCCGGTTTCTGGTTTCTGGTTTTTCGAACTACCCCCTCCTCCCCCACCCCCGCCCCCCCCGTCATAATATGCATGGCAACCCCCCAATCGGCACTTCATTATTGATTACACACCATCCATGGATGGCTACCCCCGCCCTCACCGCCCCCCTGCAGGCCGGCTTCACGGTCATCGGGCTGGTCAGCATGGCCGCGGCGCCGCTGCGCTCGCGGCTGCTGGTGGTGCTGGAGTTCCTGTCGCTGGGCGTGCTCAGCCGTGAGTAGTGGGGAGGGGGGCGGGGCGGGGCGGGGGGCGGGGCGGGGCGGGGAGGGTTTGGGACGTGGGGTGTGAAGTGACGGGTGTGGGATGAAGGGCACGGGTTGAAGGGCGTGGATGAAGTGTGTGTGGCGTGGGTGGTGTCGGCTGAAGGGAGGAGATTGCAGCTGTGCAGAGGGAAGGAGGGGAGGAGGGGGAAGCAGATCCAAGCAAGGAGAGCGAGGGGGCGCACGGCGGCGGAAAGGCGCGCCGCCGGTGTGGGCCATGTGGTTCCGGCGGTGGTGGGTACATGCGAATGGACAGCCGACACCAGTCGACCTGATCTTGCTCTGCTTCATGCATATTATTGACTCCCTCCACTTCTGCTGCTGCCGCCGCTGCTGCTGCGCTGCCGCTCCTGCTCCTGCTCCTGGGCCTCTCCTGCCGCTTCTCCTGCTGCTGCCTCCTGCTGCTGCTGCTGCTGCGCCGTCTCGATTGCTCGCGCCTCAACAGTGACCATCATGCTGGGGTGGGTGAAGGGTGGCGGGCTGGGGTGGGATGAGGTCATGACGAGCCTCCCACCCGTGTGTGAGGGGCCAGGTGCGGGACGTTGTGAGCGCAAGGCAAGGCAGGGGCTAAGCAGCCCTCCCCCAGCATCTAAACCTCCAACCCGCTACCCAGCAGTCTCCTTGTCCAACACCTAACTCCGCCCACACTCCGCCCACACGCACAGGCTGTTCGGCATGGACCGAGAGGCGTCCATGAACTTCAGCCAGGTGCGCGTGTGCGTCATCTTCAACTGCATGGGCCCCGCACTTCTCCTCTTCAGTACCGGTAATCAGTACCGATAATATATACCTGGACCCCCGCGTTGGGTTTGGTTTAGTTTGGGCAGTTTGGGCTGGTAACCACAACCCCCCTCCTCCTTGCTCGGACTGAACTACCCCCTCCTCCTCGCTCTTTTGCATGGGTATGGTTTACTTGGGCTGGTACTTACACACCCCCCCCACACACACACACTGTGCTTTCCTAACACACACACACACACACACACACACAGCGATTGCGGGGATTCCTCTCCGTTTCCGTTTACCAACACGCACACACACGCACACACACACACACACACACCGCACACACACACACGAACCCCACACACACAGGGCTCGGACCTGGCCCTGGGCGTGGTGATCCTGGCGCTCAACGCGGCCTTCCTGCTGGGGCTGCTCGCCACGCTGGCCGCCCACTCCAGCTCCCTGCTGCGCCCGCTGCTGCGGCCGCCCGCGGCGGCGGCGGCGCGCGCGGCGCGGCGCGCGGCGGCGGCGCTGTGGCCGGCGGCGGCGGACTGGGGCTGCTGGCGCACGTGCGTGCCGCCGGAGCCGGAGGCGGAGGCGGAGGATGAGGAAGAAGAGGACGAGGAGGAGGAAGAAGAAGAAAAGGAGGGAGATCAGAAAGGGAATGGGGGCGGGGAGGCGGAGGATGGTGTGTGGGGGGATGGGGTGGTGAGGAACAGGCTCGCCATCAGAGACAGCAGCAGGGGACAGCAGGCGGCGGCAGGGGCGGCGGCAGGGGGCCATGTGGGGCTGGTGCTGCTGGCGGAAGG
The DNA here is from genome assembly GCA_016834595.1 of Chlamydomonas schloesseri. Taxonomy (NCBI): domain Eukaryota; kingdom Viridiplantae; phylum Chlorophyta; class Chlorophyceae; order Chlamydomonadales; family Chlamydomonadaceae; genus Chlamydomonas; species Chlamydomonas schloesseri. Next base: position 144,766 of record JAEHOD010000019.1, on the reverse strand, counting down.
GCAGGTCCTGGGAACCCCGGCGGTGCCGTAGTGCAGCAGCAGCAGCAGCAGCAGCAGCAGCAGTGCCTGGTGAAGGAGTGATGACGGCCAGCCAGCCAGCCAGCCAAGGTGACAACCGTCAGCAGGGATACATAGATTGTTTAATTGTATACGGTATACAGTATCTGGCTACATATGGTTTGGTCACTGAGAACCGCCCTTTTCCACACGCAATTGCGTCAGGTCTTGTCTATCTCCTCAAGCGTTTGCACACTCCATACATGCTCCCACGGCGGTGCGTGCGGCGCACTGGGCCAAACATCCGTAAGGTTGCTTGATTCGGACTGTTTGCATCTCTGTTGGGGCAAAATTAAGCTTAAACACTCGCGAGTTCGCCTGTAGAGTTCGTAGTTTGAAGCTGAGTTTTGCGTGCGCCCCTTCCCGGGGGGGGGAAACCGCGGGTAGATATGGTGACATACATGAATTGTGTGCGTGCCTCGTCGGCTGTGCAAGAGTGTGCGTTTATGTGCTCGCGTAATGCTGAGTTGAGCACTTTGTATCGTGTATATGCCTTCATACAACTTGAGGTCTTGTCTCGAGCGTGTGCTTAGGTCATAGCGCCCTGTACCTGTTTGCTGATGACTTCGTACGGCAGTGCTGTGCTGGTTTAAGCCTGCCCAGCAAGAAGCCAAGCTTTGTCTTGCTGGTCTTGGTGGAGGCCCCCAAGGATTGGGGGCGGGGTGCAGGCCCCCGCGGATGGAGGAAGAGTGCACACCGCGGTGGAGCGTTGCGGAGAAAAATGGTAATGCGTAATGGGAGTAAAGGAATGATCTGAGGTGCAAGGTCATCTACATAACTAAGTGGATGACCGGTGACCGGCACAAAGAACGCTGGGGGAAGGCTCAGCCCAAAATAAAACGGAATGCCATGAACGGCATACATCGGACCACGCCAGCCAGGTCCAGCTTGATTGATTGTCGTGGGCGTTAGAACAATTGTCTCTTCGCAACTAACACCGGTGACCTACCTCCACCATTCTCAGCAGGTCCCCAGCACACAGCCACAACTCACAACTCCTACATCCAATGATCCAAACAGCAGCACGCTGCCCAAGCACGCTGCCCAGCAAGCAAGCTTCACAACGTTGCTTTGCATGCATTCGCAAATAAAACCTCATGAAACAAAGCCTACCACACGAAAGCTAAGGGAATCACACGCGCTGCCTTGGCTCGGCTGCAACGCATCCGGCACCTCTGCGCGTATGCGCATTCCGGCACTGGAGCTCCCTGGCGGGGGGCATACGGGCCAAGGGGCCGAGCGAGCACAGCCTCAAGAGCCCCAAACCCGACTGCATCACACGATGACGACGTGCACCCTGCCGGTCTGCTTGTCGTACTGCAGCCGCCCCAGCTAGCGCCTGCAGCCGCCGGAAGAAGTCGCGCTTGTAGGGCTTGTCCAGGTCCCAGAAGTAGGGCGCGCTGCACGCCCACTGCTGCAGGTAGCCGTCCGGCAGCAGCCGCAGCTAGCGGCACACCACGGTACCGAACCCCAAAGCCATGCGTGGCCTGGTTCGCGTCCTCCAGCTCGGCCGCAGTGGGCGGCTTGGACTGCCACACCGGCTCAAAGCCGCTGGGGTACAGCTTGGCAGTGGCCCCCGCCACCTCCGCCGGCGTTTGGGGGTACCGCGGCCCTCCCATGGCGTCCATTTCAGGTGGAGCATCCCTGGCCGTCGCCTCTGCCGCGGCGACTGCCCCTGCCGCAGCCTGCCTCGCCCATGCGTCCGTCCAGGCCGCGGCCGCCGCCGGGGCAATGGACGCCCACAGCCGGCCGCCGGCACAGGGGACAGGTCGGATCATCTCAGACTGCAGAAGCTGCCGCAGAGTGTCGGGCCGGGCGGTGAACATGGCCCGGTCCTTGCACATCTCGTTGACGTCTTCGTAGGGCAGCTGCGTCACCGGCATGCCCAAGCTGAGCATCTCGGGCAAAGTGGGTATCAGCTGTTGCGGCTGCAGGGCTAGCTGCTGCGGCAGCGGCGGCGGCTGTGCAGGCGGCAACAACGCCAGCAGCGGCGGATGGGACACGGAGTGCCCCTCCTGAGCGGCTTCAATACAGCTGTCCATGGTCGATCCGACTGTGGCGTCACTGTCGTGATCACTGCCTGTGATGTCGTCCAGCTCGAGCGCCGATGCGGCAGAGGCTGAGGCCTGCGGGCCGCGCTCTGAGGCGTCCCGCGACCTGGTCGCCGCCCCCGGAGCCCACTGGCCCTCTCCTAGTGCCTCCTCCTCCTCCTCCGCCGCCGCCGCCGTGGCCGCCGCCGCTGCTGTACGCGCGCGCTTGCGCGGGGCATCGGGTGCAGCAGGCGAGCCGCAGCCGCAGCCGCCGCCGCCGCCTGCTGCCAGCAGCTTCATGCTGGGAGGGGACTCCGCCGCGCCGCGCTTGGCGCCCGCCGCCGCCGCCGCCGCCGCCGCCGCCGCCGCCACGGGCTGCGGCGGCGCGCCTCCCGCTGCAGTTGCGGCCGGCGGCGCCGTCTGGCCCTTGTTCTTCCACTGGCGGCACGCCGCCAGCGCCCGCTGTATGGCCTTGCGCATGCGCTGCAGCGCCGCCGCGTCCCGCTCGCGGCCCGCCCGCCGCAGCGCCTTCACCGCCTGCCGGCTGTACAGCTGGTGGGCGTCGTCCCGCAGGCTCGCGGCCAGCAGCTGCTCCGCAGTGCGTCCCTTGCTGTCGGCGGTGCTGGGGTCGAACCCGGCCTGGGGCATGGCAAGGCGAGCGGGTACGAGCGAGCAGCAGGGGGCGGCTCCTTCGTGTTCGCGGCGGCACTCGACAAGGACGGCACGAAATGGTGCGTCGTGGCCAGCCTTGCTCCCGTGCACTACTTGCCAGCGAGACAAAGCGTACGACTGCCTGGATCACTGGATGCTGCGGCATGTCTTCATGGGCCGGGCGGGGCTCATGCACGCGCACCTACCTGCAGCAGGGCCGGCAGCACGGCGCCCAGGCAGTCGGCGCGGAGGCCGTCCAGGCAGCGGCCGTCCGCCTGTAGAGGCATGGAATAATTTGACGCCAGCAGGCAAGGATGAGGGAGCCGCGAATTAATAAGGGAGTCCAGTAGACGTGTGCTGGCAAAGGCCGGCCTGCCGAGCCCGCCCGGCGGCGCGTGCCCAACTCCACGCCTAGACCCGCCCGTCAAGCCCCGGGGCCCCCCGCCCCCGTCCTGCGCACCGCTTCGCCGGCGGGCGCCGGCGGGTCGGGGTAATAGCGCTTGTTCAGGCAGCGCTTCACCTGCAACGGTCACGTGCCGGGACGGGGGGCCCGAGCAGTGAGCGCCAGGGGGGAGCACTGGGGGTTTCCGGACCGCCAGCTGACGGTTGATAAACCGCCCATGTGCCGAGGTTCCGCCTGCGCTAGCTTTCCGCTCCCATATCCATCCTTACCACGACAAGAATTGCTGTGTTGCCTTGCGCCGTCTTCGCCTCCTTGTCCAGTCCGGGTAGCGAGAGCAGGTCGTCAAGCGCGGCATGCCTTTTCGACGGGGCCTCGCCATCCGGCCTGGAAGCAGCGGGCATGGTATTGCGTAACAGAACGCTACAGTAAATCATGCAGCCCAGTTTGCATCGGCGCGAAATTGAGCGGGGCGCATTCATTCGCACCTTGGCTTCGGAGCGGGCTTCGGAGGAAACCGGCTGGCAAGGCGATACAGCAGGTATGGCTTCCCATCGACGACTGTGCGTGCTCCGAGCCTCCCTTCTGCAGCAGCAGGGCCTCGACCTCGTGCCGCTTGCGAAAAGCTGGCGTAACTGCCTCCAGGACTGCTGGTGTCTTCTGCGCGCTTCTTACATGCTGCACTAGCTTCCGGTGGTATGGGGGCTCGAGCGGCGCGTTGCCGTGCGTTGGGAGCGCGCTGTGCATAGCATGGCTCTACCGCGAGGCTGCGCATGCGCGACAGCGAGTCGGGCTCCTTCTCTGACATGGTCTATAATCTGTAAACAGTATGCATTTATCAGCTGCAAAGCACATAGCTCCGTAGTCTCAAGGTCTTAATTGCGCAAGGCCATCTGAGCTGTCGGCACCGCTGCGTGCGCTGGTTGATGCGTGCCGGCACGCTTTCCCTCCAGCACTTATAGCAGTACGAGGAGCCTGTTTACCCAAGGCTTACCGCTTACGGGCTCCATTCTGTTGTGGTCTGGACGCCTTCCCTCACGCATCCCTGAATGTGTCAACTGGTCCCCCCTCCAGCATCCATGTGCCCACGCGCCAAGACCTTTCCAACCTCTCCCCCGTCGACTTCCCCCTGGTGCCGTCTTCCCTTAACGACGAGAAAAACTGTCCGCGCACTGTCCGATTGCACCAGTTGACCGGCATGGACTCGAATCGTCAATGGGATGTGAAGCCTACACTCTTCTCTAGAGTAGTTTGGTATTTGCTGTGTGTGAGATGCATGTTGTAGCACTGCCAGAGCGCACTACCGACGCTTAAGCCTGCGTCAACTTGCGAGGCTTTAGGGGTCGTCTTTCTTCGCTGCACGTCAAGCTTCGCGCCTTCCGATATTTTCAGCACTCGCCTCCTGCTGGTACTAATATTATGCTTATGACAATTTAGCAAAGCAGCTGTGGGGCTAGCGCCCAGGTTTTTGCGAGCGCATCGTCTCATTTCGTCGGTATGTCCACTCCCGCGGACAATGGAGCTTCTGGCAGTGTGCGACTAGTCCCGCCGGCACACCAATGGATCGTGGGCATCTGCTCCGTTGTTTTTGACATTGATGTTGGCCAGCGTGTGGAGCACTGCGTGCCTGCGGGCTGCCTGTCGCCGGAGGAGAAGCAAGATGTGGCGTTTCACTCCTTTCCGGTAAGCCCCAGGGGCGCTGAGATGGACCGGGCAGCAACTTGCGCCCGTTTGCAACACTCATCTTGGCTTTGTCCCGCGCCTGGTGCGTTCGCCAGGACTCCATGTCGATGGAGCTGCATGCGAGGACATCTATTAAAGACAGGTAATGCGGTAACGGCGAGGCAACTGCAGCTTGCTTCACAAACGGTCAGACACACGAACGCGACCGACCTGGGACGCTGACATCGACACCCTTGCCCCCGCAGCACCTTCTTTTTTCGCATCAAGCGGCGGGGAACACCCGAAGGGATGACGGGAGCAGGAGTCTCGGGGGCCGACAGCGGCGGTGGCTCGGAAGCGCAGGCGGCGGCGGGCGGCAGTGACGGCGAGGGGGCCAGCGGCGCGCGGCTGTTGCACGACCAGGCCCGCTTCCTGTACGGGTGAGGCGGGAGGCGGCCAGGCGGAGGCTGCAGGGGTTGTTGGAAGTGCATGCCAAGCCTAAACCAAGGAACCAAAGGGTACATGGCACACACAGCGTGTAGAGATGTTGCAAACCTGCGCGGCCCCCTGTGCTTGCTTGCTGCAATATGCTGCCGCTGTTGTGACCCTGTGCCTCCGGCAGGTTTGTGTTCTGCCGGCAGCGGCAGGACCCCTCACTGCGGCGCGGCGGCGAGCAGATCAGCTGTGTGGTGCTGGCGGAGCACCCGCTGAGCGCGGCGCTGGTGCCGCTGAGCGCGGTGGCGGGGCACGCCTACTTCGGGTCGCCGGGCAGCGCGGCGCCGCTGCAGCAGGTGGGGGCGGGCGGGGGGCGGGGGGTTGTGGTTACCAGCCCAAACTAAACCAATCTAAAGGAAGCGGGGGGGCGCCAGAGGATGCGGGGCTGGGTAGTTCATTCCTAATCCAATCCCCAATTTGACCAGAAACCCAGGACGGCGGCCAGGAGCGGTGTGGTGGCAGAGAGTGGGGGGAGGGGGGGTGCGGCAAGCAGTAGCCTGCAGCGGCCGGCCGGGGACTCGGAATGCAACAGCGTAACAGCACTGCAGTGAGGCTTTGCGCTGTCGGTTTCAGCTCTGTCGTGCAACCTCAAACACACACACACACACACACCCTTTCCCTTGTGCTTTTCTAACACACACACACACATGCACAGTCACACACACACACACACACACATACACACACACACACACACATGCACAGTCACATGATCTCTAACACACACACATGCACAGTCACACATACACACGCCCTGCCAACACCCCGCCAGGTGTACGACGAGGTGCTGCGCTGGCCGCCCCCGGTGGCGGGGCCGCAGCTGCAGCTGCCCGTGGGCTTCACGGCGCTCAGCGCGCGGCTGCCGGCCTGGGGCACCCTGCCCGCGCCCTCCACCACCACCGCGCCCGAGCAGTACGGAGCCAACAGCGTGAGTGAGGCGGGCGTGGAGGGGTAGGGGGTGTGGAGGGGTGTGGGTGTGGAGGGGTGTGGGTGTGGAGGGGTGTGGGGGTAGGGGTAGGGGTAGGGGTAGGGCGGTGCACGCAACAGCCCATATGATGGCGCGTGAGGGCGGTCACGCCCCAGGCCCCCTCGGCTTCGGCCGGCACTGTGTCAGCGTTGACGCCTCTTCGCACACCTCTCTACGCACACCCCCTGCACGGCACCACGTTTTAACCCACACGCTCCGCCTGCCGTCCGTACCGTGTCACCCCGTGTGTCCCCCCGCCCACCATCCCCCCCCCACCACCTTGCCACCACCCTGCAGCTGCACCGCGGCAGCAGCAGCCGCTCCATGGGCGCGGGCGGCAGCGCCCGCCGCCTGGCCAGCAGCGCCACGGAAGACGGCGGCCTCGGCGGCCTCGGCGGCGGCGGCGGTGGCCTCGGCGGGCCCGTGTCCCGCGCCAGCAGCGGCTACGGCCCGCTATCGCCCGCCAGCAGCAACCCGGCGCTGGCGGGGCTGGGCTCGCCGCACATGCAGGGCTCGGGCTCGGTCACCGGGGCGCCGCCGGGGCTGCCGGGCTGGCTCAGCAGCGCGGGCGGCAGCGTGGGGCCGCCTGGTGGGCCGCCGCCGGTGGGCGGAGCGGGCGGCTCGCAGCTGGCCGCGTCGTCGCCTTTCTTCATGTCGGCAGGGGCCGGCGGGCCGGGCGGGCCGTCGCCGTTCAGCAGCACCGGCGGGCAGCAGCAGGTGGGGGCGTGTGCGCACATGTTGGGCTGGCGTTTGTATGATTGTGTGTGTGCGTGCGGTGGGGGGGGGGGCTGAGGCGGGCGGGGCAAACGGGGCGTGCTGCTGAGGATCAGTGTGCTGCTGGGTGGGGGCCGTGTTGGACAGACAAGCTGATGTGGGTCAGCGCAATTCGGTGATGATGTGCAGCTTCAGTTCGCGAAAAAGCACGTACACATTGTGCAGCTTTACACATTTGCTTGCGCCTGTCCATGTGGTGTCGGGTGGGTGGGTGGGTTGAGCTGACCTGCCCGCTGCCCACAGCTCGGCAGGCTACCTATTGTACCCTCCCTCCTCCTTTGCCAAGTCCTCCATAGACGCTCCCCACCCGCTCCCCACCCGCCCAAACCCCCGCTCCCCACCCGCCCAAACCCCCGCTCCAGACCCCACCCCACGTTCTACGTCTACCTCGTCATTAAACTAACATGCATGGCACCCCACTCCCCACCCCACTCCCTCCAGGCCCTGAAGCACCTGCTGGCGGCGCTGCCGGACGGCCCCATGGCAGCGGGTGACGCCCACCCGGCGCCGGGCCCGGGCCAGGGCCAGGGCCCGGTGCAGGTGGGGCCGCCCGCGGTGCAGCAGCTGGAGCGGCGCACCTCCACCTCCACCTCCTCCGCCAGCACGGCCCCGGCAGGGGCAGGGGCAGGGGCAGCAGCTACTGGGGAGGGCGCCGCGGGGGCGGCCTCGGGGTCGGCTGCCACGTCGCCGCAGCCGCGCAGCGGCCGGGCCAACGGGGAAGCCAACGGAGGCTGGGGCGGGGGCGGGGGCGGCGGCGTGAGCGCCAGCTCGCTGGTCAGCGGCAGCAGCCTGACGGTGGCGGCGGGGCTGGCGGAGCTCAGCCTGAACGCGGGGCTGGGCCTGGGCCTGGGGCTGGGCCACGGCAACAGCGTCGGCAGCGGCGCCAGCGGCAGCGGGCCGGTGGGTGGCGGCGGCCTGGGGGCGGCGGCGGTGGGGGGCGGCGGCGTGGCGTCCCGGCAGGGGTCGCTGCAGCACGTGGCGGGGCTGCTGGAGGGCTGCGCGCCCGCCACGCTGCCCTCGCCGCCGCCGCCGGGGTCGCGGACCGAGGGCGGCGGGCTGCAGCACCAGCGCAGCCGCTCCAGTATACAGGTGCCCAGGTGCGTGTCGCAGCCGGGGCCGCAGAGAGGGTGGGTGGGGAGGTTGTGGTTACCAGGGGGGGACCGGGGGTGGGGGGGTTGAGGGCAATATCCCAGCCCTATGTGGACACTGGACAGCCACTGGCGGAGAGGGCGGAGAAGAAGCGCTGGACACTGTTTGAACCTGGTGAGCGTCACCCTACGGCGCCACCCTCCACCCCACCTGTGCCCCGCTGCCCGTGTCCTGTGTGTGTTCCCTGCTGCTCGCCTCCTCCACAGCCGCGCCGCCAGCATGGCGGGGGGGATGGTGGTGGTGGGCGGGGCTGCAGGTGCAGGTGCAGCTGCAGGTGGCTACGGCGGCAGCCTGCCGGGGCAGCACGAGGACCTGCCGCCGCTGCCGCCCGGCTCCGTGCTGGGGCTGGGGCTGGGGCTGGCGGGCGGCTCGGTGGGCGGCGCGCGGCTGCACACGCAGGCGAGTGTGTGTGTGTGTGTGTGTGTGTGTGTGTGTGTGTGTGTGTGTTAGGAAAGCACAAGGAAAGGAAGGGTCGACACTGTGAGTGTGTGTGTGTGTGTGTGTGTATGGTGAGGGAGGTGGGGGTGGCAGCCTCGGGGCCCTCGGGGGCAGGTGCCTAAGGGCGCATGGCAGTGAGGGTGGGGTTTGGGAACTGGGTCGTGGCATTTTGCCGTGGCCTCACACCCGTGCTGACTTACTACGCACGGGGACTGCCCGCATGGGGTCCTGGGGCCTGGTTCTGAACCTTACTCCGCCCTACACACCACCACTGCCACCACCACCACCACCACCACCACCACACGGCTGTACGGGCTGTATGGGCTGCACGGCACGCAGGGCTCGGACGGCGTGCACGGCGATGACGTGGCGGCAGCGGCGGCGGCGGCGGCGGCCAACAACGGCCGCAGCTCGCTGCAGGTGGGGCTGGGGGGCTTGGGGGTGGTGGTCAGAGACCGCGAGGGGCGGCAAGGGTCGCACCTGCCCCTCCCGCCTCTCTCTACACTGCTTATCCTAAATGCATGGGACCTCCTCTTCACAAACATTTGATAAACACCATCCATGGATGGCTACCCCCCCCCCCCAATTAACTTAAATGCATGGACACCCCCCCCCCCAGCACCGCTTCGCACGGCCGTGGGCCTTGGGCGGAGTGATGAGCACCCATTGCCGCTGCACCCTGTGGCCACCACCACCACCACCACCGCCTGCCCTTGGTGACCCTGACCCTGACCCTGACCCTGCTCCCTGCCCCCTCACGTGCAGGTGCTCCGGCGGCCCTCACACGCGCTGCCGCCCGCGCTGGGGTCCAACGGCGAGCTTGCAGCGGCCGGTGGCGGCGGCGGCGGCGGCGGCGGCCCGGTGCACGGCGCCTTCCACGAGGTGCGTGTGCAGCAGCAGCAGCAGCAGCAGCAGCAGCAGCAGCAGCAGCAGCAAATGCAGCAGCAGCAGCAGCAGCGGCAGCAGCAGCGGCAAGGCCCGGGGGCGCCACAGCCACCTGGGTTAGGGGGCTGGCAGCTGGTGGTGGGCAGCTGGTAGGCGAGGGAGGAGCTCCACATCCGGAAATGGAATGGACCTTTTGGCATATGTCCACACGGCTCCCCCTTATTCCCTGCCCTGCCGCTGAGCCCCCTCAAACCCGCCACCCCCCACCCGACACCCCGCCACCCCCCACCCGCCCCCCCCCCAGGTTGACGTGTACACGCCCCTGTGCGGCCACCTGCCGCGGCTGTGGCAGCTGTGGGAGCTGGCGCTGCTGGGCCGCCCGCTGCTGCTGGTGGCGCCCACGCCCGGGGAGGCCAGCGCGGGCGTGGCGGCGCTGGTGGCGCTGCTGGCGCCGCTGCCGTACGGGTGTGTGTGGGGTGTGGGGGTAGTGCATTCCAGAAACCAAAAGCGAAACGACCAAGAGAACCCAAACCAGCCAGCCCAGGGGGGGGGGTTGTGCGGGATGGGAATGCGGGTGTGCGCGCGTGCATGTGGATGGATGGGCGGGGCGGTGGGGCTTGTGGTCGTCTGGCTGGGTTGTGCGCGCGCGTGTGCATTGGGCATTGGGTTACCGTATGTAGAAGACCCTGCCTACACGGTACCAAGACACCGGGTCCATGTCACAACACACATCTACCTTGTGCCCTCCCCTCCACCCACGCCCGCCTCACCACACCTCTCCCCCCGCCCCCGCCTCCCCTCCCCCCGCCTCCCCCCCCCCTGCCTCTGCCCCCTGCCCCCTGCCAGCGCCGACTTCCGGCCCTACTACTGCATCCACGACACCGCCTTCGGGCGGCTGGCGGCGGGCGCGCTGCCCGGCCCCGCGGGCGAGGGCCGGGACGTGCCCACGCTGCTGGGCGTCACCAACCTGTACTTTGTGCGGGTGCGGGAGGGGAGGGGAGGGGAGGGGAGGGGAGGGGAGGGGAGGGGAGGGGAGGGGAGGGGAGGGGAGGGAGGGGAGGGGAGGGGAGGGGAGGGGAGGGGAGGGGAGGGGAGGGGAGGGGAGGGGAGGGGAGGGGAGGGGGGGGGAGGGGAGGGGAGGGGAGGGGAGGGGAGGGGAGGGGAGGGGAGGGGAGGGGAGGGGAGGGGAGGGGAGGGGAGGAGGGGCCGGGCCTGGGGCAGCTGAGCGGGGGCTGGTGCATGGGGCGGCGGAGGGGCGCGGCAGGGGAGCTGGGAAGGCCACAGCTGGGGCGGCTGCTGGGCTGGCTAGGGAAACGACGGGGGCCATCCAAGTTGGGGAGTGGTAGAGTTGCACTAGGTTTCCCTAGAGAAGGTGCTTCCTCAGTACGGTGAATCGTTATATCTTGCTCATGGCCAACCGCCCCCCCCCTCGCCCCCCCGCACCTCCCTTCATCCCCCCCACCCCCGGTATGCCAACGTGTGTTGCAACGTCTGTTCTACGTCTACCTCGTCAGTCATTTAAATGCATGGCACCCCCCCCTGCATGGCACCCTCACCCCCCCACCACCACCACCACGCAGGCGCTGCCGCACTGGCCCAACGTGCTGTCCATCGGCAAGCGGGAGGGCGGCACGGGGGCGGCGGGGGCGGGCGCGGCGCCGGCGGGCGCCTTGGCGGCGTCCGTGTTCAACGCAAACGCGGCCATGCAGGTGTGTGGGCGGGTGGATGGGTGGGTCTGGGTGGGTGGGTGTGTGGGTGGGTGGGTGGGTGGGTGGGTGGGTTGGTGTGTGTGTGTGTGTGTGTGTGTGTGTGTGTGTGTGTGTGTGTGTGTGGGTGGGTGGGTGGGTGCACCTGAGCACCCGAGGGCGGGGCCGTCTGCGGTCCTGCAGCAGCCCGCCGGGGGCCCTGCAGCAGCCGGGTTGCGCAGAGCTGGGCAGCGCGGGCGGTGTGGGGTGGGGCGGGGAACACTGCATAAGGCGGGCACCAATCACGGACCCCTCAACAACGCCCATTGCCCCCCGCCACCCCCACTCCCACATTTCGTCGGCTCATTATTACTACCTTGCTTTGTTCATGCCAGGAACCCCCTGCCTGCCTGCCTCACTGCCTGCCCTTGCCTGCCCTTGCCTGCCCTTGCCTGCCCTTGCCTGCCCTTGCCTGCCCTTGCCTGCCCTTGCCTGCCCTTGCCTGCCCTTGCCTGCCCTTGCCTGCCCTTGCCTGCCCTTGCCTGCCCTTGCCTGCCCTTGCCTGCCCTTGCCTGCCTGCCTGCCTGCCTGCCTGCCTGCCTGCCCTTGCCTGCCCTTGCCTGCCCTTGCCTGCCCTTGCCTGCCCTTGCCTGCTCCTGCCCTGCCTTCGACCCCCACCCCCACCCCCACCGCCACCCCACCCCACCCCCGCCAGGCTCTGCGCCAGCGCACGCAGGGCGCCGCCGTGCTGCTGAGCGGCCACACCGAGGCGCTGTGGTCGGCCTACAAGCCGCTGTGCCGCGCCGACAGCGCGCTGCTGGGCCGCCTGCTGCGCCCGGGGCCCGGCGACGTCAAGAGCAAGGTGGCGCGCATCGCCTTTGCCAACAGCGACATCATCCGCAGGTGGGTGCCTGCGGGGCCTGCCTGCCTGCCTGCCCTTGCCTGCCCTTGCCTGCCTGCCTGCGGGGCCTGCGGGGCCTGCGTGCCCTTGCCTGCCTGCCTGCCTGCGGGGCCTGCCTGCCTGCGGGGCCGCCCCTGGGAGCGGGGGCGATGCCAAGGAGCGGCGGGGCCACAAGGGGCCCAAGGGGGGGGGACAGCGGGGAGGGGCATGTGGGACAGGCTGGGTGCGGTGGCTGCCTCAGCCTCAGGGACGAGGCCATGAGCCCAGGCCGGAGACCGGCGTGGGTTGTGGTGGGCATGGGGTGGAAGTCGTGTTTGCGCAGCCCTGCTGCATAATGACTGGTCCTCCTCCGCACCCGCCCCAGCCGCAATACGTTACCCCTGCTTCATGTTGCACACATGCGCTCTCCCTCCCTCTCTTCGCTCTCTTCTCACCTGCTCACCGCGCGCCCACCCAGCTGCACCACCACCAAACAGCAGCTGCTCCTCCTCCTCCGAACACCTGCGCCCATATGACACCCGACCCCGACCCCAACCCCCCGCCCCTCAGGCACTTTTCGGAGCTGACCAGCGCCTTCCTGGCGCCCTTCGCCCGCTACTTCGAGCCGGGCGCCGACGGCCGCGTGCCGGGCTGGAACAGCGAGGAGTTCTTGTTCCGGCTGCGGAGCAGTGGCGGCAGCGGGGGGCCGGAGGGGCTGCCGCAGGCGCTGCTGGACAGGTGAGGCGTCAGGGTGGGGGGGGGCAGGGGGGGGCAAGGGGCGTCAGGAGGGGAGGGGGCTGAAGGTGGGGAGGGGTAAAGAAAGGGGCTCTGAGGCCTGCGGCGTGACCAGGGGGGGGGGCGCACTCCCGCATGGGCGCATGGGCGCATGCCGTGTCACCCACAGCGCGACCCACAGCAGCTGCTGCAGGTCCGACACCACCGCATGGCGCCGGCCCCTCCCCCCTCTTATCCCTTCCTCTTCTCCCCCCTCCACACACACACACACACACAACTCTCCCTTGGCGCCTGCATGCCCCCCTCCCCTCCCCTGCCTCTCCACTCACTCTGCTTTCTCGCCTCCTCCCCGCCTCCCATCCTCCCCCTCCCCAGGGTGGGCAGCGCCTCCGCCGCCGTGGAGCTGTACGCGCGCTTCACCTCCTCCCTAAACTTCGCCGCCTGGTTCGCGGCGCGCCGCCGCCACGTGGCGCACCTCATCCGCCCGCCGCCGGGCGCCTCGGGCGGCGGCGCCGGCGGCGGCGGCGGGTCGGGCAGCGGTGAGGACGGCATGGCGTCCTGGTTCAGCAGCGCGGCCAAGGTGGGCGCGGGAGGGTCGGGGCGGGGGGGTAGGGCGGGTGGCAGGGGGGAAGGAAACAAGATTGCGGTGTGAAGGGCGCATGGCGTGACTGCCGAGCACGGCGTGCTCTCAATGCCAACCTGCGTGGAGGTGGCCGCGCGGCTTCAATGCAGCCACAGCCAAGTAACCCACCCACAAAACCTGCTTGGCATGCCTCTCCCCGCAACTGAACTGTTCACGCGTCCCGCTCCTCCTCGTCCCGTGCCGCTGCCTCCCACACCACTGCGCCTCTAACCCCCCACCGGTCCACCCCGCCCCACCGGCCTGCTCCTCCTCCTCCTCCTCCTCCTACGCCGCCGGCCGCAGCACCTGGACGAGGTCAAGCTGATCGGGCTGTTCTTCAGCACGGAGCAGCAGCTCACGGAGGCGCAGGTGGGTGGGTGGGGTGGTGCGGTGCGTGGGTGGTGCGGTGCGGTTGGGGCCAGGGCTGCCGAGGAAGGAAGGGGAGCTGGGGGCTGCAGGAGGTGTATACGGGCAGGCGGCTGCAGGGGCGACATGGGGTTACCAGCCCAAACTAAAGCCCGGGGGCCCGACGAGATGAGGAGGAGGCGGGCATGGCTGCATAGCGCGCAAACGTTAGATGGTGGGGGCAGACCTGCAGGCTGCCACGGGGACTGCTGACCGGCTTGGCGCACATCCCAACCACCCGCCGCCTCCGCCCCCGCCTGCCGTCTTCATCTGCAACTCTGCAATTAAATCCCCAACAACAACACCCCACGCGCCCCTTCTCCCCCTCTTTCCCCCTCTCTGTCCCCTCCCCTCCCGGCCCCGCCCAGGCCGAGGCCGCCGCGCCCGACGCGGGCGAGGAGGCGGCGGCCACCGTGGCGCGGCTGCAGCGCGAGCTGCTGCTGCTGTTCTTCGAGAGCGGCATGCCCGAGGAGCTGCAGCTCACCTGCATCTCCAGCCCCGCACGCGCCGCGCTGGTGGGGCAGCTGCCGGGGCTGAGCGCGGCGCAGGCGGGCCGGCTGCAGCAGCTGGTGGCGGTGCTGCAGGTGCGCGTGCGCGTGTGGGCGTGTGGGCGTGGGTGGATGTGGTGAAGGTGGGTGGGTGGGCGGGCGGGTGGGTGGGCGGGCGGGTGGGTGGGGCAAAGGACACGTGGAAGGGTTTGGGGTGGATGGCTGACGGCCTCGGCTGCTACTGAAATGTCCACCGGACAATGAAAAGCCAGTGTTGCTGACATCGTAGAAACACTTTGGCGGGTTTCCCCAAGTCCGATGAATGCCCGGAAAGGAATGCGGAGGGCGGAGGGGTATGAATGCCCATAATCCCATGGATGCAGGGCAAAGGCCCCATGCACGACGCCTTTTGACTGCATTTGTCCTTTTGTCCCGCTGCTGCTGTCCCACCGCAGGGCGGCTGAGCTCGAGTTGGAGGCGGCCAGCGCGCGGGAGGGTGTGGCGGCGGCTGGCGGCGGCCACAGACAGGGTGTGGGGACGGCCGGAGGCAGGGCGCAGTGGCTGGATATATCGCGGGTAGCTGCGCAGCACCACAGCACCACAGCAGAGCAGGCAGGGTGTGACGCCAACGCCAACGCCTGCAGGGCGACGATGTTTCGGTCTACGGCCAGGGTGGCAGCTCAGCTCAGCTCAGCTCAGCTCAGCTAAGCTCAGCTCAGCTCAGCTCAGCTCAGCTCAGCTGCACACCATCTCACTTCTATCGTGCTAAGGGCGGCCCCGTGCCATGGGCGGCTTCCGGAGGAGTCGTGGTCTTGCTTGCACATACCGGTAGGCAGCGGTTGCGGATGTACGGTACTAGGTACTAGGGGCGTCGGGGACGACGGTGGCACTGGGCAGGTCCGTGGGTGAGTCAGCACTGCACTGCGGCGGCTCTCTCTCTCTCTCGTCGCCTTGCAAGGTAGTAGTACCGGTAGATAGGGCCAGGACCACAGTGCTAGCAGGTGTGCGCCGTGTGTGCATGTGTGTGTATGCGTGGGCGTGCGGCAGCGGCAGCAGTGGCAGCCGGCAGGTGTGACCAGTCAAAAGACACTGCGCGCGAGGTCGAAACTGGTGGAGCCTGGTGGGCTGTGAGACCGACTGGGGAGGGAGGCTTGCTGATACCGTAGCCAAGCCGTTGGCCGTAGCGTTTGCCGCGCACACATGGTAGACCAGGTGATCAGAACCGGGGGGGAGGGAGGCAGTTTTGAAATGTTCACGCTGCAGGCGCTAGGGCAAGGAGTCTTTGGGCAGCGAGGTAACCGCATTGTCTGGACAAATCCTCCAATGTGTTTAATGTGGCCTCAAGTCATCAAGTGGTTGAGGCGGGTTAGCAGGCGCACCGTGCCGTGCCGGTTAGTGCACTGCATGGGACGGCCGTCCCATACATGCAGGTGGGGCCCAGTGCTCACTGATCAGGGCGACACGGCCCCGGCGTCAGCCACCACGAGTGTCTTGTTTCAGGGGCCGCGCCCTATTGCATTTCATGTGTGCGCCTCATGAATCACCGTACACGCAATGTGCATCGCGGCAGACTCAAGGCAGCAAGCGTCACACAACTATACACGTCGCAACACTCCAAACAAATGTCGCCAATTTCAAATAACTCCCTAACGATAAAAGGCCTGGTCTGCGGCCTGCGCGGGTGACGCGGCGGCGCGGAGGACACAACTGGAAATGTGCTGCGCCCCGCACCCCGGCCCCCGGTGCCCACCCAATCTGGGACGTTGTTGTGCAACTGGGCCCCAACCAGCATCAGCACCAGGCCCCACCACTTGGCGGTAGGACATCTTCACGCGCTTGCTTCGGCCGTCCGAACCGCTCAAAAACACAGCCACGTCCTAATCCTCCGCCTCCTATCGTTGTGCCATCGTTGTCACCAGCCATGCCCACACGTCCGACAGAGCCCCTCCTTCGGTCCTTCCACCATCGCGGACCTGTTTGCGCCCCCCCCCCCCACCACCACACGCACAGCGCGCACCTCTCAGTGTCAGCCGCGATACGCACACACTCCCACATCCGCACCCTCATTCGCGTCGTCATCACTGCCCTCCCCCTCTCATTATTGCCCTTGCCCGCCCCCGCGCCCGCCGCCCGCCGCCCCCTCAGCCCTCACATCTTGGCCTTGGGCTGCGCCGCCTCCAGCACGGGCGCCAGCTTCATGGCCATGCCCATGGACCCGTTGATCTTGAGCTTGCGCGTCAGGAAGGCCTGTGCGAGGTGGGTGGGGGGCGGGGGGCGAGGGAGGGGAGGGAGGTGGTGGGGTGAGGCCTTGAGGTGGTGGGGGGGGGGGAGGGGTGAGGTGGTGGCCTGGTGAGGTGGTGGCCTGGTGAGGGGCGAGGTGTAGTTTATTCCAGAAACCACATGACATTGTCGCAAGAGGTTTTCGACGGTGTGTGGTTCGAGGGGTAGGAGCAGCTAAGGGCGCGGCCAAGATCCGCGAACCAGGTGCAGACCAAATTACCGGTAGGTGTTCGTCCCAAAGCCCAGAGTGGCCAAGCCGCCCGAATGCGGACTGCCCCACAGCACCTGCACTCCTCAGTCGCCCTTTCGAGCAACCCCACCACAGTGTCGTCCCTCCTCCTACACCCCCCCCCTTGAACGCACGCACGCACCGTCTGCGGGTTGACCTTGCCCATGACCATCTGCGCAAAGGTGGCGTCGCTGGTGGTGAGCGTGAGGTCGGGCTTGGCGCCGTCGCGCGGCGGCCCCTCGTACAGCGCCCCCGAGCTGCCCTCGCTCAGATCCAGGCTCCACTCGGCGTCATCGATCTTGAACACCACCAGGCCCTGTTGGGGGTGAGATTGAGAGGGGGCGGGGCGGGGCGGGGGGAGGGGGGGCGGGCGCAAACGTGTCCTCACGGGCGAGCGAGGAAAGGCCCCCGGTGCGGGTAATCATGCGCCAATCCTTAACGTCCATGCCCTATATTGTGCTCGATATGGGGCATGGCCATATTCACGCCAAGCCCAAAGGCCGCAGCGCCACGTCGAAAACCGCCAAAATGCCGAAAGCGCTGCCCGGTGCAGCCTTTTTTGTTTTTTTGGAACGCAGGGTGTGTGTACCACATGCAAATACCTTGATTTTGCTGGCAAGTTGCGCGCCCTCCGTCTCGAGTGACTTGCCCAGTTGCTGCAAGAGCGGGCCCGACGCCTTAGCGCCTCCCGCAGTGGGCATGCGAGCTATAACTTGCTGCTGCATATTTAAGCTGTAGCTCAAAGCTGCTGGAAAAAGATGGCACTGTAGAAGCCCAGCAGCAGTCGCTCGTCGAGGATAGCAGAAATTATGCGCGTGGGGCCGCGATTCTATTAGCTTTGAGGCAAAAACAAACAATAAGATATATTGTAGCGCAGCAACGGGTTGTGCTTAACCGGTCGCAGGATTGCGTCTGCGTCAGCGCAACTGACCCATGCACACGTACGCTGGCTCAGTTCGTGTGCGCGCCCCCTACCCTGGCCCCCACTAAGTTTCATCGTTTCCCTCTACCGCTCTCTCCTGCCCTTCTCCTTCTCCTGACTCCGTGCGTGTCAGGAGCCTGTCTGGACCTGCACGAGAGCCTCTGTGCTGCCCCCTTCCCACAACCGCAACTGCTACCTCAACTGCTCTCGACTCACGACCACCCAAACACCCGAAAGAATGCATGTGGCCGCTGCCGGGCATGGCCGTACGGCCACATGCAAGCCACACAACTGTTGCACACTCTAGAATAATGCCGGCACGGTCGTGATCCTGCCTCTGCCTCCCTCCAACCCCATCAACACTTAGGGCGCCGCCTATCCAGCTGCCGGCCCCAGCTGCCCCCACCCCGCCGTGTCAGCGTAGATGGGCCGTGCCAAACCCCCCAAAACGTTTGCGATTTCGCCGGATTTAAGGAGCAAACCTACGCATATTGCTTAGATAAGACCGCCTCCGGACCTCCCTGCAAGGTTTCTTGCAATCCCTGAATCCACAATTCCTTGCAGCAACTTGAGCAACAAAAACTAAGACAACGCAGCTAAAGCAATTACCGTACGTATTCGTGCCGGCCGCCTTCGAAGCGTCCACGTTCCTCACATGTACAGCGTGCGTCCCCACACAGGTGGGCTGCCCCAAGCCCCCAAAGGGCAACGGTTAGTTGGCATAAGGGGGAGTGCGTGGGTCCCACCGGCTGGGCCACCACTACCACTACTCGGCCACCATGTCGATGCGGCCCGGGTCGTGGCCCGCCCTCTTCAGCATCTATCTCCTCCGCCTCCCCCACGCACCAGCGGCGGCGCCATGTCCTCGCTCCGCACCTTGTGCCGCCCCACCACCATCACCACCTGCAGCGGCAGCCCCGGCGCGGCCGTGTCGCCGCCCCATGACGCCGCCGCCGCCGCCGCCGCTGCCGCGTGCCGCTTGCGCGAGTGGCCGTCCAACAGGTCGAACAGGTGCTCCGCGGCGTCGGGCGGCACGGCGGCGCCGTAGTAGTCCTGGATGCCGTACAGCTCCTCCATGTCCAGGCCCTTGCCGCGTGCCTGGTGTGTGTGCGTGTGTGTGTGTGTGTGTGTGTGTGTGTGTGTGTTTGTGTGTGTGTGTGTGTGTGTGTGTGCGGGGTAGTTCATTCCAGAAACCAAAGCGACCATTGCAACCCAATGGGGGTAGCCATCCATGCGTGTTTACGGGGCGGTACGGGAGGGTGTCGGTGCCATATGAGAGCGGTGATGAAAGCGCTCTGTACAGGAGGGATTGCACGCATGTTTTCAACTGGAACCTGCTTTTACCCACGCAGCCCGGCAGCACCCCCCCCTCCCCCTGCACCACGCCACCACCACTACGGTAGGTACAGGTCCTCACCACGAGTCGACCCAGAACTCCAGGCGGCGCAGGCGGGCCATGCCCGCCAGCGTGGGGGCGGCGTGCAGCGGGAAGTCCGACTCGCACACGATGAGCTCCTGGGGACGTGGCGGCCCATGTGCGGCCCGTGTTGTTGGGAGTCACAAGGGAGAGTGGGGTACAGATGAAAGACTTCGTGCGCGCGAAAGCGACAGGAGCGCCAAGCAGGGAACACAACGGGCCCCCCATGTATGTTAACGAAAACAAAACAAACAGGGCCCATATGTGATTGTGTGTGTGTGTGTGTTTGTATAGGGGTGGGTGCAAACGTGCCATGCTGTATGCGTCGTGACACTGATGTGTGCTGCGCTCAGTGCAGGCAGGGCTCATGACCCTGTGTGTGTGGCCCAAGCAGCCCACAGCGCGGAAGGAGCCCCGAAGTAAGGAGGGAGACACGCGCGGCACACGCAGTAGCCCAGTGGGTGTCATGGGTGCGTGGGGACACAGCTCGGCACACGAGGCGCAGCTCTTTGCCACTACTCTTGCGCTTCTTGCTCTCCTCCTGCAGCTCATGGAGCCGCTCAAGCAGGCTGCCGAAGAGGTCTGGGCCCGAGAAAATCTGCTCCAGCACTGCCGCGCGCTGTGCGGGGTTTGCGGGCTGAGCTGCGGCCATGCTGGACGGTTGCGACAATATTCACAATGTATAGACGCAAGAACAGAAAGGAATAGTAACTTCATTCATAAAGGCCTCATCCTTGTGCTGCGCGTGCGGTGCGGCCCCCGGATAAAAACAATCAAAAGTTAGTCACCCGCTTGCCGTCCCTCACACGGCATCCAAAAATTGAGGCCATGTCGCCGTCACAAAACACGCCCTGCCTCTCCGTACGCGCGTCTCCAAACGCACGGAAAGACGCCGACAGACCTGGCAGACCCGGCCCGACATGTGTTCGCATTTAAAACATGTCCGTGTCATGCGACACATGTCTTCGTGCATGCAACCGAACACCTCCAGACAAACAACAGCCTGCTCGCACACGTCTTCGCCTCGGGGGTCACTGTATCAGCGAACAGGAAGGTGCAGCATCACGCGGAGAGATCGTAATAATCCTGCCGCATAGCTGCACACCAGTCCACAGGCACCGCAGTATCTGGCCTCAAGCACACGAGGCCGCACTTCCCACAGCGCCACGGCGATCATCGTCATCGTCTATCGCTATCGTCAGCAACCACCGGTGCACCGCCGCCCTGCCCTACAGCAGTTGGCCACACCAGCCCCGCGCTGTCGCACCCCCATCCTCCGCCCCCCCCATCACGTGCACAACAGCAGCAGCAACCCCCCCGCACCGCCGCTCACTAGGGGCACTACCGTACTAGCGTACACGGACACAGTCAGTCAGTCAGTCAGTCAGTCGGCCCCCCTGATACCACTAGGTACTACGGCAGCAGGCTGGCTGGCTAGGGCGGCGGCAGCGTGTCGATGTCCGCCACCGTCCGCCGCAGCAGCACCTCGGGCGGCTGGTGCGCGTTCTTGAGGTCCTTGGCCACGCGGCACCAGCGCTCGCCGTGGTGCGGCTCGGCGGCGGCGCAGCGCGACGACACGTCCGCCTGCGCGCGCGGGTGGGGTGGGGTGGGTGGGCGGGGTGGGCTGGGGTTGTAAATACCAGCCCAATGAAATCATACCCATGCAAAAGAGCGAGCAGGAGGGCGTGGCCTCTCCGGGGGAGGGGGGGAGCAAACGTGTCAATTCGCAATGCGGAACACAAGATGTGCCATTACCCGTCGTGTGCCGTACATTGGCGCAGTGTTTCAGAGACCCTGGCCCTGGCCCCCGCACCCACGGGCACCCACGGGCAATACAAGCTGACGTTTTCCAGCTTCCCTGCCCTGCCCCGCACGCCACCACCAATCCCACCACCGCCACCACCCCCGCCCCGCGCCCCTGCACCCCGCCCCACACCCCGCCCGCTTGCCCACACACCTGCTGCTCGGCCGTGCCGAACTGGCACTCGAACTTGTAGAACTGCGCCCAGTGGTCGCCGACGTCGGGGTTGAGCGTCACGGCGCGGTTGAACCAGGAGCGAGCCTTCTCCACCTGTGGCGGCCATGATGTTGGCGGCAGTGAAGGCGGACGGGGATCATGTATTCAGTACTTAGATCCAGAGGCAGTGCGTGCGTGATATCGACCCAGTGTAGACCCAGCCCCAGCCCCAGCCCCGCCCTGCCAGCCGCACGCAACAGCACGCACGCAACAGCACGCACCTTGCGGTCGGCCCAGAACAGCTGCGCCACCGCCGCCACCACGTGCGGGTCGTTGTCGCAGCGCTTGAGCGCGTCCGTGGCCTTGGTCTTGCGCGCGGGGCGGGGCGCCATGGAGATGGCCTCCGCCCACAGCAGCCCGCTGGTGGGGCAGTCCTGTGGGTGCGTGCGTGCGTGCGTGTGTGGGTGTGCGTGTGTGGGTGTAAGTGTGCTTGTGTATGTGTGTGTAAGTTGGGGAGTGGCGGGTGGGCGGGTGCTTGGGGGAAGTGAATACCGTATGTGTGCATGGGGTGATGGAGAGAGGCTGCGGGTGGTGATGAAGTTGCGACCCCCTCCCTCCCTCCCTCCCTCGCGACCGACCCCGCTGGACCAGGGCCCTGGCGGGGCGGGGCCCAGGCGGGGTGGGGCTGCCCAACCCCCACACCCCCGCCCCTCCAACCCCCACTCCACACCGCACACACACACACACACACACACACACACACACACACACACACACACACACACACACACACACACACACACACACACGCGCGCGCGCGCGCGCGCACACACACACACACACACACACACGCGCGCACGCACGCACCTGCAGCGCCTTGGCCAGCGCGCTGTCCGCCGCCTTCTCGTTGCCGGCGCGCTGCTCGGTGCGGATGGCCGCCAGCCACAGCGCCTCGCTCTTGGGGTTCTTCAGCCGCGCCTGCTCCAGCAGTGCACGCGCGCGCGCCACGTTGCCCGCCTCCTCCTCCAGCCGCGCGGCGGAGCGCCACAGCGGGACGGAGTCGGGGCAGCGCGCCAGGCCGGCCCTGTGTGTCCACAGGGTTCACAAGGGAAAGAATAGTAGACAGAGGACAGTGTGTGTGTGTTAGAGATCACAAGGGAGAGGACAGTGTGTGTGTGTGTGTGTGTGTCTGGTGTGCGTGTGTGTGAGGTGGGCTCAAGTAGATGGTGCGAGTGGGTGGGTGTGGGGGAAATGAAATGTTAGGTGGTGGCGCACACCGAAAGGGTGCACGCACTAGCGACCGTGACCCAGCCGCACACCCGTCCCACCGCAGCCGCCGCGCACACCAAGGCACACCAAGGCACACCGAGGCACACAAGCGCACCCGAGCCCCCCGAGCAGCCCCGCACCCCTGCCGGCCCGCCCGCCCGCCGCACGCACGCACCTGTAGGCGGTGCGCGCGGCCTCGGTGTTGCCGCCGCGCGCCTCCAGCTGCCCCAGCATCAGGTAGAACTTCTCGAAGGTGGGGAAGCGCTTGATGCCCTCCTGCGTGGGGTTGGTTAGGGGTGGGGGTGGGGGTGGTTGAAGGTGGCGGTTGAAGGTGGTTGAAGGTGGTTGTGAAGGTGGTTGAAGGTGTGGTGTCCAGGCGAGGCATTGTTTCATTGTCGAGGTGCAGGTGGAGGCGGAGGTGGAGGCGGAGGTGGGAAAGGAGCGCCCCCTCCCCTAACACACAACATCTGCACACAGTGCCCCTCCTTCCCCCTGTAGTTGAGCCCCCGGCCCACCTCCACCTCCTCCCGTCCCCCCCCCCCCCCCCCACACACACACGCCCCCTCCCCATCCACACACACACGCCCCCTCCCCTCCCCTCCCCGCCCCCGCCCCCACCCACCCACCTCCAGCAGCGCCCGCTCCCGGCCGCCGTCCCCCAGCTCGCGCTCCACGACGGCGCTCTTCATCCACACGCGCGGGTAGCCGTTGGCGGCCTCGTTCTCGCGCGCCTTGGCTAGCAGCGCCCTGCAGGGGGGCAGGGGTGGTGGTGGTGGTGGGGAGATGGTAAAGGGGTGGTGGTGGGGTTCCATGCATGTTAAATTAATGACGAAGGAGATGTAGACAGACGATGGGGGGGATGGTAAAGGGGGTTGTAAGTACCAGCCCAAGCTAAGCCAAACCAAACTGAACAGGGGGGGGCAGTGGGGCAGTGGGGTGAGGGTGTGTGTGCCGCGGCGTGGAATCCCGTCCCTGTCCCTTCCCACCACCGACCTGCTCCCTCCCCTTCGGGCCCCTCCCGCAGCCAATCCTTCCGGCCGCAAGCCCGCGCCTCCTCCTCCGCCGCCTCCTCCTCCTTTCCCCCCCTTCTCCCCCTCCTCCCCCCTGCCCTCTCCTCGCACCTGGCTCGCTCCGGCTCGTTGTTCTCAAACTCCACCTTGAAGGCCGCCAGCCAGATGGCCTCGCTGCGGGCGGGCGGGCGGGCGGGCGGGCGGGCGTGGGCGGGCGTGGGGCGTGTGTGGGTGTGGACACGGCGTGGTGGGGGAGCAGGGCATGTGGGGGAGGCGGGGACGCGAGGTACAATTGCATTCTGCCGATGCGGGGGCCGTCCTTGAAAGCCGGGGGGCTACAGACACAATGAAAGCCATCGCTTATTATTGCGAGGCTAGCCGTTGGCCCTAAAGGGAGAGGTGCGGTAAACGTACGGAGTCGATGGCCCGCTCTTGCCGGCGCACACGCACCCACATTCGCACACCCGGGCTGCCCCCTGTTCCCCGCGCGCGCCTTTCATCGCCTCGATTCCGCTCTCCCAAACACACACGCTCCCTCCCCCTCTCCTTGCCCCTCCCCCCCTTCCCCCCGCCCCCCCTCCCCCCCCATCTGCCCCCACCTGTCTGGGTTGGAGGCGAAGGCACGCGCCAGGATGGCACGCGCGCCGTCCACGTCGCCGCCCAGCCAGGCCTCCTTTGCGGCCATCAGCCACAGCACCTCGGACTGGGGGGCGGGGGGGGGGAGGCATGCCATGCATTGAAGTTGATGACGAGGTAGACGTATATGATGGGGGGGGGCCATGCATGTTTCATCAATGACGAGGGAGATGTAGACAGACGTTGCGACACAGAAGGCATACCGATGACCAGAAGGGGGGGAGGCAGCGGGAGGAAGGTGGGGGGAAGGTTTGAGGGGTGGGGAGTTGAGACTGAGGGGGAGTGTGGTTGACGTAGGGTTGTGGAACGAGGTGCGATGGAGATTCCGGGGCCCGGGTGTGTGTGTGTGTGTGTGGTTACCAGGGATGTGGGGATCTCTTCGCACGCCCGGTGCCATCATCAAAGGGGGGGGTTCCATGCATGTTAAATTGGGGGGCGTCCACGACCACCACCACCACACC
Organism: Chlamydomonas schloesseri; assembly: GCA_016834595.1. Lineage (NCBI taxonomy): Eukaryota > Viridiplantae > Chlorophyta > Chlorophyceae > Chlamydomonadales > Chlamydomonadaceae > Chlamydomonas > Chlamydomonas schloesseri. The sequence goes on along the minus strand of JAEHOD010000019.1, from coordinate 120,262 downwards.
AAAGCCCTTCACAAGTGCCGCCCCACGCCCACACGCTGCAACCCGCCCCCCGCCTCTACCCGTCCCCCGCCCCCCGCCCCCCGCCCCCCCCCGGCCCCTCCCCGGCCCCCCCTTACCCCCCTTACCTGCGGGCAGAAGGTGACCGCCCTCCTGAGCAGCTCGTCCAGCGCGCCGCGGCTGCCGTGCGCCTTCTCCAGCGCGGCGGCGGCGCGCCAGATCTGGGCCTGGCTGGGGAAGGTGGCCAGCGCCTGTGTGTGTGCGGAGGGTAATGTAGGGGTGGTGGTGGTGGTAAGGGGGGGTTGCTGGTAAACAGTCCCGGTGAGAAACAAATGCGAACGCAGGGGTGGTGTGTGTGTGGTTACCAGCCCACCACCACCACCCCTATCCCCGCCCCTATCACCACCACCACTAGCCACCACCACCACTATCTAGCCACCCATCCCCACCCCCCCCCCTCCCACCCCCTCCGCACCTGCGCGTACAACGCCCGCGCCGTCTCCACGCTCCCGCGCTTGGCCGCCTCCTCCGCGTCCGCCGTCAGCGTGGCCTCCAGGTCCACCGGGTCCACGCCCAGGCCCGCCACGCAGCGCACGATGGCGCGCGCCGTCACCAGCTGCGGCGGGACGGAGCGCTCCGCGTTCTCCGCCTCCTGCGGGCGGGCGGGCGGGCGGGGGGTTGGTTGGTGCAGCGGTCTTGGTGATGACAGGAGTGAGTGACAGGAGCAGCACGCCGGGAACTCATACCGATGGCCGTCGGTGTTGTCGCGCCGACCAGCAGCTCCAGCTCCACAGTAGCCCGTTTGCTGATGCCTAACTCTAAAGAATGCGTATATTTTCGAGTAGCGCGTGTGCGCGTAGAAGCTATTGTAGTGTGAAGTTGTGGAAAGCCTTAGCCGTCGGACGCGCGCGCGCTCTGGATACCGCGAGTATGACGCTGCTGACCTTTCCTAAGCCCGAGCTGACTCACCTACGCGCACGAGCGCGCGGGCGCCACGCGTGATCGGCGCCGTTTATGCGAGCAGTGCAACCAATGGAGCGGGGCCGGTCAGCGTGGCGCAGGAGCACAAACATAGCAACAGTACAAGCACTAGAACAAGGCAAGGTATTTCTAGACGGCTGAGTGAGCGCGCGCTAAGTAAGCAGAGTGGAAGGGCTATACCAAAAGTTTCGGGTGCGGCCGGGTATAGGGGCGGCAGACGGCATGGGGTAATGGGGGCGTGCACTAGGGGCGTGGCGGGGCTCCTGGGAGCTCCCACCACCACGCCGTCGCCGGGGGCGAAGCATGCAGCCCCCGAAACGACCGACGTGTGTAGGGGTTAGGACGACCTAGGGGCGGGTGGTGGGGGCTGCGGGCGCCGCAGGGTGGCAAAGAAGGTAGTGATACGGGCGTACAAGTCGAGGCCAGCACGGCGTTGCAGGCCAAACAGCTGCGGCCACCTGTCAAGCTGTGTGCGCAGTTGGTCAAGGAGCTGGCGCGCCGGGTATAGCTGGCAGTACAAAACGAACATAAGGACAGCAACCTCCGTAATGAAGTTAAACGGGTCAAGAATAATGCGCTGTAGGCGCCGGAACTGACTGATAAAGATGTTGCGCTTGATGCTTTCGTTAACGGAAGACGAGGAGTGAACGAACCGGGACAGGCGCACGTCGGCAAAGGCAGTCTGACAGCGTTTGTCATATAGGTGGGTAGTGAAGAAGGATTGACCGTCGCGGTTTTCACAGATAAGCAGGATGTCAAGGAATGGGAGTTGGTGGGGCGGTAGGTCGTGAGTTTGCGCGGGAATTTGGAGGACGGGAGGGTAAATACCGCGGAGGCCACAGAAGGATGGTTCATCATGGCAGAACAGGAGCTTTTCGAACCACACGTTTCGGAGGGCAGCCAGGTCGTCAAGGAAACGTTTGGTCCAAGCGAAGGCAGCGAGGATTCGGATTTGCTGGCTCGCCAGGGCAGTGTAGGGCTGGACCGGGGGTGGCATTTGGCCCAGGAATTGATACTCGTACCAGGCCAGGAACAGGTTGGCAATGAAAGGGGCGGGTGCGATGCCCATGGGGATGCCGCACGTTTGCAGTACAGACAGGGGGCCAAAGCGGATGGTAGTGGCGCGGAGCAGAGTGGACAAGAGAGCCATGAACTGCTGAATGGAGATGGCGTATGTGGTGTGGCGTTGGTCGCGTGTTTGGGATCTGGCGCGGTTTGGGCCGTCCCCAGTTTCCCAGGAGGCAAAGGAAGTGGGTTTGGCATCCTCGGACCGTGGGTTGGGGGGGGTTGTTGGGTTCAGTAGTCTTGGACTCCGTGGTACAGCGGGAACAATCGAACATGGTACTCGTTACCGGGGGGGGTTAGGGGTGCGGGTGCGGGTGGGTGGGGGCGTGCGGGTCGGCGCGTGGGCGTGCATGGGTGCGGTGCAGGCGGGTGAGGTACTGAGGTGCAAGGGGGGTATGTGGCAGGGTGGTAGGACAGGGGTGGGTGGTGGTGGGTGCGGCAGTGGGGAGATGAAGAAGTGCGGGTTGGGCACTGTGGCACCTCCCACCCCACCTTGATCCAGGCGTCTCGGTGGATGACCACGCCGTTGGCGGACAGGCTCTTGAGCGCCTTGCCCACGATCTTGTCCACCGTGTCCTGATGCGCCACGGGGGTGGGGGTGGGGGTGGGGGTGGAACACGGGGGGGGGGGGGGTCAGGGTGTTGGCCAGGTCAGGTGAGGTGAGGTGGGGTGGGGTTCACGCAATAGAGTTGGGGGTTGGGAGGTGGCAGGTGGGGATCATACGGTGGGCATGGATGTGGGTGTGGTACAGCGAGCGCCGAGGCGGACGGGGCCGCCCGCGGCTGCCAGGCCGCCCGAGGTTCGGTCGCGCTCGAGGCTGCGGGTGCGGAGGAAGCAGTGCCGCTCCCACACCATCCCACCCCCCGCAACCACCATCCAACCCCGCTCCCCCCACCCCCTTCCTACTCCTGCCCCCACCCACTCTACCTGCCCCCGCCCCCACCCCCTTGCGCCTGCCCCCGCCCCCCCACCCCCTTGCGCCTGCCCCCCCCCACCTGGTCCGCGCCGTGCGCCTCCTCCAGCTTGGCGGCGGTGACCCAGATGGCGGGCTCGGTGGGCACCGCCTTGCGCGCGTTGTTCAGCACCTGGGGGGGAGGGGGGGATGGGTGGGTGTGCGTGTGTGTGGGGGGGGGGAGCGCGGGCGGGTAGGTTGGGAGGAGGACTGTGGAGGAGGGGGCGGGGCGTGTGGCGCGGCCTGCGGGGGCCAGCCCCACTCACTTCCCACCACATGGTCCGCGTCCGCTGAACACCACCACCGCCGCCGGTGCGGGATGTCAGCATAACCTCCTCCACCCCCCTTCCCCTCTGCCCTCTCCCCCCCTTCGCCACACGCCCCCCACGCTTCTCCCGGCCCACCCCGCCCCCACGCTTCCCACGCCCCGCCCCGCCCCCACCTTGCGCGCGTTCTCGTACGTCTCCAGCCGCGCCAGCGCCAGCCACAGCTCCACCGCCTGCGGGCAGCACTCCACCGCGCGGCTGAGCAGGATGCGCGCGTCGTCCTCCGCCGCCAGCTCCACCGCCGCCTTCCACAGCCGCACGCTGGTGGGGATGCGCTCCAGCGCCTGAGGGGGGGGGGGCGGCATGGGGGCATGGGGGGCAGTGGAGGTGGGTGGCGAGGTGGGGAATGATGGGGTTGGAGGTGCGGATAGCGGAGGGGGTGAATGGGTTGGGCGTGTGGTGTGAGCAAGTTGAGGTGAGCACGCCCCCCGCGCCCCTCTGCTCACATCCAGCGCCGGCCCCCCCCCCCCGCGCCCCCTCCACGCACCCCTCCGCGCAACCCCCCTCCCGCCTTCCCCCTCCCCCTTCCCCTTCCCCTTCCCCTCACTCGCCTTCCGCAGCACGCGCGCCTTGGCCGTGTCGTCCCCCTCCAGCCGCGCCGCCGCCATCCACAGCTTGGTGCTCTCCGGCAGCTGCGCCACGCCGCGAGCCAGCAGCGCCTTGGCGTTGTCGGGCGTCTGTCGGGCAGGGTGACAGGGGCGTGCAGGGGTGAGCAGGGGGTGAGCGGGGGGTGAGCGGGGGGTGAGCGGGGGTGAGATGGTTGGAGGAGGTGGGGATGGCGGGAAGAGGCGGTGTCCGCACGCCCAAACATGCCACCACACACACACGCCGCCCTTGCCCCCATCCTTGCCCCCGCCTCTCCCTCAACCCCAACCCCCCCCACCCCTCCACCCCTCCACCCCTGCTCGCCCCCCTCCTCCCCTCCACCCCCCACCCCCATATCCTTGCACCCCCCCCAAGCCCCCCCCCGCCCCAGCCTCCCAGCCTCCCAGCCCGCCCCGCCCCCCATTGGGTTTGGTTTAGTTTGGGCTGGTAACCACAACCCCCCCCCTCCCACACACGCACGCACCTGCAGCCGCGCCGCCTCCAGCCATATGTCCTCGCTGTTGGGGCACAGCTCGCAGCCCTGCATGACCAGCTTGCGCGCCTCGGGCAGCTTACCCGCCACCTCCTCCAGGCTGGGGGGGGGTTTAGGGGTTGGGGGTTGGGGTTAGGGGTGGGGAAGTGGGGTGGTGGGGAAGTGGGGTGGCGTGTCAAGGGGTGCATAGGCAAGATTACTTGAGATGGGGGGGTGTTAAGGGGAGAATGAAGAGCATGCAGGCTGTGCTGCTGCTGCACCAGCCCCCCCCTCCCTCCCCCCCCAACCCCCCAACCCCGCCGACGCCCCCACCCCAAGGTGGGAGGGTACACCGCAGTGCCCCCAGCACCCCGGCGCCACACACAGCCCCGGCCCCGGCCTCGCCCCGGCACCCTCAACCCAGCCCCCAGTCCCCCCCCCATGCCCGCCTCCTCCCCCCGGCCTGCCCCCGCCCCCGGCCTGTCAGCCCGCCCCCGTCCCCGGCCTGTCGGCCCGCCCCCGCCCCCGGCCTGTCAGCCCCCTGCCCCCCCCCAGCCCCCAGCCCCCCCCCCCCCCCCGCGGCCCGCCGCCCTCACCGCGCCGCCGCGATCCAGCCGGGCGCGTGGCGCGGGTTGGTCTGGATGACGGACTTGAGCAGGTGGCGCGCCTTCTTGATGTCGCTGATCTCGGCGTCGGTGCTGATCTTGATGGACTTGAGGTCGGTCAGGTAGCCCTATGAAGGGGGTGGGTGGGGTGGGGGGGTGCCATGCATAAAGATTAGAGAGGGGTGGTGGTGGAGGGCGGGAGGGGGAGGGGGGTTCCACGCATTTAAGTTAATGACGAGGTAGACGTAGAACAGAGGGGGGTAGTTCCTGGCAGTCTTGAATCACACCACGGAGGTGTGCACGGCGCGTGTATGTGTACGTGCCAGGCGACTGAGGAGGGGCTTGGCTGGGCGTATCCGCGGCATTCCCCCTGACACCCACGCGCCCCCGAGCCCCCATCGCCCATCGCCTCCCTCCCACTGCCCTCCGTCACGGCCCACCGCCACCACCCTGTCCGTCCACCCATCCCCACCACCAGCCTCGCCCCCACCAGCCACCCCTGCCCCCACCAGCCCCCCGGCTTCCTCCCTTGCCCCTGCCCCCCTGCCCCCCCCCCCCCTGCCCCCTCCCCGCCCTCACCCACCTTGGGGTCCACCACCGTCTGCCCCGACACCGAGTCGGCCATGCGGTCCAGCTTGAGACCCAGCACCGTGCCGCGGCCCGTGCCTGTGGGTGGGTGGGGGTGGGGTGGGGTGGGGTGGGGGGCATGTGTGCGGGTCAGTGGGTCAATGGGTTAGGGTGGGGTGGGGTGAGGTGCGTGAGCGCACACGTTGTGGTAAAGGTTGTTTGCGTCCTTACATCGAGGTGTGAATGCCTGTGCGCCCATTGCCGCCAGCGCTCAGTGCCTTCCCTCGACACAACCAACCAACCGCCACAACGCCCCTACACCCTCCACCCCCACCTCCTTAGGGCCACACACGCACATGCACACACAACCACCCCACACGCGCCGATGCAGCCCCGCCACACACACACACGCACACGCACACCCACCCACCGATGGCTGTGAGGTCGGACACGGTGGAGGCGGCGCCGCCCATGGGCGTGGCCAGGCCGCCCAGGCTGGAGGCCAGGCCCGAGGAGGGGTCCAGGCTCTTGGCGGCGCCGGCCGCGGTGCCGCCCGCCACGTCGGCCGCCGCGCGCGCCAGCAGGCTGTGGGCGGCGGCGGGTGGAGGTAGGGCGGAGGTAGGGCGGGGGCGGCGGAGGTAGGGGGGAGCGGGGTCACAGGTGCATTAGAGTTAGGGGGGTGGTGGTGCAGTGTTATGGTTGTGTAGTGGTGGCTTCAACCCCTGTGCCCCTCCGCCCTGCCTACTTCCCCCGCCCAGTCCCTCCCACACACACACTCCCACCCACGCTCCCACACGCCCTCCACCCCCACGCCCACCATCCCCTCCCACCCACCCACCCACCCGCTGTGCCGAGACCTGCCGTACCGGGCCTGCCTGTCTTACACCTCCGCTTCTTCGCCTAAAGGCATGGAACCCCCACCACCTAGGCAGCCCCCCCCACACACACACACACAACCCCAACCCCCCCCCATCCCCCCACCTGTCAGGCACGGGCGCGAACCGCTCCATGCGCCGCTGCTTCTTCAGCGTGTAGTCGCCCATCTCGGGGATGGCCTGTTTGGGGGAGGGGGGTTGCGGGGGAGGTGCGGGTGGGGTTGGGGGTGCGGGGGAGGAGAGAGGTGGGTAGTTTACTCCAGAACCCGAAGGGGGGCGAAAGAGATGTGGAGTTGGTGCGGTTATGTTCCTACCGTTTCACTTAATGAGTGGGAATTATGACTATGAAGTAAGCCCGAAGGTGGCAGGGGGTCCAGGAGGGCTTCGTTCCAAGCAACCACCTTCAATGTGTTGACATCCCAGCTGCCCTCCCCCTATGTGCCAACTCCCCCTCCTACCCCCTCTGGACATCGGCACTTCATTGTTGATTAAACACCATCAATGGATGGCTACCCCCCCCCCCTTTGCTGCTCAACCCGCAGCCACACACCCCAGCCGCACCCCCAGCCGCCCCGCGGGACGCCCAGCACCCCGCCCTTTCCCCTCACACACACACCCCAGCCGCCCACCCCACCCCACCCCACCAGCCAGCCAGCCAGCCGGCCAGCCCGCCGCCTCACCTCCCACTCCTCGTACTTGACGTCCGCCAGCTGGCGCTTGAGGTCGGCGAACTGCTCCGTGATTTTGGGGTTCTCGGCGCGGTAGCGCTCCAGCTCCTCCTTCATCCGCTTCTCGCGGGCCTCCTGTTTTGCGGTAGTGCAGTTGCGTTCACATGTAGGGGGTGTGTAGGGGGGGAGGGGGGGAGGGCGGTGCGGCGAGTGAGGGTTGGGCGGGTCGGCGCGGGTCGGCGCGGGAGGGTGGGTTGGGAAGATGGGCAGCGCACCGGACAGACAGCAGTGAAGCAAGCACGGGGGCGGCGCAAGGAAACAAGGGTGCGATGGTGGTCCATGCCGCGGTGTGGGATGCTCCAAACAAGGTGCTCTCATGCAAGGGACGTGCCATGTGCCGAGTGGGTGTTGGTGTTGAGGTGGTGGTGGTGGTGGTGGTGGTGGTGGTGGTGGTGGTGGGATGCGCCCTCTCAGATTCGCCTTATCATCTGCATGTCGCGGGCACGGCGGGTCCCCGGCGCCTTCGCCGGGGCCCGTGCGCCGCCGGCCGCGGGCTGTGGGCGGCACGGGGGCGGCCCCCGCGCCACACCCTGACAGCAACAGCAACAGCAGCAGCTGCAGCGGCCCACAAGGGCGGCAGCGGTACTCACTGGCCCCACCAAGCCACCCTCCTCACCCCGCCGCCCCGCCCTCGCACCACGCGCGCCCAGCCACCGCCCGCCCCGCCGCCGCCTGCCAACCGCGGCGCCGCCTCCTTGAGGCCGGCTGGCTGGCGGGGTCAGCGCCCGCCGGCCGGCCCGGCTGCTGGCGTCGCGGTGGCGGTGGCGGCGGCGGTGGCGGTGCGGGGGGAGTGTGCGCGCGTGGGCGGGGCGGGGCAGCGCGGGGATCAGCGGAGGGCAGGGGGCAAGCGCCGCCGCCGCCGCCTGGGGTCCGCCGCAGCCGCAGCCGCCGCAGTGGTCGCTAGTGCCAGGCGCGCAAGGGGCCCCCGTGCCGCCCAGCCGCGGCGCCTCTGCTTACCAAAGATATCATCATCGGGCGTGATGCAAGGTAGCGGTGCTGATGCCATGCGTGCGTGTGTGCGTGTGTGGCATGCGCAGGAAACCCGCTGCAGGTGGTCCCGCCCAGCCTCCGCTTCCCGCCTCCCCTCACCCTCCTCCGCCCCCCCCCACACACATGCGCACCCCGGATCCCTTCCCCCTACCAGCCCAACCTGCGGCCCCTCCCCAAACCCCCCGCCCCCCTCCCCAATCCCCTGCTCTCACCCTCCTCCGCTCGTCCATGAAGTTGTCGACGCCCTCCCACACCGCGTCCGCCTCCTTGTCGTCCTCGTCGTACTCGCCTGGCAGGTAGGTGGTTGGGGCAGGTGGTTGGGGCAGGTGGTTGGGGCAGGTGGTTGGGGGGGTTGTGGTTACCAGCCCAAACTAAACCAAACCCAATGCATAAGAGCGAGGGGGGTGCCGTGGCCGGGGGCCCGCATCAGAAGCCCAGGAGCAGCGAGGGGCAGGACTGGAACGCGATTCCCCTTCCCAATCTCCCCAGCCGCCCAATGCCTCCCTCCCCCCTTCCCCTGATGTATAGTAGCTGGCTCGCACACACACACGCGGCTGCCGCCTCCATCCATTCACAGCGCAGTCAGTTTCTCAACGGGAATGGTTTACCACCTAAACCCCCCTCAACCCTAAACCCCTAATAACTACCCCCCCCCTCCCCCTCATATCCCCCTGCCCTGCCTCCCCCGCCTCCTCCCCACCGCCCCCTCACCGGTGGCCGCGAACATGCCGGCGTCGTTGCCCATGAACTCGTCGAACTTGGTCTCGTCCAGGTTGGCGTCCTCGCCCTCACCCGCCTTGGAGCCGGGGGCGCCCTGGGGTTGGCGGGGGGGTGGCGGGTGGCGGGGGGGTGGCGGGGGGGGGATTGGGGGGGTGGCGGGATTGGGCGGGAGGTGGGGTGGGTGGTGCGGGTGCGGCTACTTCACACTGGGGGGTGGATGGGGTGCAGGTGAGGTGTGCGGGTGGATGGGGATGGTGGGTGGCTGGTGGGGTTAGTGCTGCGCCACCAGGGTGCATGGAGGCGTGGGGCAGCCGCTGGCACCCTGCTGGCTGGCCTGAAGCATTACTGACGCTCTCTCCCCTCTTCCCCCTCCAGACACCCTCTTCCTCCCCCCCCCCCCGCCCCCCCCCGCGCCAACCCACTGCCCGCCGCCTCCCCCGTCAGCCCCGCCGCAGGTCCCACCCCACCCCACCGCCAGCACCAGGGGCAAGCGGCACGCACACGTCCACGTGCCCCCGTGCCCCTTCCCCTCGCTCATCCCGTGCGTTTGCTGCCCAATGCCAACTGCTGCCAACTGCTGCTGCTACTGGTGGTGGTGGTGGCGGTGGTGGTGGTGGTGGTGGTGGTGCCAACCGTCCGAGTTCCGGGGGCACGCACCAGTCCCCGTCCCAGACGCTTGAACACCCCCCTGCACCTAGCGCGTGTGCGTGCTCGCAGGCCCGCTGGCAGCCGATCACCCCTCGCCGCTCCCCCGTACCCACCCCACCCCAGAGCACGTAATGTGTGGGAAAGCCCGCCGCACATCCGCCATGTCCGCAGGCGCCCTCTGCCCGCAGCCCCCTCCGCCCCACACACCCCCACGCCGCGCCGCGGCTTGACTCACCCCTTTCAACGCATCCATGCCCCCCGCTCTCGCGGGACCGATATCTGATCGGGTTGTGAAACCCGCCGCACCACGACCCAGACCCGGCACATAGCCGGCAGGCGCCTTCAGGCTGTTGAAGTCGACCTTTGTCGTGGGCGCCTTGGGCATAGGGCGGGTGGGCAGGGTGTCCTCACGCGTCATGGCTGCTGCTGTGCCTGCCTCAAGGTCCCGTCAGGGAGTTTAAAAAGGAAAAGGCCAAGCCGCGCTGCTGCGGCGCCGTGGCGTCAAAACTTAACAGACCGCTCTCTCCCGGCCGATGCTCGCCAAGCTCCACAGACACGGGCCCTGCCGGGCCCGGTTCTAGCACCCTCGGCGGATCTAGTGTGTAGCAATGATGAGTGAAGGGTAAACAGTTCGCCGGCAAGACGGCTGACAGCGACGGTGCCAATCTGCGCCCTCGTCCGTGCCCCAGCGTGTTTGAAAAACAGAGCGTACTATCCCAGCAAAGGTGGCAGTTTTAGCGAAATGTATGAAGCAACGCCAGCGTTCTAGCATCGCCAAGAAAGAAACATGAGTGCATGGGCGCGATGGGGCCCGAGCGTTTCTGCCCTGTCTGAGAAATTGAGCTGCGGTAACAAGCTCCGACACATAGTGAAAGGCTCCGCTCTAGACACGGCCGAGCGTCGAGCGTCCGGGGCCACAGGCCACATTTCTCCTCCTCCAAGTGAACGTTTCATTCGCTAGGAATCCAGGCGTCACAAAGATACATTTTGAATTTACGTGGCTTAGCTTGAAGCGGCGCGCCATGGCAAATCGCCGGGCGTGCCCCGCAGCGTTCCGCGTCCTCGCGCTGGCGATCCTGGGTGGGTGCATGCGCACGTGCAAGCGCACCATGCCCTGTTTACTGCCTGGAGCCGTTCCTGGCGTCCTGGGAAACAGAGGGCCAGGTTCCGGGTGCCCATGCTAATGTGCTTGATCGGCAAATAGCGACAGCTCGCCGGCACCCGCCGTCTAGGTGATAGGCAACACAATATTCTTGCGACTGTGGCCGGCGGAGTCCCGAAATGCCCTCGGTTCTTCGAAAGGCGTGGGGGCTCTAACCACCAGCACGTTTCACACCCTGGGCCGCGTCAGCTGTCGCCAAGCGCCCCCCTCCACCGTGCCGGCACACCCGAGTCACCGGTCGACTTGACACCAGCCCACATCTAACACCACGAACACGCTGCATTCATCCTGTGTGCGTGCTCGCACAGGCGCCGCCTGTCTGCGCCTGGGGGCCGACGCCGCGCTGTTTGGTAGCGGCCGTGTGGCGGCGGTGGCGGCTGGCGGCCAGGCGGCGGCGGCGGCGGCAGCGGCGGACTGGCCGGGCCCCTACCGGCCCGACCGGCCCGACTCGGGTGAGATGAAGGCCTAGGTGGCTGAGGATGAGGGTAGGGAGGAGAGGAGAGGAGCCTGGCTGGCTGGCTGGCTGCAGCGTACCGGTATGATACTGTTGCCGCTGAGCGGCCCGACAAGTGCTCCTGAGAGTCCTAAGGGCTTGACTGCTTGGGGCCAGGCGGGGCGGGGCGAGGCGGCTGTTGGACGGAGGGAGGGAGGAGAGCCTGGGCCCTCGGAGGTCGCTCTGTGGGTGCGAAGGCTTGCAGTGGCAGCCGCTCAGCAGGCCGTGGGCCCTGTCCTCAACCGCGGTGTGTGTTAGAAAAGCACAAGGACAGGAAGGGTCGACCGGTGTGTGTGTGTGGCTCCCGCGTAACTTCCACCGCCACCCCGAAACTAACTTCACCCGCCCCGCCCCGCCCCGCCCCGCCCCGCCCCCACCACTACGCAGACGCCCCGCTGCTGCCCATGCGCAGCGGTGACACCATCAACCTGCGCTCACTGGGTGAGTGATTGGGGGGGGGGGGATGAAAGGGTGCGTGGGAGGGGTGTGTTGTGTTGTGTGTGTGTGTGCGGAGGGGGGGCCCAGCCTCCCATCATGGCGGCGGCGCCTCTCCTCACTCCACCGCTCCTCTCCGCGCACGTGTCTGTCTCATGCAACCCAACCAACTACACCCCTCCTGTGCCCGCCCCGCCCCACGCTCTCTTCCGCCCCTGGTCGTTGCGCCACCACCACCACCACCGCCACCACCACCACCACCGTTAGCCCTGGACGCGCCCTGCACCGTGCGCGACGTGCCGCGACCTGACGCGGGGCCCGACCCGCAGCAGCCCGCCCTGCGCGCCGCGCTGTCCTGCGCGGGCGGCGGCGATAGCGGTGATGGTGATGATGACAGCAACACCGCTGCTGCCTCCACGGCTGCCGCTACTGCCGCTGCCGCTGCTGCTGCTGCCGGCCAACCGAAGACGACGACGACGTCGCCGCTGCTGGTCATCGGCGCGGACTTCATGAGCGACGCGCTGCGGGCGGGGTCGGGCGTGTTCTACCTCAAGAGCCAGGCCACCAACAGGTTCTGCGCGCCGCAGCCCGTGGTGCCGGCGGCGGCCGCAGCAGCAGCAGCAGCAGCAGCAGCAGCAGGGGGCGGTGGCGCGGAGGGCGGCGCGGACTCAATGGTGGTGCTGTGCAACAAGGTGGGTGGGTGGGCGCGCGTGTGTGTGGGGGTGTGTGTGTGTGGGTGTGTATGAGGCACTTGTCGGCCATCAGCCAGCTAAGAAACCACTGCGGGTGTGGAGGCAAGGGAGGAAGGAAGGAAGGAAGGCAGCTCCTGTGGAGTGCTTCCGAGCCGGACGCCCCATCCCCTCTTCTCTTAGCGCCCCCGCCCCGCCCCCGCCCCGCCCCGCCCCTCTCCACCCCTCCAGATGCACTACGACGCCTCCTGCCGCTGGGTGGCCACCCTCAAGGCGGGTGGTGCCGGTGGTGCCGGTGGCGGTGCGGCGGCGGCGGCGACAGTCAAGGCGGGCACTGACGGCGCTGGTGGCGCCGACGGCGAGGACGTGGTGCTGTTCCTGCACCCCGCACCGCGCGCCCCCGCGGCCGACGGCGAGGTGGTGGAGCTGGTGGGCTGCGCGCCGCGCGGGCCGCAGGGCGTGGTGGTGTGCGGGCGGCGGGTGGACGCAACCGGGCCGGCGGCGGAGTTCGCGGTTGCCGGCTCGGCGGACGGCGGCGGAGGTGAGGCGCCCGCCACGGGGGCAGGGGGCAGGGGGCAGGGGCAGGGGTGGCGCTGAGAGCGGCAGAATGGAGAGGTCATGCGGGGTGGAACGGGGAATTGCCTTGCCGGGGGGCGACTGCACTGGGGGGCAAACTGGCTTGCCTTGCCTTGTCCATGCCGCGAGCTGAGAGCCATGGGCGGCTCCAGACCGTCCTCCTGACATACGATACGGCACACCTCCCCGGCACCTGAACACACACACACACACACACACACACACACACACACACACACACACACATGCACACACATGCACACCCACGCACGCGGCTGTGTAGGCGACCGGCCCGGCCCTGGCGGCGGCGGCGACTACCCCGGCGGCGGCGGCAGCAGCGGCAGCGGTGGTGGTGATTACCCCAGTGGCGGCGGCGACTGGCCTAGCGGCGGCGGCGATTGGCCCGGCGGTGGCGGCGGCAGCAGCGGCGGCGGCGACTGGCCGGGTGGCGGCGGCGGCGACATCCCGGGCCTGCCCAGCGGCGGCGACATTCCTGACGGCAGCGGCGGCTGGGGCGAGAGCAAGGCGGCGGCGGCGGCGGCGGTGCGTGCTGCTGCTGCTGCTGCTGCTGGCGCTGGTGGCAGTGGCGACTACCCCGGTGGTGGCGACTACCGGCCTGACCACAAGAAGGGTGAGTGGCGGCGGCTGGGTGGCTGGGACCCCTGAGAGGCCCCTGAGACTGATGGAGCGGGACTGACAGGCTGGGTCGCGGTCGCATGCCTGGCTCCATATCGCATATCCCTTGCCTGGTTGGCTGGTTGTTTAAGTTTAGTTGAAACACCGACAACGATGACGAAAGCAGGAGGGGTCGCGCTGCACGTGCGGATTCATCGGAGGCTCGCCCCCTCGCCCCCTCACCTGCCGGCCAACCCTGCCTGCAACCGCAACCACATCCCCCCCCTGCCCCCCTCCCCCCCCTCCCCCCATCAGGCCGCAAGCTGCCGCTGCACAGCGGTGCCACCGTGCTGCTGACGTGGCCCTCCCCCCGCGGCGACCGCGCCTGCGACACGCCGCCTGACCCTCAGCCCTGGCTGGCCTCCACCTCTACCTCCACCGCCACCACCACCACCTCCAGCAGTACGGCTGCTGCTGCTGCCGCCGCCGCCCACCCCAGCGGCGGCGGCTGCCTGCTGGGCGGCCTGGTGAAGCGCCTCGCGTCCGCCCTGACAGCCGTGTGGTCCTCTCCGCGGCAGCCGCAGCAGGAGGCGGCGGAGGCTGTGACGTGGCCCAGCGGCGGTGGTGACGACGACCCACGCCACGCCGTCATCTACTGCAACGGCACCGCCAAGCCCGGCCCGCCCCAAAACTACCCACCCTACGCCGTTCGCACCACCGCTACAGCCGCTGAGGCAGCGCCCGCTGCCGAGGTGCAGGGGCAGCAGCAGCAGCAGCAGCAGCAGGCGGCGCCCTCCAGCTGGGGGCAGCGGCTGGCGGCGGCGCTGGGCCGGCGCGCGGCGGGCGCTGTTGGTCTGGTGGAGGATGCTACTGCGGCCTCCTCGTCCTCTTCGGCCTCGGCCTCTTCCTCGGCGGCGGCGGTGGCGGCGGCGGCGGCGGCGGCGGCGGCGGCCCACAAGGGCCCCAAGGGCGGCTCCCAGTGGGACACGGTGAGGGCAGGGGACGGGTGCCGGGTGGGTGGGTGATGAGGGCGGGCGGCACCCGGGCCAGGCCTGGTCTGGCCCGGGGCTGCACCCACCAATGTGCCCTGCTACCTAGAGAGGAGTGGGCAGTGCGATAACGAGCAGGCGCCTGCACCTCACCCAACCCACCACTGCACCTCACCCAACCCACCACTGCACCTCACCCAACCCACCACTGCACCCACCCAACCAACCCAACCCCGCCCACCCACATCCACCCCACCCCACCCACCCCACCACAGGCGGGCTTCGTGCTGCTGGGCGGGGACTTCACCAGCCACGAGCTGACGGACGGCGGCGCGGTGTTCCTCAAGAACCAGAACAGCCGCAAGTGAGTTGCTGGTTAGCAGCAGCGGTGGTGGTGGCAGTGGGGGTGGGGGTGGCGGGTAGTGGGGTAGGGGAGTGGGAGGAGTGCTGGGGGGATATGGCGGGAGGGGGAGGGGAGGGGACGGGAGGGGGGGAGGTTGCTCCGGTGGGGCACACCTCGCGCCCCGGCCCGCCCGCCCGCCCTCGCCTCCCCCGCATGCACGCACGCACGCATGCATGCATGCATCTGCGCCGCCTCACCGCCGCCTCACCGCCTCACCACCACACATGCGCCCGCCCGCCCCACCATACATACACACAGGTTCTGCCGCCCCGCGGGCTCGGGGCGCAAGGACGCGCGCGCGGGCCTGGTGCGTGGCGAGCTGCTGTGCGACAGCATGACCTCGGGCGGCGACACGCAGCTGCTGCTGGAGCTGGTGGACGAGGAGGCGGACCAGGAGGAGGAGGAGGAGCTGGCCCAGGAGGAAGAGGAGGAGGAGGGGGAGCAGCGGGGCGGCCGCCGGCTGCTGCGCACGAGCCGCCATGGGGACGAGGACGAGGATGATGAGGACCATGACCACGACCATGACCATGACGACGAGGAGGATCACGACCACGATGATGACGACGACGATGACGATGAGGAGGAGGACGATGATGACGAGGACAACGACGAGGAGCGCAAGGATGCGCGGCTCCGTCAGTCTCATCAGAGTACCGCTGCTGCTGCTGCTGCTGCTGCGGACGGCGGCAGTGACTACCCCTCTGGCGGCGGCGACTGGCCGGGCCCCGGCGGCAAGGGCGGCAAGGGCGACGGCAAGGCGGTGTCGGTGCTGGTGCGGCTGCGACTGCCGGGCAGGGACGGCAGGTGGGTGGGCGGGCGGGCGGGTGGGCGGGCGCGAGGGTGTGGGGGCGGGGTTGTGGTTACCAGCCCAAACTAAACCAATCTGGGGGTATGTTAGCCAGCGAGCACGTTGACGTGGGCGAGCAGGACGACTGCCCGACAGTGGGCCGTCTGTGGGGCCGTTGGTGAGCACGGGGCCGTTGTGCAGGGGGATGGGGGGGCGCTGGGGTCTGCGCCTGTCGGGTGCCACGCGTGTCGCCCACGCCGCCTCGCTTCCTTAGCACCCTCATCTCATTCGCCCGATCTCCGCTTCAGTGGCTGCCATGCCACTTCCAAGCCCTGCCCCACATCGCCCCACCACACCCCGCCTTACCTCGCACTTTTGCTTGGGCTGGTGTTTACAACCCCACCTCGCCTCACCTTACCCTGCCGCGCCATTCCCCCCCTTATAATCTGAATGCATGGAACCCCCCTTTCACCACTCGCACACACACACACACACACACACACACACACACACACACACACACACACACGCACACACACACAGGTACTGCGCGCCCGACCACGGCCGCCGCGGCTCGCCCATCGTGTGCGACCTGCGCAAGCCCGGCCCCGCCGCCACGCTGCGCCTGGAGGACGCCACGCCCGGCGGCGGCGGCTGGGGCCCGCCCCACGCCGCCTAGGTGGCAGTCAGGGGTGCGGGACTGGGACTAAGGGGGGGGGGTGGCGTGGTGCTGCGCTGCGCAGGACTGGCTGTGCTGTCTGGCTGACTGGCGGCGGCAGGGTCCGGGTGGGTGGCTGGACACGTATGGCCGTGTGGGAGTGCGACTGTGGGTGCCCCAGCTGGTTGGCAACTCACGTGCGGGTGCCGTGTCGGCGGCGGGCCGGACCGGACCGGGTCTGGTGCCCACATACATACACACATACGTGCCACGTGTTCAGGGAGGGGCTGTCAAGTAAGGGAGGGGGGGTTGCTGCTGCCGATGTTATGCACTGGCTCGGGCCTCTCATGCCTCTTACCATGTCGCAGCCCAGTCGAGGCCCTTTCGAGGCCTCAAGGGGCGCGTGCAAGGATGCTTCCTGCTTGATGAAATGCTGCGGAGTTGTAGGACCTCCCAAGCTAGTAGGGCCAGCAGGGCTATTAGCACATACGTACTACGTATCCATTTCTTGTCAAGTGTGTTTCGAAGGGCAATAAGGGACTCCATCAGCCCACGGACTGACCTGCGGACGGGCATGCAGTGGTGGGGTGCAACGTACGTAGCGGCTACGATCTGCCACGCAAGACATTCATGTTGGGCCTCCGTCCCAGGCTAGGTGATGGTTTTACGCATTCCCTTTTTTGCGAGTTGCACCATATTGTGAGTGTGTGTAATCTAGAGACGGGCTGTGGTCTGTGCTGTGCCACTTGCAGGATCCAATTCAGGTGTAGTGCAAGTGCAGCATTGCAGCCTACCACCCATCAGTAAACACCAGTGGGCGCGAGCGCCACAAGTACCGTGAGCCCCACAGTGGGCAGAGTGAGCGGTGGGTAATGTTACAGCTGTGCACCCGTGCAGCTGCGGGCCTGCCTCCGACCCGGGCCCGACACACGGCCTCTGCAGCCTACCAGTCTCTGGACTGGCGAGAGCGAGTCTGTCTCCATGCCACCAGAGTAAAGGTAGCGGAGCCGCCGTTCATGGTTGGCCGCAGATGCCACCCGCGCACTGGGTATCCCCACCTGCCAGCGCATGAGTGCAGGCTGCTCCCGTAGCCGCCCCTCCTGCCACAGCCGGCGACCTGTATGGCCTGTGCTGTGTCGATAGCCCGCGCCAGACAGCTGGGCATAGCAGGAGCGCTGATCGCGGCGCCGCTGCTGTTGCTGCCACCGCCGCTGCCGCCGCCTTTGCTGCCGCTGTTGCCGCCGCTGCTGTTGCTGCCACCGCCGCTGCCGACGCTGTAGCCGCCGCTGTCGCTGCCGCTGCTCGGGTGTCAACGGGGCCAGCACTGCCTCGGTGTTGACGGGGCCAGCCCAGATGCGAGCAGCGCGTGGCGGGCCGCTGTAGCTGTGCGGCTCGAATCCTGCCATGAACCTGACACAGCCCAGGACATAGTTGCCTGCGCCCATGTCGAGGCCCACAACACGCTTGCCGTCTAGGTCGGCCTGCGTGATGACAGGCAGCGGATCGCCAGCCGCGACCACGCCCGCCACTGGGTTGTCCCTGGGCGCCCTGCCCGGCCCGCCACGGTCTCCCTCACCGCTGCCGCCACGCCCGCGCGCGCGGCTGCGCCCGCGTCCGCGCGTCGGGCTGCTGCCAGCGGCCTCCTTGTGCACCGCCACACATGCAGCGGCACCGCCCGTACGCACGCAGGAATTCGCCAAACTCCCAGCCGCTCCAGTTGTCCCGGGCGACCTGAAAACCCGCGACCTGCCACAGGTCCCAGCCCCTGCCGCTGCAGCCACGGGCTGAACGACTCGGCCTTGTTTCTAAACGCACGCCAGCCACCCACGCTCGCCACAGCGCTCTGCGCCGCCGCAGCTCTGGTGCAGTTGCACCACCTTACTTCACGCTGCTCTGCGTTAGCCACAGCCGCCCGAGCTGCCACCGGCACTTCTCCGTTGATGAGCAGCTCCTACAGCAGCATCGGTCAAGGTCAATTGACGTCAATAGCCCGGCCCCCATCAACGGCCCGGCCCCCATCAATGCCCCCCCCCATGGCATTAACATGCATGGAACCCCCATGGGCAGCACGTGCAGTGGCAGGCAGGACGCCTCGATGACCAGTGAAAACGGCCGCACCCGCCTCACGGCGAATTTCGCCTTCACTAGCTCGCCTCACGGAGGTGGCTGGGCGGCGGTCTGAAGCCGACGGTGCTCGCTGGCAAGCCACCTGCACGCGGAGCAACAAAGCCTTACGAGGCAGCCTTGCGAGGGATCGACAGCATCCCCAGCCAGCGGGACCAGTCGCACCTGTGCCTGGGCACGAGATCGCGCAGCAGGTCCGCCGCCGTGCTCACCAGCAGCAGCAGGGGGGCCGTGTCCAGCGAATTCTGCTGGCCCGCTTGGACAGGATGAATACCCCGAGCCTTCCACTTCTGCACCAGGGAGGTGGCCTTGGCGTTGGCGCGTCCCAGCCAGTCGGCGGGCACGTCGAGACCGCCCAGGTCGTCCTCGGTGAGTGGCAACGGGAGGGGCAACGTGGACCAGCCCATCAGCGCTGCCGTCATCAGGCTCGCCAGGGCTTTGACCACCCTGGCGCCAGCAAGCGCGCCAGCGGCAGCACCGCCAGGATCGTTTGGTGCGGACACAGGCAGGCAGGCAAGCAGGCAGGCAAGCACGGACAGGGGTGATCCTGGGGGACTTCGCCCCCCTGAATCGCTTCGCTCAGGGGGCTCAGCCGAAAAACTGGGGCAGCATGCATCGGAGGCATGACACCATTGACGCCAAGTAAGTGTTAAGCGTGCTTCCTGGCGGCTGTTCCGGTGCAAGGCGAAGGCTCACTGCTCACACACCACCAGGTCGCGCAGGGCCAGCCCCCCCCCAGAGGCCAGAACTACTAGATAGCCCGTGTTAGTAACACGGAGTTGGGCTCAGAGGGGAAGTGGCGACTTGGGCGCATGAGGCTTGCCGCCGCAACACCGATATCGTTACCCCAATACCGCGTGCTGCACACACATGGGCGGACTGTCCCGACGAGCGCAGGAGTAGAAGCGGTGCGCGGCGTTGGGTGGGCCATCGGGTGGGCGTAGGGCCGAAACAGCGTGTGGGTGGCCGAGCTGTGCTTCATGTGGATGCACAGGTAACACGCGTCATGTCATAATCCAAGTGCATTCGAGTGGAGCTACGAGGCCTGCGGGACTGGCGCGTGGGACCGGTCATGCATGCATGCACGAGATCCAACTTTTCCTCCGAGCGAGGACAGACGCTGCTTTCCTGCCGCAATGCCAGCGTCTCGTCGCTACTGTGATATAAATGCCATGAATATTGATGTGAGAGTCATGCAGCACTGCGAATAGTTTGCGCGCTGCCGCTCAAGTCGGAGCTCGTCATCGAGCAAAATAGCATGCCTTCGGAACGCGTTCGGTGAGTGGGAGCACTGCTTATCATCATTTGTACTGATTGTGTTGGATTTAGTCGCTTTTGGCCTGTTTGACCGAGCCCCCCTCCGCCATTGTCGTCGGTCGCGTCTCCGACTCCGCAGCGTCCATGTGCGCATCAAGCCCAGCGATGGGCCGCTGCTATGGGTCCAAACGACCGAAAACCAACTGGTCAGGCTTGGCAGCAGCGCCGGGCGAGGGCCCAACCGCCGCGCGTCCCTGGGCAGCGGCGAGCTGCAGCCGCCCTCCTCCGCGCCGCTCTTCCACGGCGTGCACGCCGCCAGCACCACCAACGCCGACCTGTACCTCGCGACCGGGATGCAGCAGCTGGTCCGGGGCGTGGTCGAGAAGCGGCAGAGCGCCGTGGTGTTTGCCTACGGCCAGAGCGGCAGCGGCAAGACGCACACCATGATGGGCAGCGGCGGTGGCGGCCGGCTGCAGGGCCCGCAGGGCCACGGGGGGAAGGAGGGTGGGGCGGGGAAGGAGGGCGGGGCGGGGGAGGAGGGCGGGGCGGGGAAGGAGGGCGGGGCGGGGGAGGAGGGCGGGGCGGGGGAGGAGGGCGGGGTGGGCGAGGAGGGCGGGGCGGGGGAGGAGGGCCTGGTGGGGCTGGCCCTGCGCGACCTGCTGCCGGCGGCCGCTGCTGCGGGGGCGCGGGTGGAGCTGCAGGCGATGGAGGTGGGTGGGTGCGTGCGTGGGGTCGGGAAAGGGATTACTGGTAAACAGTCCCGGTGAGAAACAAACAGCGAAGAACATGACTGCGCTGCAGCTGGGATACGCAGGAAGAGGAGGGGATGGGCTCGTACCGGCGTGCTTGCGTGCTTGCTTGCGGGGGCCTGGCAGCTGCAATTGTGCAGCAAAGGGGGTGTTGCAGTTGATTGCTGTTGCTCCTGTGTTGCTGGTACGGCATGGGCCGGTTGGTTGTGCGGTCTGGTCCGCCAATACGGTACGTGACGCATGGTCACGTACGAATGCGTGCATGGTACATGTGTGTGTATGGGGGTGGGGAGTGTGTGTGTGTGTGTGCGTGTGTTAGAAAAGCACAAGGAGAGGAAGGGTGTGCGTGTGTGTGTGTGTGTGTGTGTGTGTGTGTGTAACACATACACCCCTCAACGTCCTTTGTGGTGAACCTCCACGCCGCCTTCCGCCCCTGGCCCCCCGCACCTGGCTAGCGCCCATTCCCTCGCCGCGCCTCCGGTGCGCACCCATGTGCTTGCATGCTCGTACCAACCCCCTGCGGCCCGCCTATCCCCCCCCATTTGGTTTAGTTTGGGCTGGTAACCACAACCCCCCCACCACCCCTGGCCCCCCCCCCGCCCCGCCCTGCCGCCACCGCCCCTCCACCCCAGGTCCACAACGACCTGCTGTACGACCTGTTGGCGGCAGCAGCAGAAGCACCGGCAGCAGCAGCAGCAGCAGCAACCCCCGGCAGTAGCAGGAGGTTGGAGCTGCGCTTGGTGCAGCAGTCCACTGCTGGTGGCAGTAGCAGTGGCGGCGGCGCGGGCGAGGAGTTCCAGCCCCATGGCGTCACCTCCCGGCTACTGCTGCTGCCGCCGCCGCCGCCGCTGGCGGTACTTCAGGAGGCCGCCGCCGCCGCCATTTCCACAGCCGCCGCCTCAGTTTCCACAATCCCTGCAGCAATCACAGACTCGGGCGTCGCACCCAGCCCGTGCGTCGGACAGCCGGTGATGATGGCAGCAGCAGTGGAGGCGGAGGAGGAGGAGGAGGAGAGGGCCCGGGCTTGTGTGGGTGGTGACGTTGGCGAGGGGGTGCCGCACGTGGGGGTGGTGCCGCAACATGCTCCGCCGCCGCCGCTGCCACCCAGTGCGGCTGCGGCCGCGGTGGCGGCGGCGGTGCAGGCCGCCATTGACACCACGCGCGCCGCCCAGACCCGGCGTGCGACCGGCGCCACCGCTCGCAACGGCGCGTCCAGCCGCTCACACCTGGTGCTCCGGCTGGTGAGTGGGTCCGGGTAGCGCGGGGTAGTAGGTAGCAGTGGGCCGGGGCCGGGGGCGCGCTGCCGCATGGGGTAGTCAGCCCCCTCAGTAGTAGTCAGCCCCCTCAGTAGTAAGCCCCCGCAGTAGTCAGCCCCGCAGTAGTCAGTGGCTACGGAAACTTGCACGTGCGTGCGCGTGCGCGTGTGCATGTGCCTGTGGGCTCGCTTTTATTCCTGCGTGCGCCTGTGCCTGTGCCTGTGCCTGTGCCTGTATGGGCTGCGGTGGTGGCATGCAGGTGGTGACCACTAAGGACAGCGGCGGCAGCGGCAGCAGCGCCGCCCACCTCACCCTGTGCGACCTGGCTGGAATGGAGTCGCTGCGGCACCACCACCACCACCACCACCACCAGCTGCTGCACCACCAGCTGCACCACCAGCTGCACCACCAGCTGCACCAACAACAACAACAACAACAATATCCCCAGCAGCCTGGCCCCTCGTCAGCGACAGCGCCGTCCCCAGGTGCTGCTGCCGCTGCTGCGCTTGCCGCCACGCCGCGGCGCAGCTTGCGACGGCTATCGCTTTGCACTGGAAGCCCTGCCGCCCGAGGCGGCGGCGGCGGTCACGCAAACAGCAGCAGCAGAAGTCCCGCCGACAAGGTGGCGGCTGCGGCTGCGGCTGCGGCTGGCGAGTGCCGCGCCATCCAACAGGACCTGTGTGCGCTGGCGCGCGTGGTGGGCTGCAAGGCGTCGGGCGCGGGTGAGCAAGAGCGCTTTGCTTGGGAACTTACCGCAGCGCTGGGGCTGCGGTAGCAGCACGGTAGTGGTTGTACTATTAGCGCACTGGGCAACGCCGAGGGCTGCTGACAGGGCAGCCAGCCAGCCACCACCATGCATGCCATATTGCCATGTCAACCGCTTCGTTAACCACCACGCATATCGTGTAAACCGCCTTTATGCTGTCTGCCCTACCAGCCCTACACCGCACCCGCATGTGCACTGATGCACCCGCCTATGCATGCACACACACACACACACACACACACACACACACACCCGCATATCGGTGTGCCCACACAGGCCACATCCCCTACCGGGACTGCACCCTGACGCGGCTGCTGCAGCCGTCGCTGTCATCAGGCGGGGGCGGGGGCGGGCGCCGCAGCAGGGGCGGGGGCGGCAGGGGCTCGGGCTGCTGCCGCAGCCGGGTGCTGCTGGTGGCCACGGTGCACCCGGGGCAGGACGGCCCCACCCGCGCCACACTGGACTTTGCCGCCGCCTGCGCCCAGCTGCCGGTCGCGCCCCCGCCCCCGCCCCCGCCGCTGCCGCCGCCCCCGCCCCCGCCCCTGCCGCCGCGGGTGTCCCGTTCGCCAATGCCGCTGCCCTCGCCGGCGCCGGCGCCGGCGGCAGCAGTGGCGGAGTGCGCTGCAGCTGTGGTGGTGCTAGAGGCAGGCGCTGCGGCTGCTGCTGCTGCAGACCTGGGAGGCAGCAGCGCCGGCGCCGGCAGCTCCACTCCCACACGCCCTGCTGCAGCTGCGGCTGCGGCCTGGGCGCAGCGGGCCAACAACAAGCGGCCTCACACCCCGGGGTCCCTCCACCGGCCTCCGCTGAGTAAGTGTACGTCCCAGTGGCCGACGGCGCTGCTTGGTCGCTTGGGTGCTATCTAGCTGTGTAGCTGTGGGGCCTATGTGCGGGTGCTACGTGCGGGTGTGGGTGTGGACTCAGCAGGGTTGCGGGGCGGCTGCATGCATGTGTGCCCAGCCATGCAAGGGCCTGCTGACCTGCTAGTGCTGGCTGCTGGGTGCTGGCTGCTGGGGCGGCTGGCCCACCTGCTGGCTGATGGTGGATCGCGTACCCCTATGTGGTGCATGTATGTGTGACTCACCCACCCACCCATTCACCAGCCACCCACCACCCACCTGCCCGCCTGCCAGGCACCTACTACCGGGCTGTGGCACCGCCGGTGACGGTCGGCAGCAGGCCACCGCGCCCTCCACCTGCAGCGGCGGGCGCCGGCGGGGTCGTTGGTGGCGGCGGCGGCGGCAGTGTGACGGCGGCAGCAGCAGCAGCAGCTGTTGTGCGGCCGTTGGGCAGCAACGGCAAAGCTATCGCGGGCGGCCGGCCGCTGCCTCTGCCTCTACCGCTGTCGCTGGCTCCCTCGCCGTCGCCGTCGGTTGCGTACGCGCGCCTAGCAGCAGCCAGCAGCCCGCACACCAGGAGCCCACAGCTGACGACCAGGCAGTCCACCAGGCGGCAGCAGCAGCAGCAGCCGCAGCCGCAGGAGCATGAGCAGCAGGTCTGCTGCTGGGCGGAGGGGGTGGGGGGCACCAAGGGCCGCAAGCGCTGCCGCCTGTCGGCTCCTGTAGCAGCAGTAGCCGCCCCAGTCGCGCCCCTTGTAGATGGGCCCCAGCAGCAGCAGCAGCAGCAGCAGCGCAAGGTGTTGGCCTCAGGGACGCAGCAGAACGGCACCACCGCCACCGCCACCACGCCGCCCGGCCGCGGCCCAAGCCAGCAGCAGGAGCAGGAGCAGCCACCGGAGGCGCGCGATGGCGTCACCGCAGCAGCAGCAGCCCAGGAGGGCGCCAGTAGTGATAGCGGCGGCCTGCTCGTGGGCCGGGGGGCGGGGGGCGGCCCCGGCGGCGGCCTGCTGGTGCTCCCGAGCGGGCGGCACCGCCGCAGCAGCCTGGGCAGCGGGTGGCTGGACCTGCTGCAGCACCAGCAGCACCAGGTGCACCAGCACCAGCAGGTGCAGGTGCGGATGGCGGAGAGAGCAGAGGCAGTAGGTGTGGAAGTGGCAGGAGCGGCGGCGGTGGCGAAAAAGTTGGCGATGGCGTCATACGCGTCTGCACCCGCGCCTCATGTGCGCGGCCCGGCGGCGGCAGGCCGGGTTGCCGCCGCTGCTGCTGCTGCTGCTGCTGATGATGATGATGATGATGATGGCGGAGCTGCAGCTGCAGCGGCTGCAGCAGCGGTGGTGGTGGCGGCGGGGCTGCTGGAGCTGGGCAGCAGCAGCAGCAGTGGCTGTAGTGGCTGTAGCAGCGGCAGCGGCAGTGGCAGTAGCAGCCCCAGCGACCCCGGCAGGGTCATCGCAGCCTCCGCCTCCGCCGCCTTCACCGCGGATGCCGCCAACCGGCACTGGGGGCTTGTAGACTCAGGCGGCACGTGCGCCGCCGCCTGCGCCTTAATAACCTCGCCTCCCTCGCCGCCAGGTCCAGGTCCTCAGGGCGGCGGCGACGCATACGGCGACCTGCACCACCACCGCCACGACCAGGGCCACCACCAGGGCCACGGCGGCGGCGGCGACCACGACCTGGACGACGACGACGACGACGACGGGCCCTGTAGCCTGCTGCTGCCGCTGCCGCCCGACCTGTCCGCCACTAATAGGGCCGCTGCCGCCGCCGCCACCACTCCCGCCGCTATGACCACCTCCGCCGCTGTGCTGACGGGTGCTGCCGCTGCTGCCGCTGCTGCTGCTACTGCTGCTGCTGTTGGCACGGGCGGCCCGGCCTGGCCCGGTCTAGCTGGGCGCTGGGGGCTCGCCATGTCGTCAACCACCACCACCACCACCACCACCACCACCACCACCCCGCAGCAGCAGCAGCAGCAGCAGCAGCAGCAGCAGGAGCCGGCGGCGGCGGGGGCGGTGCGGCCGTGCGGGCAGCAGTGCGCTGCTACTGTGCTGCGGGCCCGACTGGCGGCGGCGGAGCAGCAGCAGCACCGCCAGCAGTTGCAGTTGCAGCTGCAGGAGGTGGCGGCGGCGGCGGTGAAGGCCGAGGCCGAGGCGGAGGCCGAGGCTGCCGGCAGCAGCGCGGCGGCGGTTGCGGCGGCTGAGGCACTGGCGGCGGCGGCGCTGCGGCAGCAGCTGGCTGATGTCCATGCGCAGGCCGAGATGCAAAAGGAGAAGCACTC
Source organism: Chlamydomonas schloesseri (assembly GCA_016834595.1). NCBI lineage: Eukaryota > Viridiplantae > Chlorophyta > Chlorophyceae > Chlamydomonadales > Chlamydomonadaceae > Chlamydomonas > Chlamydomonas schloesseri. The sequence goes on along the minus strand of JAEHOD010000019.1, from coordinate 94,684 downwards.
AGGTGAGTGAGTGAGTGGGTGAGTAAGTGATGGGCAAGAAGAGTGAGTTGGATTGTCGCCAAATGGCGAGATACGTCCAGATTGGGGCCACTGACGCCAGGTAGGCACCTGCTGCTGCTGCACGGCCCGCCGCCCCTGATCCCGCAAGTTTGTTTGCATATCGCCGAACGCTAGGTGCCCGCACCACGGCTCGCTCCGCATACCTGCCTGCGGTGTTGCTACCGCTACCGCTGCCGCCCTCAGGCGAGCTGGGCGAGGTCCAGGCGCAGCTGGAGGCCGCCGCCCGCGGGGAGGTCACCACCCTGTGGGCGGCGGCGGCGGCGGCGCAGGCCGCCGAGGCAGAGCACAGTCACTCCCGCGCCGAGGCGGAGCAGCTGCGGGCGGCACTGGCAGGGCTGGAGCAGCGGCTGGCGGCGGCGGCGCGGCGGGAGGCGGCGGCGGCGCAGTCGGCGGCGGCGCGCGTGGTCGAGGCGCTGGCGGCGCGCGACGCCGCACTGGCTGGCGGGGCGGCGGCTGAGGCGACGGCCGCGCAGCAGCAGCAGCAGCAGCAGCAGGAGCTGGCCCGGCAGCTGCAGCAGTCGCGGCAGCGGGAGCAGCAGCTGCACCTGCTGGTAGTAGAGAAGCTGGAGGCCGTCAACGGGGAGCTGGAGGGCCAGGCGGCGGCGGCGGCTGCTGCAGCCAAGGAGGCGGCGGAGGCGGAGGCGGCCGACGCGCGGCTGGAGTGGCAGCGGCGGCTGCAGGCGGCGTGGGAGGTGGAGAGGGAGCAGGAGCGGCGCCAGTGGGAGGCAGTGCAGACGGCCCGGCTGCAGACGGAGCTGGCGGAGGGCATGGCGGCCAAGGTGCGTCGTCACCGGTGCCGGTTGCACCATCACTACTGCTGGTTTGGTTTGGTTTGGGCCGCAGCAGGTTGGGCTTGCCGCTAGCTGCCAGAGGGCTTAGCGCATACGGTAATACCAAAGTAAGTCGCCCGTAGTGTGGCGCACGTCGCGCATCACGTCATCATCATCATCATCATCATCCATGGCTCACCAGTCACCACGTACCTGATACCTGTCCGTGCCGCAGCAACAGCGGGAGCGCGAGGCGCGCGACCTGACCGCCCGCCTGGCTGCGCGCACGGCGGAGCTGGAGGCGGCGGAGGAGGCGCGGCTGCGGGAGGCGGCGGCGGCGGCGGCACACCTGGAGGCGCTGAAGGCGCAGGCGGCGGGCCTTCAGCAGCAGCTGCAGCAGCAGGTATCGTGGGGGCCACGTGGGACAAAGCAAGCAAGTCTCGTTTCGACATTTGCCTACTTGACACCAGCGGCGCTCTTGCATCAGCCTGCCTGTTGCCAAGCAAGTTCCGGTGCTGCCCGCCGCTCGTCGTCCTCTGTTCGTTGCACCGCCGCGCGCATGCCACTGCCCACTTGCTTGCGCTCCACCACCCAGCCACTACCCCTGCCTGCCTGCCTGCTGATGGCTACTACGTACTGCATGGATGGCCCACCGCTGCACCCGCACGTGTACTCGGCCCGCCGCCGCCGCCCCTACCTGCTGCTGCTGCACCTGCTGCTGCTGCTGCAGGCCGCCGCCGCCGCCGCGGCCGCCGAGCGGCACGTGGCGGAGCTGTGCGCGGCGCAGTTCGAGGCGCAGGACGGCGTGGAGGCGGCGGAGGCGCGGCAGGAGGAGGCCCGCGCCGCGGCGGCCGCGGCCGCCGCGCGGGCGGAGGCGCTGGCGGCGCAGGTTCAGCAGCTTGAGGCGGCGGCGGCGGCGACCGCGCAGCAGCAGGCGGCGCGGCTGGCGGTGGCCGAGCGTTCGGCTCAGGCGGCGGCGGTGGTGATTGCCGCCCAGCAGGCGGCACTGGAGGAGGCCCGGCTGCGGCAGCTGCAGCAGCTGGAGCAGCAGCAGCAGCTGGAGGAGGTGCGGGTGCGTACCGCAGCGGCCTCGGCTGCGGCGGCGGCTGCCGCGGCCGCGGCCGAGTGCCTGCGCGCCGAAGCGGCGGGCCTGCAGCAGCAACTGCAGGAGCAGGTGCGAGTGTTGGTGGGCGGGTGGATGGGTGGGTGGGTAGGGAGGTGGGTAGGTGGGTGGGTCTAGCTACCGGTACCTGCAGGCAGGCGCCCGCGCGGTCCCCCCCGGGCGCCCCCCCCGGCCGGGCGGACAGCGACCAGAACCCCCTTTATGGGTCATAACCTCTGCTGGGTTCTCCTGCTGCCAGTGTGACGTACGTGACGTGATGACTGCAAGGCAGACTGGTAACAGAGGCAAGTTCAGTTACCTGGCTCATCCCGGCCCATCGCGACGGTGCTCGCCCTGGGTTGACAGAGGGAAGCTCAGTTGACACTAAGTTTGTGCTACATAACTGAACTCAGTTGACACTAAGCTCAGTTGACACTAAGTTAGTGCTACATAAACTGAACTCAGTTGACACTAAGCTCAGTTGACACTAAGTTAGTGCTACATAACTGAACTCCCTGACAGAGGAAGCTCTGTTACGTGCTGGGCCCGACCTGACAGACCCGACATGACAGACCCCCGACTGAGACCGCGCCTCGAAACTGACCCCCAACTGGCCCGCAACTGAGGAAATGGCTGCCATAGGGCATGCACATGCCGCCGGTCGTGCCCCGCCGGTAGGTCCCTACCCTGTGCCTGTACCCCTTACTTGTTGCTGCAATCGCTCATCACCTCTACACTGCCCTCTCACCGTTACGACTCAGCACGCCGAGGCGGCCCACCTGCGGACGCGGCTGGCGGAGGCGCACCAGGGCACCGCGGAGGCTCGCGCAGCAGCGGCCGCGGCCTCTGCACGCGCGGAGGCACTGGCGGCCCGGCTGGCGGAGGAGCGGCGCGTGGCTGGCGAGACGGTCGCGGCGAGGGCGGAGGAGCTGGCGGCCAGCGTGCGGCAGCAGCTGGCGGAGGAGGAGCGGGAGCGCGCCGCGGCCGCTGCTGCGGCTGCGGCCGCGGCCGCGGCTGCATCGGAGCTCCAGCAGCGGCAGGTATTGCAGATGGAGGCGCTGCAGGCGGCGGAGGCGGAGGCGGCGGGCCTGCGCCGGCAGCTGCAGGAGCAGGTGCTCATGTTGGTGCTTATTATTATCTAGCTAGTAACGTGAAGCTGGGTGCCCTGTCTGCACCAGTCGATAGCCGTTTCTTCGTGTGAACTGCCCTCGGCCGCCTGCGTGCCGTCTGGCTTGCAGCCAATCAGCTTCTCTCACGCTCACCGCCCCCACGAATACCTGGACCCTCCGACACACACGCGCAGTCCGCCGCTGCTGAAGCAGCCGCCCAGCAGCTGCGTTCCCAGCTGCAGCAGCAGGAGGCGGAGGCGGAGGCGGCCCAGAGGCAACTGCTGCTGGCGACGGCGGCGGGCGAGCGGCGGGCGCGTGCCGCGGCGGAGGCCGCCGCCGCAGCGTGCTCGTCCCGGGTCGAGGAGGCCGAGCGCGGCGCGGAGGAGGCGGTCACCGCCCGGGCAGGAGTGGAGGCCCGGCTGCAGCAGCTGCAGCTGCAGGTGCAGGTGCAGGAGCGCTCCGCGGCTGCCGCGGCGGCCTCGGCTGCGGCAGAGTGCCAGCAGCTGAAGCCGCAGGTGGCGGCGCTGCAGGCGCAGCTGCGGCAGCGGGCGGAGCAGCTGCAGCGGCAGCGGCAGGAGGAAGAGCAGCAGGGGCGGCTGTGGGCGGAGCAGCTGCGCGGGTTACAGGCCCAGGCGCGCGCGGAGGTGCTGGCCAGGCAGCAGGCGGAGCAGGTAGGTGTTGGGTGGGGTGGAGCGAGTGGCATGCATGGGCAGGGCGGGGTGGGCCGCTGCTGGAGTGTGTGTTAGGAAATCACAAGGATAGGAAGGGTCGACACTAGGGTGTGTGTGCCAGGCTGCACTGCACTGCGGTCGTGTGCACGTGCGCTCGTTGTGTGGTGTGGTTAGGAGGACAACTGGACCCCTGTGCTTGTGCCCCCCGCTCGCCCTGTTGCGCCCGCGCGTTGTGTTACCGACACGAGCACGGCGGCCGTGTGTGTGTGTGTGTGTGTGTGTGTGTGTGTGTGTGTGTGTGTGTGTACGAGAACAAAACAGACAGGGAAGCCCGCCCAACGCCGCGTGTGTGTGTTAAAAACGCCCGTTAGCCGCCTTACTTACCGATACCAACCGGGCTCCGCGGCGACCCGGGTAGCCATACTTACCTGCAAATGTGTGTGTGTGTGTGTGTGTGTGTGTGTGTGTGTGTGTTAGAGATCACAAGGGAGAGAACAGCAGACATGTGTGTGTGTGTGTGTGTGTGTGTTGGTAAATGGAAACGGAGAGAATTCCCCGCAAGCGCTCGCAGTTACTGTGTGCGTGTGTGTGTGCGTGTGTGTGTGTGTGTACACACACATGTGTGTGTGTGTGTGTCCTGCCTCGACACTGACTCACAGGCGCTGGCGGCCACCAAGCGGGAGCTGGACCGCCTGCGGTTGTGGAAGGCCAAATTCAAGGCGTGGTCTCTGGAGGCGGACGACAGCGACGACCCAAAGCCGTCCCAGGAGCAGTACCAGGAGCAGTGCCAGGAGCAGTACCAGGAGCAGTACCAGGAGCAGTACCAGGAGCAGTACCAGGAGCAGTACCAGGAGCAATACCAGGAGCAGTACCAGCAGTCGGCGCCGCCACATGGTCAACGGCCCCAGCAGCAGCGGGCAGAGGAGCTAGAGGAGCCGCCGCCGCAGGAGCAGCAGTCCCAGCAGCAGGCGCCGCAGGGCCAGCCAGCAGCCCAAGATGGTAACAGCCAGCCCGCGCCGCCGCAGCCGGGGCCGCGGAATAAGGGCATGCCAGTGACGGTGCCTGCACTCACCAGCGGCAGCACCAGCAGCAGCAGCAGCAGCAGCAGCAGGCTCAGGCGGCAGCCACTCGCGGGGCTGCCGCAGGTGGGTGGGCAGCGGGTTGTTAGGTGGTCGTGTGGTGCACGTGGCTCGCTTGTGAGCGGCGGTAGCATGGACCGCGCCATTCATGCAAACACCCTCCCCCACCGCTCCACCTATGACGTCCTACCTGTTGCTTCTGTGCGCCTCATGTGGGTGCCTGCCTGCAGCCGGCTTCTGCAGGCAGCAGCACGCGTCCCGCAGCCCCTCTGATCCCCACCGCCAGGACCGCCACCACCACCACCACCGGCGTGGGCGCTGCTGCCCGCCCCACCGAGACCAGTGCCGCTGTCGCCCCGCCGCCCCTTGCGCGCCCTGCGGCCGTCCGGACGAGATCGGCCGCGGCCAAGGAGGCGGCGGCGGCCGCCAGGGCCGCGGAGCCGGCAGCCGCGCCGCCGCCACCACCATCACCACCCGGCCGCAGTCGTGGTGGTGACGCGTCTGTCAGACCGGGCTCGGCGGCGCGCGCAGCTGGCGGGATGACGGCGGGCAAGGGTGGTCGCCGCGTTGGGGCGGGGGCTAGCAGCCTAGACGTAAAGAAGGAGGAAGAGGTAGAGGTGATCGTCATAGATGCTGAGGATGAAGAGGAGGCAGAGGAGGAGAAGGAAGAGGAGGACGCGGAGGAGGAGGAGGGGGAGGCGGAGGAGGAGGAGGCATCGGCAGGTACGGTGCAAGAAGATGGTGAAACCAGCAGCGTCAGCGAGGAGGAGGAGGATGCGGCCCCCGGCTCCGGCTCCGGCTCCGGCTCGGATGGCGGCGCAAAGCCGTGGAGGGGGTCCACCACCACCACCAGTGCCGCCGCGACAGGTAAGCAGCAGCAGCAGCAGCAGCAGCGGCAGGTCGACCACTGCTGGAGCGAGGGAGCGAGGGAGCGAGTGCAGGGAGCTCCATGCAGAGCAGCGCAACTTGGAGCAGCGTGCATGTGCCGCACCTGCATTACCACCGCCACCACCACCACCGCAAGCAGCAGCTGCTGAGTCGTGTCCCTGCACCTGCACCTGCACCTGCACCTGCACCTACCTCGCCTGCTGTTCTCCCGGCGCTAGGATGGAGTTGGTGGTCCTGAGCCCTCCTGCCCCTGCTGAGCCCTGAGCGCACTCCTGCGCACCCTTGTGGCACCACCCCGTGCGTGCATGCCCGTAGGCGGGGGCCGCGTGCCCTTCACGGCTGGCTCGTATGAGGTGGTGTGGATGGACGGGCACCCCTGGAAGTGCTGCCCCGCCTGCAGGCAGCCCTTCCTCCCCAAGGCCACCTGGCACGCCTGCCAGCCCCTGCCCAACCCGGCCGCGGCGCCCTGGAAGCGGCCCTCCTCCAAGCAGCGGCGCCAGGCCAGCAGGGCGGCTGCGGCGGTGTCTGGGTGACGACGGCAGCTGGGTAACGGCGTCTGGGTGACGGTGGCTGGATGATGAGAGCGGCTGGGTGGCGGAGGCAATCCGTCGGGCGAGCGGGCGCCGGCAAGGAGCTTGTGAGGTTGCGAATGACCTTTGAGGTTGGGGCGCAGTTCATGGGAAGCTGGTTCAGTGTTCCGGTGTGGCAGGCACGCCGCTAAGAGGCGCGAGCAGGTAGAGCAGGCGGGGTAGGTAGGTTTGTTGGGTTGGGCAATGCACATATACTCTCTATTCGAATGATAGCCCCAATTACCGTAAAGCCAGATTGTACATAACCGAAAGTACTGACACAGCGGCAAGTCTGCTTGCCAGCAGACTTCACTGAACGCGCCTGACATGCATGCGTGCACTCAATAGTTGTTGAGTGGCAGCAGCCTACCCGCCGCCAAATGCGAGATGCGTAGGTTGTGCGGCATGTCGGTAATGTACGGTACAGCGTGTGCTGCATGGACCAGATGTCCACACACATACACATATGCAGGCAGGCAAGGAATACGGCGGCAGTATGAACTAACGTGATGTATGGAGCTGTGAGCTTCGAGGACTTTCAACTGACATGCGGTTCTCGGTTTGATGGTTGGGCCACACATACACCTCATCACACAGCGCTACGCAGGCATGAGGTATGAGCTGTGGCATGGCAGGGGTGTGGGCGCGAGCAGGCTGGCGAGGTGGGTGTCGTGCTGCGTCTGTGCGGACATTGGTTGCCTGGTAAGGTGGGTGACGGGGGCGGCTGGTTGGTTGGTCGGTTCGTGACTCGGCAGCTTTGTGAGTTGGTAGGTATGTGAACTGGTGATGAGGGGAGCGGCGCTTGGAGGTTGCGTGTCTTGTGTGACTCTGTAGACTCAGCGCCGGGGGCAGTGTACGGCATGTCGTGTCCATCCTCGTGGCATGCGTGTCATGGGCGGCAGGTAGTGGCCACGCAGGGGTGGTGGCAGCAGCCGGTGGCCGCGACAGCTAGGATGTGCCGCCGCCGGCAAATGCAATCGGGCTGAAGTTTGTGCCGGCCTGCTTGCTGTGTCTACCTGTATGGTGCCGGTGCTGTTGCTGCATGTTGTTGCGTGGGGTACATGTTCGAGAGGCAGGCGACACAGCGGAAGGCGTTATCGTACGTTACGGACAATCACAGTTCCGCGTTTTCGGTTGCATTTTACTCGTGATCGTGTCAGCAGGTGCACTACACCTTATTGTGCATGTAGGCGCGCGTTAGGTGCAAGCTTGGCTGCGGCCCAAGGTTTATGAGTCTGGATTTGAAGTTTGTTGACTTCAGTAGACTGTGTTGTGTGATATTTGTGCCTACCGACATGCGCTAGAATGCGAATGCGAAAGGCGAAAACAAGGCAGTCGGGACCAGGGACCCCTGGTCGGGACGATGATGCTTGCGCGGGTAATGTTGCGGCATACACGGTGTTGATTGGCCCCCGCCGCCAACCCCATGCCTGCCTGGGTACCAGTTCAGGCGAGTCGCCATAACGCCCCCTGAGCTGGAATGTGGGCGGTAGGAGACATTCTACGCCACAGAAGTACACAATCCCTGCGGACTACGCCCTGGGGCATCTAGGTGTGTCTTTTGCCGATGTCCTACTACATGGAATGTCCAGCAGGGCGCATAGGCGAAGCAGGAGGCGTGGGGCCGCAGCAGGTGATGGGCTAGCTACGACTGCACGGGGGGGGGCGTACTACATGCTGCGCTACTACTAGTGACGGCCCGCTACCCACACACAGACCTGCACGGTGGCACCATGATGGCTCCAACAAGCCGATCATGCCGCTGAGCCACGGAGTGTGAACCCCCCCATAGATTCACTATCGGTGCCGCATGCGTTTCAGGTGGGGGCAGGGGCTGAGGGGCGGGAAACCTTCACAACTCCACGATAACTCCGCAAGCTGTCTCCGGCTAGTCATTTTAAGTCCTTTTACCGGCAATACTGCTACAACGCCCCACATGAGGCGCGGCACGAGGCAGGAGCACCGTGCTGCAGCCACGAAGGAAGGGGGGCACACACGCGTGGGAAGCTGCACACAGGCCTGGGCGGTCAAAAGCAGTGCCGTACATTGCCCGTTTGGGGGGGGGTTGCTTACAGAGGGGGCTGCCGGAGGGAGCGACGCACCACGCCGAGCGATTCCCGCATGCACCCATTGGCCCTCGCGTCAAACAACTGCCCGCTGCTCGCTGTTGTGTAGGCACTGGCGCTACGCGCGCAAAGGCTCCAGCGGATTAGACTTGCGACTTTGCCTCTTTCCGCGAGCTAGACTCCGCACTTCCCGCCACCGCGACCATTTAAGTCTCACTTGTAGCTTTTGACCAAAATGGACCCCGCTGCGGCCGCAGCGGCTGTTGCGGCCATTGCTGCCAACCCTCCAGCTTTCACTGAGCTAGTCGCGCAGCTGCAAGACGCGGACAATGACCGCCGCAAGTCGGCGGAGGCTATTTTCGACGCGCTGAAGGAACAGTCGGACCTATGCATGACCTGTCTCGCTCGGACGCTCAGGACGTGTCCTGCAGTCGAGGCGCGCCTGTTTTGCAGCGTCATGATTCGCAAGGTAATTTATTTGGACCGCCCCCGCTCGAGTCCGCTGCGGGTTTGCACGCTGAGCTTGTGTAAGAATTTTAAATGGAGGACTTCAACGCTTTTTTTCTGGTGTCCAGGTCATTTACTACCGCTCAGACACGGACCTCAAGGCACCGGTGCTGTGGGATAAGTGCAGCCCCGCTGTGCAGGTGGGCTTTTCATATCCGCAGCTGGCGATGGCGTTTGTAAATTGGGGCAACTGGGGACCGCGACCGCTGGCATGTGGCGGCTAACGGACGACCTTCGTGCCCTCGTGCCCGGGAACGTGCCTGGTGTTACGGTCGTGCATAGCTCTACCGGTTTAAACATCAAGGACAGGGTATCGCCGCTCGTCAGCGACACCACAAGGGTGTTGCTGCGGAGATCTTGGCGGCTTCTCCTGGAACCGAACCGAATTGCGTTGGGGGGCTGCTTGATTATGCTGAAACAATTCCTGCCTTTTCATTCCGCTGAGCGGGTCGCCTCGGGGTGGGGGTTTCGGTCACCTGTCGTCGGGCACTGAGGCCCCCGTCCCTCTCTCGCCGCACTGCTCGTTGCAGACCGGCACCAAGCAGGCGCTGCTGGAGGCGCTGGTGCAGGAGCCTGACCGCAACGTGTCCAGCAAGGTAGGCGGTGGCTGTGCCCAGCGTGCACCAACCAGGCGGGGCGCGGGGCGGAGCCACTCCCGCCGCAGGCGATGGGCTGCGATGGACGGTTGGGGGCACGGGGGAGGGAGCCGGGCCCCATACCCGCAAGGGCGCGCAAGTAGGACGGGGCGAGTTCACATGGCTGCAGTCCGCCTGTCTCGTGACACGTGGCCCTGGCCGCCGCTCCTCCTGCTCCGTGCAGGTCAGCAGCGCGGTGTCCGACCTGGCCGCGCTCATCTACGACAAGGCGGGCTGGCCGGAGCTGATGCCCGCCATCACCGGCATGCTCACCAGCAGCAACCAGCAGCAGGTGGGCGGGGGGGGCGGGCGGAGGGGCGGCGCTGCTTGGGCGCTTGGGTGTGTATGTGTGTGTGTGCGGGAGGGGGGGGGGGCTTGGGTGGATGGGGACGAGGGGTGAAAGCTGGGCGGATGGGGGGCGGGGGGTGGGGTGGGGCGTAAAAGCCTCTGCCCTGCGCTGCCGCATTGTCCTGCCGTCCTGCCGGTCCTGTCCTGCCAGGCTCCTGGTCCTGGACGCCTGCCGGCTCCCCCACAACCAACTACCCCCCGCCAACGTCCACCCACTCCTCCTCCTCGTGCTCCTCACCGCCGCCGCCGCCGCCGCCGCCGCCCACCACCACCACCACCACCAGGTGGTGAACGCGCTGTCGGTGCTGGCTGACGTGGCGGCCTACCTGGCGGAGCACCTCAAGCCGCAGCTGCAGGTGGGGAGCTGGGGCTTGGTGCTGTGGGGTGGGGCTGGGGGTGGGTGAGCGGAGGGAGGGGCGTGTGTGTGCATGTGTGGGTGGGGGGTAGTTCAGTCCAATCCCAATTTGACCATCGAAAGCCAGAACCCAGAAGCACAGAGCGCGGGGGGTGGCAGGGTGGTTGTGCTGCGTGGGAGGGAGGGGCGTACGGAAAGGGTAGGGGATGGAGGGAGTTGGGGGGACAGATGGAGGGTGGCGTGATCGCTGGGGAGGCAGGCAGGTAGGTAGGTAGGTAGGTAGGTAGGTAGGTAGGTAGGTAGGTAGGCGCGGGCGGAGGCAAGCACCCGGGGCAGGCAGCGGGCAACGGAGTGGAAGGCCCTGAGAAGAGTTTCGGCGGGTACTTGCCGGGGCTGTGTCAGAGAACTCGACGACTCCGACTCCTGCCATGCATTACTGTGTGCTCATTCGCCTACCTGCCCCCCCCCCCCCCACACACACACACACATACTCATGCACACGTACTCATGCACACACACACATACTCATATACACGCACACACACACACACGTGTCACAGGACTTCGTGAACATGCTGGTGACCATGCTCAACAGCGGCGTGAAGGACGTGACGGTGGGCGCAGCCAACGCCGCCACCGCCTTCATCGAGGTGCGGCAGCGCTGGGGTGTGCGAGGATGGCGGGGAGGTGCTGTGGGGAGGGGGCTTTGGGGCGGGGGCAGCGGATGGGCAGCGCCGGCCCCGCCCCAGCCCGGGGTACGGTGGAGGGCAGGAGGGTCCTGGGAAGCGGGGCGTCGTGGGGCGTTCAGTGGGCCGGGGGCAGCTTTGAGCTTTCCCGGCGGTCTTGCCACGCGTGCCCCTGCGCCTGCGCCTGCCCGGCGGGGGACTGCCACGGGATAATCTCCCCCCCCCTCAACGGCCGGGTCATCGGTAACGAGTACCATGTTCGATTGTTCCCGCTGTACCACGGAGTCCACGACTACTGCACCTAACAACCCCCCCTCAACCTATCTGCCGCCGCACCCGCCATCACCACCGCCGCCAACGACCCACCATCACCACCACCGGCGCCGCCACCACCACGCACTCACAGGCGTACGAGGACACGCGCGCCCGCGAGGTGCTGTCGCCGCTGGTGCAGCCCATGCTGGCGGTGCTGGGGCAGCTGCTCAGCAGCGGCGACGAGGAGGAGGCGCGCGGCGTGCTGGAGATGTTCATCGTGGTGCGTGGGCGGCAGCTGGGCTGCATGGGCTGCAGCGGGGGGGTGGGCTGCAGCATAAGTTGGCTGGGTGGGCTGCAGCTGGGTTGGCTGCAGCGGGGGATGGGCGGGTGGCGGGTATGCTGGCATGTCCTGATGCCCGCCCCAGCACCCCCCCCCCCCGTCCTACCGTCTTGGCCTCCTCGTCACAACTTGATATGCGTGGAGCCCCCCTTGTCCCACCCACACATACACACCCACACACCCACGCAGCTGGCCGAGTCGTCCGCCCGCTTCCTGCGCCCGCACCTGATCCCGCTGGTGGACGCCATGATGCGCGTGGCGGGCGCCGGCGACACCCTGGAGCCGCAGAGCCGCCAGCTGGCGGTGGAGTTCCTGGTGTCGCTGTGCGAGGCGCGCGAGCAGAGCCCGGGCATGATGCGCAAGGTGCGGGAGGGAGGGGGCGGGGGAGGGGGCGGTTGGGCGGTTGGGTGGAGTGGAGTGGAGTGGGTGGAGTGGGGGTGGCATCCGCGGCCAGGCATGGCGTCAGACGGCTGCATGCAGGCACACGCCATGTCCCGGTGGTGGCCTCGTGCCGGGGCGCTGCATGTGCCTCAAAACGGTTCTCACCTCCCGCCGCCCGCTTCCTGCCTTCCTGCCTGCCGCGCCCCCTTCCCCGCCCCCCACCCCCACCAGGTGCCCAACCTGGCGCGCACGCTGTTTGAGCTGGTCATGGGCTTCCTGCTGGACATCGAGGTGGGGTGGCATGTGGAGGCGTGTGTGTGGAGGCGTGTGTGTGTGTGTGGTGTGTGTCGGGGGCGAGGGGGGAGGGGGCCGAGGAAAGACAGGAGGCCTGGGACGGGAGCTAGCCCAGAGCTTTGGAGCGTGCGAGTCATACAGATGGTCATGATCGCTGCAGGGCCGCTCACGCCCAACCACCTGTCCCCGACGCCCTCATGCCCTCCCTCCCTCTCTCTCCCTCACCTGCTCGCCCTCACCTACCTGCCCCTCAACCGCCCCGCCACCGCACAGGACGACCCCGGCTGGCACTCGGCTGCGGACGACACCAACGAGGACGCGGGCGCGGGCGAGCTGTACGACCCCGGCCAGGAGTACCTGGACCGCCTGGCGCTGTCGCTGGGCGGCAAGGCCGTGTCGGACGCCGCCGCGCCGCTGCTGGGCACCTGGATCAGCGACGCGCAGTGGCAGAAGCGCGCGGCCGTGTTCATCTGCCTGGCGCAGATCGCCGAGGGCTGCACCAAGGTGGGGCTGTGGGGCTGGTGGGATCGGGTCTAGTGCGGGCAGTGGATGGGCCGTGGGAGTAGGGGCACGATGTGGGGGCCTACAGGGGGGAGGGATTGTGGAGGCGGGGGGCTGTTTAGGGGACTGGTGGAGCGTCGGGGTCTGAGGGCGCGTGGTCCTGGGGGTGGGGGCGGAGCACTTGGGCGGATGGGGCTGGGCGCGAATGGCAAAGGAGCGGGGTTGGTGTGCGCAGGACACCCCGCCATGCCAGTCAGCGCCTCGCTCAACACACTCGCATCCATCCCTCTCGACCTGCCCTCCTACCACACCATCCCCACACACTCTCCACACACTCCCCGCACACTCCCCACCCGCTCACCACCCGCTCACCACCCGGCCCCCCCTCCACACAGATCATGTCCGCGCCCGCCTACCTGGAGCAGCTGGCGCGCATGTGCGTGATGGGGCTCAAGGACGCGCAGCCGCACGTGCGCTGGGCGGCCTGCCAGGCGCTGGGCCAGATGTGCACCGACCTGGGCCCCGAGCTGCAGGCGCGCCACCACGCCGCCATCCTGCCCGCGCTCATGGAGGTCATGGACAACTTCAACGCGCCGCGCGTGCAGGTGGGCCGGCCGTGCGAGGGCGGGGGGGCGTGTTTTTGGGGGCAGGGGGCGGCGGGGGCCACGAGTGCGGAGGTGCAAGGGCGGCGGGGCGGGTGGGGCGTCGCTTGGAACAGGTACCACCACCACCTCTCATCACCCAAGGTGGACATACACCGAACCAACCAAGCCACACCCCTCCGCCCCACCGCGCCCCTCCACTCTCCACACCCACTCTCCACACCCACGCTCCACACCCACGCTCCCACCCACGCTCCCGCCCCGACCAGGCTCACGCCTGCGCCGCCATCGTGAACTTCAGCGAGGGCGTGGAGGCGGACGTGCTGCCGCCCTACCTGGACGGCCTCATCCAGAAGCTGCTCACGCTGCTGCAGCACGGCGCGCGGCTGGTGCAGGAGGGCGCGCTCACGGCGCTGGCGTCCGTGGCGGACAGCAGCCAGGTGCGGCCGCGGGGGTGTGGGGGTGGGTTATTGCATTCCAGAAACCAAAAGGGCGGGGGGGGGTGGATGGGGAGGGGTTGCTGGGGGAGAGGGCGGGCGAGCGGGCGGGGTTGGCTTGTGTGCTTGGGTTGTGGTCGAGCGGTGCAGTGAAGAGGACGGGGGCATTGCGTGGGTGTGTTGGTGAAGGCATAATGGCGACAGCCGCATTGCGTGTCATTCACTTGCCCGCACGGCGCTGATGAAAGATTTTCTCCAGCTATTTCTGCAGCCCTATGGGCCGTGCTGAGAGCTACTCCTGAGCCGCATACAAGTGAACCACTACTCATAGCGCATGCCCGCCGGGCCGGTGCTGGCCCAACCCCCTGCTCTCCCCCGACTGCTCCGGACTCCCCATCCTTCACCCCACGCACCCTACGTCTCCGTCCCCTCCCACGTTGACCTACCCCCTCACCGCACCCCACCGCACCCCACCGCCTCTGCTCCAGCCCCCTGCCTCACGTACCTCCTCCTCCTGCCTTGCCCCATCTACCTACCCACTGGCTGGTTTGGGTTCTCTTGGTCGTTTCGCTTTTGGTTTCTGGAATGAACTACCACCCACCCACCCACCCACCCTGCACCCACCCACCCACCCCCACACCCACCCACCCCCACCCCCCCAGGACCTGTTCCTCAAGTACTACGACACGGTGATGCCGCTGCTGCTGCACATCCTCACCTCGGCCAACGCCAAGGAGCACCGGCTGATGCGCGCCAAGGCGCTGGAGTGCATCAGCCTGGTGGGCATGGCGGTGGGCCGCGACCGCTTCAGGGACCACGCGCGCCAGGTGCGGCTGGAGTGGTGCGCCTGGGGGGGGGGTGGTAGGTGGTGCGTCTGCGGTGGCGGTGCAGACCCAGGGGCTGGCTGCCGGGGTTGGTGATTGTGGGTGGCGTGTGTGTGTGGGGGGGGGGGGCAAGTTTATCCCAGAAACCAGAAGCGAAACGACCAAGAGAGCCCGAACCACGAACCCGAACGGGGCGGTGCGGGAATCAGATGGGGGTGCGGAGGGGCCGGCAGAGAGCCTGGGCGAGGCTGACTGGGGCAAGCGGCGGGGTCGGGGCGGAGGGGAGGGGAGGGGAGGGAGGGGCTGGTGTTGGGCTCGCGGTGGAGGGAGGGGGCAGGGACGGGGGCGCCGCACTAATCTGTTCGGGGGTGTTTTGCAGTCACTGTGCTGTCACTGTCCACACCACCCACCCGCACCTAGTGGCACATGCGCATCCCCGCATGCCCCACCCTGTGTGCCCCTCACCCGCCCCCCATGCCCGCCCCCTGCCCCCCCTCCAACCCCCGCCCCCCTCCAACCCGCACCTCCACCTCCACCGCAGGTGCTGGCCTACATGCAGCAGGTCCAGGCGGCGGGCGTGGACCCGGACGACCCGCTGGCCAGCTACATGCTGCAGGTGGGGGTGGGGGGTGCGGTGTGTGTGTGTGTGTGTGTGTGTGTGTGTGTGTGTGTGTGTGTGTGTGTGTGTGTGTGTGTGTGTG
The DNA here is from genome assembly GCA_016834595.1 of Chlamydomonas schloesseri. NCBI lineage: Eukaryota > Viridiplantae > Chlorophyta > Chlorophyceae > Chlamydomonadales > Chlamydomonadaceae > Chlamydomonas > Chlamydomonas schloesseri. The sequence goes on along the minus strand of JAEHOD010000019.1, from coordinate 79,504 downwards.
TGTGTGTGTGTGGCGGGGTACGGGGGCGCTGGGTGCGGGGGTGGGGGGTGCAGTTGGTGGTGCGGGTGCGTGCCGGGCCCACGGGCATGTACACATCTGGGCTCCGTAGTGGCAGCGAGGCAGCGGGGGTCGTGCAGGTGCAGTCAGTGCGTCTCCCCGGCGCACCCAGCCGCCCAGTCATGTCGGCCGCCTCACCCCTGCCCCCCGCCATCGCCGCCCCGCGCCCTGTGCCTCCACACCTCCACACAACTCCACACACCTCCACAGGCGGGCGCGCGGCTGTGCAAGTGCCTGGGCCCCGAGTTCATCGAGTACCTGCCGCTGGTCATGCCCAGCCTGCTGGCGTCCGCGCAGGCCGACCCCGACGTGCAGGTGTGCCGTACTGCGCCTGGCGGGCGTGACCGAGTGTGTACGTGCGTGTGTGTGGGGGGGGGGGAGGGGTTCTCCAGGAGGGAGGGAAGGAGAGCAGAGCGGCAAGCTGCACCCCGGCGCTGATGAAAGAATATCTCCAGCTATTTCTGCAGCCCTATGGGCCGTGCTGAGAGCTACTCCTGAGCCGCGCATGGCCATCAGGCCGGCTGCACCCCGCGCACACCTGGCACCCACCCGGGCGGGCGGGCCGCCACGGCTCGCTGTGGCCCTTTGGCAAACAGATGCATCCGCGGAACTAGCATGGGGTTCGGGCGCCCCAGCAGCAGCAGCAGCAGCAGGGCCGTTCGGGTTGGCGAGCGAGCGAGCGAGTGAGCGAGAGAGCCGAGCGGGTGGGCCAGCCCACCTTGGCAGCATTACCTCACCGGCAGCAACACACCTGGTTGGCCCTGATGACCTTATAACCATGTCCAATATCTGCAGCCCCTCGGGCCTTGCTGATACCATTTTGCTGTGTCTGAGCCAACAACCACGTGTTACCTGCAGCGGCAGAACCGCACTAGCATCGGCCGTGTTTTCTGATACTATCACTTGTAGCAACCATGGCGGCCCCACCTCCTGCAACTTGCACCCGGCGCTGATGAAAGATTTTCTCCAGCTATTTCTGCAGCCCTATGGGCCGTGCTGAGAGCTACTCCTGAGCCGCGCATGTTCCTCCCCGGTCACGCCCAGCGCACTGCGGCATACAGGCATACAGGCACACATGCACAGCGCGAGGGCAGGGCCAGCACAACTGCAGCCTCCTGCACCGCGGCTAACGGCCCTGATGACCTAATTACCATGTCCAATATCTGCAGCCCCCCAGGCCTTGCTGATATCATTTTGCTGTGTCTGAGCCTTCGTCAGCTACACGGGTCCGCTTTCGCACAGCCGTGTGACCCTCATTGGCCCAGCCCTTGCAACAGCATGTATGCACGCACCCACACATGCATACAGCATGATTAGCACGCGGCAAAGTTGCACCCCGGCGCTGATGAAAGAATATCTCCAGCTATTTCTGCAGCCTAATTGGGCCGTGCTGAGAGCTACTCCTGAGCCACACCGCTTGCGTAGGACTCGGAGCATCATCCCCACAAGCACTGCCATGGTGGCTCCCTACTGCATGAACCTACCTCTGCCCACACCTGCCCACACCTGCCCACACCTGCTTCCCCTTGCCTAGCCCCCACTAAACCCCCACTAAACCCGCACGCCCACTCCTGCCTGCAGGTGGTGGACGAGGACGAGGTGAACGCGGAGGACCTGCCCGACGACATGGAGGCCATCGCCATGGGCGACAAGTGCCTCATGTACCGCAGCAGCATCCTGGAGGTGCGTGTGTGTGGGGGCGGGGGCCGGGGCCGCGTGTGTGTGTGTGTGTGTGTGTGTGTGTGTGTGTGTGTGTGTGTGTGTGTGTGTGTGTGTGTGTGTGTGTGTGTGTGTGTGTGTGTGTGTGTGTGTGTGTGTGTGTGTGTGTGTGTGCGGGCGTGGGGGTTGTGTGTGTGAGGCGGAGGGTGGGGTGAGGGTGAAGACAAGGGGGGGAGGTTTGGGTAGGGCCAGGTGGTGTAGCGCCGGGGCGGCATGGAGGGTTGTGTGGGGTGTGGCAGAGGGGTGATGGGTGGTGCGGTTGGGGGGCGGGGCAGGGTGTGCGTGTGTGTGTGGGGGGGGGCCTAAGGGGCCGGTGCCCGGAAGGCGGGTTTAGAAGTGGTGTGTGCCGAGCGGAATGCGGAGCTAGACAGGAGGAGCATGGGATCTGGGGGAAGCACTCAAGGCAGGCACGGTGGCGGGCCGGTTGCCCCCTCAATTCCTCCCGCCCCTTTCAACACGCTCGCATCCCCGCCCCCACTCCTCCACGCTCTCCCCCTTCCCCCCCTCCCCACTCTCACGCTTTCCCGCCTCCCCCTTCCCCATCCATCGAAAAACACAGGAGAAGGCCACGGCCGTCAACATGCTGAGCTGCTACGCGGAGGAGCTCAAGGAGGGCTTCTGGGGCTACGTGGGGCCGGTGCTCAAGCTGGTGCTCAATGGCGTGGAGGGCCAGTCGCCGCTCATCAAGTTCTACCTCAACGAGGAGGTGCGTGTCTATGTATATGTGTGTGTGTGTATGTGTATTGGTTGGGTGGGGCGCGGGTGGGGTAGTTTATTCCAGAAACCAAAGCGACCAGGGGTTCCTTGCATTTCGGTTAAGAAGATGTATGGGGTGGGGTGGGAAGGGTGTGTGTGCGCCGGCGCGGCGTGGACTGCTGCTTTGTCCGGGCTTGTGACGAGGGCTGGATGACGAGATGATGCACACAGCCTGGCCTTGAAGCCTCTACGACGGCTGGCTGCCTGTTGTAATCGTGACACTGTGTGTCGCGCGCTGCTTTCCTGCCCATCTGCGCTCCGTGCGCCCCCCCCTCTTTCTGGACTGAACTACCCCCTCCCCCCTCCCTCCCGCGCGCACACACACACTCACACACGCACACAGATCCGCCGCTCCGCCGCCGCGCTGCTGCCCAGCCTGCTCAAGTGCTGCATCAACGCGGCCGAGCGCGGCGTGCCGGGCGCCTCGCCCGCCGCCGTGGGCGAGTTCCTGGGCGCCGCCTGGGGGCCGCTGCTGGAGGCGCTGCGCAAGGTGGGGATGGGTGGGTGGGTGGGTGGGTGGCGTGGCGTGGCATGGGGTGGGGTTGTTCATTCCAACACCCGAAGCAAATGGGGTGGGGTTGCAGTGGTTTGTGGTGTTGGTGGGGAGGGGGTAGGGGCCAGGCACGTGGGGTGTCGGGGCGCGGGGGTCTCTGGAATTTGCATGTGTGGGAGCCTGGGAGTGTCCGTGTCTCTTTGCCAGGTCGCGGTGTGCCCACCCAAGCCCTCACCCCGCTCCCCCCCTCCCCGACCCCCTTCCCGCCCCCCCCCTCCCCCCGCCAGGAGCCCGAGGGCGAGATCCAGGCGGTGCAGCTGGACAGCATCGGCGAGATCGTGGAGATGGTGCCGGATAAGGGCCTGCTGGGCGCCGAGCCCACCGCCGCCGCCTTCAAGATCTTTGACACCGTGCTGGAGAAGGTGAGGGGCGGGGGGGGGGGCGCGGGGGAGGGCGGGGCGGGAAGGGGAGGGGAGGGGTGTTTATAGTTTGGGGGTGCTTGAGTGAGGGGAAGGGGAACGGAGGGAAAAGCGACTGAAGGGGAGGGTGAGGGACGGGGGCTCGGAGCAGGGTTTTTCACATCTCACTTTCAGGATTACGCTTCTAGTACCCCTACGGGTACTCACCGCCGCAATATTTTAGCGCCCCAGTACCCGGGGCCGAAGGCCCCTGTCCCCCAATGGGGGGGTCCGGGGGGGCCGCCCCCCCGGAAAATTTTTTAGGATTACGCATTGAAAATAGCATTTTTCTATGTACATCTGCATTGGTCCGTACTTAGAGCGTTGCGAGAATATGCTGTCAACACGTTGCAAGTAACAGCCGCTCACACAAATAAAAAACACATCGGCGCTAACACAGCCCTCTAGCGCAGCCGTCCACTGCTACAGCACTCCAGTCCGAGCCCAGCCGCTCCCAGCTTCTACTCCCAGCGGAATGCAGCGTTGTCCCGCCAGGCCGCCAGCGCCTTGCTGTACGGGAAGTCCGCCACGGTGAACCACCGCTGCACCTTCATCCGCACAGCCAGGCTCAGGTGCCGCTGCTCCAGCCGGTTGCGCTGCTTGTTCTTGATGTAGCTCATGGTGCTGAACACGCGCTCCGCCTCGACAGACCCCGGCACAATAGTTGCGGCCAACTTGGCCAGGCGCGCGAACTCGCCGTAGGTGTCCAGCTGGTATGCTGACCGGGTCATCGACTGCCAGAAGGCCACAAACGACCCCTTTGGCAGCTTAAGGCCGGTCTCCTGCGCCTCCAGCACGCACACGGCCTGCTCGTGCGCCTCAGGAGCGAACAGGACCTTCTGGCTGCGCAGCTTGGCAATGTCCAACAGCGGCGGCAGCGGGCTGGTGTCGATGCTGGGCGCTGTGGCGGGCGCAGGCGCGAGGAGGCCACCGGCAGCAGGCACGCCGGCACCGCCCCCAGTAGGGGGTGCAGCAGCGTCCGGCCCTGCCACGGCTCTAGCTCAAGCTCAGGCTGCGGTGCAGCACCCTGCTGGGCCTCCTCGCCGCGGTCTGTCGGTGCTGCCGCTGCAGGCTGGGGAGCAGGCTGAACCGCAGCGACATCAGCGGTGTCCTCAACCCTGGGCCTCTTCCGCGGCCTGCCGACACCATTCTTAGCTGGAACGATATCCACAGGCTCCTGATCAGCAGCGACTACACCGTCTTTGCCCGGAAACAGCGCGGTCAAAGGTCTAATTTTGCCCAAAGGCTTAGGTGGCTCCCGTGGCGGCATTTTGAGCGTCCATGCGTCGTATGCGTATCTCTTATTGCGCAAAAAATTGCAGCGAGCACGGGTACTTGCAGGGGGGCCGAGAATTAAAATTTAGGTACCCGTGTGGGTACTCGAGCGTGTGATAATTATTTTCTAATACCCGTGCTTTGTAAGGGTTAATTATTTTTATAGTACCCGGGTGGGTACTAGTACCCGATGTGAAAAACTCTGGCTCGGAGGTAGAGGGCGCAAGAGTGGGTGGACAAAACGAGGACAGGGCGGGATGGGGAGCAAAGAGGGCGCAGGGCGCAGGCCAAGTGCGGTGCGCCGCGCATGAAGCTGTTCAGCATCGGCGATGATTTACTCTTTACTTCGTACTGAAAAACTGCAGCCCTCGGGCCGTGGCGAACAATGGTTTCTGTCTGAGCCGACACAAGAGCGCACCACCAGCTATCATCCTACTCGGCACACACTGCATTACGGGCCAGGCGCACGCATCCCACACACGGCGTTGATGTTTCTTTTTTTGTATCGTACTGAAAATCCGCAGCCCTCGGGCATTGGCGAAACCTTTTCAATCACCTGAGCCGCCGTCGCAAGCGCATCGACACGTAGACACATAGACACGCACTGCACGAACACTTTGTGCGAGGCCGCGCGCGGGCAACTGCCCACGCCCCGCACCTCCCACGTCACTGCCATGGCCCCTACTCCGCCAACCCACCCACCCACGCCCCCACAACTCAGCCGACGCCGCCATGCCCCCCCTTCTGTGTCGCATCGTCTGTCTACATCTCCTTCTTCATTAATTTAACATGCATGGAACCCCCAACACCACCACCAACCACTGCCACCACCCCAACACCGCACCCAAACAACTGCCAGGCGGAGAAGCGGCGTGCGGACCGCGCGGGGCGGCGCTCCACGGAGGACTTTGACGCGGAGGAGGCGGAGCAGCTGGAGGCGGAGAACGAGCTGGAGGAGGAGCTGTTCGACCAGGTGGCGGCGTGCGTGGGCGCGTTCCTCAAGAAGGTAGGGGGGAGGTGGGCGCGGTGAGGGGCGCGAGGAAAGGGGGCAGGTGGGCGGGGGGAGGTGGGCGGGGGGAGGGGGGCGGGGGGAGGGGGGGCGGGGGGAGGGGGGGCGGGGGGGAGGGGGGGCGGGGGGTAGTTCACATTAGAAACCAAAAGCGAAACGACCAAGAGAACCCGAACCAGCTAGCCCAAACTAAACCAATCTAAAGGAAGCGGAGTGAAGTAATGGGGGAGTAGCCATCCATGGATGGTGTTTGTAATTACCAGCCCATTCCAACCAGGGAGGGACGGGCGTCAAAGGAGTTGGGGGCACGTGGGGGAGGAAGGAGGAGGGAGGAGGGAGGGCGGCGCTGGGCTCTCAGCAGGGCGTGGAGGGGAGGAGGGGCAATGGGGCCAGACGGCGCTCCGTGGTTTCAGGTTTTGGGACACCGACGCCCCACCGCATCTGCTGCAACGGCTGCCGTGCTGCTGGCACCACGCGGTGGCCCCTGTGGCACCTGGGCCGGGCCAGGCTGCCTCCTCACTGGCTCCCACTCACCGACTCACTGGCTGCACACACACACCCACACACACACACACACACACACACACACACACACACACACACACACACACACACACACACACACACACACACACAGATGGGCGACGACGTGCTCCCGCTGGTGGAGAGCCTGCTGATGGCGCGGTACGGGGCCATGCTCACGGTGAGGACGGGCCGAGGCTGAGGCGGCGGTGGAGGGGGGGGGGCAATAGCCATCCAGGCGGCGGCGGAGGGAGTGGGGTTGGTTATTCCAGAACCCAAGGCAAGCCAACCGGGCGGTCACGGGGGAGGAGTATGGTCATAGGGACAGCGGGGGAGGCGTGAGCGGGAGCGGGTGTGGGAGAGGCTCATGGCCGTGCGGGTGCACAGACACGAGGGTAGCTGCGCATGCGAGGGGGCAAGCCCACCCACGCTCGCCTCCACTCCACCTTCCTTCAACCGCCTGCCGCCGCCTTTCCCACTGCCACGTACCTGCCCCTTCACTCGCTCGTACCTCACCCACTTGGTCTCCACCTACCTGCCACTCAACCCCCCTCACCCACCCCCCTCACCCCCCCCCCTCCAGGACAAGTCGCGCTCGGCGGAGGAGCGGCGCATCGCCATCTGCCTGGTGGACGACCTGCTGGAGAACAGCCCCGCAGGCATGGTCAAGCACTTTGCAAACGTGAGCGGCGGCCGCAGCGGGAAGGCGGGCGGGGGGGGGCTGGGTGTGTGGCGGGGCGGGGCTGAGGCGGCAGGGGCAGCTGCTTCTTCAGGGGAGGTCTAGCGGACAGGAGTGAGGGCTTGGGCGTGACAAGGGAGTCAATCAGTGTTTGCACGGGTGCTGAGCACGGGTGCTCAGGGAGGGCCGTGGATCACCGTTCCAATCCCTGAACCGGCACCCCTTGCTCCCCACCCCTTGCTGCCAACCCCTTGCTCTCCACCACCCCGCACCCGCCCCACCCCACCAGGTCCTGCCCATCCTGCTGGAGGCGACCCGCTCCGAGCACGCCGACCTGCGCCAGTGCGCCGTGTACGGGCTGGGCGTGATGGCGGCCAAGGCGCCGGCGGAGCTGTTCCGGCCGCAGGCGGCGGCGGTGGCGGAGATCATGGCCGGCATCGTCCGGCACCCGGAGGCCAAGTGGGTGCAGCGGGTGCAGCGGGCAGTGCAGCGGGGCCGGGGCCGGGGCCGGGGCCGGGGGGGTGCTGGGGAGGGGGTGGGGTAGCCATATAGGACTATGTGTATCAAACTTTGTGAAGTGGGGAGGGGAAGCTAGGGGGCGGTGGGCAGTGCAATGGACAATGCATCAGGCAGTGAGATATGCAGCGGGAGTGCGATGGGCGTGCGGTGCGGCATGATGATGCAAAAGCGGTGGTGGTGAAGTCGCAGTAGTGGTGGCGAGGGGCGGCGGCGAGGGGCGGCGGTGAGGGGCGGCACGGGACAGAGGGCGCGGCGAGGCATCCCGGCCGGCCGGCCGGCAGCAGCACAACGACTAGTAGTAGGGCCACAGCCACCCCACCAACGCTCTGGACCCTTCCCACCCACCTATCCGCCCACCTAAACCACCCCCACCCCCGCCGCCCACCCTAACCGCCCCTACCCACCGCCCGCCCCCCCCCACCCTCAGGTCGGAGGACAACGACATGGCCACCGACAACGCGGTTGCGGCGCTGGGCCGCGTGCTGAAGCACCACCCCGAGGCGCTGGGGCCGGACGGCGGCGCCGCCTACGCGCAGCTGTGGCTGGGCAGCCTGCCGCTCAAGGCGGACGCGGTGGAGGCCACCGCCATGCACGAGCAGCTGGTGGGTGCGCCCTGGGGTGTTGGGGCGCGTGGCAATGGGCCATAGCGGGCGGGCGGGCGGGCGGGTGTGGTTGGGTGGGTGGGTGGTTGGGTGGGTGGGTGGCTGGGTGGCTGGGTGGCTGGGTGGCTGGGTGGGTGGGTGGGAGTGGGGTTGTGCGGGATGGAGGCGTGGAGGGGGTGGGGGGCCGCATGCAGTGGACCAGGGCGGGGGCTGGGGAGCGATTGGCATCTGGCAGGCTCCTGCTGTGGCACCCACGTGCCGCGCCCCTTGCCCCTGATGCACCTACCCAACCCCATGCTCGCCTCGCTCCGTGACCCTCTCTTCCCTTTGTTTCCTCTCCTCCCTGTCCTCCCTCTCCCCGCCCGCCCCGCCTCTGCCCCCGCGCAGGTGGCCATGTGCGAGGCGCAGGACCCGCGCGTGGTGCCGCACGTGGCCAAGGTGGCGGTGGTGTTCGCCGAGGTGCTGGGCGGCGGCAAGACGTACGTGGCGGGGCCGGTGGGCGTGCGCATGGCGCAGCTGCTGCACCGGTTGCAGGGCGCGGTGCCGGGTGAGTGCGAGGAAAGGGGGGGGGCCGCTGTAGTGGGAGGGATGGCGGGAGGGAGGGAGGGGCCGGACTGGGGGCCATGGCGAGGGGAGGCCATTGCAGCATGCACCAAGGGGCCTCGGGGGCGGCGGCATGTGCTGGGCCATGACAGCACCCAGGAGCTCTCTCAAGAGGCATGTGGCGAGTGTGGCCAGGTCGGCCTCTTGCAGCCCCTGTACGCCCAGGTCGCGACATGTGTGCCCATGTTCCCCGCTGACCCGCGCCGGCCCCCTCCCCCCTTGTGCCCTCCGCCGCCGCGCTGCCCGCCCGCCCGCCGCCCACAGCCGAGACAGTCCAGGGCGTGGTGGCGGCCTTCACGCCCAAGCAGCAGGCCAGCTACGCCGCCTACATGGCCGGCAACATCCCCGAGTGAAGCGGCGGCGGTACTGGTGGTGGTGTGTAGTGCTATTAGACATCACGTCAATAGGAGGCGTCAGCTTCGGCAGTCATGCAGGAGGGGGGGGGCTGCCTGGGGTCCAGGCGGGGCCGGCCCGCGGCAAGCAAGGGGCTGGGGAGCAGGCGACTAGGGGAGGGGTGCAGCACAACAAGCATGTGCGCTTATTATAGGATGGAGCAGCAGAGCGCAGGATATGTGCTTAAAAGACGTGTGTGCGATCCGCGTGTGTGTGATCTGTGGTGCTCTGGTAGGCCCCTGACACACAGAGCGGTGCGGTGCGGTGGTGTGAGGTAGATGTGAGGTAGACGTGTGTTGGTGACGCGGCCGCGGCGCCGCCATGAGCCATGAGCCATGATGAGGCGGCAGGAGGGTGGCCTGCTGCGTGAGTTTCAGGACTGCAGCAGGTGCTTCCTGCGCATAGGCATATATACGTGAGATAGGAGGAGGAGGAGGAGGAGGCTGGGTCTAAAGAGCGATTCGGGATTGAGGGGCGCTGCCCAAGTGCTGAGAGGTGCGGAGTTTGACGGACAGGGAAATGGGTGGAGCCGTGTGGCTGCTGGGTGCCTGCGGCCACGTCAAGGCTCGCACGTACGCGGTTCAGAGTCGCTACCACATAATGCGCACCGATAACCAAAACGTGTCGCGACCCAGACGTTCGTCGACGCCCTGTAGTAAATGGACATGCAGTGCACCATGACGCCGGCGGCCAGCCGGACAGGAGGCCTGGCCTGGGGCCTGGCCGCATATCACAGTATCACTCGACTGGTGTGGCCCATGTCCCACTCCCTCCGCCGTCCTGAAAGCCCGAGTCGCTGCGCGACAGCGTCAAAAGCTTCCTGTGCAAATACGCCTACGAAGTCCCCAAGTCAGGCCACTCTGTTCGTCCAGTCCGGACGGCAGGTCCTGTCGCAGCTGGTCCAGCCGTCACGGGCACGGGCACGGGGTCGATCCTGGCGACGGAAACCGCACGTGGGGCGCGACGACGTTATAAGGTCTGCAACGCATCCAATGCGGCGCAATCAAGCGAGGCGGTGCAAGCATTGTAACGCGCATGACAGTAAGCACCGTCAGGCACCGTTATCAACGCTTGCATGTTCCCGCCAGAGCCACGCATTACCCTCCGTGTCTTTATCATAAAACATTACCATAAGTAGTATCTAACGACCTAGGTAGCTACCATATCAATTTATTGTACTCGGAAAACGTAATCCATGGGCGGCCTTCGCAGCTGGCTGTTTATATGAAGCTTTAACTATTCGCGATTCTTACAATTTCAGAGAGAGCAGCTGATACTACTACGTGACGTGGGCGCATGTGCGGTCCCATGACAAATCCGCAGCGAGCACCGGCAATTGGTCGCCTTGCCTCAGGAAACTCCTTAACCTGATGTGATATGACACTATGCTAAATTAGCACTTGGAAATGACTAGCAACCACTCCCATCCTGCATAGCGGAATTGTATTGCGCCCGCTCAACTCGCCAACTCTGTCCGCATAAATTTTAATTACCTCAATGCTTCTAAGCTGGTAAACAGGACATAGTTTGGCCCTCAAACGCTTAAAGGACTGTCTGCGGCGCCAGTCAGCCAGGGGTCGCAATACTGTGTGCAGCGAGGCTTCAGCGCTTTCTTCAAGCCAACGTATAGCGTCCCGTCGCTGCATACATATAGGTTCTAGGTGCCTCAACCTTAATTTGGAACCGCCGCTCTTGCGAGCCCTGCCGTCTCAATATGACGGATGTGGACTGCGCCAGCTGCCTCGTCCCCAAGAAAGCGCCTTGGTCGCGAGAGGAGGAGGAGGCATTGGCGCATGCGCATGCACAGCTGGGCAATCGGTGGGTTGGATCTGTCAAGTACAGGTGCATCTTTTTCCCGTCGTCGGGGCGTTTCTGTACTTCCGTTCCTCGAACGCCTTCGCCGGTTCGCCCCCACCCATTCGGCACTCGCAGGTGGTCCCAAATAGCGCGGATGCTACCAGGCCGTAACGAGAATGACTGCAAAAACATGTGAGTGATGCTGGTCGAGAGCAAACCGTGGCAACCGTCCCGGCACACTTGTCGCACTGCGCGCGTGCGGGGATCACTGCCGGGCCGTCACACTTGTCACCGTCATGAAACACAGCGTCCCGCTCACATGGATCCCTGGGACAGCCACACTGGGTGGCGCGCGCTTCTGAACCTGCCCCTGCCCCTGCCCCTGCCCCGAGTGCAGGTGGCACTCTACAGCTCGCGGCAAGAGCATCATCCGTGCCAGCCCGCTGCTGGTGGCCTACGTGCGCCTAGCCTGCGCCTGCGCCTCCGCCTCCTCCCCGGGCCTCGTGTGCGACTGCCCCGACGCCCGGATGGCGGCGCTGGAGGCGGCGCGGCGGCAGGTGGTGGCGCAGGCGCAGGCGCAGATGGTCGCCGCCGCCACTCAGGCAAAGGGCGAGGGGGAGGGCGGCGAGGTAAAACAGGAGGCCGGTGCAGACCAGCAGCCGCAGCCCCCTCTGGGCTCCAGACAGCAGGCGGGCGGTGACGGCGTTGCAGCGACGGTGGCGGCGGGCCCGTCGCCCGCCTCCAAGCGGCAGCTGCAGCAGCGGGCGCCGCTGCCGACAGCCAGCGCATCTGGCGGCGCGGGCGGCGGCAGCTGCAGCAGCGGCAGCCACATCCCGGCGCCCCCCCTCCACCTCGGGCACTACGGTGCCGGCGGGGGCGGGGGCCGGGGCGGGGGCTGGGCCGCGCTGTGGCAGAACTGCAGCGGCAACGTCATTGAGTGGCCCGCAGCCGCAGAAGAAGCAGGTGCGTGGCTGGGTGCGTGGCTGGGTTATCTGCATGGAACGTAGAACAGAGGCGGGGGTTGCACACAGGAGGAGCGTGGGCCCGGACATGGGGGCCGCTTCATCTCCCAGGTCAGCCAAGCTGTCAAACCCCACTGCCTTACTCCGTGGGCCGGCGGCTTGACCCTTCTACTCCTGGAACGACTTCCTCACACAGAGCCCGATGATGGCCTTGGCGATGACGGCGAGGATGAGGGTGACGACTTGCTTGTGCCGCACGAGCCACGCCGCCGCCGCCGTGTGCGTACCGACACCACCGCCGGCTGCTGCTTCGCTGCTGTGGCGGCCCCGCCGGCAGCGGCTGGGGCCGCGGCCGCCTGCCACCCTTCCGTCTCCCGCGTCATTTCCCTCACCCGGCCCGCCACCGCCACCGCCACCGCTATGGCCGGCGGGACGCAGCAGCCAGCGGTTCACGCCCTGGTGGCACCCTCCGCCTCCACCTCCACCACACCCCGTGCCGTCGCCTCCGCCGCGCCGCCCTACATCGCCATTGACTTCCGCCGCCTGGACCTCAACGCGCCCTCGCCCTTGCCCTCACCCTCGCCCTCACCCTCGCCCGCCGCGGCCACCGGCGCGGCAGCTCCACCGGGAAGCGCCGCCGCGGCCGCTCAGGTCCGCGCCGCCAGTGCGGCTGCGTGCTACAGCGGCGGCTTCGTCGACGGCACCGCCGGGGTCGCGCACATGGTCGCCGCCGCCTCCGGAGTGGCCGATGGCGAGTGCCTTCAGCGGCGGAGCCCTTTCAGCAGCAGCTTTGCGGCGACGTTCGGCTTCGCCAGCCAGCCGCAGCCGCACGCGGTGCAAGCGCAGCAGCAGCCACTGCTGCAGCAGCAGCTGGTCGCAGCCTCACCCGGCGCCTCATCCTTGGCGCTGCCCGGCCCCGCCGCCACCACCGTGCCGCCGGGTGCAGCGAGCAGCAGCGCCGTCTTCTATTGTGGCCACAGCAGCAGCCTTGCTGCCACTGCTACTTCTACCAGCAGCGCCATCACCGGCCCGGCCGATTCATGCTTCGTCTTCCAGCAGCCCGCCTGCTCCTACGCTACTCCTCAACACAGCACCGGCGCTGGCAGCGCTGCCTCAATCGCTGGCGGCCCCATTGGCGCCGGTAACCTGCTGCAGCTGCTGCCCCCAGCAGCAGGGGGCCCGCCACCGCCGCCACCGCCGCCGCCCGGCAGCAGCAGCTGCTTTGACGCCCTGGACGCGCTGCTGGACCAGGTTGACAAGATGGATGCGGCGCTGCTGGCGGGCATGGGGCCGGCGGTGTCGGAGGCGGCGGCCGGCAGCGAGCAGGGCGGCGGTTGCGGGCTGATCGACGACACGGAGATGGCGGAGCTGCTGGGGCCGGCGGCGGTGGAGCCGCCGCTGCTGGCGCCGCTGCCATCATCACCGGCAGCAGCAGGGGTGGCGACGCAGGCACAGGCGCCCGCGAGCGGCAGCCATGTCTACCAGCAGCAGCAGCATCAACTGCAGCAGGTGCACTACTCCGCCGCCAGCACCAGCTGCCTGCTGACGGCCCCGGCGGCGCCGCCTTATACCAGCGACGCCGCCGCCGTGGCAGCACCAGCACCAGTCCCACTACTGCACCAGCAGCACCAGCACCAGCACCAGCACCAGCACCAGCAGCTGCAGCTGCAGCTGCGGAACAACACGGGCACGAGCGCCAGCGGCGGCTGCCCTGTCACGGCGGGTGGGCTGTGGGTGCAGCTGGGAGGGCAGCTGCAGCAGGCGCAGCCCCAGGCCCAAGCCCCGGCCATGGCGTCCAAGTGGGCGGTATCCACCAGCGGTACGGCGGCCGTACCCCCCTTCATCGCCTCCGCCTCCGCCCGCCCGAACTCCACCTCCGTGGCGGCCGGCGGCGGCGCCTCCTCTGCTTCCGCCTCCGCCTCCTGCTTCGACATCTTTGAAGCTGCAGCCGCGCGCCGCAGTCAGCTGCCGCCGCAATCCTCCGCAGCCGCCAGCGCCGCGACAGCCCACTGCTGCGGCACGCCTTATGCCAGCACCGCCGGGGCCGCCACCAGTGGTGGGCTGATGTCCGCTTTCCCCAGCAGCACCCTGGGGCTGGGGCTGGGGCTGGGTTGGGGCTGCGGCGGGGGCGGGGGCGGCGGCAGTGCCACATCCTTTCCGCTGATGCTGAACGGGGCTGGCGGCAGCAGCGTCGGAGGAGCACCAGGGGCAGGCGCCGCCAGCCTGGGGCCACTACTGCAGCTGGTGCAGCACGGCGGCCGGCCCTCATCACGCCTGCTGGGGCGGCGGCTGGCGCTGTCCACCGGCCCCGTGGTGGACCCTGCTGCTGCTGCTGCTGCGGCCGCGGCCCTGGTGGCGGGTGCGGCGGTGCCGCTGGTCACGGACGCGCACTGCACGCTGGGGCTGGGTAATGCGGACATGGAGCAGGTACTGGGCGGGCTTGAGGACTGCTGTGGCGGCGGTGGCGGCGGCGGTGCGGACGTGGCTGCTGGTTTGGGCAGCAGTGCGGCGGATGGGGACTGCGCGATGATGGAGCTGTGATGTGTGACGTGTGGCGCGGTGTTTTATATATATATATATATATGATGAGTGGCGACATGACGTCACAGGGTGAATGAGCTGCGGCTGCGGCTGCGGCTGCCTGACTTGCAGCTGCGATCGGGAGCGTCACTGGGGCGGTGAAGCTTGGGTGCGGGTGCTGGTGCGCCAAACTCAGGCAGGCAGGCAGGCAGCACTTGCACCCGCCCGCGCGCCCGCACGTGGCAATGGAAGCGCGATGTTCCACCTACTGACTGCTGGCATGAACTCACGTTAACACAACGGATGCTAATAATGATAGGTGTGCGCCACGACGTACCACATGGCTGGATTGCTGCATGCTGTTGCCGCGTGTAGAGGTGCTGCCCGGGTGGGATGGTGGGGACTGCGTGATGATGGAGCTGTGATGTGTGACGTGTGGCGCGGTGTTATGATGAGTGGAGTTTGGCGCGTGCGTGTCGCCAAGACAATATTGATGGGGATATTGATATGAAAGCTGCAGCCAATGCTCCTGAAAGAAAGGAAATGCAGTAGGCGGGGGAGCCAATGTGCGGGCTTCGCCAATGCCAATAATGGCGCGTGTATTTCCACGGTGTAGGTAGGTGCGGGTATATGCGGCCTGCGTGACAGCAGGCACAGAATCCAACCCGAGAGAAATGGAACTCCAAAAGAAAAGGCACAGAGGTCGTCTCACAGCAGCCGTAGTAACGAGCTCGTGGCACCTGAGATCTGGGCTGGTCAGGTCGCTTCATGGTTTTATGTGTGTGCGCGTGTGTTTGATTACTTTGACCAACATGCATGTTTGACCACGCACCACCCTCCACGCAGTAGTAGCTGAGTGGCCACCTGGTCACTGTCGTATGTCAATCAGTGCGGCGGTGACAAGTTCCTGGCTTGTTCCAGTGCATGGCGCGTCTGATTATTATTATTATTCTTATTCCTGGGGCACCACGCACGAGGTAGACCCCATGCATAGGAGCATCCATCCATCGGCGTTGTGACGCAGCAGGAGCCGCGGCGGTGCGCGGCAGGTGGCGGAGCAGATGGAATGGCGGCATGAGGTGATGAGGCCACGAGTACCGGGCGAGAGAACACGATGCATGAAAGTGCAGGTGCGCATATCAGGGCGGGAGGCCGGCGGCGGTGCGCCGATGGGAACTGCCGTGGCGCCAGGTGTATGTAGAGCAAGTGATTTTCGTGCGGAACTGGTAGGGTTCGGCTTGGGTTTCCCATGCCGACACGTAATGATGGCAGGCGAATCACTACGGGGCCAGAAAAAATATAGCTTTGTGTTTATGCGAAATCTTTGGAAAACCAAGAATCCAGATGGAGACCTATTCCTCTGCCATGCATTTGGTTAGCGCGCCGATTGCATCGATGTGTTGCAAGTAGAACTTCTACGCGCATCGCATACATGACACGGCAACCTGCGCTGTACGTAGGTGGAAGGTACATGTGGAGGTCGGAGCAGCGAAGTGGCAGCTAGCGATATGTTGTCGCACGCGTACTCACCACTGCACATGCCTCTTGCATGAGAACACACACGCCGGCTTGGCCCGGGACTGCTGACGTGAACTCGCGGGCCTCACTCTGAGATACGTTGCCCACGTGTTAACTCAGCACATGGATGGAGGATATATTGATGTGTGAAGTGGGGATGGAAGCGTGATGCCAAACAGCATTCCTCTTCCCGTCTCGTGTGTGGTTATGTGTGTGTCCTTACAGGGCTATATATGAGCACTTAATATGCATATTGGTACATGCATGCAACGTCAAGAATAACACAACGGCGATGGGGAAGGTCCGGCCCATGGAACGCTTGAAGCAGGTGCTCATTAAGTAGGTAGCATTCCGAACGCATTCATGGTATCTGCACGCGTAGCGACGACATATTGTGGGTCGTTTTCGCATGCGCATGTGGTTTCTTTTTCCCCCAAGGTCTTGCCGCATCTCGTGAACTGGCGGCTTAAGCATAGGGCACACATATGCATGCCGTACATTTGTCGAATTTATTGAACTCAAGCAAGACATGCAATGAATGGGAGACAGAACAACCGTAGAAAGGCCGATTGGTTGGCTGCTGGCTGCCGGCTGACTGGCAGCAGCTAGCGGTACTACTACTGCGCCAACCAGGTCGCTGCTGTATGTGCGGTGTGCAGCGCGCACGCCACGCGCGTGAGAGGAAGGCGGGCAGGAACGCGGACAGGCAGGCGGGCAGGCAGTCGATGGAACAGGCAGCAGGCAAGAAGGCGGGCAACACGGTAGGTCGTGCGCCCCGCCGGGGCCCCGGCCCGGTCGAACCGCACACGTGCGTACGTACCCAGTCGTGCCCAGGTAGGCGGCGGCCGCCTTGCAGGCTACGCCCAGCTGCTGCGGCTGGCAGGTGCTGGCACTGCCAGGCAGGCCGGCAGGCAGGCACGCGGTCTGCCCGCTTTCCGTATGGGCATATGGGCAAGCTATGATTCTTCGCAGTGCTGTCGTCGCTGGATTTGCCGATGCAGTTGATGACTTGTCAACAGGTGGACAGAGGGGGGCTTGGCGCCGGAATAAATGGCACGTGGCATTCGCCAACGGTGGTGCCGGGTTGCCCCGTTGTTTAGTACAGGCCCGCCCAAACCCCTGATGCGCGCGTACATGCCATGTGCCACTCGGTGCCGCCTCAACCTAATTTTATTGCGCGCCTTCCATGCCGGTTGCAACAGTGATGTCGTGTCTCTGTGATCGTGTCAGGGCTCGTATCTTATCACGCAGGTAGAATGGGGTTTCGTCTAGTCTGCCCCCGTACAAAGTTTTGGGCTTCCATGAAGGGAAAGCTCAGGCTGATTACCTCCCCCCCCAAAAATAACATATTGCTAGTGTCGGGCATCGCCGCATCGGGGACGTCTGCAGTGCGGTAGGGGGCCTACAAAAAGCTTGGACTTGGTGGCAACTGGCAAGAGGGCCCTTGACTCGCGTGAATGGCTTGTGGGATTCAGACACGCATGCCTTGTGCTGGCCGAGTCCTAAGCCCTGAGCCGGATCATCGTCGGGCACGGGCCTAACCTCACTCGCTTGAAGCAGCCACCCGGCCCCCCCCCCCCCTCCCCGTGACTGTATTGGAGCTCAGCCCATTTTCCAGCTGTACAAAGCTGACACCCCGTTCAGGATGCGCACAACACTCGGGCCAAAGGCTACAATGTCCTATCTTAGTCATGGCTGGTGATGACCCTCACTGCTTTATCGAACAGCAGGAAAGTGGGCACTGCTGCTGGCTGCATGGACGGACCCAGCGAGCTGATGGCGGGGCCGATGACGTGGGCGTCGGTGCAGGGGCGCGGAGCGGGCCCAAGTGCCCAACGCCGGATCCTCCACCTCCCCCGGCCGCTGTGTCGGCGCGATGTAGGGCGCGGGTCCAATGTCGCACCTCCCGAGGCAAGCTGGCAGTTTGGCACGGAGCCCCCAAATAAGAGCTGCTACTTGCATGTAGGCTCGCTCGTGTGTACGCTGACGCGCAAACAAGTGAACCAAGGGCGAGGGCGAGGTAAACCCGCTGCCAACTACCGCTGCCCATCTGGCCAACTTCGCGGCCTCAACCTTTAGGCTTTACAGTCAGCTCACTCCAATGTTTCGCTCCAGTGTTCCAATGGAGGAAGCGTCTGCTGCGCCAGCCGGTGAGCCGTGCGGCCGCAGGCCGCCGCAACACATGCGTGCGGGGCCGTGGTGGCCCTGCCGCCGCGCCCCAGCCAAGTAAGGCAGGCGGCACGCACCGGCGGCAGGCGGCCCCAGGTATGTGCGGCCAGCCATCGTCACCATCATGGGGTGCCGCGCCCCCACGGTGCCAGTCAGCTCATCACATCACCACACTCAGGCGGCCGCAGCGGTCACACGCCGCCATCATGCAGCCGGGCCCAAGCGCCAGCGCACTCCCCAGCAGCAGCCCAGCACCGCTCTCTGCAGCCGCCGCCGCCGCCGCCGCCGCCCCCGCCAGCCGCAGCGCCGCCGCCAGGTCGCTGCCCTCATGGCCCACTGCTGCGTCCATTACCTCACCCATACACAGGTCCGTGTCCATCTCCCCAGCCCCCCCACCATCACCCGCACCCACCCCCGCACCCGCTGCGCCCCCGGCGGCTTGACCCGGCGCGGCTGCCGGACCCAGGCGCGCAGGTCTGCCCCCTGCCGGGCCCCCTGCAAGCCCCGCTCCGACGCCGCCGCCGCCCTCAACCCAGAAGCGCAGCGCGCCACGGCAGCCACTGGCGTGGTGCTCCTGCAGGTCAGGTCAGGTCAGGACAGGTCAGGGCGGGGCTGAGGGTCACAACATGCAGTGGTGCACCACAGCCGACGGAGGCCCGCTAACGCCTACGGCATGGGCGAGCGCCCCCCCCACTCCCTCGACCTCACTGCGCCCCCACTGCGCCCTTCGCGCTGATCTGGCGCGCAAACCTCAACCAAATCACGACCCAGCCGCAACCGGTACATCTTCGCTCCCCTGCCCAAAGCCGCAGCGCCCCTCGTACTGCTGCTCGCACACGCAGCCCCCGGCAGCCACCCGCCCACCCACCTCGAATGCCGCCGCCAGCCGCTGCCGCAGGTGCGCCAGCCCCAGCCCCTCCTGCCGGCAGTCCAGCTGCCAGCGCTCGGCGGGGCAGGCGATCACGCCCGACACCGCCACCAGCGCCGCCCCGCCGCACACCGGGCACGGCACCGCCTCCTCCCCGCAGGGCCCGCCCCCGCTCCCGCGCGCTGCCCCGGAGCCACTGCCGCACCGCGGTGGCGCCAACCCCTGCTGCGACCCCTGCTGCGCCGCCACCTCCTGCTGCTGTGCCGCCTGCTGCTGCAGGTAGGCTTCCTCCTCGTCCTCCAGCGCCTGCGGGGTCCGGAGGATTACGGTAGGCGAAGCCACACTTAACGGCCGTCAGCCCAACTCCCGACCTCTTGCCACCCAACGCGTCCATCACCGTAAAGCGCCCACCCTAACGCGCCCGCCCACCTGCAGCTGCTCCGCAATGGCCGCGTATATCGCCAGCCGCACCTCCGCCTCCGCGGCCGCCAGCTCTGCCTCGCTCCAGCCCCCGCCCCCGCTGCCGCCCAGGTCGCCCGGCGGCAGCAATCCCTGCGCCCCGGGGCACAGCCCGCCGCCGCCTTGGCCCTGCGCCCCGCGCGCCTCCTGCGCCGCCTGGCCCCACCCGCCCCAGGCCCCGGCGGGGGGACCGGGCGGGGGGTGCGGCTGGCCGTCCTCGCCGTTGAAGAAGGGGTCGTCCCAGGGGTCCAGGGGCCCAGGGGCGGGGGCGGAGGCGGCGGCGGCGGGCTGTTGTTGCTGCTCTTGCTGGTGGGGGTGGGGGCGGGGGCAGGCGGCAGGCGTGGCGAAGCCCTGCGGGAAGGCCAGTGCGGGGCTGGCAAGGTGCTCCTGGAGTTGGTGGTGGTGGTGGTGATGGGGCGGAGGACGGTGGTGCTGAGCTGCTGCTGCGCCCAAGGCCGGCAGCAGCGGTTGAGGCGAATGGAAGGCTGGCGCGGGCGCGGGTGCGGGCGGGTACAGCACCGCCTGCACGGCCGCGGGTGCGGGTGCGGGTGCGGGTGCGGGTGCGGGTGCGGGCGAAAGTGTGCCGCCGCTGCCTGGTGCTCCTGCACCGCCGCCTCCGCCCCCGCCGCCTCCTCCTCCAGCCGCCGGCGTCCCATCTGCCCCTGCCGCCGCCGCGCCCTGCTGCTGCCGCTGCGTCATCATGGCCGCCGCCTCCGCCGCTAGCAGCTGCCGCACGTCCGCGGCCGCCAGCGCCGCCTGCGTGCCGCCCAGGCAGGAGGGGAGTCACAGCGGGCAGGCTGGCAGGCCGGCCGGACGGAAGAGGGGGCCCTTCAAGGCGCGTGGTGAGCGGCAGTGCAGGGAGTCGCACTGGGTAATGGCACTTGCATACCCCCGGGAGGCACAGGGAGGGAAGCTGTGGCCCCCCTTAGCGTGAGTGACCAGTGCGATGCTGGGGCCGCCCAGCCCGCCACCCTCCCGCGCCACCCACCCGCGCTGTGGACTTCCCCACGCCCTGCCCCCATAAACCCCGTGCCTCAACCCGCCCGCTCCTTCCTGACCTCCCGCGCCCAGCGCCATCTCCCCGCCTCCCCGACCACCAGCACCCCAGCCCCCAGCCCCTGCTGCCGCCCCCAGGTCTCGCCACCCCCACCTGCAGGTCCCGAGCCACCACAGACGCAGCGCCCCCAGCAGCACCAGCAGCAACGGGGCCACACGCGCAGGTGCTACTGCCGTGCACAACCTCGGCCGGCGAGGTGCCGGCACCGTACCCGCTCAGCGCGGCGCGGCTGCGCTGCCTCAGCTCCTCGCGCCGCTGCCGCGCTTGCCGCATGCAGTCGTCTCGCAACTGCGGCAGGTATGCGGCAGGGACGTGCCATAGGGGTGTGGGCCATGCGGTGCAGCTCCGTAGCTGCCCTGGCTTGTACACGTCGCAAGCCTGCATCTATATGATATCAAGCTTACCCGCGCTTTGAGTCGGCCAACGACTTCGTTCAGGGCAGGGGCGCGCCATTGTTGCCGGCCGGGCCCCCGCGAACCGCCCACAGGCTCTCCAGATTCGTCACACATAAGCACTGAACAGTGACAGCCGCGCGCAGTTTCAGCGGCGAGACCTGCGCATCTGCGAAGCCTTTTCAATTGGAGAATCCGTGACGTATAAGGAAATAGACACTGAATGCAGCTCGTTGTCAAAGAATGATATATGTTGTGATTAGCAGGAGCGCCGCGAAGTCGCTTGGATCGCGAAAAATGCTGGATCGCGCAAAAGGCCGTTGCCTGCCTTGTGCGTTTTTCTAGAATGAAAGAGGTCACACTCATAGCACCTATGCTAATTAAATACTCATGAAGCCGACCGCCAGCCCCAAGGTGCGCCGGTCGGAACATTGTCATATTGCAGCGCGGCTTTGGCCCCAAATATCTTATGATTTCACAATACCTATCAGGAGCTGGTGCTGCTGGGTGGAGGCCACAGTCATGTAGAAGTCCTGCGGTCGCTGGGCCAGCAGCGGCAGCAAGCCGCTGCCGCACCCGCCGCCGCTGGCGGCCCTGCCCCGCCGCCTCCTTCCAGCCCGCCCCCGCCGCCCCGCGTGACGCTCATCAGCCGGGGACGCTGGACGCCGTACAGTGGCATGCTGCCGGGCTGGGCGGCGGGCTTCTACACCTTCCGCCAGGTGCACATCGACCTGCAGGTGCGTGTGTGTGTGTGGGTGTGTACAGCAGGGGCAGGCAGGCAGGCAGGCAGGCAGGCAGGCAGGCAGGCAGGCAGGCAGGCAGGCAGGCAGGCAGGCAGGCAGGCAGGCAGGCAGGCAGGCAGGCAGGCAGGCAGGCCCCGCAGGCAGGCAGGCAGGCAGGCAGGCAGGCAGGCAGGCAGGCAGGCAGGCAGGCAGGCAGGCAGGCAGGCAGGCAGGCAGGCAGGCAAGAGCAGGCAAGGGCGGGCAGGCAGGCAGGCAGGCCTCACCCGCACCGGCATCACGCCCGGCGTCCTTGGCGCGCCGGGGCGCAGGACCACACCACACGCGCCAAGCCCATGCGCACTGGGACAGCAGGCAGCAGCCGGGAACCAGTAACTGGAGTGAGCGGGCAGGCACATGAATTGGGGTACAATGTTAGTGTCAGTGTCAGTCGCTCGGGGCAGGGGGCAGGAGGTCAGGACTCAGGAGGGGCACTGGTGGTAGCGGTGGCGGTGAGTGGGGCGCCGGGCGACATACCGTACAGCTCGGCCAGCAATGGGGAGACGGACGAGATGACAGATACCACCCGCAGTCCGCACACCACCCCCTAACCTCTCAGGCCCCACTGACCTGCCGCAACTCTCCTCTTGCTTGCACCACCACCATCACCACCACCACCACCAACTCCACCAACGCCACCATGCCAGCGACTGGCGGCGTACGCGGGGGCGCGGCTGGTGCTGGGAGAGGCGGTGGGCGTGGACGTGCAGGTGCGTGGAGCGGGTGGGGGAGGCGCATGTGACGAGGAGGAGGGGCGCGTGTGAGGAGGAGAACGATGGTAGCTCGGTACAGGGCCCCGGGGACGCCCAAGAGAGGGTGTAGGAGAGGCGCGGGTAGCGACCAGGCCAGCCGTACTCGCTTGACACAGTGCCCCACCCGCCCTTTGCACCCGCACCCATATTCACACAGGACCGTCGAGTGCTGCTGGCGCCGCCGCCGCCCGGGGCCGGGGATGGTGGGGCGCCCGCGCACCCGTCGTCTGGCCAGCAGCACCACCTGCACCGCCAGGCGGTACAGCAGCAGGCCCAGGCCCAGGCCCAGGTGCACCGCCAGCACCCCAACCACTGCAACAACAGCAGCAGCAGCAGCAGCAGCAGCCGCTATGACGTGCTGTCCATCAACACCGGCATCACTCCCGGCGCCGGCGGCGTGCCGGGGGCGCAGGACCACACCACGCCC
This sequence comes from Chlamydomonas schloesseri, assembly GCA_016834595.1. Classification (NCBI taxonomy): domain Eukaryota; kingdom Viridiplantae; phylum Chlorophyta; class Chlorophyceae; order Chlamydomonadales; family Chlamydomonadaceae; genus Chlamydomonas; species Chlamydomonas schloesseri. Next base: position 56,719 of record JAEHOD010000019.1, on the reverse strand, counting down.
GTCAAGCCCATCGATGGGTGCGTCGGGTGGGGTGCTTCGTGGAGATATTGGCAGGGAGATTTAGGTGCGGAGATAGGGAGGGAGCAACGGCGTGGGGGGGGGGCACCTCTTAGGTACTACTCTAGGCGACAGTCGCCTCGTAGCCCATGGCGTGTGCATCCCCAGGAGGGCGGCGGCGGCTGCCCCCGGAAGCCCCTGGACTGCGGCTGCTTACCGCCAAGCGGGCCGTCAGTTGCCGGCTGCTGCTGCGCGCGTGTGGTTATTCATACAACATGGTGGCTTGCGACGCGTTGCAGGTTCGTGCGGCGCTTTGAGGGGCTGCTGCAGCGCTACAGGTGAGGGGCGAGACCAGGGTGGACGGGGTAGGTTGGTGGTGCAAGCTCTGTCCAGGCAGAAGGTGGAGGTCTGTGGGGGGGGGGGGCGGCCGGCCGCACGCAGCCGAGGCGCCTGTCCGAGGTGGCCGCGTCGCCCCACGTGCTGCTGCTGCTGCTGCTGCTGCTGCTGCTGCTGCTGCTGCTGCTGCTGCTGCTACTGCTGCTGCGGAGGCAATAGTTGCATGACCCCAAGCAGTCTAAGCGCAATGAAAGGCGACAGCCCACATCACACACATGTACCTCTCACACTCTCGCACGCCGCCTGCAGGGACGCGGCGGCCAAGGCGTCTATACTGGACCAGCAGGAGGAGGGGGAGCAGGAGCAGGAGTCAAGCTCACAGAAGGTGGGGACCGGAGGAGGAGGCGGCGGCGGAGGAGGAGGACAGCGCAAAGACGACCCGCGGCGGCGGCGGCGGCCTGTGATGCGGGTGGTGGTGGTGGGCGGCGGGGCGGGCGGCGTGGAGCTGGCGGCTGCGGTGAGGTACCGCCTGGAGGTGAGGGCGCGCGTGGCGGTGGGCTGTGGGCTGGAGCGTGTGGCGTGAAAGGCTGCATGGGTCGGAGAGCGTCTGTATTCAAGCGCTTCCACAGTGTAGCTACAGGGCATACAGTGGCACACACACGCGTCCGCCACAACCTCGCCGCAGGAGGAGAGGCGGAGGGGTGGCTGGCCGGTGGCGTGCGCGGCAGCCCACGTCAGGTGAGGTGCCCACCTGCTGGGGTGGGGTGGCTGCGTGCTCGGGCGGGAGGGCTCACACGCGTCAGCGGGGGTCAGTGCCGGCAGGCCACCTTTGGTCCGTCGCCTTACCCGGCTGGCAGTAGTCGCGGCGGGCTCACTGCTCAAGTACCGCCTCTGCATTGGTCACCGACACGCCAGCCGTGTGCCCCCCTTCCCCGACTGTTTACCAGTAACCCCCTTCCCCGACACCGCCCGCAAACCCATTCCTCCCTCCCCCTCCGCTCCCCTCCGCTCCCCGCCCCTCCCCGCCCCTCCCCACCCACCTCCAGCCTGGTGTGCCGCGGCGGGCTGCTGCCCGGCCACCCGCCGCACGTGCGCCGCCTGGTGGGCCGCCTGCTGGCGTCGGAGGAGGAGGAGGAGGGGCGCCTGGGGCTGGGGCTGGGGCTGGGTCTGGGGGTGGAGGTGCGCCAGCGGGCCGAGGTCACACGGTGGGTGAGCGAGGGAGGTGGGGATGGAGGGAGTGCTGAAGGGTGGCGGCGGTAGGTGGGTTGGTGGGTGCGCATGATGGTGCTTGGGGCGTATCCCCAATGCGGCGGCGCTACTGGCACTATACCGCTCTGGCATACGAGTCCCTCGCCCCAGACCACGTCCATTTCCCACGTTCCTGCTTTGGGTCACCCACGCTCGCACTGATTCCTCCCTCGCAGCGTGTCGCCCGGCCGCCTGCACCTGCGCCCGTCCGGGCCCGGGCAGGGGGAGGAGCAGGGGGCGGAGGTGCTGCTGGCGGACGAGGTGCTGTGGTGCACACAGGCGGCACCGCCGGAGTGGCTGGCGGCGTCGGGGCTGCCCACAGGTGGGGCGGGGTGGGGGTGTAGCCATCCATCGGATGGTGTTTATCAAATGGTTGTGAAGTGCCGATGTCCAGCGGAACAGCGGGTACATTACCGTTGGCTCCAGCGCCGTGTTCGCCGGGGTGGGGGTGGGGGTGGGGGTGGGGGAAGAGCGGTCGGCAGGTGGGCAGAGGTTGAATGGCGGGCGGGCAGGCGGCAACTCAACCCCCTCGGCGCATTGTAAGCCCGGCATTTGAACTGCTTGCCTGCCGCCATGCATGCAGCCCCCATTGCAGGCCCCCCCCCAAAAACACAAATCATCGCCCTCCCACCCACCTACCCACACCCAACAGACGGCCGCGGCTTCCTGGCTCTGAACGAGTGCCTGCAGGCGGACGGCGGGCCGCCAGAGGTGTGCGCTTTTTGTGCATGCGTGTGCATGTGTACGGCAGATGTGGAGGCAACGGGGTCGAAGGGATCGGGAGCAAGAGGACACTCCAGCACTGTGCTACACTGGCATTCAACTGGCGCCCGTTCCTGACATTGCCGTATTCCCGCATCTTTGCTCTCCTCTCCTCTCTGCGCCCCCGCGGCCCCGCGGCCCCCGCCGCCCACGCCAGGTGTTTGGTGCGGGCGATGTTGCGTCCGTCAGCCGCCACCCGCGCCCCAAGGCGGGCGTGTTTGCGGTGCGCCAGGTGAGTGGGGCGGGCGAGAGGGGGTTGCAGCAGGGCGAGTGCCGCGGCGCGCCGGGTGCTGGTGGGTGGTCGCCACGGGGCCGGCGCCATTGCTGAGCTGTGCTGAGCTGCGCTGAGCTGAGCTGAGCTGAGCTGAGCTGAGCTGAGCTGAGCTGAGCTGTGCTGTGCTGAGCTGAGCTGAGCTGAGCTGAGCTGTGCTGAGCTGTGGTGTGGTGTGGTGTGGTGCCACATACTGCACGTCCTCATCACTGGCCCGCTTGTTCCACTGGTACTGCACAACCGCCTGCACGCATCATGCACTTCACCAAAACCGCCTCGGCGCCGCCCCCATCTTTTTACTGCGTCTCAGCCTCCAGCCCATCCTGAAGGCTTGGACTGGCCCCTCCTCCTTTCGCCCCACCCTGTGCCCGCCCCACTCCGCCACCCCCACCCCCACCCCCGCACCCCGCCAACAACAACGCCAACAACAACCGCACGTGTGCAGGGCCCCCCACTGGCCCGCAACCTGGCCGCGCAGCTGTCGGGCCGCCCGCTGGAGCCCTTCACGCCGCAGGTGGGTGAGGCTGGCTGGCTGAGTAGGTAAAGCCGAGTAAGGCTGGGCTGGGTAGGTATGTTTGAGTGGGTGCGGTGGTGTTGGCTCTTATGTTGGGGGTGGGTGGGTGGCGGCGGGGGACCTGCAGGTTACCGCTCGTCATGTCGGGTGCAGTTGAAAGTCAGTGCTCACAGGCAGCGTCACCAGCCAGTCAATGCGTCACCCTTGTGGATGGGAAGCATCGCTTCTCTGTTCCACACCCTCCTCCTCCTCCTCCTAAACCACCTGCACCTGCACCCGTGTGCACCGCTACCCCCACCGCCACCCCCACCGCCACCTGCCACCACCACCTGCTGCGCCTGCTGCCTCACAATGATGGTGGTGGTGGTGGTGTGTGGCCGATAATCCACGGTGCAGTCCACGGCGCTGGCGCTCATCACACTGGGTGGGTGAGGCTGTGGGCTCATACGGCCGGGCAGGGGTTGGGAGGGGAGGTGGCCATGAGGTGCATGAGGGCGCAAGGGACCAGGAGGACACAAGGGGGGCCAACAGGGGGGGCCAGCAGAGGGGGCCAGCAGGGCACCAGAGACAGCTTGGGTGTGGGTGCTAGGGCTCCTACTGTAAGGGCCCGGCACGTGCATGGGTCGTGGGTGTGGACGTCACACCCTCATGGCCCTCACGCGTCCTTCTCAGTCAGGCTATCGGTCCCCACCCTGATCCCCCCCGCACTCCGCACGCTCCCCGCAGGCGGCCGCTTCTGCATAGCAAGTCGCACCGCTGGCGACGGTGGTGGCCGCGACCCGCAGGCCGCCAGGTCAGTGGCGGCAGCGGGCGCAGGAGCCAAACACAGCCGCGGGACCGGCGGCGCAGCGGTGGGGTCAACGGTCGGGCCAACGCCACAAGCTGCGCAGAACCATCCTGGGGCTGGGGCTGGGGCTGGGGGCCGTAGTGGTGGCGGTGGCGGCGGTGGCCATGGGGACGTGGAGGAGGACGCGGCGGACGACGGCCCCGAGTGGCCGCTGGGCTGGCTGCTCAACGGCTGCGGCGGCCTGGCGGTGCGGCTGACGGGGCCGCTGCTGTGGCGCTGGAAGGACGGCATCGACCGAGCCTTCATGCGCCGGTGGGTGGCTGCGGGTGTGGTCAGGGGCGTGGACGTGGTCAGGGCGGGGAGGGAGGTAGGCGGTTGAGGGGGGGATGGGATCTGGATGGTGCGTGGCTGCGAGCGATCAACTGTGGAGCGCCCGCAGGAAGAAGGCGTCGCATTGAGACTTGAGAGGTGCATGAGAAGGCCGCGTACCGTAGCTTTGTGCCTTAGGAAGTGCCTTTGATCCGCAGGGGCGTAAACTCTTAATACAACGCTGGCCGCTTGTGACCTGCAGGTACGGCGAGGGCCTGCCGCCGGGCGACTGGCAGCGCGACGCTGACGGATGGGGTGGCCAGGGAACGCGGCACGCCGAGTGAACGGCCTGCCGGGATTTGACCATGCAGCACTACCGGACTCGTGTTTTTTATGCTTTATGTATGATTCCTGTATCCATTCACTGGAATAACAGTGTACACTGCGAAGTACACTGCGAGCCGCTTTTGCTTTTTTGGCGCGAACGCTTTTTACCTGGGAAGTGCTTTTAACAATCATAGGACGGTACGTGAAACACCGGTCAATGATATACAATATTAAAATGTTTACAGTGACCTTAGCGTAAAGGGCGCTGTAAAAGGCTTGTGTCATCTGAAGTTGCGACTCGCTGGTCCCAGCCCTGGACCTCCTGGACATGTTTAGAGATGCCGCTCAAAAGCAATGACCCGCACGGCGAAGCGCTCCAGGCGGTGGTGGCGTACCTGGACACGCACCTGTGGGCCGCACTGAACGCCCGCCTCGGCCTGGAACCGCCGTCACAGAGGATCGCTTACTGCCGGAGGAAAGGTGTGCGGTTGGTTCGCGTCCTGCAGCTTCTCGCTAGGCCTGTGTCCCCCTCCGTCAAGTAGGCCTGTGCCCCCCTCCGTCAACTTCCGGGAACATGGTCCCTGCGGCGCGCCCCTCTTCAAGGCGCCCCCCCCCACCACCAACACACGTTACACACCCCTCCTCACGCCGCCCCTCCACCCGCCGCCCCTCCACCAACCCCCAGTGTGCTGGCGCTGCGGCTGCGGCGGCGGCCACGTGCTGTTCACCTCGCGCCACCGCCTGCTGGACCGGCACAAGGCCCGCCCGGACAGCGCGCTGCGGACCGGCCGGTGTGGCGGCGGACCGGGCGGCGGCGGCGGCGGAGCGGGCGGCAGAGCGGGTCGCACAGCAGGGGGCGGGGCGGCTGCAGCTGGGGCGCAGCCGCTCAGGGGGCGGGAGGCAGGCACGCGCGGGGAATCGGGCCTAGCAGCAGCGGCAGGATCCGTAGGGGGGCCGCGGCCGCCCACTGCGCTGGAGGCGGCGCTGACGGCTGGGCTGGACGCCGACTGCGAGGCCGCACTGGCGGCGGCGGCGGCGGCGCTGGCGGCGCGCCGGCAGCAGCTGCAGGCAGAGCTGGCAGAGCTGGCGGCGGTGGAGGTGGAGGTGGCGGCAGCAGCGGCCCAGGCCAAATCACAGCAGACAGGCGGTCATGTGGCGGGCGAGCCGGCAGCCGGCGGGGGGCGCGCGGTCCCGGCTCCTGCTCCTGCTCCTGCCGACACCAGCCGCAGGAAAGCCGGGGCCAAGCGGCGTGCAGGGCAACCACAGGGGCAGCACCACACAGAGGCAGGCGCTGCGGCTGCGGTGGCAGCAGGGGCGCAGCCGACTGCGTTACCCACCGCTGCTGCGGCCAAGAAGCGGCCGCGACACGCCACCACAATGGCTGCAGCTCCTCCCCCTGCGGTGTGGGTGCCGCTGCGCCCGACCGCCGCCCACCGCCCGGTCACCGCCCCCTCTGCCAGCGGCTGGCCAGCCCCGCAGCAGCAGCAGCAGCAGGCGGCGCCATCACCGCGCACACCTCAACAGCCCCGTCCCGCCCGGCCGCCGCGGCACCGCGCCTACTACGGCGCCTATGGCCACGACGATGGTGACGAGGAGGAAGGCGAGGGCGAGGGCGAGGCGGGTAAGGAGGGCGAGGAGGAGGAGGAGGAGCAGGGGGAGGCAGGACAGCAGGAGCAGCAGCAGCAGCAGGCTGGGGGGCTGTTGCATGCTGCTCCTCCTGCTCCCGCCACACCTGCTGCTGCTGCTGCTGCTGCTGGCAGCCCCAGTAACGGTGGTGGCGGTGGGGGCCAGGGGTCGCGTGCGAGCGCGGCGGTGGCTGAGCTGCGGCGGCTGGACGCGGCGGCGGCGGCGCTGGCCAGGTGGGGGTGGGGTACTGAGGCAGTGCAGGCAGTGCAGGCGGCGCAGCCACCCACGCCGGAAGCTGGCGCGGTGGCAGCAGGCAGCGAGGCGGCCGCTGGCGGCGGCAGCAGCGATGGCGGCAGCAGCAGCGCGAGCTCTGGCGCCGTCGCAGGTGGGCGTGGCCATGGCGGAGCTCTGCATGCATGCGCCAGTGCGACGTGTTTGTCTGTGTGTGTGTCTGTGTGTGTGCATGAGGCCTCCTCCAACGGTGTGCGCGCAGGAGAGCGCTCTGGAGCGGAGTCGGAGGAGAGTTCGGGTCAGGAGCAGGAGGTGGCGACGGAGGAGCCGGATCAAGAGCAAGGGGAGTGGGAGTGGGAGGGCCAAGGAGCCACGGGCCCGCTGCCGCGCTGGGTGGCTGAGGCCCGCAGCCTGCCGGGCCGGCGGCGGTGCGCGGCCCCCGACGTGAGCCTGTTCAGGCCCCTGGGCGGCGCACACGACCCGGCCTCGCCCTTTGGCGCCGTCATGCAGGTGCGCGCCTTGCCCTCGCCAGCCAACCGCCAACCGCCCTCTACTACCACCACTCTCCCGGCCTTCTCCCCGGCACTCCGCTCCCAACCCCCTTCCAACCCTTTCCGCTCCCTCCCTGCCCCCATTCCCCCCCCCTCCCGCCCCCCCCCCCCCCCCACACACACACAGGCGGACGGGCAGCAGCACCTGTTCGGCGCCATGTACGACGTGGGTGCGGAGCAGCAGCGCGCCGCGGACGCCGCCAACGACCTGTGGGTGACGACACACCGTGCCTGCGGGCCTGCCGGCCGGCCTGCGGGCCGGCCTGCGGGCCGCCGCGCCTGTGTGTGGACTACCAGGGCGACACAGTGTGACGTGTGACGTGCACATCCCCAGTCATCATCATCAGTGGCCACAGCCCCCTAGGGCCCACACTCCCCTCTCACCTCCCCCTCCCACCTCGCCGCTCCGCCACCCCGCCACCCTGCAGTGACGCCTGGCGCAGCGGCCTGGCGGTGCTGCGGCTCAGCTGCGACGACCCGCCCGCCGGCCTGCCGCCGCTGCGGGCGGCCTTCCTGCGCCTGGCCGCCGCCAACCCGGGCGTGCCGCTGCTCATGTGCAGCCAGGTGCCGTACGGCGGGGGCCGGGTGGTGGCGGCAGTCTGACGGCCTGGGGTGTACGACATTGCTCGGGGGCTTGCATCCTCACTTGTGTGTTGGCAATCAAGGGTGGGGGGCCAAGACCTCAGAGGACACCCCTAGTTGCCCCCGACAGCAACACAAGGATGGCCCCATAGGCAGGATCAAAAGGGGACCACTGGAGCGACTGGCGGCCTTCTTTCTCCCTTTCCCTACCCATCCCCCTCCCCCTGTACCTCTGGACATCGGCACCTCATTTTTGATTAAACACCATCCATGGATGGCTACCCCCCCTCCGCCCCCCCTCCCCCCCCCTCCGCCCTGCAGTCCTACCTGCGGCGCCTGGACTGGGACTGGGCGCTGCACGTGCTGCGCGCCGGAGCCATCTACCTGCCGGGCCACTGCAGGGCGGCGCTGGGGCTGCCGCGCACAGTGGCGGCCGGCGGCGGCGGCGGCGGTGGCGGCAGCAGCAGCGGCAGGGCCAGCAAGCCACGCGGCGCCAGCAGGGGCAGGAGCGGCCGCGGCGGCAGTTGCAGGGATGGTAGTGGCGGCAGTGGCAGTGGCGGCAGTGGTAGTGGCGGCAGCGGCAGTGGCGGCAGGGCTGTCGTGTCATGTGGCGTGTTCGTATTGGCGCCTCTGCAGCCTGTGCTGCTGATGCCGCCGCCGCTACCGCCCGGGGGCCCTGCGCGCCTGGTGCTGCCGGCGCCGCTGCCGCCCATGCCTCTACAGGTGGGTGGGTGGGTGGGTGGGTGGGTGGGTGGGTGGGTGGGTGGGTGGGTGGGTGGGTGGGTGGGTGGGTGGGTGGGTGGGTGGGTGGGTGTGGGGCGCGGGGCATACGAGTCGAGGAGGGCGGCGGTGCGCCAGCGGGAGGAGGGGCGCATGCACCGCTGCACGGTTCGGCGCGATACCTGCCTTGAGGGGCAACTGAGTACCCCCCAAAAGCTCCTTCTCACCTTCACATGCATAGTTGCATCTACCCACTCCTCCCACTCCCTCCTCCCCTTCCCCTCCTCTCCCCCTTTCAGGCCTACGTGACCAGCTGCCCGCGCCGCCACGCCGCCGCACTGGCACGGCGCCTGCAGCGGCTGACCGCGGAGGCGGACCAGCGCCAGCAACAGCGCACGCGGGCGGAGCAGGAGGCGGCGGCGCGGCGGCGGCTGGTGGCTGCATGCGCTGCCGCCAGGAGGCGGCAGCAGGGGCAGGAGCAGGAGCCGCCACCGCCGCCGCCGCCGCCCCAGCAGCAGCAGCAGTTGCAGGGCCGCAGGACAGCTGCCGCTGCACGCCCCCATGTGCCAGCTGTTGGGAGGCGCCGCCACGATGGCGGCGAAGTGACCAGTAGCGGCGATAATGGTGACGGCCGCGGAGGTGGCGGGCCTAGCACCAGCAGTGATGTTGAATCTCGTGAGCTAGGAGACCTCAGCGGATCTGACAGGGATGGTGCATGAAGTCGGCACCTAGCCGGTACACGCTCAAGGGAGATGGTGGGGGCAAGAATGTACGTGTGAGGCGGGTCTGCCTGAGGGGCTAGTCTACTCGACGGGCGACACGCGTGGCGACCCGGGTTGTGCGGACCTGTTTGCATGGTGGCGCTGTGCGCTGTAATGAGATGTCAACCTGCTGAAGTAGGGCAGAGTGCTATCTGTAAGCGTTGTTGTCGTGTTACAGGTATCCATGTAAGTCCGCAACGCACAGCGCTACCTTTTCGCTTTAGTCGCTGTCGTTGATCCCTTGATGATCGGCGTACTATACATAGTCAGCATGCAATGTGGCCAGCGTGGGCGCTGCACCTGAACGGTGTTAAACCATCACCGACAACAACAATGTCCGCGCTCGCGGCGCCCGTCTCCAAGGGCGACCTGTTGGTGTTGCTGGGGCTGGCGCAAAGCTCTTTTGACAATTTTGTTATCAGCGCGGCGGGCGCACTGGGGCTGTCGCGCGCGGAGGTCCGAGCGGTGACGGGCAGCAAGGGCCGCGGCGCAGGCGCAGCCGGTGGTCGGAGACCCGGCGCGCGCCGTGCGGGGCGCACAAGGCGCCCGGTCGGTTCAGATGGCTCGGATGGATCTGACCCGGATCAGGAGCAGCAGCAGGATCCAGAGCAGGAATATGCGGAGGAAATGCAGCCCGGGGGGTTGGGCAGTGGTGGCGACGAAGACAGCAGCCTGCTGCGCCAGGACGAGGAGGAGGAGGAGGAGCAGGAGGAAGACGACACAATGGAGGAGCAGGGGCAGGGGCAGGGGCAGGGCCAGGGCCAGGGGCAACGCGTGGAGGAGGAGGGCGGCGGTGGCAGCGGCAGCGGCAGTGATCGCGGCAGCGATGGCGGCGCTGATGCTGATCTGGAGGGGGAGGAGGAAGAGGTGGAGTCAGGGCCAGGGGAGGAGGACACGGAGGAGGAGGACCCCGAGGCACAGGAGGGGGGCGGCGCCAGGGGGCGGCGCCCAGGCAGCGGCCGCAAGCGCCGCGGGAGCAGCCAAGGCCGGGGCCAGGGCCGGGGCCGGGGCCGCAACCCCGCCTCGGCTGCTGCGGCCGCTACCGCTACTGCTGCCGGCTCTGGCTCCGGGCCCACATTCAACTTCTACAGCCTCCTGGTCTCCTGGTTCCACAGAATGGCAGCGGCCGCAGATGCAACAGCAGCGGAGGACGATGAGGAGGGGGCAGAGGGGGCACAGGGTGCGGCCGCTGCTGACACGCCTTCAGGCGCCGCGGGCGGCGACCTCCACCATCGTCACCACCACCACCACCACCACCGTCACCACCGCGACCGCTACCGCTGCCGGCCGCACGCTGCTGTGGCGGCGCTGCGGGCGCTGGAGGGCGACAAGGCGGGCGGCAAGGCGGTGGCGGTCAACATGGCGGCGGTGGGGCGGCTCAACCGGGAGCTGCAGCGCGGCGCCGCGGGCCCGGCGGCGCAGCGGCTGTGGGTGAGTGGGTGTGCCGCCCAAGCAACCCGTGGAAGGGGTTGCAGGGAGGGCAAGGGGTGTCCCGGGAGCGGGGGGGGGAGGTCAATGTCCTACCTCGACGTCGGCGGCCAACGGCCCCGCAAGCCAACCAGCTCCTCACCAGGTGGATCCCCTGCTGCGCTGCCGCCGCGCCTCACGAGTCACGGCCGTGCCACCTACTGCACCCGCCCCTCCCCCTCCCCCTCCCTCCCCTTTCGCCCAGGAGCGCACCCGGAAGCGGCTGCAGCGGCATCTGGACCGCCACCAGCCCCAACCCCACATCAGCGCCGCCGCCGCCGCTGCAGCCACTGCTCGCCGCCGCCGCCGCCAAAGTCGCCAGCCACAGCGGTCTGAGGACGGCGAGGCGAGCGATGATGAGGCTGCTGCTGCTGCTGCGGGAGACGAGGCTGTGGCCGCGGCAGGGGCGGGCGGCGGCGTCAGCAGGCGGCCGCTGGGGCGGCAGCAGGCGACAAGGTCCGCCGCCCCCGCGCCGCCGCGCCTGTCCGCGCAGCAGCTGGTAGAGCGCTACCAGGAGGCACAGTGGCAGCGGCAGCGGTTGTGGGAGGAGCAGGGGGGCAGGCGGCAGCGGCAGCGGCGGCAGCAGCAGGGGGACATGGAGGACGGCAGCGAGGAGGCGGCTGAGGCGGAGGCGGAGGCGGAGGCGGAGGAACGGCAGAAGGAGCAGAAGCGGCGGCGGCAGCAGCCTGGCGGGTGCGGCCCGGGTCTGCCCCTGGAGCGGCTGCTGGACGCCTGGTGGGGCTGGGCGCGGCACGTGTACGGCGAGGGGCTGGCGGCGGGTGGGGCGGGTGGGGCTGATCGGAGGGCAGCCGCAGGGGCCGAGGATGAGGATGAGGATGAGGCGGGGGAACAGGGTGGCGATGGCGGTGGCGGCGGCGGCCAACAGCACGGCAGCGGCGGCGGTGGCGGCTCAGACACGTCGGACCTGGAGGGCAGGGGTGAGGGAGATGAGGACGGAGAGGAGCACGGGGAAGGAGAGGCGGTGAGGCCGGCGGGTTTAAAAGTGGCACCGCTGCCGCACCGCTCGCCTGTGCCCCCCGCAGTCCCTGCCGCCGCCACCTCGCAGCGGCATAGGGCTGCCGGCTGCGGCGGGGGCGGCGGCGGAGGTGGCGGTCAGACGCGGCAGCCCGCTGTTGTTGGGACTGCAACTGCGGTGGCAGCAGGCTATGGCGGCGCCAGTTCGCCGGCGGCGGTGGCGGCAGCGGTGGTGGCAGCGGTGGAGCAGGAGGCGGACGCAACCGGCGCCACACCGCCAACGGCTCCGCGTTTCCCGCGCACCGCGGTGGCCCCAGCACCTGCTGCAGGCCCATCCTCGGCGCCTGCGCCACACATGGCCCCCCAGCGCCTGCACGTGGGGTGCCCCGCAGCTGCACCCCCACCACCAGCCCCAGCCCCAGCCCCACCCTCAGCGCCGCCCAGCAGGTCCCCGCGCGACCCCCGGCCGCCGCCCCAGCAGCCCCAGCCGGAGGGGCGGACGCCGGGTGCGGTGGGCCACACTTCGCGCCCCGGCCCCCCGCAAGGTGCTGACGCCGCCACAGCCTGCGGCCCCGCCGCCGCCAACTCCTCACCGTTAACACCCAGCTGGGCCCTGGCGGCGGCGGCTGCGGCGGTCGCGGCGGTGGCGGAGGAGGATGGCATCACAGCAGCGGCCGGTGCTGGGGCGGCCGGTGCTGGGGCGGCCGGTGCTGGGGCGGCCGGTGCTGGGGCGGCCGGTGCTGGGGCGGCCGGTGCTGGGGCGCTGGCACACCTGGTGAGAGGGGCTGATCACTGCGGCCGCGGTGGTGGCGACACGGTACACCACAGTAGGCACAGGCGGCGGGGCAGCAGCAGCGGGCCCTCGGACCCGGCGCCTGGTGTGGACTCCGCGCGGCAGGCCCAGGCGCAGGCGCAGCTTCACAGCCCGCCCAGGCGGCAGCAGCAGCGGCAGCAGCAGCTGCTGGGCGGAGGGCGGCGCCTGGAGCTGGAGCTGGAGCTGGAGGCGGGGGGAGGGCTGGCCGGACAGGCGGCGGCGGAGCGCGAGGCAGCAGTACTCGCGCTTGGGCTACCGGCGGCGCCGCCAGTAGGTGCGGCCAAGGCGGCCAGAAGAGCGCGGCAGGCGGCGGCTGCGGCGGCGGCGGCCGTGCTGATGGCGGCGGTGCCGGTGCAGGTGCCGGGCCAGGCTGTGGCCCCTCGCCCACATGGTGCCCAGCCACAGCCACAGCCACAGCCACAGCCAGCCACAGCCAGCAAGCCACAGCCACAGCCACAGCCACAGCCACAGCCACAGCCACAGCCACAGCCACAGCCACAGCCACAGCCACAGCCACAGCCACAGCCACAGGCGGCAGCTGCGCTACGCCTGCAGCAGGCGCAGCCGCGGGCAGGCGTGCACGAGGTGCGTGCGGGTGCGGCGCCCAATCCGCGCGGGACATGCTGCTTTGTTGTTGCAAGGCGGGGGGGGGGGGGAGAGGTGTCGGAGGGAGCACCGCAAGGGGCGAGCCAGCAGGCTCTGGCAAGCAAGTGCAGACCTTGCAAGCTTTGGTTTGATTTACATACGTACACACGTGTGTGCGTACGCACACACGACATGCGCCCGTGATCACCAGCCTCGCCTTCCTCGTGCTTCCCCCCCTGCACCGACCTGCATAGGGGGATGAGGAGGAGGCACACAGGCCCTCAGACGACGGCGGCGGCGGCGGCGGCAGCTGGGCCTCCAGCGGCCAGAGGGCAGCAGCAGGGGCTGATGCGGGGGGCGGCGCTGGGCCGGGCTCGGCCGCAGCAGCGGATGCGGCGGCGGGGGCGGGGGCAGGGCCGGGCGGCTCGCCTGCCGCTGCGGGCGCCACGGGCGGAGCGGGTGCCGCGGCAGGCGAGGTGTCGCCGGGGGGCTCCCGTGATTCGCACAGCAGGAAGAAGAAGAAAAAGCGGCGGCGGCGAGAGGCGCAACAGGAGGATCAGCAGGAACAGCAGCAGCAAGACCAGGATGGCGTTTTGATGGTCGCGGCGGGCGTCACACCGGAGACCGAGGGCAGGGTCCGAGGGCAGGGGTTGGATGGGGAGGGCGCGGGCGCGGGCGAAACCGCCAGGCCCACCACGAACACCGCCACCCCCTACGCGCCGCGAAAGCGGCTGAAGTCACTCGAGGTGAGTGGTGGAGGGTCGGGGTGGGCGCGGCCGTGGGCGGATCGGCACGTGAGGACAGCGCTGACTTAATGCTGCGACCGCATGGCAGTTGCCAGCGGTATGCCTTGTAATCTGCCACACCGTTCCCGGCGTGCTGCGCACACGCAATGTCCCCCCCATCCATCCATCCATCCATCCATCCATCCATCCATCCATCCATCCATCCATCCATCCATCCATCCATCCATCCATCCATCCATCCATCCATCCATCCATCCATCCATCCATCCATCCATCCATCCATCCATCCATCCATCCATCCATCCATCCATCCATCCATCCATCCATCCATCCATCCATCCATCCATCCATCCATCCATCCGTAACCAGCAGATGCCGGGCAGCCCAGCTGGCAGGAGCGGCGTTGCGGGCGGGCGCGAGGGCCATGCTGTCACTGCTGCGGGGCCAGCGGCGGGGGCGGTGGAGGGCACCCCACTGCCCCTGCCGCCAGTGCCGCCGCTGCTGGCGGTGCCGCCACTGCCGCCGCCAGTACGACTGCCCGTGCCGCTGGCAATTCGGCCTCAGCTGCACGGCGCTGCGGCGGCGGCGGAGGTGGCGGCGGTGGCGGAGGCGGAGGTGGCGGCGGTGGCGGAGGCGGAGGCGGAGGCAGGGGCTGCAGTAACCGCTGTGTCCGTCGGCACCGTCATGCCCGAGGCCGCCGCCGCCGCCGCCGCCGCTGGCCCGGGCGCCCACAGCAACAGCTACAGCAGCCACGGAGACGGAGACGGCAGCTTTCATACTCCAAAGCGGCGGCACAAGGACAGGCAGAAGGATGAGCGCAAGGACAGGGCGCACGGGCGCAGGGACAAGGATGCAGACCGGGAGAGGCGGCGGCGGGAGAAGCAGGAGAGGAGGGAGCGCAAGGCTGCGATGGGGAAGGGGGCTCCCTTGATGGCAGCAGCGTCTGACTAAGTGCTGCCGACGGATGACTGGCAGCCCAACAGGCTGGGAGCGTGGCGAGTTTGGAGCCTTGGTACGCTGGTGGCATGGCCGCATGGTGTATCGGCCAGTATCGGCGTCTGGGACGGGACTGGCTGCGCAAAAGCGCGCGAAGCGTTTGGCGGTTGAGCGGAGACTTCATACCTGCCTCATACATATTTGTACATAGTAGTGTACATTTCGTGAGTTATATGCCAAGAACGCGTTAACAACATGTCTGTAAATGCCCACGAGCTGCGCGTCGCCGTGGAAGTGCACTGCAAGCTATATCGATACAACAAGCGTGGTAAGAAGTCTGCACTGGGATCGGAGCTTGTTCACATTATTGCCGCTCGACCGCGCGATGTCGAGGGAGCCCTCGCGCAAGCGTTGCGAGAGCGCATGGGCAGCGCAAAAAGCAGCATCGCGCTCAAGTGTGGCTCCTTACACACGTTCAATGTAAGTAGCCACAGCTTAAGGCTTGTGTCGATTCGCCGCGCGTGTTGCCCGGGGAACCCCTGGCTGCTGTCCATGTGTGTTTCCATCTATGTATGCCCCCTGCCCGGCCCCACGTGCCGGCCCCAGGTCTCCCTGACCTATCGCGGTGGGCGACACGGTGGCACGGCCTTTGAACCGGCCCGGTACCGCCTGGGGGTGTGGCCGCAGCGCATGAAGCGTAAGCCCCGCGTGGTGCTGGCGGCGGAGGTGCAGGTAGGGTAGCCAGGGGGACCGGGGAGAGCTAGATAGCCCTGATTCACCGACATCCGCGTTAGTTTGTGTGCGGCTCGTTGCGTGCGATTCTTAGATGTGGGTGGGTGGGGGCTGTGCGCACGCACCCTTTTACCTGGCCGCCTGAATGGCACACGTTGGCTGATGTTGGCTGCGGGCTTCACAGCATGCAGCTGGAGGATTGGTGCGCCTCCTCACTGGCTAGCGCGCCTGTTGGCTGGTCCTACCCAGGGCCCCCTCCCATGCCTGACGGCTGCACCCTCCTCTCCTACGCGTGGCTGCGCAACCTCACCCCACACATGCCCTCTCACCCACCCGCTGGCCTACCCGGCACTCACGCACGCACGCACATGCAGGTGGTGACCTGCTTGCCCAAGGTGCGGCGCGGGGGCCACCGCCGCCGCCAACCACCCCAATGGGCGCGGTGATTGTCTCCGCAACCTGCCGCCCCTGCCTGCTCTTTCCACGCCTCATGCCACACACCCGTGATTTCCCACCCCGCCCTTTGGTCACCCACAGGAACTGGCGGTGGTGCTGGCGCCGCTGCCCCCCAGCGGGTCCGGGTCCGGGTCCTGGTCCTGGCCTGCGGGGCGCTACCTGCTGGCGCAGCACCGGGTGGCGTGCGGCTGCCGGCCGTGCAGGGAGGCACAGGTGGGTGGGCGGGTGGGCGGATGCAACCAGGCTGGCTGGCTGGCTGGCTGGCTGGCTCGGCGCGGGTGGAGGCTCGGCGGAGAGCAACCAGCAAGTGGCAAGAAAGACGCAGTGATATGGGTGGGGAAGGGCATGCTAGGGCCGGCAAGATCTATGCCGATGGATGGGCGGCCTTAGGCCTTCGGGCTGATTCGCTGCCCTGCAAATGTTGCCCTGTCCACGCATTGCGCCAGGGCTATGAGGTGGAGGACGACGAGGACGAGGGGGAGGGGGAGGTGGAGGTGGAGGTGGAGGCACGTGATCAAGCCAACGAGGAGGAGACCGAGCAAGATCCGGCGAACGAGGGCCGTGAGGGTGGTGAGGCGGATGCTGATGAGGAGAGGCTGGACGACCAGGTGGAGGAGGCGGAGGCTGTGGGCGTCGCCCGGGCTGACCGCGACAACCACCTGGCCGCAGCCGCAGCCACTGCCGCAGCCACTGCCACTGCCACAACCACGGTAGCGGCGGCAGCGGCGGGCGCCGGGGGCCCCGCCAGCGGCCCGCTGCGGCGCTACCAGCGGCGGCTGCGGCTGGGCGAGCGGGGCGGTTTCTGGGCGCCGTGAGTGGTCACCATGTTGGGGGCGGCAGGAGGGGGGACAGGAGGGCGGCAGGAGGAGGGCAGGGGGGGGGGGGGCAGGAGGGCGGCGAGGTAAGGAGGGGGGTCGCTGAAGCTTCGCGTGCAGGGGCGCTGACACGTACTGGGTACTAGGCACGCACCCTACAGCCGGGTCGGGTTGTTGTCGCCGCTGCCATTGAGCTTTCCATGCGCGCCTGCCCAGTAGTGATGCCCCCGGCGGCTGGCTGCATCCATCCTCCGCTCATGGCGCCTGCTGCTGCAGGCACCGCTGGGTGGAGCATGCTGCGGGCGTGCGGATGGGCGGCGGGCGGCAGCCGGCGGGCGTGCCGCAGCTGCGCAGTGAGGACTGGATCCGGTTCTGGGTGCCGCTGGGGAGGAGCGCGGCAGCTGCGGCGGCAGGGCGCAGCCGCCAGCAGCAGGGCCCTGCTGCTGCGGGTGCTTGTGAGCGGGATGATGGCAGCGCCGCCAGGCAGCATGTCATCCAGGTGCGGGGCGGGGCGGGGCGGGGCGGGGAAGCGCAAGCGCATGCGCTTGTCCGGGTCGGGGACCGAACGGCATACTTTCGCCGTTAGCCGTATACCCCGACGCCGACAGGTGCACGACCTCACCCACCCGCCCTACCCAGCACCTTTCTCCCCGACACGCTCGCCAACCCAAGTCCACCGCCATGCCCCTGCCCGCGCCCCCCCCCTCTTCCGCCATATCCCCATATCCCCCTGCCTTGCAGCTGACCGTGTCGGAGCTGTGCCACGAGCTGGGCGGCTGCGGCTACACCTGGCAGCACCGCAAGCCCCTGCCGCCGCCGCCGCCGCCCCAGCTGTAGTCGAAACTCGCTGGTGGACCTGATTGTTAGCCGCACCGTTGAGAGTTGCAGCCGTGGAGCGAGACAGGGATGCACAACGGTGACTTGCAGTTTAATACCGAAACTGCATGATAGGGCTCGGCAACCTGCTGACAGACAATTCAATATGAGATTGTCCCAGAAAGCGTGTAGGTGACGCCCTCACGTCCCCGTCGGAACCTACACCAACCCGGAAACGGTGACCGGGCAGACCGGCTGCATGTCGACACAGACGTGTAACACCGCAATGCAATGTGGGCATAGGGCACCGCAGTATCGCACACGCCCGCTGGCTACCTTCAGGCTTATTGCCGTTCCGCCCGCCGTTCCATATGACACCAGCCGGGGGGAGGTTTGGCTGGTTTGCCGTTTGCATCTCCACCAGCAACACAACATCGAACGCGCGCTAGCCAGGCAGCCGCACAGGCCCACTACAGCGTTGAGGCCCGGCTAGTCCGCATCCCGAGCGCGTACGACACCATTCCAGGCCATCCAAGGTCATCCTGCATCATCAGCAGCATGCGTTCCACGCACCATCCTGCATAACCACCACACCTTGCAACAAAGCAATTCAACCAACACTCAGCCCACCAACGCAACGTGCGTGCCTGCCCAATGCAGCTTTGCTGGGCCTCCGCGCGTCCCATGCGGTCAGCATACTAACAGACACGAGCGGCTTCACGCGCCGGCGTCCTCCGGTGTTGACGCCGTGAGCAGCTGTAGCAATGACCGCGACTCCAGGCGCCGCCGCTTCTCGCGCCCTTGCCCCTTGGCAACCCCATTTGCCGCCTGGCCCGCCTGTTGCCGCTGCCGCCCGTCCTCGCCCTCGCTACCGCTACTGCCGCTACTGCCGCTGTCGTCGCTGGAGCTCGAGTCCGAGCCCGAGTCGGCGCCGCTGTTACTGCTGCCGCCAGAGCTGGGACCGGAGCTCTTGTCCTCCTTTGCCCGCCCCTGCTGCTCCTTCGCCCTCTCCTCCCCCTGCTCCTCCGCTGGCTTCACCACGAAGCCCTCCAGCTCCACCACCAGCTCCGCCTCGCTCAGCGGCCGGCCCAGCGCCCGCTGCCGCGCCGCCAGCCGCGCCAGCCCCGGCCCCAACGCCGTGGTGAAGCCACGCCGCTGCGCCTCGCTCAGCTGCGACCAGGCCGCTGCAATCTGGTCCTCTTGATGCTCTTGGTCCTCTTGGTGCTGGGAGGCGCCGCCGGGGCCGCCCGCTCCTGCTGACGCCGCCGCCGCCGCCCGGCGCTGCAGCCAGGGCTGCTGCAGCACGCGACTGACGCTGACCGCGAACACGCGCTTGGCAAGCACGTGCTGCGACTCCAGCCCGGGTCGCGCCCCCCGCCCCGCCCCCGCCCCCGCCCCCGCCCCTGCCCCTGCCCCGGGCCCCGCTGCTGCGCCACTGCTGTGCGACTGGTGGGGCTCGGGCTGGGGGTGCCGCTGGGCCGAGTGCAGGGCGGACTGCAGCTCCGAGTCCGACACGCCCGGCAGCAGCGCCTGGGGACGGAATTGGGGGAGGGGGGGAGGAGGGGATAAGAGAAACACGACAACGGGGGGGGGGCGGCCGTGGAGGAGCCCCTTCGGCGGCAAGAGCGCGGCGGCCACACAGATTTTGCGCCCACCGTTGCACGCCGCCCCCGCCTGACCGCCCTTTCACCCATCCCCTTTGCGTACCCGTGCGGCCCGCCGCACGTCACTCAGCGCCACGGGGCTGACAAAGGCGGTGCACACAGCCGCCACCAGCGCCAGCAGAGCCTGTGCAAGCCGGGCAGCACGCGAGCGGCGAGAGTCCAAGTAAGTTGGAGCGCAGCTGGTATGAAGCGGCGTTCATCATCCGCTCAGTAGGCAAGGTGCTTACCTCACTTCTCGTGATGGGCATATCCCATGCCGCATTAAATTGCTGCGCGCTCCCGGCAGCTGCCGCCTGTGTGCTCGCCATTGTTTGAGCGTTCACAGCAGTCCTAGTGATTCCTATCTTCTATAACTTAAATGAGTAACGTGTTCAAGATTAATCCGATGCTGACTAACAAATAGTGAGGAAGCAGAACCCGGTCGCGCCGCGATATTAACTTGCGCGTGCAGAGTGGCGGCAGTGACTCGCTAAATCATTCCCATCAAACAAGAAACATACTGCAGTGCGCTAAACGCGTGCCAGCGAGCAGTGCTCAAGGTTATCGCAATTGGGACTGGGAGTCCCAATCGCCGGTGCACCAAACCGCACGCCGCTGACGGACGTGCAATGAAGCGCATTGCACGCATATGCTGAGGGCGGGACGGGGCATATGGTGGTGTGGAGGGGGACGGGAAGGGTAGGCGAGAGGGGTGAGAGAGGATGAGAGAGGAGGGGGGGGGGCAGTAAGGAGCCAGGGGCGGAGGGAGAGGGCAGGGGCGGGTAGCACCCTGCGCCACTCGCCCTCCTCAAAATCGGTAACTTCAGAACCCCCGAACTCCAGCCATCCCCCGCATACACGTTCGTGGGGAGAGAACAGGAGAGAACCCAGGAAAGGGCGCCACCGAAAGCGCGCGAAATCGTTCGCCTTTCACAAATCGTGACGGCAACCACATAAACATCTTGACAATAAACACACGTGTTATATGATAACATGCAGCACGCGCCACGAAAGTATACAATTTCCGATGTCGCGCCCATGCCCCGCGCCTGGCTGCTGCTCCTTCAGTGCGTGGAGGAGCTCAACAACCTTGATGTTAGCGTGCGACATGTGAGCGCGGCTGCTGGTTGGGAGTGGCCGCTTGGCGCTTGTTGTGCACGTTGCCTCACACAGCTGCGATGCCATCGCTCGCTCCCCCTCGCCCTTCCGTTTGCTCCTCTCCCCCTTCCCCCCCTCAGCGCGGCCTGGACGGCGAGGGCTGCGAGGGCACGTACGGCAGCATCACCTTCCGCTGCCTGCTCAAACTGGTGTGGGACTGTGTGGCGCACGGCGACCTGCCCGACCCGATGGGCCTGGGGCTGGGGCAGGCGGACGTGCAACAGGCGATGACGGCACCGGCCGTGGTGCCGGGGCCGGGGCCGGGGCCAACAGCAGCTGCAGCTGCAGCGGTGCAGGAGTCGGGTACAGTTGGGGCGGAGGCCCAGCCGGACCTGGCGGGGGCGCCAGGCGGGCTTGTGGCAGCGGCGGAAGGGGGTGCTACTGGCTGCCGCGGCTTGTGCGGTGGCGGTGGTGGCGGTGGCGCCGGTGAAGGCGGGTGCCTGGTGCCGGTGCCGGTGCCGGTGCCGCAGCGGCCGGGCCGTGTGGTGGACTTTGGCGCGGGCACCGGCAGGTATGTGGGTGGGCGCGTGCGTGGATGGGTGGGTGGGTGGGTGCTTGCTTGCGCTGGTGAGGACATGGGGACGGGCAGACATGGGGCCGAGGTGCTGAACCGCGTGCACGCAGTGTCCCCTAGCCTTCGCCTGCGCCTCTGCCTCCTCAACTCACTGTATCCCGCTCTGGTCTTCCTCCCACCCACCACATACATACAAACCGCCGCCGCCGCCACCCTTGTCCCCCGACCTCGCTCCTGCATGCAGGGCGCTGGTGCTGCTGCAGGCGCTGAACCTGGTGGAGGCGGGCGTGGGCTTCGAGGTGGATGGCACCAAGACCGACAAGGCCGAGCTCTACATGACCCAGCTGCTGGCGGCGGCGGCGGCGGCGGGGATGCAGGGCGTGGGGCCCAGCAGCGGCAGTGCTGGGGCGGCGGCTGGGACCAGCAGCGCTTCGCCCAGTGGTCGCGGTGCTGGTGGAGGTGGCGGTGGTGGGAGCCCGTTGGGCCCTGCTGCGCACGGAAGCCCTCCGGCCAGGGGGAACGGCAGCGGGGGCGGGGGCCGGGGCGGCAGCAGTCCGGCGCGCCAGCTTCTGCCGGGCGTCATTGGCGGCATCGGCCGGGGCCGGGGCCAGGCCCAGGGCAGGGGCAGGGGGCGAGGTCGGGGCCGCCGGGGAAGGCGAAGCAATGCTAGCACCATTCTTTCAGGCGGCGGCGCCGGCGCGGACGTGGCCGGGCCTTCGGCAGCAGGCCCGCCCCAGCCGCCCCAGCCTGCGGCGGCTCCTCCTCAGCGGCTGCAGGTGCTGTGTGACCTGAGCCTGCGGGCCGACGTGCCGCTGGTGCTGCAGGCGGACCTGGTGCAGGTGCGTGTACGTGTGTGTGTGTGTGTGAGCGTGTGAGTGTGTGTGTGTGGTGGGCGGGGCGGCTGGAGGAGTTGAAGGGAGGGGCTAATGGGAGGGGGAGAAGGTGGGGGTTGTGGTTTAGGAGCGGCCTGCAAGTTCCGCAAGCAGTCCGACCTTTGCCTCCGCCCTTCTGTACGTACCTTTGCTGCGCCTGCTGTGCCCTACACCCCCGCCCGCTGCCAGTTGCTGTCCACGCACGCATGTCCCTGACGCGTCACACGCCACATACATGTTACACTGCGCATGCAGCTGCCCGCCGCGGCGCTGTTGCCGCACGCGCCCAGCTGGGGCTACGCCTTCTGGGCGGGCGTGCCGCCGCGGGCGCAGGCCGCTATCTGGCGCCTGTTCATGGGCTGTGCCTCCATGACCGTGAGCGGGAGGGCGGGAGGGAGGGCGGTGTGCACGCGTGTGTGTGTGTTAGAAAGCACAAGGGAGAGTACTATGAAAGACTTGTGTGTGTGTGTGTGTGTGTGTGTTTTAGAGATCACAAGGGAGAGAACTATGAGAGACTTGTGCGTGCGAAGGGACAGGAAGGAGGTGTGTGTGTGTATGTGTGTGTGTTGGATACTGTACCGGGTGCGGGCATGTGGGAGTGCGGGTTGCGGCGGAGGCAAGGGTGAGGGGCGTGGGTGCGGGGCTAGAAACTACAGGGGGAGACCATTGCAGTGGGGGTAGGCGAATACGCTGCATTGCAATGCAGTCTGCTGCTGTGCCTACATGACTACTGCATCCCGCGCCATGCCTGGCTGGGGCCTACAGCTCTTCCGTCTGTGTCCCTGAGGCCTGAGGTTGTGCCAAACCCCCCTGGGTCTCTGCCTCCCGGCCCTCCGCCGCTTCCCCCTTCCCTGTCAGCGCTGCAAACAATCTTCTAGCTAACTGGCCCATACCACCCCATGGATGGCTCCTCCTCCTGCCCCCAGACGCTGCTGCTGGTGGGCTACGGTGACCGCACCGCCGCCACCCTGGCCCGCCTCATGGAGGAGCAGGAGCAGGGGGAGCAGGCGCAGGAGCAGGGTCAGGGGCAGAATGGGCGCCAGGTGGTGGCGGTGCTGCGGCGCGTCATTTCCAACGTGGCGTCCATGGGTGGGTGGTGTGGCGTGTTGGTGTGCAGAAGGCGGGCTGGTGCACAGGGCGCTTGCGAGGGTGAGGTGGTAGTGTAGGTAGTGCTCACCTCTGCCTGCTGAGCACACCTCTCATCTGCTAGCTACTGGCCCGAATGATACAGCAGGCCTGCTCACCCACACTGACGCTACCACGCCCACTCGCGCCCACCCATCCTTGCAGGCGGAAACGGGTGTTACTCCGCGTTTGTCGTGCGCAAGTGCGCATTAATCCGGCGCGGCGGCTGTGGCGTGGCGCCGTGACGGCGTTTTCAACGTTAGGCGTTGGTAATGTCGGACGTAAGATGTGGAACCAATACCCAGGCATGACAGGAGGTCTTCCACTTCCAAGGGCAAGGTCAAGAGGAGTACCATCCGCCAAGCGGGGCTTGTGGCGTGAAGGTATCACCGTGCCCTGGCGCTGACACTTGGACTAGATAGGGTGTTCAGCGAAGCACTCACAGGCAATCCCGCCTGTTCCGGGTGGTGTTGATGGTGACACGAGGCCAGTCCACAATGGCACAGCACCTGGAAATGCCTGTGGGCTTTGCGCCGCCGCCCAGCGCCCAGCGGTCCCAGGACCTACCGGGGCCTCGGCCAGGGGCCGTTGATTGCCTTGCTGTTGATGTGTGCCTTACGGACATGCGCTAAAATGCGAATGCGAAGTGGGCAAGTTGATGTTGTCGGATCTGGATGGCAGCCTTGGCTGCTCTAGCTAGCAGAGCAGGTGCGTGAGCACGCTGTGTGGGCCGTGCGCGGTCTACCGTGCTTAAGAGTGCGGGCGTATGCGGTCCCTGCAGTGGCGTCAGCAGCTCGGGCCCTTAGCTCAGTGGTCGGTAGAGCGCGCGCTTTGCATGCGTGAGGTCACAGGTGGGACCAGCGAGGGCCGCACCCCCCTACCAGGAGTGCACAAGGATGATTCCAGCGTTGCCATGATCGCGTGTGGACCCTAAAATACTCTCGGCCATCTAGTGATTTCATCTATCGTCTTACAGCTGACAGCGAGTTTGGGGCTCGGTACCGAGGCAGGTTTTGTGGCGAAGCAGGTTTGCGATATGAGTATTACAGGTGCACCCCAGAGTCTTGACACCTCCCCATGGCATCCATCGGTCCCTTTGTCCTCCTGTCCAGATTGTCTTCACTGGCCCCCCAAACGCGCGCCAACCCCCCACTTGACGTTACCTCGGGTACGTGGGCCACTTTCCTGACCATCACATTTGGCAGTGTTAGCTAGCTGTGTTCAGTAATGAGATGCGGTCCGCTTCAGGTTCGGCCATTCAGCATTAGAACTTATAGATGATGCACACAGTTATGATGGTGTCACCATGAACGGTTCAGTGGGCAGAAGAGCAGGTGGAAACAAGGGTACCCGCTGACCCGCAACTCTGAATAGCTTGAGGCAGGTTTGAGGGCAGCAGGGCAGGTTTTGAGCTGTGTGGTTGTGAGCGTGTGCGATCCCTACAGGGGCATCAACAGAGGCGGGTTCTCGGGCCCTGAGCTCAACAAGCGGCACTGAAACCTGGCCGTGGTACTGAAACCTGCCACGGCACCAAATCTGCTGGGGGGCAGGTTTGGGTGGGGGCGTCGGGTTTGGAGGAGGTAGGTTTGGGTCTATGCGGGCAGATTTCTGGGGCCAGTGCAGGTTTGGGGCAGGTTTCAGTAGCCGGAGCGGGTTTGGGTGTGTGCGGCAGGTTTGGTGCCGCGGCAGATATGGTGCCAAGGCAGGTTTCAGTGGCCAGAGCTTAGAGGGGGGGGGGCAGGTTTGGGTGGGGGCGGCAGGTTTGGGGGGGGGGCAGGTTTGGGTCTGTGCAGGCAGGGTTCTGGGGCCAGTGCAGGTTTGGAGCAGGTTTCAGGAGCCAGAGCGGGTTTGGGTGTGGGCGCCAGGTTTGGAGCAAGCAGGTTTGGTGCCGTGGCAGATATGGGGGCCAAGGCAGGTTTCAGTGGCCAGGGGCGGCAGCTTTGGGGGTTAGGGGGGGGCGGGGCTTACGCTTCATGCGCTGCGGCCACACCCCCAGGCGGTACCGGGTCGGTTAAAAGGCCGTGCCACCGTGTCGCCCACCGATAGGTCAGCCGCCGTATACAGGGTGTCCGGGTAGGAGGCGGGCGGGAACGCTTGTAAGCCGCCGGTCGTGCTGGGATGGGCCTTGGCTGCGGTCAACCAGCTTGGTGGCACACTGAGTTTGAGTTTGAGTGTTACGGTGTGGCTGTGCGCTGTCTACAGGTGCATGTGGCTAATCTTATCCAGGCGCCGAGCCGCCTCCTCCGTTCGGTGCTTCCAGTCCAGGTCGGGCACTGTGGGCGGGTTGGTGAACGGCACGCCCAGCGCCGTGGCAGACGTGACGACGCGGATACCAGCAATGGAAGGTGCGTGAAGATGAGTTGAGTTGAGTGTTACAGGTGGTCCCTTCTCGGGCTCGCGGGTCACTCCCCTGACCATCACAAGATGTGTGGCTGTGCGCAGTCTACTGCTTTTACGATCATTATTGTATGCAGTCCTTTCTGTGGCATCAACTAGAGGAGGGCCTTTAGCTCAGTGGTAGAGCGCGCGCTTTGCATGCGTGAGGTCACCGGTTCGAACCCGGTAAGGTCCACGTTTTGCTCCCCTTGTAAAGAGCTTACCCTGCGTTTAGTGTACACTATGCATGTCATAGCTTCTCCCGCATCTTCACCGTGCTGCCGCGGCTCCCATATGCCGGGAGATGGCTTGCGGAAGTTGGTGTACCCCTCTGTGCTGATCCCCCGTGCTAGGATGTCCACAACGTTCTATGCCCAACGTGACCGCATGCAAGTGCCTTTGCTAATGCCTGGTTATGTTACCCGTCGGTAAGTAGGTTGCATCAGATGTCGCTGTTGGGCTCGCGCAAGCTAGTCAAGTGGCCACGAGCCATGATAGGGCGTGTCGGGGCTACGAGCTCGGGTTCGTGGCACCCATGGGAGCGACCAACCGATCGGCGATAACCGAGTCGTTTGGTGTTTTGTTATTTATTGCATGCATTTCATTGAGAGAGCATTACAGCTGGATGCTGCTCGCGGTGCTCGGGCTCGACCAGTGAACCAGCTGGCTACAAGTCTTCCACGTTGAGCATACGTATATAACGTTGCTATCATTCCATCTAAACCCATGTGATATTGGAGCCTGGCGCAGCGCTTTCTGTGCGGGTATCGCTTTCCCGCGCGCATGGCATCTTTTGTTCCGTTCGCGCAATCGCTTCCGTTACTTGGGGAGCGCGTCAACCCCATCGAGGGGCGCAGACACTAAACCAGCGCGTGTGGCAATGCATCAGGTGCGAGCAGGGGCCGATGGGCGGGTGCATGCATTCAACGTTTCTTGCCGGCCGCATAACTTCCTGGATTTGCTGGCAATGCCATGCAGGGGGCACAGAGTAACAAGCGGCACAAACCAGGCAGTCGCGGCGTTGATGACCCGGCAGCGAAGCGGGTACGTGCCGAGCGTGTCACATAACACGCAGGGTTTGTGCTACCAAATGGCGAATGTCATCCGCCCTTTGCGCCCCCCCCCCCCACACACATCTCCCTTGTCCCCTCACCGGTGTGCGCTTGCCGGTAACCGCACTTTGGGAGCATATGCCTGGTGATCCTGCTGCCTGCTCGTCTTCGCTTGTCAGCGTTGTCTCACCATACAACCGCCGGTGTGGTCCCGTGCGCAGAGCCGCGGCCTTCGTTGCGATGGGGGTCACAGCGCACGAGGTGCGGAGCAGGTGCAGGCACAGGCGCCGGCAGGCGGGCGCGCCCATGTAGCACATGCGCTGCAGGGCTCGCTTGCGGCCGCAGATGGCGATTGTGAAGCGGCGCGGGGCAAAAAGAAGAAGAAGGCTCGCCCCCGCGCGCCCGCGCTGCTAGGGCCGGAGGCGCGCGCTCTGAGGGCTGCGGCGACCGACCCTCAGGGCAGCACGGTAGCGACGGGCGCTGTGCAACCACGCGACTGCAGTAAGGGCAGCGGCCTCGCCTCTGGGTCGGCGGCCGCAGCAGAGCTGCGCGCCTCCAAGGCACGACAGGGCGTGGGCGAACCGCAGCCCCTGCCACGGCCGCACCCAGGGGCCAGCCTTCAGCACCCGTCAGCGAGACTGCGTGGTGGCAGCGCAGTCACAGCACCGGGCCCACAGCAGCTGTTGGGGCTCACAGCAGCGGCCTTGCCGCCAGCAGTCGATCTATCATCCGCAGCAGCAGCACCAGCAGCAGCGCTCCGCGCAGCGCGACAGCTGGTGCACGCACCCATGGATGTTGCAGCAGCGGCGGCTGCTACTTCTGCTGCTGGTGTTGGGCTGACTAGGGCTGTAGGGGGCCTGGCAGCTGAGGCCGCAGTAAGCCCCATGCCTGGAGCGCTGGCGGCTGCAGGCGATACCGGGGTGCGCGGCGGCGGCAGCAGCAGCAACAACGGCAGCCGCGCCAGTCCCACTGCCGTTGCGGCCTTCGTCACCGGATGTGCCGAGGCAGTGACGGAGGCGGTGGCTGAGGAGTTACGATGGTCGCACCTTTCGCCCAGTGCCAGTCGTCTGCCAGGAGCAGCAGGCGGTGCGGCGGCTGCCGCCGCTGTGCGCACCAACTCGGTGGACATCACCACCCCCGGTGGCGCCCAAGTGGCTATGCTACTGGCGTGGGAGGGTGGGACTGGGCCTGGGCGAGCAGTCGTCAGCGGCGCGGACGCCCACGCGCGCAGCCCGCCACAGCCGCATGCCGGCGGCTATGCCGCAGGCTCAGGCTGCATTCCGGTCATCACCAGCGCTTCCGCTGCACCCGTTCCAACCCCCGCACCGCCTCCGGGCCCCGCAGCGGCTCCGGCTGCTGCACCCTCCCCCGGCCCCTCCCCCGGCCCCGGCCGCGGCCCCGAGGCCGATGACTACTTTTGCCCCGACTCGCTGGCGCTGCAGGGCTTCGACAACTGCTACGGCAGCCTGCTGCCGCCTAGCACCGGCCCCTCGCCCACACTGCTGCTGCAGGCACGCGCCAGTCCCGGCACCGCCGCCAATACTGCTACTGCCACAGCCGCAGCTACAGCTGCCACAGCCACGGCCCCTGACACAGCAGCCGGTGCAGCGGGCGCCGCAGCCACGCCGTGCACGACGCCTACGGCTGCTGCCACCGACGTCTTGGAACTGGCGTGGGCAGGTGCGGCGCAGGTCGGCCCTCGTGCTGTATCATCCGCATCTGCAAGCCTGCACCCGCAAGCGAATGTGGCAGTCGAGGCCGCTCCAGCTGCCGCCGCGGAAACTGCTGGGGGTGCGAGCAGCTGTGGCACTCTCAGGCGGCACGGCTCAGCCAAAGCCACGCCCGGGCGGGGCACTGCTGGTGCATGGGCCGCAACATCCGCACCAGCACTAGCACCAGCACCAGCACCAGCTGCTGGCGCCACGGCGCCACCGACGGACCAGGCAGTGGCTGCTGGCGGCCACGTCGTCACTGGCGGCCAGTCATCATCAGCTGCGGCGCGGCCCCGGCTGTATGCGGCGGCTGCCGCAACACCGACAGCGACGACCGCAGCTACCACCACCGCGATTGCTGTGGGGGCAGCCGCGCACGCGGCGGCCCTACAGCAGCAGCAGCCGGAGCAGCTCCAGCAGGTTGAGGGGGAGGCGGACGCCGCACTGGCAGAGTGGGCGTTCATCTTGGAGCCCGCCCCTTCGCCAGCCGCAAACAAACCGCAGCAGCACCAACCTTTGCCGCCGGCACATGCCCAGCCTCAACCGCCTCAGTCCCACCTGCCACCAGTGCCAGCATCCCTGCCCGCATTCGGACCGCCAGCAGCTGCCCAGCCCGCGGTGCTGTCCGGCCGGCGTCCGCAGCTGCTTGCGGCGGCAGTGGCGGGACGGCCCCGGCCTGCGGCGGCGTGGGGCGCGGGTGGTGCCCTAGAGCAGCCGGCTTTATGGCCGGCCTCGCAAGCACTTCTACCGCGGCCGGACTTGACAGTGCAGCAGCAGCCACAGCAGCAGCCACAGCAGCAGCAGCAGCCACAGCACCACCTGGTGCAGCTGCAGGGGTCTGCGGCAGAGGCAGATGTGGACGCCTTCGAGTTGGCTCAATCCACGGCAGCGGGGGACGCGACAAGGGCACAGCCAGCGTTTGTGGCGGCGTCGGAGGCGGCCCAGCTGCAGGAGGTGGCTGGTACCGTTGCTGGTGCCATGGCTGGTGCCGCCACCACTGGTGCCACTGCCTCGGCGCCGCCCAGCAGTCGCGTCTGGGCGCCGCCGCGTGCCGCTGCCATACCTGCACCGGCGTCCGGCCCATACCCCAGAGGTACCGGCGGACAAGAGGTTGGCCCACCACAGCCAAAAGCGCACCTGGCTGTGGCCAGCGCGGCAACCACTGCGGCCGCTGCCCGTAGCGGTGGTGGCGGTGGTGGCAGCGCTGCTGTTGCTGCTGCTGCTTCTGTGCGGCGGTGGCTTGGCGGTTCCCGCGGCATCTTCACGCACCCGGACTCGGACTCAGACACAGACCCGGGCACAGGCTTGCAGCAGTCGCGCGGACAGGGGCCGCAGCAGGCGGATGATGCAGCGCCGGCAGCAGAGCGGCTCCCGGGGCCGCAGCAGGTGGCGGCACCAGGGGGCGCCAGCGGTGTGGAGGCCGAGGCTGGGGGGCGGGCCCAGCCGCCGCAACAGCCGCAGCAGCAGCCGCAGCTGCTGCAACCAGTCCATGAGGCGGAGGCAGAGGACGACGCCATTGAGGAGGCGGACAGTCTGGACCCAGCCGGCGCCGCCGCCGCCGCCGTGGCCTGGTCCCGCCACCATCCGCAGCAGCAAGGACAGCCACAGCCGCAGTTGCCGCTGCCTGCGACAGCACGAACGCCCAAAGCTGCCGTCGCGGCAGACCCGGTGCGACATGTACACACACCTGCAACCCTGCACGCCGCAGGCGGCCCATACCGGTCGTTGCAGCCCGCTCAGCCGCTTCCGCACCGTACCCCATTGCCCTTCTCCGGCAGCGGGTTCGCCTCTTCAGCTCGCACGCGCAAGTCGCCGCCCGCAGAGCTCCGCCCGCTGCTGCCCTTGAGCGGCAGTGAACCCACACCACCCCCGAGTAGCGGCCGCCGCGTTGCAGGCAATCGCACGGAGGGTGTTGTAAATCCCGCGCCTGCGCCGCTGTTGGCTCGAGGATGGCTGGGTGCGTTCCCGTCAGCCGGCGGCGGCGCCCATACGCCGCCGTGGCGGGCTGCGCCTCAGCCCGCCAGCTTGGCGCACTTGGAGCGGCCCCCGCCCCCGCCAGCAGTCGGCACCGCGCCAGCCGCCGTAACGCCACGTCCTGGGGCGGCTGCGCAGGCGACGCGCATGGACGGCGGTGGCAACGATGGCGGTGGCAGTGGTGGCACTGGTGGCAGTGGCAGCACTGGTGGCAGTGGTGGCAGTGGCGGCGCCCATCAGGCCCAGGCTGGGCCGTGGCTGCGTGGTCGGCGCAGCTCAGCGGACGGCTGGTCGCCACAACCGCAGGTGCAGGCGCAGCCGCAACCACAGCCGAAGCCGCTGCCACTAAGGCTTCAACCCGCACTGGCAGTCGGCGCGGCGGCGGCCGCCGTTGCGACTCCCCCGGCCCCGCCGGCTGCTGCCTCACGTGACCACAGCCCTGCCGCGCAAGGGCTGGCGGCGGGGCCAGGCGGCGCCATCGCCGTTCTACAGGAGGGGCGCGCCGCGTCTCGAGCAGCTGGCGCAGGTGGCGTTCGCGCTGGTGGCGGGCCTGCGGCGGAGTGTGTTCGACTGCCTTTCACAAATGCAGCCGATGCGGCCGAGTTGCCAGCTGGCGTGCGGTCGGGGGACACGGTGCAACAGCCGGCGGCAAGGACAGCATGGACGTCGGCGGCGGCGGTGCTTCCTGCCCGTGTCGACACGCCGCCTTTGTGCTTGGTTGCGGGGAAGGTGCCGGCGGCAGAACAGCGGCGGCTTGACTCGACGCCGCAGCATGGCCTGTTAGCGCAGCACCCGGCACAGCAGCAGCAGCAGCAGCAGCAGCAGGAGGGCAAAGAGCCGCAGGACCAGACGCGTGTGGGGCTGGGGCAAGGCCTGGCGGCAGCGGGGCGGGTGGCTCAGTATGCAGCCGAAGAGGAGTCAGACACTCAGCAAACGCAGGAGACGCAGGACTCGCTACTGCCCTCCCTGTCGCCGCCGCTGGGCCAGGGCTCGCCGCCAGGCCCCGCACCGCCCAGGCCCGACTGCTGCGCGGTTGGCGTAAACGGCACCGGCAGGGGGGGCAGCGGTGGCAGTGCCGTTGGCCGGGGGGAGTCCGGGGCCGCGCCGCCTCGGCGCTGGCGGTTGCTTGACGCGCTGATGGCGGGCCGGGGTGGGGCCGGGGGCGTGCGCCAGGCGCAGGCGCAGGCGCAGGCGCACCGCCTGTCGTCCTTGGCTCCGTCAGACCCATTGGCTTCGTGCCTAGCAACAGGTGCCGGTGGCGTCAATGCAGGTGGGCCGCCGCCATGTGTGTCGCGGCCCAGCGGCAACCCGCCGCAATCACAGCAACGGCAGGCTCATTCGCGCGAGCAGCAGGAGCCGCAGGAGCCGCGGGAGCAGCAGGTGGCTGGCGACAGCCAGGTGTCGGTGTCGGTGCTGCAGCTGGCGCAGATGCCGCCCGACATGCT
This sequence comes from Chlamydomonas schloesseri, assembly GCA_016834595.1. Classification (NCBI taxonomy): domain Eukaryota; kingdom Viridiplantae; phylum Chlorophyta; class Chlorophyceae; order Chlamydomonadales; family Chlamydomonadaceae; genus Chlamydomonas; species Chlamydomonas schloesseri. Next base: position 25,484 of record JAEHOD010000019.1, on the reverse strand, counting down.
CAGCCTGGAGCAGCGCCGGCAGCGCCAGGAGCAGCAGGAGCAGCAGGAGCAGGATCGGGAACAGGAGCAACGGGCAGCTGCTGGGGAGGCCGAGGAAGGGGAGGACGCGCCGGGGGCGACGGACCAGGGTCAGGCGGCATGGGAGGAGCAGGCGGAGGATGAGGCGGCTGCGGCGCATCAGCGGCTGCTGGCGGAGCTGCTGGCGGGCATGGGCGGCTGCCTGCACGGCCACGACCCCACCGACGAAATGATGATGCTACTGCCGCCGGTGATGGGGCCGGGGGTGTCACCAGCCAGCAACCGGACGTCACCCGCTACGGCCACAGCTACTGCGACTACCGGTGTGGGGGCGGGTACAGGCCCGCTTGTGCGCAGCACTGCCACCGCGGCGCCCGGGGGCCCAGGGGCTGTGGGAACGTCCGCCGCCACCGCCACCGCCACCGCCACCGCATCGCCGCGGGGCCTCCAGCCCGTACAGGGCGCGGCGGCGGGCGCGGGCGGCTCCACTGCTGGGGCCGCAGCCCCTCCTCGGCAGTGCCAGCCTCAGCAGCCGGCGCCGTGTGGGCAGGTGATGCAGGGTGCAGCGGGTGCGCCAGGCGGCGGCAGTGGCGGTAAACAGCAGCGGCAGGCTGGCCCGGGGTCCAGAGGGCTGGCCGCAAAGGACGGTGCGGAGTGCTTGACGGTGGGCGCTGCTGCTTCAGCGGCAGTAGCAGCTGCTGCTGCTGTGATGCCCACGCGCGGGCCGGCGGGGCCGCGGGCGCCCGCTGGGGCGGCCCATGCGCCGCAGCGCCACCTTGCGTGCGGTGACACCGCCGCTGTGGGTGCAGTGGCCGGAGGCACAGCTGGCGGCGCTGCGACTACCGGGGCCGCCGCTACTAGGCTAGCTGCTGCATCTGCCCCACGCCCTGCCCCCGTACCTGCTCCTGCCTCCGCTCCTGGACCCGCAGCCGCCGTGGTGGCGCCCGCCGCAGCGTATGGGGCGCGCATGGGGCGCGCAGCAGCAGGACCGCCACAGCCGCCGCAGGGCGTTGAGGTCATTGACCTGGCGGACTCGGGGGATGAGGGGGGCGCTGGTGGCGCAGCTGCTGCGACGGCGGCGCTGCTGCCCCGGGGTGCTCAACAGCAGGCTTGCCGGGCGCGGCCGCCGTCTTCTCTAGGCGAGGGTCCACCGCCGCGGCATCCTCGCCTGCACCCGCAGCCTCCACCAGCGGGCGACCGGCAGCCGAGTGGCGCAGTGCCACAGCAGGGCGCTGCACCTAGCGCTGCGCCAGCGCCAGCGGCCCTGCCCGTACTTGGGGCGGCGGCGGCGGCTGCGCCGGACGCACCGGCTGGCGCACACACCTGCCTGCCCGCGGCGCCCACTGCGCGTCCTGACGCCGCAGGTGCTGCTGTCCGGCACGCCGAGGTGCAGCCAGCCGCTGCCGGCGCGGCAGGCCCTGCGGCCCGTGCGGCGCCTCTGCCAGGCGGAGGTGGCGGCAGCGGCTGCAAGGACGGTGACGGCGGTGACGGCGGGGTGCCGCCACCCACCATCGCGGAGGCGCAGCAGGGCGTGCTGTACGCGCTGGTGCAGTCCGTGTTGCGAGGCCGCAGCCAGCCCCACACCGCGGTGAGGAGGCTGCAGCTACAGGCAATGCACCAGCGTGTGGTGACTGTGCGTGCAACCGTGTGTTTGAAGCCTCCGTCGCCTGTTGCAGTCGCAAGAACTGAACCTGACACGTGTGCCAGCGTGCCAGGAACCTCGATCTGCTCCTTGTTGAGTATGCGCCTTGCCCTGACACCTACCTGCTGCTCCCTCACGCCCGCCCCGCAGGTGTACGCGTGGCTGACCCCGCCCCCGTCTGGCCTGGGCTCCCCCGTGCTGTTCCAGCAGGCGGTGCTGCTACTGCTGCCCCTGGAGCTGGAGGAAGAGGCAGCGGCCACGGCATCACCGGCGGCGGCCACAGGGTACAATCCAGCGGCGGACCCGGGTAGCGGCGCCGCCGCGAGGGGCGCAGCGTCCACACCCCTGCCGCTCAGGCCGCAGCAGCTGGCCCAGCAGCAGGCTAGCGATGGCGCTGCCGGGCAAGCCGCCACAGGTGCTGTGGCGGCTACAGCAGCAGCGGCAGCGGCAAGCGCGCCACCCCTAAACCAGGCTCAGCAGCCGCTGCAACCGCCGCAGCGCCGCTACCGGCTGCGCGGAGGCTGGGGCCCGCTGCAGCACCTGGCGGCGTACGGGGTGTGCGACGTACCGCGTGAGGGGCAGGCGGGCGCGCACCCGGCCCGGCCCGACCTGATGCCGCTGGTGGGCGCGTACCTGCTGCTGGTGCGCAAGCGGGACGCGCCGGCACCGGCACCGGCAGGGCCGAAAAGGACGGACAGGGCGGAGGACAGCGGGCAGCTGGTGGTGCCGCCAGAGGGCGCAGCGGCGGGGGCGCCAGCGGGGCCACAAGACGCGGGGCAGTCTGCAGCGCAGTGCCCCCTAGTGCTGCTGCGGCCGCAGGAGGCGTTGGAGCTGCTGGGGCACCCGCCGCTGCCGCCACTTGACCAGCCTGCACCTGGTGATGGTAGTGGCGAAGAGGCGGCAGGCAGCGGGGCGGCGGGCAGCTCTGCTGAGTCCGCAGCACCGTGGCGGTGGGAGTCGCTGGTGCGGGTGATGCTGGACGAGGTGAGGGGGCACGGGCAGTGGCACTTGCCGGCGGGTGCAGCCACCTGGGTGAGGCGCCTCGGTCCGGGTCCGTGGTGTTTTTTGCACAATCACGTGTGCAGTGCCCCGGTCGCACACAAGCCAGCTAGCCAGGCAGCCAATCACTCTGGCCCCATTTCCCTTTTCTGGTGCGCTGCAGGGGTCCTGGGTGCCATTTGAGTCATGGCGGGATGACCCGCAGCTCGCCACCGCCCGAACTCAGCCTGTCAAGCTGCCGCTGCCGCCACCGCCGCGCCGATCAGCAGGCGGCGGTACGGGCGCTGGTGGCAGCACTGGGGCCGCGCAGCCGCAGCCGCAGCCGCAGCCGCAGCCGGCGGACCCGTTCCGGCCGCTGCACCCGCAGCTGGCTGCAGCGGCGGACGCTGTGGCGCGTGATGTGGCGGGTGAGTGGGCTTTAGCTAGGAAGGGTGAGGCGTTTGCCCGTGTGTGCGTGTCAGAGCCGTAGCTGAGCGGCAGCCTGTTGGGCCTCCTGATGAGGGCGGCACCTTGGATTGCACCAGTCCTGAGTCATACCGATGTAGTCTTACTGCTGGCCACACGTGCGCACGCGTCACGGCTCTCCTTGTGCATAACTGCCCGCAGCGGCGGATGCGGCGGCGCAGCGGGCACTCGTGGCTCGGCTGGAGGAAGTGCGGGTGAGTGAGCAGCTCCTGAGCAGTGTGGGATTAAAAGATAGCAATCGCCATCACATGGATGTTTGAATGCCACCTTGACTTCAACAAGTCGCCTTGCTTCACCGCCATCCAATCTCGCTTGCCTCCTCTTGTCCACCGTCGGCGCCCACCCCGCACCTCCACAGCGGCGCTATATGCGGTCCTCCCCGAGCGGCAGTGGCGGCCGCGCCGCCAAGCGCGCCGCCAGCCGGCGCGTGCGGCGGCTGGCGCTGCTGCACAGCCAGGACCGGCGGCGGCGGGAGGCGTGGCTGTCGCAGAGCCAGCAGAGCCAGGGGCAGTCGCAGTTTCTGACTCAGACCCAGACTCAGACGCAGCCGCGGAGCCAGGCCCAAGGCCAGCCGGCCGTGCCCGTGCCACAGTTCCAGTCGCAGCCCCCCAGGAATGTGGACCTTTGGGCGCTCACAGAGCCGCAGGCGCTGCAGCTGCAGCATCAACCCCTGCAGCAGCCACAGCAACAGCCACAGCCACAGTCACAGCAGCCGCTGCAGCGGTCGCGGCCATGGCCCCCACCGGAGCCCCGCAGGCGCCGGAGCCAACCCCTGCACCAGGCGCCTCGAGCAGCTGCTGCTGGCGCTGCTGCTGGCGCTGCTGCTGGCGCTGCTGCTGGCGCCGTCCATGGGGCATTGTCCAGGCGGGCCGGAGCCGTAGGAAGTCCTAGCGCTTGTGCGATAGCAGCGGCCCCTATGACACCTCATGGCGCCCAAAGGCAGATGCAGCCGCAGCAGGCGCCGAAGCGGCAGCAGCCGGCGACAGCGCAGCCCCAACCCAAGCGGCGCCGTACAGCTGGCCCGGCACAGCGCGCAACCGCAGCTGCGCCGGCGCCGGCACCGGCACCGGCACCGTCACTGGCACCGGCACCGCCGCCAGCGCGCGCGGCCGCGAAGGTCGGTCCGGCTGCGGCAGCACCAGCCCAGACCCCGACGGCCTCGGTGCAGCTGCCGGCCGCGGTGCAGTGGGCGCTGCCGCAGGTGGTGGCGGGGCCGCCGGCAGCAGCGGCGCAGCTGTGTGGGCAGTTGCTGGACTGGCTGGTGGGCTGGCGGGCGGGTGGCGGGTCTGGCGGAGCAGCAGGTTGGCCAGCAGAAGGCCGTGGTGATTGCAGCAGCTGGAGCCTGGGGCCGGGCCCCACGCAGCCGGTGAGTACCACTACCTAGTGCCAGTTGTGCGCCGGGGTGCACAGGGGCAGGCGTGGAAGCGCCCGTTTCACCATTTCCGTCCAAGGGTAGAGCTGGCCTGAGTTCGCATGTCCGCAATGAGCCGCGCATCGCGTTGTCCGGCTCACAGGTGGTGTGGCGCGTGGAGGTGGCCGGCGGCAACACTTGCGGCGGTGGAGGCGGAGGCGGGCAGGGGCGCCGGTACCGCTACGCGTTGGCACTGGTGCCGTGCGGCGCCGCCTTCACCGACCGCCTGCCAAACCGCCTGGGCGGCACGCCCGTGCGCCTGCTGCCGCTGGACCTGCGGCCGCTGGACCTGCTGCCGCACGCCGCACCCGGCCTCAACCTAGGACCCGGTGGCAGTGGCAATGGCGATGGCGGTGGCGGTGGCGGTGGCGGTGGCCCCGCGCTAACTGGCTGGGTGGCACACACGCCGCGGCAGTGGTATGATGGGGTCATAGGGCCCCATGCGGCCGTCGCCAAGCCCAACTGGCAGGCGGCCGTGCAGGTTGCGGTGGTGCTGCCGGTAGCTGCCGGGGCGGCCGGGGCTGGGCCGGGGCCGTCCGCGCCGCGAGCCAGCTACGGCTGGCTAGGCTACGCGCAGTGGGCTCGTGGGCTGGTCGAGGGGCGCGGCAGTGGGGCCGCAACAGATGGCGGCGCGGATCAAAGCGGCAGCAAGGGTGCGCAGCCGCACCAGCGGCAGCCAGCCGCGAAGGCGCAGGCACGAGGTCCGCCGCAGCGCGGGCGGGCACGGCTGGGCCCGGTGGCTGCTGCGGGTGCGGCGACAGTGGCAGTGGCGGGGGCCGGCGCTGGTGGCGGCGGCAGCACTAGTGATGCAGCAGAGGACACGGATGGCACAGCGGCTGGGGCTGAGCCTGGTCCCGGGCCCGGGGCCGGGGCGTCGGGGGCGCCAGCTGCGCTTCGCCAGCTACAGGCGGTGGCGGGCGAGGCGGCCGCGGCGGCGGCAGCAGCGGCACTGGTGCGGCACGCGGCGGCGCTGGGCGGCGACGACGCAGTCGTGGTGAGTGGGGGCAGCTGGGTGGAGGCCTGGGGAGAGCGGTGCGGACGGCGCGGGTGCTCATACGGGGTGCTCTTGGCGCGGGAGGGCGGAGGTGTTGGTGTCCAATGCTCTTCCACCAGTGTGCTTCATACTATATTAAGGGCCACCTGCCGTCCTGTCCGCAGAGGCTTTGGCGGCTTGCCCCCGGCGCAGTCCCTGCAGCCGGCTCTGGTGCGGCAGCCGACGCGATCGCTGGCGGCGGCGATGGCGGTGATGGCTACCGCTACTGCCTGGGCATCAGCCCGGGCGGTGCCGTGCAGGGCGCGGGGGGCCATGTGCGGGTGCTGGCACCCGGGCCCTACCAGGCGGCGGCGGCGGACCCCGCAGTGGCTGGAACTTCTGCAGCCGGCGCAGTCGCGGCTGCAGCGGCAGGCCAGGCAGCGACTGCATCGGCTGAGGGCTGGCGCGGCTGTGTGCTCATGAAGGCAGCCGAGTGGTCGCGGGCGGTGGGCGTCAGCGGCTCGTGGCAGGACCGAGTGAAGGTGGCGCTGCTGCCGGGCGAATGCTGCGGCGATGGTCAGGTCGGTTGCTCCATGCGTGTCAGTGTCAGTGTGCGCCAGGGGCCGCGCCTGTGTTTCACGGCGCCAATGCCATGGCATGGGCGCGCTGCATTTGGATGTGGAGGCGAGCGTGACACATGCGAGTCTGGGACCGTATGCTGCTGTTTTTACTGGCGCGCTCTCCTCCCTCAAACGCTCGCATTCCCATGCCACTCACAGGCAGCCGGTGTTGAAGTCATCGACCCCCCCACCTACGTCACCTACGCGGACTGGCGCCGGCCGCGCAAGAATGCTGCAGCGCGGCAGTGGAAGGAGCGGCAGCGGCAGCAGCTCGGCCAACCGCCACGCAGCGCCAAGCGCGCGCAGTCGCCCGAACCTGGGCAACCGGAGGCCAAGCAACACAAGCAGGCGGCGGTCAGTCGGCCGGGTGCAGCTGCAGGCGCCATAGCCACTGCAACGGGTCGCGCGCCTGCAGCAGCAGCAGCAGCAGCAGCAGCAGCAGCACCACCACCACCACCAGCAGCACCAGCAGCACCAGCAGCACCAGCAGTGGCGGCGGCGGCGGCTCCTGCCGTACCGCGGCTGGCAATCGCCAGCAGGGCTGCAGCAGCGACTGCTGCGGGGCTCGCTGTGCCCGGTGCAACAGCTGGGGTGGTAGAGCGAGCCCCGCAGCGCCAGACAGCTGCGGTGGGTGCGGTTGACCGGCATGTGCTGAGTGCAGCCGAGGCTGCGCGGCGAGCTGCCGCGGGTGTGCTCACCCAAGAGGTAGTGGTCAGCGACGGCGAGGGCGAAGAGGAGCAAGACGAGGACTGGGGGGAGCAGCAGGCGCAGCAGCAAGCGCTGCAGCTAGAGCTAGAGCCGGACCAAAGGCGAGAGGCATGGCCAAGGGCTGGCGGTGGCAGTCTAGGCGCGCATCCTCAGGGTGGTGGAGAAGGCGCCAGCGCCAGCGGCAGCGGTGGCGGCAGCGGTGGCGGCAGCGGCAGCGCTGTCCAGACGCCGGCAGCCGTGGCGCTTCTGTCCCAGCTCGAGTCCTTATCGGCTGGAGTGGCAGTCGCGGCGGCATTGGACCACCACAAAGCAATCGTGACAGGGCCACATGCGCCGGTGAGTGCTGAGGCTGGCTTTTCTCATGATGGGCGCATAGCTGGTTACTGGGCTTGCTTGATGCGGACTGACCCAGTTGCTGTTCCCTTGGATTGTGCACGTCCAAACCTGCGCCAACCCATGTCGTCAACCCCTACTCCAGGTGTTGGTGCGGGTGCTTAGCCGGGCCGGCGGCAGCGAGCTTGACAACCGCGAGGACGACGCAAGTACCGGCGGGCAGGGGCAGCTGGCGCCGGTGCACGGAGTGGCGTTCTGCCCACCCGGTGCCGCCTTCGGTGATGAGGGCCGTGGCCGTGGGCGCCGCACTGGTGTGCGTGTGGCCTACGTGCCAGCGGGCGGGACTGTGGCAAGGCTTGGTAGCGGCAGCGGGGATGGTCGTAGTGCAGTTGGTGGTAACGACATGAATGCGGTGGTGCTGGAACCGTCGGGTTTCGTGGAGGCTGCCTCCCATGGGGCGCAGCGCACATACCACTGGAAGCAGTGGCTGCGGGTGTTGGCCGTACAGGCACCCCGGGGGCGGCAGGACCAGCGCGTGCAGGTTGGGGCTGCGAGCGAAGGGGAATGGATGCCGTACGCCACCTGGTTGTCACGGCGAGGATGAAGGGGCAGGGCGCCTTGCCTTGCTTGCTCGTATTTTTGGATATATGGGGGGCTTCGGACACTGCCGGGAACTTGCCTTCTTGCCCCTTGCCAACTTCATGAGCGAGAATGAAGGGGCGGGGCGGCCAACCGAAACTGCCCGCTGTGAGTATGGTACGAAGAGGCCTTTAACTTTTACTATGGTACTACCGGTAACTGGCAGCTGCGGGCCTGCGGCATCTGTGGCCACCGTGCTGGGCATGTATGAAGAGTGCTCTGGACCACCCTCTTGCGCTTGCGCTGTAGACTGTCTGGGTTAGGGCGTAGCGCGCCGAACAAAACATTTGCTCGTTATACTTGCTCCGGTCACCGCAAAGCTAAACTGCCCGCCCTGGGCCCCTTTCCAAGATCAGAGCTCTGGGCCGTATACATTGCCTTTGCGCTGCTTCTGTCACCAGTGCATGCACTGTGGGTCCTCGGCGCCGTGCGCAACCGTTCGGTGCGGCCACCAAGGCAGGTCAGCTCCCGCGATGCCCCATGCACGGCACATGTCAGTGGGTCTGACGGTACGTTCGCATACGGTAGACAGGGACCGTAAGATACACACCCCTGCACACACTCCAAGACGATACGTCGGATTATATTAGGCACGCATCTTCCAAATGCCAAGCTTCTTGCTCTTCTGGTTGCAGGCGCTGGGCTTAGCAGTTCAACTTGCATATGTGCTGGTTGCCAGTCCTCATGACATGCTCCTCGCGCAGCGTACGTCAGCGTCAGCCAACCCGCTTTCCCATTACCCTTAACCCCCAGTCCATGAGCCCTTTCCCTGTCGTCTTACACGCTCTCCTATGATTTGGGACATCGTTAGCATAGCCTGCATCGAGCGTGACAACTCAACAAGCTCCACCTCCTGGCCGCCCTATTGCTGCCTCATCCCTTATTGAAGCATGGCATGGATCAAGATGACCGGTGCCGCGGTATGCGGTTCCAGATGCCAGCAGCGCGACCTGGGAGGGTGGGAAAGGCGGCAAGTGTCATGCATATTACTGCAGCCTGAAATGCAACGCGTTGCAATATGCAATTATTCATTAGCAAATGGCGGATTGCAAATGGTGGACACCAGGTTTCAGGAGCAACAATCAATCAGTACCGCATCCTCACCATGGCAGCAGCGTGTCGGGTGGTGATGATGAGCCAGCCAGTCTTAAACCCCAGGGCTGACCCGTGCCGCACGCTCATGCCAGAACAGATGCCAAGCAGGGGAGGACGGGTACCACATGCACAGGTCACCATATCGTGACAGTGATGCCGTGATACGGTGGTGGTTGGCTGTCATGGCATGCATCCCTCCTACAGCAGCAGTGCCACGCCCCCGTATGCTGGAACCCTTGTAACCAGAGTTACACCAAGACACCCGCACCCACCTTGAGCTGCCTTGGCTACTAGGCCTGCAAGGCGGAGGAACACACACACTGTCAGAAGGCGCACGGCGGGCTGCGTGCATTCATAACCCATTTGGTCTGCCAAATTGGCTGGCGAAACTCACCTACATCGGTCCGCTCCCAAACCCAACTCGCCACAAGCTATGCTCAATCCCGTTGCCGACCCGGTCACCTGCACACTGCCTGCTCACCTTGGTATCGGCACCAGCACTAGGCAGCCCCTTCGTGGGCGGTTGACAGCCAACCCGCAGCAGTACAGGGCCTTACGCACGGCTGGGGCTCCGCGGTCAGCACCAGCACCTGCAGCAGGACAGAATGGGCGGTGGTGCTTAAATTTGTGGGCGCGTGGCAGGCAAAAAGTACACATTCTAGGCTACTTTGGCAGTCCTTTCCAACATCTCCAAAGATCTTAGGGCTCCAGAGGCCCCGATATCCACGGTGGTGATTGCGCGGATGTACGGTAGAACGCGTCTATTCATTCACTTCATGAGACAAGCAAGGAAATAGCACGCGGTAGTGTGCATTTTTGGTAGGAGTGAAGGCGCAAACAGAACTACCACTATAATTGAGCATAGGCCGGCCGCATGCTTGCAAAAGCAAATGCAGAACAAAACAATGCCCCGTACCTGCAGCTGAAAACTGTGCCCCGACAGAAGCATCCCTCAAGGCATAGGCTGGCGGCGCACGACGTGCCGGGCGTGTCATCACCTGCGGCCTTGCCACCAGCCGCGAGAAAGGGCGCGAGCACGATGGTTCTTGAGGCGTAGGCTGGCAGCGCACGACGTGCCGGGCGTGTCATCACCTGCGGCCTTGCCACCAGCCGCGAGAAAGGGCGCGAGCACGATGGTTCTTGAGGCGTGCCGGGCGTGTCATCACCTGCGGCCTTGCCACCAGCCGCGAGAAAGGGCGCGAGCACGATGGTTCTTGAGGCGTAGGCTGGCGGCGCACGACGTGCCGGGCGTGTCATCACCTGCGGCCTTGCCACCAGCCGCGAGAAAGGGCGCGAGCACGATGGTTCTTGAGGCGTAGGCTGGCGGCGCACGACGTGCCGGGCGTGTCATCACCTGCGGCCTTGCCACCAGCCGCGAGAAAGGGCGCGAGCATGATGGTTCTTGAGGCGTAAGCTGGCGGCACACGGCGTGCCGGGCGTGTCATCACCTGCGGCCTTGCCACCAGCCGCGAGAAAGGGCGCGAGCACGATGGTTCTTGAGGCGTAGGCTGGCGGCGCACGACGTGCCGGGCGTGTCATCACCTGCGGCCTTGCCACCAGCCGCGAGAAAGGGCGCGAGCACGATGGTTCTTGAGGCGTAGGCTGGCAGCGCACGACGTGCCGGGCGTGTCATCACCTGCGGCCTTGCCACCAGCCGCGAGAAAGGGTGCGAGCACGATGGTTCTTGAGGCGTAGGCTGGCGGCGCACGACGTGCCGGGCGTGTCATCACCTGCGGCCTTGCCACCAGCCGCGAGAAAGGGCGCGAGCACGATGGTTCTTGAGGCGTAGGCTGGCGGCGCACGACGTGCCGGGCGTGTCATCACCTGCGGCCTTGCCACCAGCCGCGAGAAAGGGCGCGAGCACGATGGTTCTTGAGGCGTAGGCTGGCGGCGCACGACGTGCCGGGCGTGTCATCACCTGCGGCCTTGCCACCAGCCGCGAGAAAGGGCGCGAGCACGATGGTTCTTGAGGCGTAGGCTGGCGGCGCACGACGTGCCGGGCGTGTCATCACCTGCGGCCTTGCCACCAGCCGCGAGAAAGGGCGCGAGCACGATGGTTCTTGAGGCGTAGGCTGGCGGCGCACGACGTGCCGGGCGTGTCATCACCTGCGGCCTTGCCACCAGCCGCGAGAAAGGGCGCGAGCACGATGGTTCTTGAGGCGTAGGCTGGCGGCGCACGACGTGCCGGGCGTGTCATCACCTGCGGCCTTGCCACCAGCCGCGAGAAAGGGCGCGAGCACGATGGTTCTTGAGGCGTAGGCTGGCAGCGCACGACGTGCCGGGCGTGTCATCACCTGCGGCCTTGCCACCAGCCGCGAGAAAGGGCGCGAGCACGATGGTTCTTGAGGCGTAGGCTGGCGGCGCACGACGTGCCGGGCGTGTCATCACCTGCGGCCTTGCCACCAGCCGCGAGAAAGGGCGCGAGCACGATGGTTCTTGAGGCGTAGGCTGGCGGCGCACGACGTGCCGGGCGTGTCATCACCTGCGGCCTTGCCACCAGCCGCGAGAAAGGGCGCGAGCACGATGGTTCTTGAGGCGTAGGCTGGCAGCGCACGACGTGCCGGGCGTGTCATCACCTGCGGCCTTGCCACCAGCCGCGAGAAAGGGCGCGAGCACGATGGTTCTTGAGGCGTAGGCTGGCGGCGCACGACGTGCCGGGCGTGTCATCACCTGCGGCCTTGCCACCAGCCGCGAGAAAGGGCGCGAGCACGATGGTTCTTGAGGCGTAGGCTGGCGGCGCACGACGTGCCGGGCGTGTCATCACCTGCGGCCTTGCCACCAGCCGCGAGAAAGGGCGCGAGCACGATGGTTCTTGAGGCGTAGGCTGGGCACAAAACGTCAGGTGGCCGGATTGGACTGGAGGTGGAGTCGTGGGTGATGGGTTGGGCAGTGGCGGTGTTCGGGGCCGGCCGGAGGACGGCTGGAGCAGGGGCGGAGGGGTGGAATTTGGCAAGAGGCCATACCTGTGCGCATAAGGAGCGTGGAAGCGATAAACAGGTCGACCAATTCTGACAACGAACCCGGGCGAGCGATCGCACTTAAACATCTCCTCGTCTGCACAAGGCGCAAGCATGCACTCCGGCAGATGAAGTCTCATCCAGCTTACCAAGCAAAGTATCGCGGACAAGAAAGCTTCGGGGCACGCCAGCGAAATACAGTGATGAGCACCGATGTTGACTCTGTGCTCTGTGCTTGCTCTGTGGCTCCTCTGCATCCGCTACCTTGAGCTACGCTTTGGTATTGAGCTTCTTGCGCGCACGATGACAACTTAGCAGCAGCCAGCTGTGGAGGAAATTTCTGGTGCGCAGTCGCGTCCTCTCTTCTCAAAGCAGCGTGAATCCAGCACTAAAAGTAGCAGGTGCAGGTGTAAGGGTTGTGAGGTAAATAAGAAGAACAACGAGAAATATTATTCAAGCAATGCGACTCGCGGATCGCAAACTTTGCCTGAAGCGGCAGTCGGTGCGCTGACCTGCTGTAAATAAGTATGTAGGTGTTATGATCATCTTTGCGTCAGTTTCAGCGTTCGACATGAGGGCTGACAGCTGCCCGCAGCCCACATTCCACCCCGCGACCCCGCGGGCGCAGGATTTAGCCTGGCGAGTTGTCTATGCATGCATGTAGAATGCTTGCAACGGGGCTTGCACAACTTCGGGGGCGATGTCGTGGGCGGGATTTCGCAACGGGATCACACACGCATCCAAGGTGCCCTCGACCGCGAGATTTACCGCCCAAGAGCATAATCTAGGCAGCCGAGGGTAGGAACTGGCGCACAGTGATGGGAGGTAGCGAGTACGTTGGGTACATGTCAGGCTATCCCTTCGGCTGTAAGGATGTCACTGCGGCACGGTGGGATGTGAGGCATGCTTCAGTGCCGGGTGAGTTGCCGCACAGCCGGGCCACAGCTGACATACACAAACCACATAATAACGGTATATCGTACGAGCCAGGAGCCAATATTTGTCATCCAGGGTAACAATTCGAAGTGAAGTAGTCTGCAAGACTGAAACCGTTGTGCCATGTCTTGTTTGTAGCAGGTGTGCTCGGCAAGCCCCGAGGGAGCTCACCTTGTGCGGAAACGTTGGGAGGGGCTCTGGACGTGAAGGCGACTGAAGAGAGACGATAGTCTGTGCATAGGCGCGTGGACACTAGAGAGGAATCAGAGGAATCGGTACTGGCTCTACCCCGTCTCAAACAGGGATCCACTAGGCCTAACCTATCTAGACAGACCGGCCAGAACACAGAGCGCCAAGCGTTTTGAGGCCATGACCGCGTATACGATAAGATAAGGTCCCATCTTGGAACACACGACATGAACCGTGTGTGTTACCCAAGATGTCAGCAGGTGGGCTCCACCCACAGTTGAGCAGTCTGAGGGCAACACCCGTGTACATATGCGCACGCTTGGCTGCAACGTTTTACTCTAGGTGATCGCACGCCATGCTAGCTATGCTTCCAGCAGCCAGCACCGGTCGTGGGGACCTTTGAGCCACAGCCGGCATATGTGATATGTCAAGTCCAACAGCTGAGATCCTGCTCCCATTGTGTCCCACTTGCCCCAAATCAAAAGGCAGGCTTCTGCCAGGCCTTGCCTTGAAAGTAATCTCGCGGTTCATGCTAAACAGATGGGTGTGCTCACAATTGTGTCCGGATCAGTCCAAGGTAGGGGTGCAGCTGTGGGTACAGCACTTGGCAGGGTCTGAGACTACTACGGTAGACTGTTTCCCACTTCCCCCTCTCCCTGGCACTCCACCTGGCATACCAACGTCCTGGACTCCTGGTGTAGCAGGACTCAATACATGGCATTTCAAGCTGTTTGTAACAGACTCAAACCCGCCCAGCATTTAGAACCAACCTTTAGAACCATGCCTTCCCCCACCCCTGCCTTCCCCTCATCCAACCGCCCAGGGAGCCACGAGTCACTACGTCACACATCTAACCGGTCAGGTTATTGCCGATGGGCCCTCTGGTTATGGTGGAGACCCTCTACAGCCATTTCATGCAGCAGCAAGGGCCGTGGGTGGGGGCTTGGATGGCGGGTCGGCCCGGCGCAGAGCGCCTTTGGGGGGGGGGGGGAGTGCGACTTGGGGTGCGATGGGGCGGCCCTGGATAGCACACGCAGACGCGTACAGGCGTCGCGCTCATGATTTTTCAACATAGCATAATGATTGATTATGAACTTGCTTATATTAATTTAACTCGCCTTTACCTCGACGCACTTCCGCGAGGCCGTCGCGAGCAAAGTTGACCTTGCGATACCTACGTTAAATCGTTTGCAAATACTGAAACCTTACATCTATTACAAATTGAAAGCATAGTTAAATTATCGGCGCCCAACAGCAGCAACGTGCCAAGGAGAACCAACATCCTTGCCGGAGAATCGACAACCTTCAAGCCCGAATCAATAAGTAGGTTCTTGATTATGTCAAGGACTTGTAGGGTCGCTCCGTGGTGTCTGTCGCGCGTTTCTGCGGAAGTGACGCAAGACAATTTTGAGGCCGACACGACATACACGCCTCCTTGGAAATCCTCTTTGACTTTTCGCACTCCAACTAAAATCAAGTTTGGATTGATTTACCTGCGCAGGAAAGTTCCCGCAGTTTGGGCAAGTCGCTCGCGCATGCATTTCGCGATTTGCGCCAGAAGCGGGGGGAGAGCCCGGCCGCGATGCCGACAAGGTTTTTGTATTATATGTATTTGATTGCAGGTGAGTTTGGCACCTGTTATGCCCGGTCGCGCGGGGCAACCTTTGCGTGTGTGCTCGCTGGCGCGGGCAGGGCTCAGGAGTGTGGGGGAAGAGCGCGCGGATGCTTGTGGAAGGTGGGCGGGCGCGCGGGGTAACGCCCCCATACTCGCGCTAAGTGGCTATAGGGGCGCCGGGCTGGCTGTCGCTAGTCCCATCCCCATGCTCCCCCCTAATCCTTATGTGTCTTATGGGTGTTGTGTAGTTAAGTGCAAGTGCATAAGGGGGCGTCCTTATGGGTGCATAAGGCTTGCATAGGGTGTGTGGGGTTTTAGCGCGGGGACGTGCCGTGCGTGTCTCGGTCCGTGCTGTATGTTTGTTAGGTGTGCAGAGTATGTGTTTGCAGGGTGTTTGTGGTGTGGGGAGGGCTGGGAGTGGTGGGAGATGTGTTTGGGCAGGTGCCAAGTCGAGTTGGGGTGCCCATGCCCTTGAGCACCTATACACCCTTACCCCGTACCCGCCTTGAGGCGAGTGTGCGCATGTTCGCACGTGTTTCTGCGCTCCCCTGACGCACAGAGCATGCCCAGGCAATGCAAAACACACTTTGGCACGTAGTAGGATGCAGTGGAATGTTTGGCTGTGCGTTCTTACCGCTCAGGCTCAGCTTTTCACCTTATGGGCAAGTCAGCTCTTCGACTTTGGCCTTTCAACTTAAAACGGCTTTTCGACTTTAGCGAGTAACTTGTGCTTTGTTTCCCGGTAACTTACGCTCTCTATCCTAGCGTTCCCTTATATATTAGCAAGCAACCTTATTAGCATGTGTCTAATGTGTCCGTGTGCGTGTAGTAATAATAATACGGTATGTATGCATGTGACTCACCCAACAGCCACCCCATACCCC